>CM068830.1:12102978-12732978 GCA_028554795.2 Sinohyriopsis cumingii
CCCCACTCCCAACACTACAAAACCCATTTAACCCGTTATTTTATGGCATCAGTGTGTGATTTAGGAAACATCAAGACACAAAATAATGGAGGAATAGACTGACTATTGTTTACCGACTTGCATGCCTAAAGAGCGTGCGTGAAGGAAAACATCCTTCCGTTTCAATTCTAACTAAAACATGATCCAGAGGGATAGAGATAGGTGAAAGGGCACAATTTCATAAAGTGTGAGTAGAAAACAAAACACGCCATCCTTATTATACAATGTCAAGACCAAGAGACACGTATGTGTTCTTTCTGGTCTATTCTCTTTTAGAAGGTAGTATGAAATTTCACATCAGGGCCAACGCATCGGCTCACATTGTCAATTTTTCCATTTCCATGTCTTTACTGGCACAAGTTCTTCATCATCTTCAATTTCTTCTTCTTCTGAATCCCTCTTCTCTGTTTCGTCTTGTTTTTGTTTATTCTCTTTTCTCGTAGGGCACTCTGAATTCCAGTGTCCTTTCTCCTGACAACGATATTAGGTATCTTGACTTTTGTCTCTCTTTCTTAGACGAAGCAGGTATTCTGGAGACAAATACCCATTTACCTTTGCAGATATAGCAAACTTCATTAGCACTTACACACTTTCGTATGACTCTCATCAAATCAACGACCAAAAGAGTAAGTTTTGTTGCCACTTTCGCATGTGAATTATGCTTTCGTATGACTTTTAGCAAATATTTGACCAGCAGGTCGATCTGTGCTGACTCTTCCATCTTTGATCGTTTGAGAGCGGAATGAATACTCTGACGCTAAGACACTCTCCTTATATACAGAGACCTGCTGCGTATGAAACCTAGTCAAATGTAATTTTGCAATAAGATGAAACGATTTCATTGAGGAAGTAAAAGGCAATGATGTACCGTATCGCCTCACACAAAACCTGAAGTGTTAGTTCAAATCCGTGTCAGCGATTTCGAAGACGACATAACTGGGCTTTAATCAATGCTCTCCAATTATGCCACAAAACCACGAGTCCTGATTCACGCCAAAAGAAATTTCGTTCGGTCCATAAAAAATAGTATCACATCTGAGAAACGCAAAAACGAACTTCCAGAAAACTGAGAACGACGGCTTACACCTACAACGTAAATGTATGAGTTCAAGTAGTGCGTAAGACTTAGTCAAATTAAATTTTTATAGTCAAGACGAAACGATCTCTTTTCGAAGAAGAAAGCAGACACCAAACGACAATGGCGATCCGTGTCACACAACACTTTTCAAAATGTGTATGATCAGAGGTTTATTTAGCGATCTGCACGGTTAAATTAAATGTTGATGTATTTTGCAATAAGACGGACACAATTTCCATGGGATCGCCCATGGTACGATTGTTCGTGCATTAGTTTAATTTTTAAAAATATTTTTTTATATAAATCGCCTATAGGATAGACCCAGTAAAGCATGGCCATTCTCGTCACTGTCTGAATAGCTACTCAAGTCAATTCGAAGCGAACGCGGTAAGAAAATAAGTATAGCCAATGAAATGGCTTACAACGGGTGATGCATTGTTTTGTTCTAGGACTGTGTGGCATAATAATCCCTATGTTCTTGCGTTGTTACCATTACAGTGCAGACACTGAAATGTGAACTTACAAGCCCTCTTTGTGTGTGTGTGTGTGTGTGTTGTACCATTTCCTCTTACCACATCAAAATACTGAGCGTCACAGTATTGGTTCGCGTTTTCAAGCTGACCATTTTTTTATATCTCACTTAAACATTTCGACATAAACACTCACACTCACATCGGTAGAATCAGAACAGACGTGTTACAGTATTGAGGGGCATGTTATCTTTTTTTTTCAAACCAATAAATTTGGGGTTTGTATGAAGTAAAGAACCGAAAGTACAGTGAAACTCAAGGATGATGACCCAATCTGTCTGTCTATTGATGCATGTATTTACTTAAGAAGAAATATGACCTCTAAAACACAAAGAGATACGGCAAGCATGATTAGATTAAACACAACGATGTTTTTCCTTCACGCCTGTGTAATTTAGAGTTTCAATCGTCTTTGAACACAAACTTGGTCTCCTTTTGTAGGGCTTGAAATAATAAAAAAAGCTGAAAAATCTTAAGCACTTTGCTATAGATAATTTCATCAACAGACTAAACAACATAAATACCGTTACAACAATAGAAAGCCTTAAATCTTCTATCAAAAAGAAATGCATGAAAAAAATTAAAGATTAACGATAACTAACCAATGAAACCGAATTTAACAAAGGCAATGACATGTGAAGAAATGCCTCTCACTTTGGAAAGGTAGGCGAATGTACTCTGTCATGCACCATCAACTTGAAAAAAATTATAAACAGAGAGAAACCTGAATTCAAAATTCAGTTGTTTTTTTCTTCAAAATTATTTCGTTTCTTTTTTCTTTTTTTTGGAACAAATCTAAGCACTAATATAGAGTGGAAAAGGGAAAATGCACATACAAGCTTTGATATTTCTGAAAAAATGAGGGGATATTCCTAACGTTCATAACCACCTATATATGCTTGGACTTGTCTGTGACTTATCCACAAAACAAGATGTACATATTTCTGGTCAAGCTGCAAGTGTGTGCGTGTTTTTGAAAATGGTAAAAACTTGGATATACAATTTTCTCGTGACACTTATAAAGTGAAGAGTCTGTGCAAGTGTCAAAAGCCAAAGTCATATAAGTTTTGTATTTTGTACGGCTTGTAAAGATTTCCACTTTAGGAAATGTGAAGTATCACAAGTTATTATCACAAACAGAAGTGGAACATAGGGGCTTGCAAGAAAGAAAATAACCCAGACAGCTGGTGTCATCAAGAGTGCTAGAGACGGTACCCGAACTTGCTTGCTTGCTTGCTTACTTGAATTAAAGTGATTTTCGCTCTAATGGAGCATGTATCACTGGTTTAATAACGCACCGCGTGATTTTTAATTACTCCTGGGGAAGGAAAGAGAGCCTCATCCCCCAGGCTTTTATGTACTCACAGACTATTTTTAAATTTAGCCACTCAGGTGTAGGACTAACTAGTCCTTAACAACCTGACTGAAAGGCTTTACACATGAGTGGGAATTGTCTCACCACACACTCATTTTTCTGTCCGAGCGTGGTAAAGGAGGAAAAAGGTGCTCAGCAAGACAGCCATGGATGTTAAGTACTCACCAAAACGCTAGCCCGTACTTATTTCAAATCAAGTCGTGTCACCAAAAAAGACGACTTGTACGACATCAAAGGCATTGTCAAACGCAGAATGCCTCAATGCTAACTGGCTAGGTCTGCATTTCTTGCTCCCGCTGCTGTTGCGTATATTTCTTCCCTCCACACCGAGTTCTGGGCCTAATTATTTTAATTTCGTTGTACCCAAACTTACATTAACCATATTATCACCAACAAAAAAAAACAAAAAAAAAAACGCACAGACCTAAAAGAAACATTCACTCACTTTTTTACAGAATATTACTATTTTTAAAATTTTGATAATCGACGGAAACGAACAACTTAGAGTCACACTTTCTAACCAAGATAAAGAAATCATGTGCTGATAGACTCACTTCTGTATTTTTTCTTCTAACTGACTAACATATCATAGGCAATGGAATGTTATTTCTTTTCGAGAGTATGGGGTAGCCCTGAAATTTTTTGGGAACTTGAAGCTATGGCGATCGCTTAGGTTATAAGATGGCGGCCTCCTCTGACGACAGGCTTTCTCACAGGATAAGGTCTGCTTCTTCGGAAAAGAGAAGAAGAACTCTTTGGTGTCGATACGACAATCGACAAAGCCTCTGTCAGGTTCATGCTGCTGCTGTTGCTGCTCTCTCTCTGCCGTTTATGAAGTCTGTACTTCTCCATCCATTCTTCTTTCTCCTTCTTGAATTCCTCCTTGAAGAGCTCTTCTTTCAGGTCTTCAGTGACTTTCAACATTATGATATTGTCTATCTCTTCAGGTCTCGGTATCAGACTTGTCATGACCCTATGCAAATTCACATAGGCTTCGTTCAACTTGGCTAATCTTGAGCACATCTTCGTAGGAAGATAAGTTAACAATGGATGGGCAGACTGGAGACTTCACCGTTTGTATTGTCAAAGCGCGGACGTGAAGGAAAACATTGCTACACGGTTTTCGAGCCGGAACGTTCAAATAGTGTTATGGGAGGGATAGAAAGAAGTCAAAGAGCATCAATTCAACATTCCTATAGCCAAACAAACCACAAAGGCATTTTTTTTCTTCAAAACACAACATTTTTTATTCATGCTAACAAACAACTCTAACATTTTTTTAACAATAATCTAACACTATAACATCAAACATTTTTTTCAAATACCAAACGTTTTTTTAATTCACACTCTACTTTAAACAGGGCTGACAACGTTGTGAATGAAATTGTGATTTCCACTGTTGGAAATCATTAGGCCATTGATGGACACTACGTTTCCTAGCTTGAGACAAAAGATAAGCATAATGGTCACAAAACCATCGATCTACTTTCACATCGTTTCTAGCAGAAGAACGAGGATCGAAATGAGTCACTAAATGTTCTAAGGAATAGCCCAGGCTGCGATGATGCAGAAAATACACACAGTACTGTCCACACACCAAGGAATCTGTGCCTTGTAATTTCACATTATTGAATCGGGTGGTTTGAGCATTTCTTCTCATAAAGTCGATGATATCGTCTTCCAAAGGGGGCAATCCGTACGAATCGAATTATTTCACACATCCTTCTTGAGGAAAGTAGACGGCTACCCAGTGGGTTCCTGGGAGATGACTGTCGTCCGTGTTGATCACGTAAGCTTGATGGTCTTTAGGTTTGCGATGAGGGAGTTCATCTTTAGCACAGACGACAGGATTCCAAGAAGCCGTATACGAACTGTGGTTCAAAAGGTAATAAAGTTCTCAGGTATCCATTTTTTGTTTTTTTTTCTTAAGTCATCAATTCGATCCTGACTTTCTGCTTAAAAATGTCTGACAAGTAATCGTTTTCTTCGCCTTGTCTCCCAACTCTGATCCAACAGAACTTCGATGCGATGGATCTCTTGAGTTGTTAATGGAGGACAATAATGTTCACGCAAGCCTTTATACCACTGTTGTAACACGTCTTCTTCCGAGATGAGACTCCAAGCTTCGTCCAGATATTCGTCCAATTTTTCTTCTTGACTCAGCATTAGCATTTATCGTGTTGAATTTGACTGGGATGATCGTTATGACATCCATAGCAATCTTTCTTGATCAATTCCTTAATTTTTTTTCTGTCAAGACTATAGCATAACAGGAAACTATATGTGATTCTTGTTCTGGCCATCTAGACTTCATCATGATGACTTCTTCGTCTTTGTCTTGGGGTTCTCCTTCCTCAGGATCTTCACATTCCATGTCCAAAGAATCCCTACTATACAAACATTGATAAAAGTCTTCCATGACTTCTAATAGTGTAGAATGACTTCTCTCAAACTGTTGGCTTATATCGTATTGTCCAATTCAGCATACAGGAGGACGTTCACCGTATTATCTGCGCGTAGATTTTCTGCAAACTGAAATTCCACACGGATCTGGCCGGATTTTATAGGGTGAAAATGTCACTCGTCGCTGTCTTGACTTACAATTCGTTAGAGAACCGTTTTCGAAAATGGAGTTTCACTGTAACTTTCCCTTTGGAGAAGGGAATATTTTGTCCCAGATCTCCTTTTATAGCAATGTTGACAGTGTCTAAATACGACTTACTGACGGGTAAATAGTGAGGATGTACAAATTCACGGTGTACGTGATAGGTGTTTGCACCTTCCTGGTCATTGTTTGTGGTACTATCCACTTTGAAAGGAATGACACGCAGTAACGGCACAGAGGTGTGTCCCACCACGTTGTACTCCACCACATCGGAATACACAAAGATCAAATTAAGTCCTTGGTTCAGTTCTACCGGGTTTCCAAAAGCTCTGTAAAAATCCATATTACTTTTGATCTTGGGGCTCATATTGTTTGCGACCATTTCTGCATGTCCACCCAAAATTTCAAACAAACTACCATTGAACCTGAGGGACAATGTGTCCGTATCTTGAAATTTGATCACGAGACGATGAGCCACTTTATGGTACTCAATCTTCACACTTTTTTTGGCTCTGTTCAGTGCTTTGCCAAAGGCTAAGTTGAACCTGTCCGCAATAGTGTCCACCAAATGTTCACCACTAAAATAATAACCTGAAGGAATTTTCAAGGTGTAGATAATGAAGGCTGGATTGCTGGCTGCTCTTGTGTCCCCTAAAAACCCGATTTTGTTGATTTCTTCCTCCAATTGGGCATTCAGGATTTCCACCTCGAAAGTGTTTTGCTTTTCGGTGATGTTTTTGATTTGTGTTGGGTGAATGATTTCCACTAAAGCCACTTCCCAATGGGCTTCGTGATCTAAGGGGATGGCTTGAGGTAATTTGGCCGTGTAACAGCACAACGTGTTGTTGGGAAACACCTCCATGGAACTGTCACTGGGTAAGGTTAAGTAAAATTGGCTGTTATTGCTCATAATTCCAGAGTTTTGTGGCTCTCCGAGGCGATACTGGAAGTCAGAGGAGTGTCTCCGCCCAAAATGGAGTTGTTGTTGGAGTGGTGGCTGGCACTGACACTGGACACAAGGTTCCCGTGGTTCCCGTTCGAGGAGAATTTCAGGGAGGGATTGGGAAGCAGGTAATCGATGTAACTGCTCAATACAATGGTCCACAATTGTTTGTCTCCTTGTTGCAAACTCAAATTGGCGATGGTTGCCCCGATGACACAATACACCACGAAGATTTGGCAGAAAAGACGATCTGCGTTTTAGGCACACGTTCTCCACACTACACCCACAAGGGTTGTTTTTGTAAATCTTGCAGAGAAGAATTGGGTGAAGGAGTGATCGCAGTAGCTGAATCTGTGTGAAAGGGAATGATGGTCACTTCTTTTTATAGTCGATGACGTGCGAAGCGTCGATCCAAGAATGATAACTGGTCGGATATCCTTTCCAACGTACTTTGACTTCTTTGACGTCGTTTGCCTACTTTACGGTTTCTGCCAGTTAGCACTCCACCCACCTCGAGAACACAAATAACATCTAGTCAACAGCCGACTATACCTAACAAACAACCCGTCCCGGAAAGAGTGGTGGCAAAACAAAGGTCCAATTATCTTAGACAAACGGTATGGCAAACTCAAATGTAATTATCGGAGGCACTACGTTCTTTTCTCACTCCGATACTACAGGCAATCTCAGCTGAAATAACAACCACAACAACAATAACAGCGACAGACACCATAGCGGCGGATTTGAAACTATCTGAAGAATTAGTATCAGAACCAGAAAAAGAAATTGAGGCGGTTGAGGAGGAGGAGGGGGACGCTGACCCTCGTTGAAAAGTACACCGAAATGGGGCTAGATCAAGCATTGTATGACGTCAACATAGCAGGGCAGTTTATTAGAGCCATACAATACGTTGCCTACAGATCTCTAGACAACTTTAAACCAAGACCTTCTCAATGGGATTAGGGGTCAGAGTTCTTCCCCAATTCTACAGACAAACCTACACTGGATACCCCCCTCAGTCAACTGGTAGAAGCCGCTGCTTACATTACCGCCCATCATGGCTACGCATTTCCTGATATCAAGAATCATGTGACTAGGAGTGCGGGAAAGAACGTGAA
Source organism: Sinohyriopsis cumingii (assembly GCA_028554795.2). Taxonomy (NCBI): domain Eukaryota; kingdom Metazoa; phylum Mollusca; class Bivalvia; order Unionida; family Unionidae; genus Sinohyriopsis; species Sinohyriopsis cumingii. The sequence goes on from CM068830.1 coordinate 12,110,667, forward strand.
AGCAAAAGAGAGACGTGTTACCTTCTAACAGAAAAAACAGACTTTTTTAGGGCTCCAAAAGATTGCTTTTTATTAAATAGGGAACCATATTTGGCTTGGTATCCCTCCTTGACTAAACTATTCTCGAAACAAACTTGACCCATTGGAACACTGCAACAAACTTAACTTTTTAAACCTAACAGTGACCAAACTGGTATATGTCGCTTAGACATAATAATTTAAATAAGATCAGTATGGCTATTTTTATGTACACTAAGAACTAATATTATACAGATATGTTAGGAAATTTAACAGACTCGTTAGATTTGAACTAATTGCACAGGTGGTTAACACATTATTGGTACTTATTATTGTCGATTAGCAAAAAACAGAACTTGATTTGAAATAAGTACGGGCTAGAGTTTTGGTGAGTACTTAACATCCATGGCTGTCTTGCTGAGCACCTTTTTCCTCCTTTACCACGCTCGGACAGAAAAATGAGTGTGTGGTGAGACAATTCCCATTCATGTGTAAAGCCTTTCAGTCAGGTTGTTAAGGACTAGTTAGTCCTACACCTGAGTGGCTAAATTTAAAAATAGTCTGTGAGTACATAAAAGCCTGGGGGATGAGGCTCTCTTTCCTTCCCCAGGAGTAATTAAAAATCACGCGGTGCGTTATTAAACCAGTGATACATGCTCCATTAGAGCGAAAATCACTTTAATTCAAGTAAGCAAGCAAGCAAGCAAGTTCGGGTACCGTCTCTAGCACTCTTGATGACACCAGCTGTCTGGGTTATTTTCTTTCTTGCAAGCCCCTATGTTCCACTTCTGTTTGTGATAATAGCTTGTGATACTTCACATTTCCTAAAGTGGAAATCTTTACAAGCCGTACAAAATACAAAACTTATATGACTTTGGCTTTTGACACTTGCACAGACTCTTCACTTTATAAGTGTCACGAGAAAATTGTATATCCAAGTTTTTACCATTTTCAAAAACACGCACACACTTGCAGCTTGACCAGAAATATGTACATCTTGTTTTGTGGATAAGTCACAGACAAGTCCAAGCATATATAGGTGGTTATGAACGTTAGGAATATCCCCTCATTTTTTCAGAAATATCAAAGCTTGTATGTGCATTTTCCCTTTTCCACTCTATATTAGTGCTTAGATTTGTTCCAAAAAAAAAGAAAAAAGAAACGAAATAATTTTGAAGAAAAAAACAACTGAATTTTGAATTCAGGTTTCTCTCTGTTTATAATTTTTTTCAAGTTGATGGTGCATGACAGAGTACATTCGCCTACCTTTCCAAAGTGAGAGGCATTTCTTCACATGTCATTGCCTTTGTTAAATTCGGTTTCATTGGTTAGTTATCGTTAATCTTTAATTTTTTTCATGCATTTCTTTTTGATAGAAGATTTAAGGCTTTCTATTGTTGTAACGGTATTTATGTTGTTTAGTCTGTTGATGAAATTATCTATAGCAAAGTGCTTAAGATTTTTCAGCTTTTTTTATTATTTCAAGCCCTACAAAAGGAGACCAAGTTTGTGTTCAAAGACGATTGAAACTCTAAATTACACAGGCGTGAAGGAAAAACATCGTTGTGTTTAATCTAATCATGCTTGCCGTATCTCTTTGTGTTTTAGAGGTCATATTTCTTCTTAAGTAAATACATGCATCAATAGACAGACAGATTGGGTCATCATCCTTGAGTTTCACTGTACTTTCGGTTCTTTACTTCATACAAACCCCAAATTTATTGGTTTGAGAAAAAAAGATAACATGCCCCTCAATACTGTAACACGTCTGTTCTGATTCTACCGATGTGAGTGTGAGTGTTTATGTCGAAATGTTTAAGTGAGATATAAAAAAATGGTCAGCTTGAAAACGCGAACCAATACTGTGACGCTCAGTATTTTGATGTGGTAAGAGGAAATGGTACAACACACACACACACACACACACAAAGAGGGCTTGTAAGTTCACATTTCAGTGTCTGCACTGTAATGGTAACAACGCAAGAACATAGGGATTATTATGCCACACAGTCCTAGAACAAAACAATGCATCACCCGTTGTAAGCCATTTCATTGGCTATACTTATTTTCTTACCGCGTTCGCTTCGAATTGACTTGAGTAGCTATTCAGACAGTGACGAGAATGGCCATGCTTTACTGGGTCTATCCTATAGGCGATTTATATAAAAAAAATATTTTTAAAAATTAAACTAATGCACGAACAATCGTACCATGGGCGATCCCATGGAAATTGTGTCCGTCTTATTGCAAAATACATCAACATTTAATTTAACCGTGCAGATCGCTAAATAAACCTCTGATCATACACATTTTGAAAAGTGTTGTGTGACACGGATCGCCATTGTCGTTTGGTGTCTGCTTTCTTCTTCGAAAAGAGATCGTTTCGTCTTGACTATAAAAATTTAATTTGACTAAGTCTTACGCACTACTTGAACTCATACATTTACGTTGTAGGTGTAAGCCGTCGTTCTCAGTTTTCTGGAAGTTCGTTTTTGCGTTTCTCAGATGTGATACTATTTTTTATGGACCGAACGAAATTTCTTTTGGCGTGAATCAGGACTCGTGGTTTTGTGGCATAATTGGAGAGCATTGATTAAAGCCCAGTTATGTCGTCTTCGAAATCGCTGACACGGATTTGAACTAACACTTCAGGTTTTGTGTGAGGCGATACGGTACATCATTGCCTTTTACTTCCTCAATGAAATCGTTTCATCTTATTGCAAAATTACATTTGACTAGGTTTCATACGCAGCAGGTCTCTGTATATAAGGAGAGTGTCTTAGCGTCAGAGTATTCATTCCGCTCTCAAACAATCAAAGATGGAAGAGTCAGCACAGATCGACCTGCTGGTCAAATATTTGCTAAAAGTCATACGAAAGCATAATTCACATGCGAAAGTGGCAACAAAACTTACTCTTTTGGTCGTTGATTTGATGAGAGTCATACGAAAGTGTGTAAGTGCTAATGAAGTTTGCTATATCTGCAAAGGTAAATGGGTATTTGTCTCCAGAATACCTGCTTCGTCTAAGAAAGAGAGACAAAAGTCAAGATACCTAATATCGTTGTCAGGAGAAAGGACACTGGAATTCAGAGTGCCCTACGAGAAAAGAGAATAAACAAAAACAAGACGAAACAGAGAAGAGGGATTCAGAAGAAGAAGAAATTGAAGATGATGAAGAACTTGTGCCAGTAAAGACATGGAAATGGAAAAATTGACAATGTGAGCCGATGCGTTGGCCCTGATGTGAAATTTCATACTACCTTCTAAAAGAGAATAGACCAGAAAGAACACATACGTGTCTCTTGGTCTTGACATTGTATAATAAGGATGGCGTGTTTTGTTTTCTACTCACACTTTATGAAATTGTGCCCTTTCACCTATCTCTATCCCTCTGGATCATGTTTTAGTTAGAATTGAAACGGAAGGATGTTTTCCTTCACGCACGCTCTTTAGGCATGCAAGTCGGTAAACAATAGTCAGTCTATTCCTCCATTATTTTGTGTCTTGATGTTTCCTAAATCACACACTGATGCCATAAAATAACGGGTTAAATGGGTTTTGTAGTGTTGGGAGTGGGGTGGGGTGGGGTGGGGTGGGGTGTAGGTGTTTGGCAGAGTTGGTCATTGCAGGTGAGGGCTTAGGTGCTTTCAAAAAACTTTTACTTCTTCACTCTGTGTTGATAGTATATTTGGGGTTTGTATTCGTTCGCGTACGTTTGTGTGGATAGTTTATTTGGGGTTTGTATCATCTCCCTTCTGTGTTGATAGTATATTTGGGGTTTGTATGCGTTCGCGTACGTTTGTGTGGATAGTTTATTTGGGGTTTGTATCATCTCCCTTCTGTGTTGATAGTATATTTGGGGTTTGTATGCGTTCGCGTACGTTTGTGTGGATAGTTTATTTGGGGTTTGTATCATCTCCCTTCTGTGTTGATAGTATATTTGGGGTTTGTTTTCTCCTCTTCCCTCTGTATGTGTGTGTGTGTGTGTGTATGTGTGTGTGTGTGTGTGTGTGTGTGTGTCTGCGCGCGTACGTTGTGTGGGTGTGTGTATTGGTCTCTGTTTGTCCGTATAAAACTCACTTTATCCCTATCAGATACACTCTACCTACCTACCTGCAGTAGCGTGCATTCAGGTCAGCCACTTGCAACACTGTTGATATTTATCCCTAGTGTTCAGTACAGTGACGTCACTGACGCTGGAAATTTCGAGACTATAAATATCGACTTGGTGATTTCCACATTTTGTAGCTATACATATATACTAGAATTCATAAACAGGAACGTCACTCAAGCTGAGGCTATAAAAAGATAGTGGGATTTTCCAAAGGAAAAACCCACAAGTTGGAGCTATAAATAGATAGTGGGATTTCATAGGAATTTCAGCTGATTATAGATACATAGGTATTTATCGACGATCGTCACAGAAGTTGATATTGTAAGTAGTTACTAATTTTATCTATTTTATAGTGTGTGTGTTTATGTGTGTGTGTGTGAGTATGTCTGCGCGCGTACGTTGTGTGTTTCTCTGTGTGTGTGTGTGTGTGTGTGAGAGAGAGAGTATGTGTGTGTGTGTGAGTATGTCGGCGCGCGTACGTTGTGTGTGTGTGTGTTTGTGTGTGTGTGTCTGCGCGCGTACGTTGTGTGTGTCTATTGGTCTCTGTTTGTCCGTATAAAACTCACTTTATCCCTATCAGATACACTCTACCTACCTACCTGCAGTAGCGCGTATTCAGGTCAGCCACTTGCAACACTGTTGATATTTTATCCCTAGTGTTCAGTACAGTGACGTCACTGACGCTGGAAATTTCGAGACTATAAATATCGACTTGGGGATTTCCACATTTTGTAGCTATACATATATACTAGAATTCATAAACAGGAACGTCACTCAAGCTGAGGCTATAAAAAGATAGTGGGATTTTCCAAAGGAAAAACCCACAAGTTGGAGCTATAAATAGATAGTGGGATTTCATAGGAATTTCAGCTGATTATAGATACATAAGTATTTATCGACGATCGTCACAGAAGTTGATATTGTAAGTAGTTACTAATTTTATCTATTTTATAGTGTGTGTTTATGTGTGTGTGTGTGAGTATGTCTGCGCGCGTACGTTGTGTGTTTCTGTGTGTGTATGTGTGTGTGTGTGTGTGTGAGAGAGTATGTGTGTGTGTGAGTATGTCGGCGCGCGTACGTTGTGTGTGTGTGTGTGTTTGTGTGTGTGTGTGTGTGTGTGTCTGCGCGCGTACGTTGTATGTGTCTATTGGTCTCTGTCCGTATAAAACTCACTTTATCCCTATCAGATACACTCTACCTACCTACCTACAGTAGCGCGTATTCAGGTCAGCCACTTGCAACACTGTTGATATTTTATCCCTAGTGTTCAGTACAGTGACGTCACTGACGCTGAAAATTTCGAGACTATAAATATCGACTTGGGGATTTCCACATTTTGTAGCTATACATATATACTAGAATTCATAAACAGGAACGTCACTCAAGCTGAGGCTATTAAAAGATAGTGGGATTTTCCAAAGGAAAAACCCACAAGTTGGAGCTATAAATAGATAGTGGGATTTCATAGGAATTTCAGCTGATTATAGATACATAGGTATTTATCGACGATCGTCATAGAAGTTGATATTGTAAGTAGTTACTAATTTTATCTATTTTATAGTGTGTGTGTTTATGTGTGTGTGTGAGTATGTCTGCGCGCGTACGTTGTGTGTTTCTGTGTGTGTGTGTGTGTGTGTGTGTGTGTGAGTATGTCGGCGCGCGTACGTTGTGTGTGTGTGTGTGTTTGTGTGTTTGTGTGTGTGTGTGTGTGTGTGTCTGCGCGCGTACGTTGTGTGTGTCTATTGGTCTCTGTTTGTCCGTATAAAACTCACTTTATCCCTATCAGATACACTCTACCTACCTACCTACAGTAGCGCGTATTCAGGTCAGCCACTTGCAACACTGTTGATATTTTATCCCTAGTGTTCAGTACAGTGACGTCACTGACGCTGAAAATTTCGAGACTATAAATATCGACTTGGGGATTTCCACATTTTGTAGCTATACATATACACTAGAATTCATAAACAGGAACGTCACTCAAGCTGAGGCTATTAAAAGATAGTGGGATTTTCCAAAGGAAAAACCCACAAGTTGGAGCTATAAATAGATAGTGGGATTTCATAGGAATTTCAGCTGATTATAGATACATAGGTATTTATCGACGATCGTCACAAAATGGAACGAAAAAATTGAAAAAGAAGAAAATGAGAAGAGGAAGAAAGAAGAGAAGGAGGAAGAGAAGAAAGAAGAGGAAGAGAAGAAAGAAGAGGAGGAGAAAAAAAGAAGAAAAAGAGTGTAGGAGATAAAATAAGAACTTGGTGGAGAAAAAGAAGAAATTAGAAGCAGAAGAAAACCCAAAGGCCCTTTTCAGGGCCCCCATATTTCTCGAAAAGAGATAGCCTTTCCATTGCCTACCCCTTTTTTAAAAAATTTAAAAAAAAAAAATCCCATGTTAAATTCCCCTTGTCCGTAGATTGTCCCACGATTTATTCCCATGTTAAATTCCCCTTGTCCGTAGAGTGTCCCACGATTTATTCCCATGTTAATTCCCCTTGTCCGTAAAGTGTCCCACGATTTTTCGCCATGTTAAATTTCCATTGTCCGTAAAGTGTCCCAAGGGGTTCTGTAATGCTGATTCCCATTGTCCGTAAAGTATCCCCCTTCACTACTCCTAGGTGTTACTCTGGACAGTACTCTCTCATTGCACCAACATGTCATGAAGATATGCAAGGCTGCATATCTTGAGCTGAGACGCATCAGCTCAATTCGGAAATATCTTTCAGGTGATGCCACTAAAACACTTGTGTGTTCATTAGTACATTCAAGACTGGACTATTGTAACTCAATTATGTCTGGTTCATCTCAATATCTGCTCCAAAAACTTAAAAAAGTTCAAAACACAGCTGCTCGAATCATACTTTGAGTACCACGATCAGAGCACATCTCCCCGCTGCACTGTACCCTACACTGGCTGTCCATTCGATCCAGAATCAAACACAAAATTTGTTCTATGTGCTACGTTTCACTGTCGGACTCTAGTCCAACATACCTATCTGACCTCAGCCATGTGTACACACCAGCAAGATACTTACGCTCCTCTTCTGACAATCATATACTCATTATTCCCACTATGAAAAAAAGTCATATGGACAGCGTTCTTTTACATACCAGGTCCCAGCAACGTGGAATGAATTGCCCACTGAACTTAGACACAGAGACACAGTGCTCTCAGAACTCACTTATTTCGACTGAAATAACAAACTTAAAGACCTAATAATGTCTCCTATCTTAAATATTCTCAGCATGATTTTTAAAAATGTTTTCTAATTTCATGGTGATTGTTTTTGTAATCATATCATTATATGTTTTTTTTATCTTATAGGTGTTGTCTAATGTTGTAAAGCGCTTAGAGCTTCTAACGAGTAGGTGCTAAACAAAGTCTTCATTATTATCATTATATATATAATTATTTTATGGAGTGTGTTTAGAAACTAATAAATCAACGCTGTAATTTTACTCAGTACTGTATAACAATCATCTGTAGCAATCCAGCGTAGGTAACTTTATAATAATTTCTGAAACACACACACAGATATATATATATATATATATATATATATATATATATATATATATATATATATATATATATATATATATATGATATGTACAGTGGTACAATGCTAGAATGGATTCTCATACTCGAGGTCCGGCGATCGTAACCCGTGACTGACAACTGACCCCAAACCTCGAACTTGAACAGAAAAAATCACTCTCCCCACCATGTCACCACGTGGTGTGTACTCTTTTGCACTCCCCCGGGGCTGATTATTGGAGGGTGAAAAATCTGTTGAACGTATATGTATTGTGCAATCCTTAGAATTAAGATTATATGTCATGACACTATGTGATATTCTTGACTGAACCAATGTCATGACTGAACCATTGTTAAGACACTGTGTGGTATTCCTGACTTAACCAATGTCATGACTGAACCATTTTCATAACTGAACCATTATCATGGCACTATGTGTTATTTCTGACTGAACCATTGTTATGACTGAACCATAACTGAACCATTGCCATGGCACTATATGGTATTCCTGACTGAACCATTGTCATGACAGAATCATTATCATAACTGAACCATTATCATAACACTATGTCGTATTCCTGACTGAACCATTGTCATGACAGAATCATTATCATAACTGAACCATTATCATAACACTATGTCGTATTCCTGACTGAACCATTGTCATGACAGAATCATTATCATAACTGAACCATTATCATAACACTATGTCGTATTCCTGACTGAACCATTGTCATGACAGAATCATTATCATAACTGAACCATTATCATAACACTATGTCGTATTCCTGACTGAACCATTGTCATGACAGAATCATTATCATAACTGAACCATTATCATAACACTATGTCGTATTCCTGACTGAACCATTGTCATGACAGAATCATTATCATAACTGAACCATTATCATAACACTATGTCGTATTCCTGACTGAACCATTGTCATGACAGAATCATTATCATAACTGAACCATTATCATAACACTATGTCGTATTCCTGACTGAATCATTGTCATGGCACTATGTGGTATTCCTGACTGAATCATTGTCATGGCACTATGTGGTATTCCTGACTGAATCATTGTCATGGTACTATGTGGTATTCCTGACTGAATCATTGTCATGGCACTATGTGGTATTCCTGACTGAATCATTGTCATGGCACTATGTGGTATTCCTGACTGAATCATTGTCATGGCACTATGTGGTATTCCTGACTGAATCATTGTCATGGCACTATGTGGTATTCCTGACTGAATCATTGTCATGGCACTATGTGGTATTCCTGACTGAATCATTGTCATGGCACTATGTGGTATTCCTGACTGAACCATTGTCATGGCACTATGTGGTATTCCTGACTGAATCATTGTCATGGCACTATGTGGTATTCCTGACTGAATCATTGTCATGGCACTATGTCGTATTCCTGACTGAACCATTATCATGGCACTATGTGGTATTCCTGACTGAATTAGATTGTATATAACTTAATACAATGCTGTAAATATGCTACTATATGTGTTGTGCCGTCCTTAAAATTAAGATTGTATATACGCTGTAAATAGCTTAATACAATATCTTTTTTTTATTTTAAATGTATATATACTATATTAATGAATTACGAAAATATTAATGATATTATTTCTGCCATACAAAAGTTAAAAAAGACGGCATAAAAATCCAACTTGATCCAGAAAAAATTATTTGTGATTTTGAATCATTGCAAACACGTAAATTTGAAGATAAATATACACTACCAGCTGAGTACAGATTCATAAGTTTATACCACAAGCTATGTTCCAATCTTTGGCTACTGTATTAGATACGGAAGTTAAAAAAACTCGTATCTCTCTCTAGCGCGATCGAAAAATTTGCTCAGAATTAGCTCACGAATACGAAACGAAGAAAATTATTAACACCCGTGTGAGGCAGTTAAAAAGTTGATGTCAGATTGTGAAAAAGAAGTTCTGAAAATAGTGACGAAAGTCAAAACAGTAAAGCGGATTTTGAAAATGAAAGTATTAATAACAACGTCACTGACGAAAATGAAAGTTACGGCAATGTCGTGGTTAATTATCCTCTGACTTTTATTCTACCTGAGAAATATATTTGTTTGTTATTTGCTTTGACTTTTTCAAGGATTATTATGTAATTTTGTATTTTTTCTGTTTTTGATGAGATTTGTATTATTTTAGTACCATTTACCCCATTAGAATTATAAAATCTAACTAATTTTCATTATTTTTGTACTATTTACCCCCTTAATTTAATGACATTGTTTGATAATCTGAAACATTATGGGTTATATACCCATCAATTTAATGAAATTGTTTGATAATCTGAAACATTATGGGTAATGTAACCCATCAAGTTAATGAAATCAGATCTTTTATTCAGAATTAGACAATATTTTTAAGCTGATCTAATTCAATACAAGAATGTGCATAATTCATAATCTCATCTCTATCACACGTAATCATAAGAATATGTTCTCGCTGCAGTTCATTTAATTGTTCCTGCGTCAACAAAAAGTTTTCATTGCCGTATTCGTCAATAATTATATTAACACTAAATTGTGCTGTATTGACTGAGGGCTGTGTCATTATTGTTCAGATGGCGTTTTCAAGTACCTCATTGTCGTGCATAAAAACTCTCACATGTTGATACATTATAAATACCTCTTGATTAAATAATTAATTGTAAAACACTCAACATGATCAAAAATCGTTAAGATCTTACATATAAATTTATATTGAAATTTTCATTTCTTAAATCAATTAAGTGTCCGAAATGGTCAGTAAATTTGAAATGTATTCTTGATAATAACGGATTATGACAAAGCAGGTAAACAGAATTAATAGGCCTTGTGCAATCAAATATCCAGGAGGTACTTGCGATGTAAATTTATATATCTATATCCTTGTTGAGCTTGATTTGATTTTTTCAAGATCTATTTGATAACTGCCATCAATTGCATCACATACAAGATTGACTGCGATCGTTGAGGTTATACTTACAATTCCTGGTGAAATTTGTCTGCCGCCACCGTATGGATCATTTTTATGCTTGAGAATATCTGCCGGTGGATTTATTTTTCTCCATGCTTCAAGTATTTTAGTACTCATCAATGTTGGGCAGTTTTTGTTCATTTCCTATGGGGGGGGGTCCATTTTCTCATCGGTTTATTTCCCTCACTTTTTTTCTAACTGTCTCTATCATTTGTTCAATTGCCTGTCCTATTTGTGTTTGTAGGGCTTCTTCCTCCTCCATATTTTGAATTTGAGGGGCGCTTGCAGCCATACTGGCATAGGTAGACGCCGTCGGGGGATTCTTGCCCCACTTTATTGCTTCTTGGGCATTTTCTGTCCCACTCACATCCCTTATAGCATGACCTCAGTAAAATAAACTCCATAACATAGAAAAATGTAGGGATTTTTTTAGCATCTTCTTTAAAGACTGTTATGACTCTTAATCCTGATTTAACTTCACGGAACCCCCAGACTGTGACCATTCTGTTTCCTCACAGTTTAGTTTTTATTTTGGTTTCTATTTTATCCACTATTTCTTTATTGTCAGCTTCGAGAGGGAGGCCGGAGATATAAACGTCGGTGACCTTGGCCTCTACCTCTCTAGCTATTGGCTCATCTTTGTTGACCTTTGCTGTTTGTCCTATGACTTATTTTGTGGCAGTTTTAATTAGTGGAGTGTCATTCTTTTTGGGGTACAACATAACTTTGTTCTTCCCTGCATTTTGAAGTCCATCAAAGGATTCATTTTCAATGTCCTGGGTTCTCAGAGCCATTAGTATTTCAGACTGTCTGGGGCAGTTTCAAATATCCCCGAAATTGATAGTCTGACACCCTGAGGGGCGGAAAGCCAGTAATTTTTGGTATCCTCCATTCCCATCTAATTGGGTGTGAACGTAAGTATTTATTTTTGGTTCCATTTAACTGTGCAGGCCCGTGGCCTACTATTGCTAATTCCTGTTCCATTCAGGGATATTGAGTGAAATTCACTATAGTTAATTTATGAACGTGGTGGTCTCACACCACTAATGAGAATAATGCAAAAACAAAAATGCAAAAAAAAAAAATTAAGAAAACAAGGCGGTAATGTATGTGAAACAAAACGTGCATCTTGCTGAAGGCAAACAGAACAAAGTATGAAAAATGGTTTTACACCAAAAAATGTCAAACGAAATTGCAAAAATATGAAAATGAAAAAAAGATATGAAAAAAGACAAATTATCACTAGAAAATACCTTTATAGGTTGTGTGTGTAGCACTCAATACAGCTCAGGTGGTTAATCCGTTTGCTTTGTACGTGCCATTGAAAAGAATAATGACAAAAGTAAAGTAAGACTTTGCTTTGTACGTGCCATTGCCGACGACAAAAGAACACACTTTACTTCTCAAGAAGGAGTATTAATTTTGTTTGCCATTCACGTATCTAAAACGTTGAACGTTGATCGGAATACTCATTATTTTGCACCGCTGAACACGGACAGCCTACACACACCAGTGACTTTCTCGGTATGTTTATAGTGTTATTTTGCTGTGACCATGTTGAAATTCCTGATGACACTGTGTATACCACGTTGATAATTTGCTTGTGGGGAATTTTAATCAAATTAAACTTTTTAACGATATCAGGATTTCCACTTATAACATCGTCTAGTTTTTTTTCTGATCGTTTCAATATCCTAAATTGCTGTTTTAATATCGCCCAGTTTTACGTCGGCAGTCATCGGACTTCCAAAGAAATCATCTGCGATTTTATTGAGTCTTTGAAAGTTTCTACGAAGATTTTAAAACATATTTATGTGAACGTCATATTCAGCTCGCAGCGTGGTTAATTTAGTATCTACTGTATTATAGTTATTGTCTACATTTTTTGTTGTTGCGGCGTCTTCATCTGATGTTGGATCTCTTAAAACAACTATTTTATTTTCATTCATGCTGAGTTCACCTGTCATTATATCACCGGTAGATTGTAAACGATTCGCATCACTTTTTGCAATTTAATTTCTAATAGTTGCTATTGATATACTTGAGTCCCTGATTTTTCCGTCATTGGTAAATATTGGAATGTTATCCTCAGTAGCACCGAGAACACTACGAACTATGTCATTCCATTTAATATTACTCGTCTTTAAAACACCACATTTATCCTGAGCAATAACAAGTTCATCTCGGTCAACTCCAGAGAGGTTCATAATACCGGCAAGTTCATCTTTATTCGCGTAATTTGACAAATCAATATCATCTTTTTTTTCTTGTCCTTGATAGAAGAAGATCTTCCGTAAATATCAACCATTATACTTTAAGATCTGTTTGAAACGATTAACGGCTACTTGTAGAATCGTGCACGACTTTGAGTACATTAATTACTTCACGGCCACATACTGGAGGATCAGTTAGTGTTTGTGTTGATAATGATGAATACCAAAATGGAATATTCTTGGCGTATTTTAAACATTCTATGGCGGAGGAAGCTCATATGAATCAAAATAAATAGACCGCGTGGATCAAATGTGTATGCAACCCAATGAGTACCAGGACCAGAATTATTATCAAGATTAATAATTCCTGTTTCAATATTATTTAGCCGTTCTGGTAATTGATCACGCATAAAAACTACTCTAAAATTCTTTATTTTCAGTTTAATAGCTAAATCAATTAAATCATAATTTGACATTGGAAAGATTATCGAAGTGTTCCTGGAAGTCTCAGACTTTTTCCATGTCGATAAGGAGTTCCTGGAAGTCTCTGGCTCCTTCCTCTTTTTTTAAAATTATTTTCCTGTTGCTTTTTTTAATGTCATTCCAGCAGCAGTTCCAACAGCATCAAGTGCAGCTGCTTTTTCTACAGCTGGAGGTTGTGGTTGTTGTTCTTGGGGAAGCTGTGATTTTTTTGTGGCCCAAGAATTCGTGATCTGGGAGATTGTTGTTGTCGTTCTATCTGTTGCAGCGGTGAAGGAAGTTGATAGGAAAGTTCTTGTTGGGGAGATTGTGGTTGTTGTTGTTGTAATTTCGAATAAAATTTATTTACGTCTTCAATATATTTAGTATATTTTAAATCATCATCTCTGGCCTGGACTTTGTTATAATACACACGATATATCCATTTAAGAAGAATGGCGATGTTTACGCTTTCATACTCAGGCTTTAAAAGTTCGGACTTTCGAAGAAAACTCATCGCTGCTACACGAGGCAAATCTTCCTCTTTAACGTCTTTAAGTTCTTCAACAATACCTGCTCTAAATTTTTTAATCAATTCAACCTTTTCTTTTCTTATTTTAGGTTTAGGTGCAAGATTTTTTTTTCACATCGGCTATTTCAGTACGAACTTCGCCAATACATTCAAGTATTTCTTCCTCCATGGGGGGGGGGGGGGGCTGAGCAGCAGCTATTTCAGTTGGAAGATCTCTTAAAATCTTTTTATTTGTTTAGTTCTTGTGGCTATCTTTTCAGTTTGCTCAGCAGTTTGTTTTACAGCTGGAATAAGAGCCTCAGTAGCCTGTCCAGTTCTTTCAGTGACCTATGTAATAGGTTTAAATAACGTTTCTGTACCTTCTGTAAATTCAACTTGTGATTTTTGACGTTCTTGAAGTTTTTGTCTAAGAGAATCACGAACAGACAAAAACTTTTTTATTTCTTCTAACCTTTCTCTAGCTAATCTCGCTGTATAAGATTCCATAGCTGGCGCCATTATTGATATAATAATGATTAAATTAGAGCAGCAGAGAGGGTGCAACCTCAATGAATCGTCCGGTGGGTAAACAAAAACGCGCATACATAATTTAGAAAAACACTAACGACAAAAATAAAGTAACAAAATAAACTAACCCAATTAGAGAAACTCTCGGCAAAGTTAGAGGCTTTGGTTTAGCGTTATTGCGCTTATATTTTTTATTTTTGTAGGAAGCTTTATTTTTCAAAATTACGTTTGAGCAAAAGGTCTGTTCACCTCTCTGCTGCTGTATTAAAGACGTATGAGCACAACCCATCCCCATACACATTATTGCATGCGGCGCTATCTGTCAACCGATGTTTATTGAAGATAGAATCCTGTTTTTGTGCATGACATTGACGAGGAATAGCATCTTGGGGTATACACGAATGAGGAGGCAAAGCAAATGGATATCGAGCACTGGGGCTGCACGGAGCATCCTAAACCAACCCGGGGTCAGTCAGGGATAATTGCGCTTTCGATGTCGGAACAACAGCCAAAAGTACTGCCTCGGGGCATCTTGGACGTGTTTGCTACAACAATATTGACGTGGTATTTGGCGCTATATTGTAAATGACTATACTAATTTAATATGTATACCTTTGCAACTACAAAGATAAAAGTATCACAAATATAAATAATATGGAGGGGGTGGGGCGGGAGTCCTGACATTTCAATACTACAAAACCAAGTACATTATGAGAAGTAGACCTCAAAATAAAAATACCCAAAATATTAAGAAGAGCAACATCTGGCAAGGTTACGGTGAGTCGAGCATCAAAGCGGTACCGAATAAGTGGACTTCTCCTCATGTTTATATGCACATGTTGATGAACATTATGGTGATGTGCCCTAATCAAAACAAAACATAACAGTAGACATTCTGTTCCTTTCCAACTGTAATTTAAATAAATTCATCCTTTTTTCAGACCAAGTATGCTGTTCTACCTGTTTCAAGGTGGTATCAGTCCTTATTGATCAAAAATTTAGGAGAACAAATCTCTCTCTCTCTCTCTCTCTCTCTCTCTCTCTCTCTCTCTCTCTCTCTCATAGTCTCACACGTAATATTGATCAGAAATATCTATTTCACCAGCATGAATTGAATGCTGCATGCGGGAATTTGATTTTCATTCGGGTAACTCGTGTTTACTTCTTTCTCTTTATTGTGTAAAGAATGCATCATTTATTTATATTGATCACAAACACTCTCTTGTGTGTCTTTTACAGAGGATTGTTATCGACTATTGAGCATGTTTTTCACTTGTCGCTTTGGTCTAAAAGGTCTTTCATCAATTGTAGTTGATGTTATTCCCCAATTTTGACAATGGTAAATATCGGAATACAAATTCAATCAATTCAATTAATTGGAATTATATAACACTTTAAACCATTTACGTACTAATTCACCATGGATTTAATTATGTTTAAATTGACATAATTATTCGACAGAGGTTGTAGGTCTGATGACTTCACCAATCAGGGGTAAATTTGTTCCAGGTTTCCAGTCTGATGACTTTACCAGTTAGGGGTAAATTTGTTCCAGGTTGCCAGGTTATTAAGAGCCCCTTTTTCTTATCTACTATAAACACTGCGCAAACTAGAGTATGATCCTCCTGACGGATTCGTACAGTTTGCACAGCGTTTGCATTCATACTTTATTGAATTAAAATAAATTAATCCAGATATATCGAACACATTTACCTCAATCACATTTCCTTGTTCTGACTAGTACCATTCATGGGGGGGGGGGGTGTAATGATAATATCAGACTTAAAGAAATATACACCAAAAGAACGAATGAAGGTAACAGGACTTACAAAGAGGAAGGACAGACGAATGAAGGTAACAGGACTTACAGAGAGGAAGGACAGACGAATGAAGGTAACAGGACTTACAAAGAGGAAGGACAGACAAGTGGGAGGTAACAGGACTTACAAAGAGGAAGGACAGACGAATGAAGGTAACAGGACTTACAAAGAGGAAGGACAGACAAGTGGGAGAAGAACAAATGGTATCAAATAAATATCAATCCAACTTGTTACAGATTTTTCAGTTATTTATCTCATCTATGTACACAATCATTCCGGATTTCTATGAAAGCACTCTACGGAGATTCGAACCCAAGTCTGTGCAGATAGATGACAATTAATTACTGGGTCGTCATGCTAGTGTGTCTGCTACACAGGAGTGCATATAACACCGATTAAGTAGCTTTATCTATTGGTGATGTGTGCTTAGTCGTGAGTGAATATGGGCTCGTGTGTGCAGGCAATGCGATGGATGCCGTTTACACGCGGAAATGGGTTCGAATCTCCGTAGAGTACGAATTAAAAATGGTCTAACCTGTATGATTGTATTATTATATATACAACAGTACCTTCCCGTTGGTCGGTGGTATTTATCAAGGTTTTCCTGAGTTCTTCCTCCACCAGTTATAGCCTATCTTCCGCTGAGAAATGACGTTAAAACAACAAACAACATGATGTCTCCATAATCATACGGCACATTGCACACCACCACTCAGCTTGATGGCGTAAATGATGTCTTAAATCATGTATTGTATTGAACACTGTTTGATATTTCCACAGAAATCACCAAAGAGGTTCATCACCGGTGTTTTTATTTAACAAAGACAAGAGAACAAGCCTTTTAGTTGTTTTAAATTTCTTGTACTATGTGTTCTTGTTGCACCCTAATTTTACTTAAGTTTTGCGACTAATTTATATAGGATTGCACTTGTTGCAGTAGCTATTTTAATTATCAATATTAATCAATATATATGGATTTTATTTACATAACACATTTTCCCCCAATATTTTCACCATGTCTTAGATCCCAGCTTGTCTTACAACTCTTTGTTATAACGTGTTCAAAGTTTAGCTTTGTATATACAGTAGTATTTACTCAACACTCTGTTGTTCAGTATTCTACCATAGTTTGATCTTTTATTGATTTATTTGTGCTAATCTACTATTTTTTTTTTATATTTGTAAACTTTATATAGTCGATCAATAGTTGTATTTAACTTATTGATATTAATAGCGGACTTAAAAGTTTATTAAATTTTTAGACCGCGCGGTAATACCACGCTACCTTGACATGTCATCGATAACTGTGAATCTGACGACAGCTGGATGTCATGGACACGAGTTGTGGATATCATGGACGGGAGTTCTGGATATCATAGACAGGAGTTATTGAAAGACCCCGAATACTCAAAGTCGATAAAAACAAACAATAAAAAAAAAAACGTGTATTGATTTCCATAATCCTGGTAAATACTGTCACAAAGTCTTATTGTTATAGATTTGACAACTTTTAGAAACGTGACAGACGTATATAATGACTTTCATGAATTTAGCATAAAAACAACAATCTCAATTTCAAAATATAACATGCATTTGTTTACAAATTTGATTGGAATAATAATGCAGATTTATTCGAAATATATTTCAACCTCATTTTAAGTGTATTAATGCTAGAGCGGTATACAGTGATTGAGATAGTCCGAGTTTCCTCTGACCCTTGCCACTCCATCTTTGATATCTGGACGTTTATGTTGGAGTGTAGGGTCAGAGTCCATTCCCTATCGAAAAGTTGCAGTTCGCCAAAACCATTTGGTGTCTGGATAGGGTAACCGCTTACTATCCGGCCTAGCAAACTATAACGACCGTTCATCGAGATATATCTGCATAAAATCGATAGGAATATGATTTATTTTCTCAGAAATAGCGAATATAGCTTTTGTTATGTCTTTAATCCACTGACAGACGAGATGTAACTGCTGCGTTGATGAAATTTGACCTGAAACTCGCCATTTGCATTCCGAGTCACATGACTACACAAATCTCGCAACCTACATGGCAATGACATAAGAGGTCCAATAATCACGTGATAAAAAATACGATTCTGAAAGTTGTACATAGAATTCGAAAATATTAATTAAAAGTCACGTAAGACTTGCACATAAATATAAACGCACACTTAATTCCCAACATATTTATTCTGAAAACAACGACTAGAAACCTGTCGGTATCGCCGCAAGGTGGATTAAACCAGATTCATCAAGTAGTAAGGTGGCGCTCTACAGTTTCGTATTTTGCTTAGGTTAGGATTTTAAAGAAAAAGAATTTCCCCGGCTTTCCTCACTGGTTATACTGGCTATTTAAAAAGACCTTGTATATCTTAGGTATAATGCAAAGAACCTTTAATTCCCTTTATTTTGGTGTATGATTGATGGGTGTACTATGGGTTATAGAGTATACAGCTTGGCCTTACTTCAGATGTGCACCTTTCAAAAAAGTGCTAGCTCTACTTGGTCATTTTCACTTCCTGAACTTCAGAGGTAAATTGTATAAAAAAGAGCCGATAACATTTTTTACATTTTATATATTTTGTAATTCATTCATTGCATTTTAATGAGCTGGTATTGTCTAGTCTGGATTTTCCCTGTTTTAATAGCTGCTATGTATAGTGTACTTTAGACTAATTCAGGCTGATTTTTTAAAACAAGGGAGCAGTCATTTTAGTTAGCAGTGTGCTTAAATCATGTAAAATTTCCAAAAGTACAATATCCAAAAGAAATATCATCCACATTACATTAATGTAGCATAGAGGTATGCCAACATTCTCTCCATTGTGCATGTTTTAAATGCGAACTACTTCACCTTACATACGTCACTCTCTCAAAAGTACATATTATCCGGTGAGCGCCCCCTAAGCACGTGTCGGCAATGTATTTTGTTGGTATCACGTGACTACCGCATTGACCTGAGCTCTCCGCTTATTAAATGTTTTTTTCTAAGTTGTTGCAACATTTACGGATTTCTCGTCGTTGTTTTCAGAATAAATATTTTTAGAAATTTATGTTCTTTCATTTTTCTGTAAATAGTACGTGACTTTCATGTATGTGTTCGATTTATTTTCCTGCAGCAACATGCTTTATTGTTGATGTCACGTGACTATTTGAACTCTGATGTCATTGACGTGTAGGTCTCGAGATTTGTGTAGTCATGTGACTCGGAATGCAAATGACGAGTTCCAGGTCAAATTTCATCAACGCTATTATTTCGGCTAGTCTGTCAGCGGATTAAAGATATAACAAATGCTCTACTCGCAATATCTGAGAAAATAAATCATATTCCTATCGATTTCATGCAGAAATATCCCGGTAAAAGTTCGTTAAAGTTTGCTAGGCCGGCTAATAAGCGGCTACATTACGCCTACATCAAATGGTGTCGGCGAATTCCAACTTTTCGATAGGGAATGGTCTCTGGCCCTACACCCCAACATAAACGTCCAAATATCAAAAATGGGGTGACAAGGGTCAGAGGAAACTCGGACTATGATTGAGACAGCTGTATAATCTCCCGTGGGAATTTGACAGCGCATAACACTCGACGCTACGCGTCTTGTATTTCAATTGGAGGCACTTTCTAGGTCTTCATGAAGGTAAAGAATTCTGACTTAGGCGAGATGTCTTTATCTGCAGTTCTGACTTTGATACGCTTGATTCGCTGGAAAATACAGTAGAACAGGTATTTCCTCGGCTACTTTAATTTTCTTAAATAAAAGAATTACCATAACATACAGCCTGTATTGTTAAATTTTATTTTAAAACTGCAACACGTTTTACATGCTAGGCGAAGGGTGATGCATTTAGAGAAAGCATTGACAATGGAAACTGTATATACATGAGTAAGATAAAATTGCAAAAATACATTGTTACAGAGTAAATATACACTGCCATCTGCTTATGAATATATAAAATATATATCTTCCTTCTAATGCAGTAAAAGAGATTAAGTATTTACCTTTCACAGAGCAAAGATTGTTTTGTTGTGTACAATGAAGTATTAAAAGAGGATACTTATCTTCAATAAAATATTAATTATAAATGAAGAATTTGTCCACCAATAAAATAAATAAAAAAACCTTTGATTGTAGAAACAAGTAATGAGAGCACTTCGGGCTTCCCTGTTGCATACCCGGCAAATTGATGAATAAGCCAACTCAACATAGATGTCACAAGCTAACAGTGAACGTATTACATATTCTAACAGACCGCTTATCAGTTTCGAGGCAGAATATACATGTATCCAAATCAAAGTCAAGTTGTTCAAATTGGAAGACATTGGAAGCATATACCTGGAATGGACTCATAAATAAGCAATTTTCCACTGCCGGTCCGTGTTAGCATAAATACATATTTTCCCTCAAATACTTCTCTGGAAAGTATTAATACTTTCAGTGTTAAAGTTACAAAATATTATTTTGAGGAAAGTTGCCTAAGCCATTTTTGGCCAGTGTATAAAGCACCGCCGTTACACTCTATTGGTTAGTTCGCATTACACACTAAGGAAAGCAGATCATCAACAGATGTCGCTTAGACAAAGCACTGAAATATCCGATCGATCCGACAAGGTGTAGATAGCTTAGCATATCGGAACCTTAACTTGCGAAGATGGGAGCTCTGCAGTATGGTCCATTCATGGTCGGACACTCAGGTTGGTCTTACCATATAACATAATTAAATTGTTGTAACTTTGCGACGTATCATCCAATTTTTATCCAATTTGCTTATCATTTAATCAATTTAACAAAACACACATAAGTGATACATTGATCCTTTCAGCCTTGTCTTTTGTATAATCGATATCATCAGACTACATATCGAGTAGATTGTCTATCGTAGGAAGTCGCAATTAAAAACATTGAAAACAAGTGAAAATGGAACCTAATCTGTGATATATATATATATATATATATATATATATATATATATATATATATATATATATATATATATATATATAGCAAATGAACGAATTATATAACATTTTAAAAAATGATTAATAAGATGTTATTTTTACGTAATTTCACGTATTCTCAGAGGTATCAGGATTTTTTTTTCTAATTTTGGTTTTGAAACAGCAATGAGTCCCTTATTCATTTTTAAGAATGGATTTTTTCTTTTAGACATCATACTCAGGGTGTCAAAAATGTTATGCATCGGCCATAAGCTGTTAATATATCCTTAGATACTCAAAACTACCAACGGAAAGGACTGTCGAAATCTATAATAACGTAACCTCACCTGTTTGCCTGCCACTGGAAAAGCATTGTTAAATATAAAGTTTTCTTTTCTTACTGCACTACAAAACCAACATTTGTTGGATTAAATAGCAATACAGTGCTACAGAAAATGTTAAGAGACGAGTAGATGTGTTGACGTCTGCTTCTGTGATTTCGCTATAAACAAGAACCAGAACCAAATAAAAGAAACCTTTAAAAATCATGACACTAACCCCATTTAGTATCAATCGGCTGTCACACTCAACAGGGGGGAAAAGGGGATGTGGCGGTTGAATATTATACGCAATTTAGTAAATGTAAAGTGTGCTCTGCAATCCTATAATGGATTTCTTTATCTCTGACTCACCCCTTCCGTAGAAAAGCTTTCCGATCAATAAAAGAGAGTATGAATACCTACTTGACTATATGACCAATAATAAAGCATATATGACTACGTCACTAATTAGATTCCTTTGTTCTAAGCACCTTCTGTTCACTTCAGATGAATTACAACAAGCAGCGCCATTCAACCTTGTTCTTTTTATTTGTTTTATGTATCTTTCTTGTAAATATAATCTATCCATAGCTAATTATCATGTAGATTCTATAAAGTAAAGACTTTTCTGTCTTTTGTTCTTGTCTCGTTTTATGCAATCGTTGTTTATAGTTTTGTGCACCTGAGGGGAAAAAATGTAGATGCCGAAAGCTCTTCGACTGGTTTCACGCATGTTTTTCACTACTATTTGTCTACTTATTGCTTCCATGGTTACGGTTCTTCCTGAGCAACTAGATCTTTATGATCCAGTGCAGCTTGAAAACACTATAGGTATGATTGGAATTGGGTGAATATTATTCGTTCCACTTAAGATTTCTAACTGAATGTCGAAAACCTATTCATATGGTGATTTTAACAACGACAGATCAGGGTCAATACAGTTAGTAGTTGGGTACACGTTATAACGGGAAACAGCAGTATTTCATACAGTTAGTAGTTGGGTACACGCTATAACGGGAAACAGCAGTATTTCATATTCTGTATAACAGAGTATTACGTCGTGATTACAGCGAAAGTGTCTAAGCTAAACAGCATAACTTGTTCTCCTGGCTCCATTGTCTGTAAAACGCTTCATTAAACAGGTGACATTTTTGTACGAAGTTAATGAGATTTCTTCTATCGTTCGTATTTACAATGTCTGGGATTTTTGTTTAAAACGTGTCAAAAATTCTATCTGCGCATTTCCAAAATCTAACCTACGACAAAACGTATACTTTTAAACCTTTAATTGCAACCAGCACCTTCACTCTTTATTTAGCAAAGCCGTTTCCTGGGTCCAGAAACCTTTGATTAAGTTCCTGAGATGTTCGTACAATAAATTCAGATCCAGAAGAAGAAGTCCTCCAAACACGGTAGATAGTAAAGCCACGCCAAGTAATCCCAAGCTTTGCGCACTGGGTCGATCATCCTGAGCGCTCACCAGCAACCGAGTGGCAGCAGATGTGTTCTTAGAGTCGATCGTCAACGCTTCCACGATCTTTACCATCTTTTCCTCCAAGGAAATAGGCTCAGGGATGGGAGGCTGGTCTGATGAACTGCAGTAGCAAAAGGAACTAGAGTCTGCAATTGAAAATAGGAGTAAAAAATCATGCAAACACTAATCATACATTCACTACGATGTGCCAAATTAAATAAATTTGTTAAAATCTGAATGTGGATACGTTTAATAGCGAGTAAATACAGTAAAGTGTTGATATTATTATTGGCGTCAAATAAAGCATTAACGTATTATCTGAGACATCAGAATGCACTTAGTGTTAGTTACAGCACTGGTATGCGGTTTTATTGAATTTAAATTAATTTTCGTCATGTGATAAATTGAATCATACATTCTCATTTCCAAAAACGCAATACATGAAGCCACCAGGGCTCGCACAAAACAGGAATTATTTAATTTGTGATACAAATTAAATTTGAAAACCTTACACATATAAGCTACTCAATATATGAGAGGTGTTTACAGTATGCGCATCATGTGATGACAGAAGAGCATTAGGCGTAGAAACGGTGTTCTTGAATTTCAAGACTAATAATGAAATTATAAGAACGTTTATCATTCTCCATATTGTATTATTTATGGTTGTCAGACAAGGCGCCCAGGCCATGTTTGAAAGTACCCATGAATTTTATGACGGCAACAAAAGTCATCTAACAGTCCATCTCGATACAGTGCGCTAATCTGTATGTTCTGCCACCACGTCGTGCTATTGCACCACAAAATGACGACGATATTGAAGTGTAATAATAAAATGTAATAATTTCTCTGTGTAGCAAAGTCCTAGTATAATGGGTTTGCAATATCTTTGCACGGTGTTTAACGTTTTTATTTCGGTTTGGATCGGGCATATCACACGCCGGTCGATGGAATCAATTCGTGCCTTAGCTCGAAACTCTTGCAAATTGTATGATTGCCACAGAAGGACAATAAGACCATTCAGGACAAGTATTACAACCACACCACTAGAGTCAACAAGAAGCACGCTGATTCTATTGATGCACCGAAAACGCTATAGTGTGTAGATATATGCAAATGATCTTAATCCACAGAGTAGTCATGCACATGACTCTTGTTCCGTATGCCAAAAAAAAAAACAAAAAAAACAAAAAAAAAACAGGGAATTCATTGTATAAATATAACAAATGTAACTCTATTTAAAATTTCAAGACATTTGACCTTCTATAACAAGGCTGGGAAAGATGTTCGATCATGACAAATTCGACATCAAGGCTGGGAAAGATGTTCCATCATGACAAGTTCGACATCAAGGCTGGGAAAGATGTTCGATCATGACAAATTCGACATCAAGGCTGGGAAAGATGTTCCATCATGACAAGTTTGACATCAACGATGGGAAAGATGTTCGAATATGACGAATTCGACATCATCACAATGTTTGAATCTTGATATACTTTTATTGTTTTGGTATTTTTTGCAATAATTTATATATACTCTTTGTGATTTATTGTGGTCCTTAATATCACTCTGGGCTGGAGAGGAGGAGTGGGCGTGTGGATGCTTGAGAACTGACATAAACGGGGTTATATTTTTCAACCGAAACTTTGGATAGGCTTTCATTTTCCTGTGTCTCTTTTGAAAGGTTATTATAACTCATAAACGAAAGATATGAGTTAAAAGAAGATAAGGCAAGTTTCCTTAATTCTTCTATTAACTTTCCAAGGCTCCATGCACGCTTTAATTAAACGGGTTAGTGCAAACATCTTGAAATGCCCCCTACTCCCACTCCATTTTTCCAAAGGTAGTCTGAGAATAAATCTTTGTGTGAGTTCATTTTCGCTTGCGCGTATATTCAATGACTAGGGTGCCTGTATGGACCATTTCAACTAAAGTTTCAATCTCGTCATCGCGTTGATGTCGGATTGTGACTTAATTAACAAGGTTCCTTCTTGCATATGCTAAATATGAAATATTGCCTACACGAGTCGTTTTGCTGGCTGGAGGAGGATGTGCACCCGGATAGCGCCTGGACACTTGTGTTCACCACGTCCGTATAAGAATTCTCGTCCAGAAGACCTGTAAAGCAAGTAATGTCGTGTCTCATAAAGTTCTTCATTCGTAGGACAAATGCAATGACTGTAAGTAATAAATATGTTATATTTAGTATGGTCTTAAATTTCCTCCTCGTGAAATTATTTTATTTTCTAAAGGGGAAATAAGCTGTATTCCCGAAATTTCATGTCATGGTCTATTCCAGGTACTTCATGACAAATGCGCCAATACATCACAGCATCACAGGCATGGTTCAAAAAGCAAAGAAGAACGTTGTTTAAAAAAAATTGTATTATTGTTGTGGGGGGGGGGGAGCGGATGAACTTGCAAAGACTCTAAACCTTGTACTAGCTCAAAAATAAATTAACACCGCGTGTCAAATAATCAGCATCGGAGAAATGAATACAATATCAGAAAAGAAAAACAAAAACTTATGTTAGCGTTAAAATTCAAGATCAAAGCATCTATAGTTTCAAGTACAAAACTATTCCACATTCTGAAGCTGAGATAGATATAGGAAAAATACCCGAGACCTGTAACCAAAACTATATTACCGACGGGCAAAACACAGTTTGAACATAATATGTGACATTACACATATAAATTTGAAGGCCATATAGAAATTAAGCATACGTTTGTTCCCAAATCAATGAATTTAGTCCATATTTATGTCTATGGCATTTTTGCAATTTTATATAGATATGCTATCACTACAATTATATGATTTATGTCTTGAAACCTACTTATTACGTTTACCAGAAAGAGAATAAATGCAAAATTATATAAAAAGTATTTTTGTCGCTTACCATATTTAGGAATTCAAGATATTCAGTTCCAAGATCTATGTCCATCAGATTTGACCATATTTAGGAATTCAAGATATTCAGTTTCAAGATCTATGTCCATCAGATTTTACCTAACAAGAGTTGAGTTAGGTGTGCATTCCAGTCAGTGGAATCCAATTTAAACCATAATTATTAGAATCAGTCACTTTTAATTACCTACCGTCTGCGAATTAACAGCCTGTACCGCGAAGGTATCTTCCATCATCAGATCCCTTTGTGGGGGTCTAAAAATCCCCATAACTCATTTTTGAAACGTTGATGGTTTGCATAGTTCTTGAGGCAATCTACTCTAATATTTAACCACAAGAAACAATTGTTGTTGCGGTCTTTTATCTAGAAATTCCTCCAAGTTCTCTCTTGTTTTGCCTCTTCTAATACATATTTCATACTGACTTTGTAAATACGTTGAATGTTATGCTTCATTTACACGCTGATGATACATGTCACAGAAAATCCTGCTGACTATGCAATATACTCTTGATATGTATAGCAGATATTGTGTTAACTGGAAACAATCAATTTAGAGAAAACAAACATTATCGTATTTGGTTCAAAAAGGAAACATGCATATAAATTTAAGATAAGCAATGCAGACGCTGATGTTGTAGATGAATACAAATACTTATGCTTTATATTTCAAAGGAAGGGGAAATTTTCAAATAGCCTGAATAATCTATTATCCATAGTGTTTTGTATATTTAATTTAATTATTTGTTTGTTAGTTAAATTTTTCTTTTAATTTCGTTGTATGTTATTGCAATGTAACATTGTATACAGGACTTGATCTTGTCCAAAACTGAATTCATTCCTGTTTGATCTGATTGACTTTTTTCTTATTTTTAAAATGTCATTTTATGTAAACAACTAATAATAGCTTCATTATTTTATATGTGTATGAACTTAATTTCATGCTCATTATTCAGGCAAACAAGAAGGAGTAGATATGTTGATCTGGGTCGGGGTTTTGGAGTTTCCTAATTGAATTTTACAGGTTATCTTGTTGTAAATAAACAAGGCTCATTAGATCGTCCCAGAAGGTCAATCTAAGTTAATTTTTTTTCAAATGGTTATGCAAAGCAAAAATGACAAGAGTGTGTTCGAGTCGGGTTTAGTGCGCTACTTACCTAATCGTATCTGTGTCCGTCTTTGCAGCTTTCAAAGAAAACATTCTAATAGTAGTGCGTCTTCTCACTATATGCTAGAACGTTGTTATTTTCCTTGTCACTATTTTTCCTTTTGCAATGTAGTATGCACTTTTCGGGTATGTTAATTTGTGATGGTTATTAGGCTATTACAAAACAAAAGAGACTAAGTTCCCCGTTATTGACTTTACTCAGAACATGTAAATACCTTATACCAACAGATCAATTCAGGGGACACCTATGTTGTTTTTCATCGGCAAGTTATACAAAGACGTAATTCAAAGGCAGTAAGCATAAGACAAAAGAGTCAGATGTTGAATTTGAGTAAGAGTGTGGGCTTATCTCCATACCTTCTACGCAACGTTTTACGTAAAGGACGTAATCGACGTCAGCAACGTGTTTTCCGGTGTCCAGATAGTAGACTGACGGTGATGTCACAGTGCCATTCAGTAGATACAGCTCACACCCTAACGTGACTTCGTTGTGCGCGAAGGCCCAACATTCTAATTCTGTAAGGGTCATCGAGATGTTATGACACTCAAGTGCGCAGTCCGTCGGCTCTACGTTAGAAAGAGACACTGTGGTAGTAGCCCCTGTGCCTTTTTTTTCTTGGATTGGTTCATACCAACACGCACCTGTGAAAAGAATTGATGACTTTAAACTAGGATGTTGCGGCAATAATGATTGGAATGATGACGACAGTTTTGAAAGCTATGACATCAACGATACAGTTAAGGACGAGGAAAGCAAATTTAGAAAAGAGAAGAAGGAAGAAATTATATTGCGATTGCCACATTTAATATAAGAATATAACTGATTAAGGCGACGTCGGTGTTGGTGGGTAATGATAACGGTTAAGACGACAATACCTTTTAAAATAGCGAGTCTAGCACGGCAATCACAGGGACACCACAACTATAAACATAAAGAACTACGACATCTATAACAACTACACATGGAAGACGTACCCTCGTATCTCTGACATACGAAAATATTTTTTATATTACAGGTTCTTTCGTGGAAGTTCAAGTCCCAGGCACTGGTGACGGTACAGTAGGAATTAGTAACATTAGTGGTGTTGATACTGGAAGAGACTGGAGAGCAGTCTTGGTACATGAACCCGTGCATCCCTGGAGGTTGGTGTAGACCCTGCCACAAGACCTGATTATTGGCAAATCTGCAGTGCAAAATGGGGGAGTTCTTTTAGTCTCACCAAGCTAAATATCTTGATACTAAATAACGCTGTTTCTGTTTGGTAGAAAACATAATACTACAGAGCGCTGTTACTGTCCGGTAGAAAACCATTGTGTAATGGCGTACAAACACATATTAGCTCAATATTTAATTAAACGTACGTTATATTATGAACTACTATTGCGTCTTTACAAAAGTGTGTTGCTTTCTAACACAGTGATCTTGCATTATTATGCAGTATTACACTTTTGCAATATTGCATAAACAGTTTCGCGTTGTACGCAATAAATAACGCATTACGTAAAACGACAATGTTATTGCGAAGAAATTAAATGGCTTTGTTTAATAATGACAACGTTAAGCATAATAATACAGTGTTTTTCCCTTTCTACGTAACGAATTGTTTTATTTCGTAAAAATCCCCAATGTTTTTTTGGTCTTGCTCGCGTGCCAACGTCAACTTTTAGTTCGCATTTTTATTCGTTAAAAAAGGGCCCGATCTGTTGTTTTAGAAAGTGGACAAGCAACAGATTTGGCCCACAAATGCATTAGTAGGAAATAGAGACCGAAGGCAATTGTTAAAATTGTCGTCAAGGAAATCAAAGATATTACCATGAAGTTTAAGTATCGACAGAAGTCAAAAGATCAAATGTTACGGTCACAGTGGTCAGTTTCTAAAAAGAATTTGGGGGGGGGGGGGGGCGGGGAGATTTGTATCATGCCTCCACAGGTAAGCATTCGTCTTTGAACCAGTTTCACGAGCATACATAGCGCACCCTTAAAGATGATGGATCAAGACGTCCAAAGTCAAGCTCACGGAGTGGATCGTAGTTTAGTTTATTTTAATTTTTGTAGAATGTTAAAAAGTGTACGAAGAGACTATATGTCCATTCTCCATAATGTATTGTTACCAGATTTATTACATAATAGCATATAAATGGGTCGGTTAAAAGGTCAGAGGTCAAGGACACTATATGTATATAGTGAGCCTTCGAGAGTGTTTACGTTGTAAGAGCCTGTTCTACAATCAACATCACATAAATACAGTTAAACTTAGCAATAATTTCACTGGTATGACAGCCCAATATTACCAAATTTAGTAATTGAGAACACAATTATTGCGAATGCT
Source organism: Sinohyriopsis cumingii (assembly GCA_028554795.2). Lineage (NCBI taxonomy): Eukaryota > Metazoa > Mollusca > Bivalvia > Unionida > Unionidae > Sinohyriopsis > Sinohyriopsis cumingii. Next base: position 12,140,020 of record CM068830.1, read on the forward strand.
CACCCAAAGAATCTTTTCTCAGTGACTCAGTTCGCAAGATGGAAGTAAAATAATAAATTACATTTTAAACATTCAGTTTCGTGACTACAACAAAGGTTCAGCTTACGTTGCGTTGTTCCAGACAGCTTTGTCCAAGTATTTCAATCTGTCCACTATCTCTTGCTCTGTTAGCTTCAGCAGCTGGCCATGCTGTGTCTCACAGATCTGTCGGGCTTCGTTCCACGTCTTCGGCGTTGAGAACAGCGTATATATAATACGTTGCGACTCACTATTAATAAACACTGAGAATGGAAGAGAAGGGTGGATGTTAAAGTTGTATATTTTCAATTTCTGTCTCATGACACAGATTTGCAAAATAGGCGTGGTTTTTGTGTTAATTCTGCAACTGAGCAAAATCAAGGGTTTTTGTGTATATGTGTATGTGCCGCATTGTCTGCATAAATGTATTTGTTGTAAATCTTTAAATTTATGTAAGAAGTCAGGATATAGAATGAAAATTAAGATGGAAATTTCCCGTACACGGCAATCATGCGGTACTTGTTTGAAAATGTATGCTAATAACAAATATATGAAGAAAACACACACACCTTTTGCATTAATATAATTTAGCTTGAAATTCGGTCCGCCGTCCTTTCTTCAATCTCTCTTTCTAACTATATAGGACACACGGTACTAATTATATGGAAAAATGGGAAACAGCTTGGAAATGGGTGAACATAAAATAGATTATATATGGGTTTGGCTGACCAGGATTGGTTAATAATGTATGTTATATTTTAGGATAAAGAATCTTTTGAGAGCTTATCCAAGTCGTAACTTTTTTTTTAAAGTAGAGACATTGTTTATTCGATGGAATTTCAGTCCTTTAACAGTCTTGAGTTGGAACAAACATTACTAAAATTAGCACATGACTCTTTGGTGCGGAATGGAAAGCACATGGTTCAAACACATGCAGGTTCAGAAGATCCCGCGACTCATATCATTTCCTCTGCACAGAAGCTGACGTCCAGGTTTCATCTATACTGATAAATATAGGTTTGATCATGACCACTCAGAAATTTTAAGTTATCGAATTTTTAATATCATTGTGTTTCCATAGGTTTACTATGGGAATTGAATTAGTACCGGGAGCCCTTTAAGTATTTGGCTTCGTAAGCGTGTGCGTTTGTATATGTATGTGTTTGCGTGTAATCTAGATGAAACTGAGATTTTCGATAACGGGTACCTACTTATATTCAATAGGTGTGTGTGTGGAGAGAGAGAGAGAGACATACAGACAGACATGGACAGACAGAGACAGAGACAGACAGACAGACAGAAACAGAGACAGAGAAAAGGTCCGCTGATCCTGTTATGATCATGCCCTTACGCTAATTTAACAACTTCAGTCCAAAAAAAAATTCTTAAAAAGATTGTTTGAACCCATAATAAATTCGATATGATGGAAAGCTTGATGGACAAAAATAGTGTTTGTCGTGAGATTCAAAACGAAAAGAAAGAAAGAAAGAAAGAATCAGTTAATACTGATATAAAATTAAATAAATAAAAACACAAATAAAACCTTGACTTGCTTAGTAGTGTAAAAGAAAAAAACTTCTGAATCAATTTTCGCAAATTTGTTTTGAGTTACTCTTGAACTTACTAACAACCCGGATCTACTGTTATAAATTACGTCGTTTGCACTAACACTGAAAGTTAGAATGGAATCAGTAATGCTAATTGCCCCCCGTCCCGGAAACAAATTTGGCCGCTCTTATTATAAAGAAAGAAGATATGTATTCCATCTAAATAATATTGTTATTAAACATGATTTTTAAGCTGATATCTGGGTTTGAAAACAGAATGTAAAACTATGGAAACAAGTATGATTACATAATTCAGCACACAAAATGAAATAATCTGAACAAATTCATTACTGACGATTCATTGTCACCATTACGAACTAAGAAATATGAAGATCAACCATCCAATATATATATATATATATATATATATATATATATATATATATATATATATATATATATATATATATATATATATACACACACACACACACACACACACACAACATACAATGGGACATCAGCACAATCCAAGCTACATAGGACCAAATAAAAATAGTAGTCATCCACCAAAAAGACAAACAAAACAAATATAAAGGCAAAATCCTTACAATACAATGTCACACACACACACACACACACACACACACACACACACACCTTAAAACTTTAGGACTCTCTTAACATGAACATAATCACAGAGCTTATTCCTGGCTTAATGTGATGAATTTTTTTAAAATTTTTTTTAAATAAAAACTATATGAATAGCCATTGATTCGTATATTCCCAATTGGATTATATTTTTTTTGTTAGCCACATGCGTGACTAATCCCAGTCGTCTCCGGCTCCATCACACGTTTGCCAAAGCATCAAATAGCAGCAAAAATTATACTTACCAAAGGCATTTGTGAAGAACAAGACACAATATAACATCCACACATTCTGTAATAAGGGTGTAAACATCCATTAAAAGCTTTTCAGATTAGTTTTTTTCTTCAAAGAGAGACTATCTAAAAGTCTCAGATAAACAGCTGAGACGTGTAACGAAAATTCTGCATTCAAAAGGCAAGAAACTATATCAAACTTAAAATAGTTTATTGGAACCATTCATTGACTGTTAGCCTCAGAACTCAGTTTTAAAAAAACAAAACAACATAAGAGCTCTAATCAATGCGAAAATTGCACACATTTGAGAGAGTGGATTATACTAAAGCTAAATGCATGTATTCATGGATATGATCGATTTTAGATATTTGTTAAACTAGTAATTCAAAATATAAAATCACATTTTGTGACAAAATCCAATTTATTTTTTAAACAGTTGATATTAAAATATTGTAATGTACATGTAATGCTTCGAAGACTGCAGAGAAGTAGTCTTCAATAATAACTAGGTTTTAATTTCATTTAGATTTATTAGGAACAAGAAAAACCATGAAATTATGCCTAACTTAATATTTTCTGATTCTTAATTTCATTTAGATGTATTGGGAAGAAACAAAAACAAAAATGAAATTAACGTTAACTTACCATTTTCGGATTCCCTAACCTCACGTCAACAAGCTTGATAATAAGTTTTGTAAATATCCGAACAAGTATTTAAGTCCAACATTATAATTCAATCAAAGAACAAGGTATTCACCATTCTTATCAATATTTATTTATTACTCTACCTAAACTGGTCCTCTGACAAAATCGATGTTTGATCAATTGCTTACTTGGCCTTTATTTGATTATATGCTGAATTTTACAATGGTTTACCGGGGTTATTCGGGACTGATCAATTATATATGTCAACATTTCTCTGGCTACCATAAAAATAAAAATAAAAACTAATTATTACATATGTTATTTTAGGCCTTGCTCTAAAACAATAATTATAAAAATGAATAATTTTAATTAAATTTGTGCCTCAAGTAGTCGTCCTTGTTGACGGTTTGCATAGTAGCGTAGGACATTAAATGGAACTGAAATGCGACTGCAGTGGTAAAATATACATGCGTACATCAATGGGTTCATATGAGCTGCAAGAGTTACTTTTAAACTATTGAGAGTGTGTGTGCGTCTTGGGATGAAATCACGTACCTACTTCTGAATTTTTATTTTTATTGTACACATTTTGTAATCTTTATAAACTTGGACATTAAAAGAATGCAAATACCTGCAGCGTTGTGTGAAAGCTATACGAGGCAGACACATGAAAGTTGGTATCTGGCGTATCTGTATGTAAAATCTTACAACAATCTACTGATGCAGACAGAGACGGAGACAGGCAGAAAGAAAGGGGCCCCGCATGGCCGAGTAGTCTAAAGCGCTCACCGTTCCGGATCACTGCCATCTCACCTCTGTCTGCGTGGGTTCGAGTCCAAGGCTCGGCTAGCGTAAGTACGTGGGAGAGCCTGCCAGTAGCTTCTTATGGGTCGGTGGTTCTTCCCTGGGTTTTCCAGGGTTCTTCCTCCACCAGTTATACTGGCCGCCATGTATAGCCCATCATGTGCTGAAAAATGGTGTTAAACCCTAGAACAACAACAACAGGCAGAAAGAAAGAAGGGGGGGGGGAGTAACTAAACGTTTTTGCCAGACAACCACCTTGCTGATAAGATTTATGTATTTTGTAACTACTGGTCTGCTTCGTTTCTCCGTTGCATCACGTGATGATAGTGAATGGAAAACAAGGTGGGCTTTGAACACTTAACTGAAGGACACGTGTACCAAGTCTGGTTGAAAGACCATGAAAGGGCTGAGACACGGGTACAGATTCTTTTTGAAAGACCTTAAATGGGTCGAGACACGTGCTTGGTACATTTTCGTTTCTGGATCTTAAATCTCAAATTTACATACTTGGTGTATGTAAATTTGAGATTCAAGATCCAGAAACGAAAATGTTTACACACACACACACACACACACACGTCTCTCCGCTGTTTTCGTGAAAAAAAGTATTTTGTTGGCAATTAAATAGCCAATTAAATAGTTATATTTCGTAATCAAGTGATCTGTACGTCACGTCTTTTGTAGTGCATGAGAAATGTTCAACAAATTCTGGTTCGGTTCCCGATTGTAGTGTATAGCATTCAGGTTTACCTTTCAAGTTTCCTCGTTTTACCGTAGGCCCCAAATTATAATCAACAGAGGCAAAGGTAACTCAAGTAACCGTAGGAACACAAATTGTAATCGATAGAAGCGAATGGAACACAAGTTAGCGAAACACGAAATATAAATCAGTATATACGGCTTTTTTATTTTGATATATCTATCACAAATTTAATGAATTTAAAGTTAATGGTGCCTAAGAAATGAACTTTAAAATATAACCATGGCTTGTTAAACATGAAACAAAGATTCCATAAAATCAGTCTTGTACAGGGTGTAGTACTCAAAGAGATGAATCCGAACACTTACAAGGTTCGTACAGCAAGAGCTTTTGCAAAAATGTTTTCATTGACTTCCAAACGTTTTGAAGTAGCATATTTCTCTCTCATCGGAAAAAAAGATCAGAGTGTTTTGAAAGTCATTTGCAAATGAGAGATGCGTACCACTAAAGAAACAAAAATCATAATCCGATTATTTCTGGTGTTATTATGCGTCTGTTTGATCTGCCTAATATTATCCCCTTTCATTATTTTGGGGAAAATACATAAATAACAAGAATTATGAATTTAAAAAGTGTTATATTTTATTAAGTTTTAATGTATGGTATTCCTTCAGCACCCATCAAAGAGCTTTTTTTTTTGTTTCAAATTCAAGCTTTTCAATGAATTCAAGGATTTTCAAAGATAAAAATCATTTTTTTTTAGTACAGAAATTCAAGCAGTTTGCAAGACAGCGCCTCTAAGTTTTTTTTTCTTCAAGATTGTCTGAACCATGATTAAGCCTCATGGTTCAACCATCAAAGGAGCCAAAGCCTACAAGACAAAATGAACTAGTGTGTAAAGTACACAATACGCGTCAGGGGAATATTTTAGTTCAGTACTCAATGCATTCCAATACTTAATTTTATGACTTTACCGTCAAAAATCTCTAATATACAAAATTAGCTTTTGTCTTTGAAGAGCAAAATATGGCTCAAAATGACCTACTTTTGTAAAAGGAATGTACCCTCTCATTATCGTCTAAAATTGCTCTATAGACTTAATCCGAAGAAAATAAATCTAGAAAATCTAGTAGCGACCGATGCATCGCAAAAGACCCCCACCCTCTACAATTTACTTGGCAGGGCCTAAACAGAAGTTCTGATAGAAAACTAAAGTTTTGAGACAGGCATGCGTGGACCATAAATCTTCTAAGTGATGACGTAGAACGCTGATTATCGATCTCATTCGAGGTCTCATCAATATGAAGGCGCATAATAACCAGGGACGTCATGGGGGGGGGGGGGATGGGGTGAGGGCGGGGCATCACCCCACCCCCCGAATTTGCATGTACTGTCAAATTGCTGTAGCCTATATACGAAAATTAATAAGCCCGTCAAGTTTTACCCCCCCCCATCAAGTTTTGCCCCCACCCCCACCCCGAAAAAAAAAATTGAAATGACGTCCCTGATAATAACTTGGCTGAAATGCAATATTCCTTAGCAATATTTTGCTGCGGAATGCAAAGCTATAAGAAAGGACAGTCAAGGACCATAACACTCCTAAATGACAATCTACAAAACTTTTACTTAACTGATTCCAGATGTAATCAGCATAAATCAGCATGCCAAATTTGGTTAAAATGTTGCAAAGCTTAGTAATGATAGGCTGCAGAAACAAAGTCAGGAGGATGGGCAATCAAGGGACACAACTCCTTTAATTGATGTTTCAGAAGTCAAATTCACTCAAGGTCACACCAGCCCTCATTCACCTGGCAAATCTGTTGAAATATAAACAAATATTTCAGAATTTATCCAGCGTAAACCAATGTTTGAAGCATGATCTATCAAGGGGAATAACTCTTCTGAACAAGACTAAACTAGCGTAAGGCACATATAAGTCCGTGACACTGTTTATAACAAATCTGCATCAGAATATGTTAATGGTTTTTGTGAGCCGTGCCAATTACTAGCAACATCCCATGATAAGACAAGATAATTATCAAGGGATATAACTCTCATCGAAATGGAGTTAACGAAACGAAACCCATAAAAGACATATATAGGATTATGAAACGTTGTATACACAAATTGTATCATGTTAATTTGCACTGTTCTTGATCTATGATGGTTATGAAGATCTGGTGTAACGTCTCGGAATAATTTCTTCCAAAGTCTGACCTGAAAAGGCCAAGTCTTTAAAAGATACATCTACTTGTAAAAGGGAATTCGATACCAAAAACTCAAAAAATTATTGTAATGGTTCAGAGCTATGCTGGTTAAAATCAATATTCCATTTTGAATATATTAATATTAATTGTCGGGGACATTAACTCTCTCCACAATGGGGCTGATGAGACAAAACGCATAAAATGCACATATACTTCTATCAGATAACGTGCGTACCAACTTGAATCATAGTACGTAAATTGGTTCTTGATCTATGCTGATGATAGTGATCTGCCTTAACTGAACATGTCATTCTAATGCAAAATGGGAAATAACTCTGTTAAAATTGGACATGGAAGGATAAAACATTTAAAATGCACATGTACATCTAATAGTCGATTAACATATCAAATGGTAGGCATAACAAAGCCCAAAAGGAGATTACGTATTCAGTCCATAGTTCACTTCTAAAATGATTTTGACATGGATCTTTCTTTGACACTTTTTTGTTTCTTGGGATATTTTTCAGTCCCAAAAAATTGTACTGACGAAGTTTATCGAGAGCAATCGGTCTTTATGAATATCGGCATTCCTAATGCGTTACAGTCTTCGGACATATTAAAACCAAATTACAGCTTACAAATCGACGATTTCAACCCATGTTTCACAATTCCAAGGGATCTATTCCAACAGTCAACAAGGATAATAAACTATTTGTTGAGCTGATTTCAAGATATTGGTGGCTACATATATGTATGAGTAGGGTACATAACATGAAAGAAGATTTAATCTTACATATACACATGGGTCCTAACATTTCCTCTTTAAAGAGTTTTGATATGAACCATTTTTTAAAAATTTGTCTGTAGGGACGTTTTCAATCTCACAAATAAGGGACAACTTGTGGATACCGGTTATGAAAAACGGACATACCACAAAGTTCGGCTATGAGCTATCCAAAGACGGTAACAGTTTAATACCGTCGGCATCCGAAAAGACCTTCCTATTTCTCCGATTGCTCTCGACGACCTTTGTCAATATTTCTTTCGGGAGTGAAATATAGATTTAAAATCATCTTACAGCCCGTGTTGAACCCCTTCCACCGATTATCATATATTTATCCCACCAATATTTAGAAAATCACAAAGAAGTGTCCGTGTGAAAACACATAAGAATGGCCGTAGAGACCATTTGTATACGTAAGGTTTAATCCTCTTACGGCATGTTTAATTTGCCAATATACTTAGCTCCGTTGCAAGAATTGATTATCTTTAGCTAATGTTGAGGGTGTGTTCCCAAAGTATTTCTGTTCTCTATGTCAATGTTCCATGTGTATGCTTTTCATTGGCTCCCCCAGAGGCCATAACAAACTTGTGCTAATGGACGGATGACAGACAACAGAATATCCCAAAAACTCTTCTGGTCTTTGACCAGTAGAGCTGAACATGTGTGGAAGGTAGTTTTAAATTGGACTTTACAGTCCTACTTGTGTTCCTGCTTTAAAATTTTTCAATGGGGATCCATAGATCTTTCAGGATGTGGTGCTTCTCTCGCCCTTTCATCTGGGCCCAGTACTGGTGTTGTTGATTCCACGTCTTTGGAGGCCACTGTAGGGATTTTTCCCCAGATTAGTGACCCGCATCGAGCAGGGTGGCCCTCAAAAAGCTTTAGCTGTGATCTAAAGTGTCATCCTACAGGTGTGAAGGTCTTCATAGCGTGTCTCGACCTCTTGGCAATGGCTTCCAACTATCTCTGTAGAGCAGCTTCTACATTTCTTTAACAGATTGCAGGAAGCAGCCACAAAAAGAAATTTAAATAAGAGGCAGTTGGAATAAGTTAAAGGACCTATATTTCCAATGCTTGAGAGGGTGGAGACATGCAAATCCCTGTCCCTAAATCCCTACCTAGGAAGCACTCGAATCAATGTGAGGCTAATGGCCAGATGGGCAAAAGGACAAAAAACAAAGATCCAAAATGTGGACAGACCACCCCATCTTCTATCTGGCTGCCTCGTGGCCTTGAGACTACTTCCGAGTTAACCTCCTCACCATCAAAGAATGGGGGAGCAAAACAGTGGGTTTGATTTAGGCTGCACCCCGAAGAGCCTCTCAAAACTGGAGGGTCCTAGTGTCCAAACATCCTGATGGTGTAGGAAACAAATCTGGGGTAAGGAGGTAGTAAACCTCATTTATCGCTTTGTCCAAACTCAACACTTCTACTTCCTCCGTCACCTAGCCAGTTGGGTGGGACACAGATGGTGACCAAAAAAAGAGAACAGCCCAGTATAACATATTCTTTTGTGAACCATTCTCTATCAGTTATGACATCTTGCTTTTGCTTACTGGGCGATAGATGATTATTCCAGTTTATGTTACTTTATGATTGAGGGTTAGTTGTCCTATCCCTGCTCATAGGAGGCTGTAGTGGGACCAACGTATTTTTCTTTCTCTGGAGAAAAGAATGATTACCTCTTGACACAGGAGATGGGGGGGGGGGCACCCAGTTCATAGAGCCATGGCCAAGTCATCCAAGGTTTCATAGCCAATTCACCATCAGGTAGTAATAGTTCCCTACCTATTGCTGTGTATATCGTCTTTAGTTTGGGTGCATAACTGGCTAATTAAGTGGGTTCTGTTGTAACGTGATGTACGGTGAAATATGCAACATGGGAGGTACTGTGATATATACTGAGTAGGAAAATTGTGTGAAGTAGAGCCCTAGGAGACATACAAGGACAAAGAAGTGAACAATTCATTCCAAATTCATTTTACTAGTATCAATCTTGTTTGGCATCCGTCTGCGGAAATGTTTAATGTTGTGCTTAGATTTAATCGGAGTTAACATTTATTTAAATTATTTATTGGAATTACAAAGTGCTCACTGAATCTGAACTACATTTACACTTCGGGATTATTGTGAATTCAATAAAACGAGTTTTGGACAACACCACTGTGATACATCAAGACCACTGGCACTTTACCATATTGGTACGTCAGCTCATTCTGGGCCTGGAATTCACTGAGAACACTATTCTTTTGGATTTGTGATGGAACGTTTTAGTACTGATTTAAATTCATAATACTTTCATTTGATAACTTAAGAGTTATATTATTTGTAAAGTTTTATCAAACTTGTCGGCTCTGCTTCTTTCTGATACTTAGTTTAAGACCAAAGATTCATAAAACCGGGTTGAAAGGTAACAGAGAGAAATGTGGGGTATCAGTCTGATTACGTACCCAAAATGGGTCAACAAAACTCTGAGATTCTTTCCTATATGGATATAAAGTTGAGAGGGGGATGGGGGCACTTGATCCCTTTCCCTAGATTGGTAACCAAAACCCAGTGGCCAGTCCAAAGACTGGTGCCAAGCACTTGCTGACCAGATATGGAACCTCAAACATCAGTAGCAATTACCATACATGGTAAGTGATGCCTTTTGACTACTGAGGTACTTTGTGAATGTCACTCGATATATTGCCTGATGCTCAGTGACACATTAGCTGGTGACTGGTCAGATGGTATAAATTCAATTGAGGAGTCTCTGCTATATTAACTAGACTGATACACAAGATCCACACAGTTTAACAAGAGTCCCTTCAAGGAACACTCTAATACTGAAAATAATTTTGGGGAATTGGAGGAAAAAAAACCCAAATTTTTCTTTCTAAATATCTAGGTTTGAAGACAACTGCTATTTTAAAACAACTACAAACTTTTACATTAGCAGCTGTGGCAGCCATAATAGATGCAAGATTGGTACGATTTTCCTTGAGGACCAAGTAGACATCTTTTGGTGAAAGTCCCAGGTGAAAATGACCATACATTTTGATGGAGTACCAGTAATGATTTCCAGATGGATGATATGGTAAACAATGTGAGATCAGCACCATTTTCATTTAGGACCAACTAAACATAAAACCCATTTTAACTCATTCGGCCCCCGAGGTTTTTGTTGTTTTCGCCTGAAATGTGCGTAGGAAAGACATTTGGGGGGCTTTTTCTGAATACATCGTAACACATTGGCTTTCAACAGATTTTCCACGAGACTAATGCCTAGTTGTGTTAGAAATATCATTTTCCATTGGTTATTTTGCTTGCGCATAAGCAGAAGGGTAAAAGTTGATTTTTTTATTATTATTTTTTTTGCTGAATGGACCCATCATTTTAGTATGGAGACCACTCTTTATTCCAAATGCCCACCTTATCCTAGTTTTTGCAAAGGATCACCTGTCTGTGTGCAGTTCAGACCGGTCTGCCTTGGATCTGAGGCCAAAAGTTCTAAAATCCGGACACAAAATCGCATTCCGACCACGAGCGAATTTTGGGTGGAAAAAAAAAAACCGGGTCCAAAAAATGAGGTTTTTCCCTCTGTATTTTGTAGTGCAACTAGAACTTCCAGATGATTTAGTATCATTTTAGAGCTATATCTGTCTGCTTTTTTGTAATACCACCCACGTTGGTGTATCTTAAATGACCTCGATGCTGCATAGCTCGGAAATAGGGTACAGCCTCATCATGCCTACAGACGGGATCAGAGCCAAATCGGTTAATATTACCATCCCTCAGGTCCAGCAATAACAAGATTTCAAAATGGCCACCATTTTGGAGATCAAATCAGTACCATTTTAACCGAGAACCAGCTAGATATCATTAGAAGTCTTCTGGTGAAAACACCATTTCCACTGAGGAGTAGTATCACTTAAATTTCAAGATAGCCATGGTGATCATATTGGAAATCATCATGAATTTAATTTAGGTCCAACTAGATGTCATGTGAAGTCTTCATACCATCCATCTGGATGGAGTAGTGATAATATTGCAAAGACTACTGTTGAGGTGGCCATATTGGATGCCTGAATGGTACCAGTTTCATTTTGGACAAACCGGACATAATAAGAAGTCCTCCCATGAAAACCACATGATGATAAAACTTTCCATACATTACCATCCCTTCAAGTCCAGCCTTACCAAGATTTCAAGATGGCCACCATTTTTTAGATCAAATCTGTACCATTTTAATTCAGAACCAACTAGATACCGTAAAAAGTCTTTGGCGAAAACTCCATGTTGATATGACTTTCTTATGAAGAGTAGTATCACTAAGCTTTCAGGATAGCCATGGTGGTCATTTTGGATATCGTCATGAATTTAATTTAGGTCCAACTAGATGTCATCTGAAGTCTTCATACCATCCATCTGGATGGAGTAGTGATAATATTGCAAAGACTGCTGTTGTGATGGCCATATTGGATGCCTGAATGGCACCAGTTTCATTTTGGACCAACCAGACATCATATCTTGAAAACCACACGATGGTGTAAGTTTCCATTAAGGAGGAGAAGCAAAGCCAAGATTTTCAAAATGGTCATCTTGGATGCCAAAGTGGCACTATTTTGATATAGGTCCATCTAAATATCCTAAGAGGAGACCTAGTCAAAACCCAAAGAGAATATGACTTTCTGTTCATGAGTAGGAGCTTATAAATGTTTGGTATGGCCATATCAGCACCATTTACTACCAACTAGACATCATAGAAAGCAACAAAAAAAAAAAAAAAAAAAAAAAATTAATACAACTGACAGTATAAATGCCATAAGATCACTTAGACAGTGAAAACACTAATCAACCATTACACATGATCATTCACTGCTTTAGTGTGTCCTGATAATCATAATAAAATAAATCAAAGTATCCTCCAGCTCATGTTGTATATTGACTCAAAACAATGTGGGGAATTTATGTCAATAAACAAAGGTCTTACACCATATTTTATTCTTTTTTATATTCCATTTTTCATAAATATATGACAATATCAAATTGTGTAAATGTTCATATATTTTCCCAAAAAAGAAAGTTATGTGTAAATGAAACTTTGTAAACTTCAATAATGAAAGCATGAGCCCTAAGTAACATTTAAAATCAAAACATTATCAACAACTCCAATATGTACGAGCAATGCAAGAATTTTTATACAGTACTGTACAGCATGATCCAACTAATCACAGCTTCAACAAGAAGCTAAAATAAATATATATACAACAATAACTAGTATTATATATGGTGAGGACCCAATGAGGAATACAAGCATACAGATCTTAACAACTGTTCAGTCTACATAACAATCACATATCGCACAGTTAAAAAATTAAGTATGGAGTTTTCATCTTAATGTGACATCTTGATTGGTCTGTCTCAACATCCACCCCAACTGTCTGTGATATTTTGTCAACAAAAAATCTTCCACTCTGAACACAAAGTCAAAACCCTGAAATATTTTAACCCAAATTCCAAGTGTGAAGGCATCTTACAATATTTCTGTAGTCAGGTTTGCTTGGTTCGATAATGAAGAAAAACTGCAATTGACAACCTTTCTGCCACACATGGTCAAAGCTAACTTAAAACAGCAATTTTTCTGTTGAAAACAAAAATAAATGATCTTGAAACACCAGTCAAGACCCTATGTTACTCAATATCTTTAGAGAAAATGCATTATTTTTTTCATCTTTCATTGTATAAATCCTAGAGAAGTTGCCTCCCTTACATTGCACATGAATAAATAGGCTTCTCTGCTGTTGGGTTTGTGACTGATCTATATTTATAGGGTACATATTTATGCCCCATGTCATTTAACAAAAAAGGTTTCCAACTATATAAACATAAGAATCAAACCCCCAAAATGTGGCAGATGGTGAAAGAATTTTCTTATGTAGCAATTAAGTATCTGAAAATGTGCCTTGTATTGACGCTATTTCAGTCAATTCGTAACTATGCAAAGCTTAAAATGTAACCTGGAAAATGTTGATAAGCATGATAATCACATTAAATGTGTAATTTGAAGTTGTAACATGATGTATTACACAAATGCTTGTTCCACAACAATTTTCTTTGTGTTGCTACATTTCAATATAAAAGTAGTTTGCACTACCTAATGCAGACCACTACAAACTTTCCACAGACAATTTATACAAAAAATTGTTATGACAATACCATTAGGCCAATGTACAAAAGCCAAAGATAAAGAATGTAACTGTTTAACATCAAAGATAATTTTTAAGTCAGTGGTTCCCCTCTTATACGGCTACCCCTTCTGCATCAGGAAAGTGGCCTTTAAGACGGGTGGCCATTCCAGACCAGGACTACATTTTTTTGGAGAATTATATGTAATGTATTTAGTAAGAAAGCTACATACTTCAAAGCATTTAATATCGTCCTATAATATCTTTGTTTAAAATCAACTGAATATACATTAATAGTTCTTATTCTTGGCGTGTGATATTTGAGCAGGTATTATTGTCATACACATTGCAAAACCATTCAAAAATGTCATTTAAATATTGGTACATATGTAATTCTCTTTCCATTTGCTCCATTTTCCCACTGCTGCTGAATAACATCCTTATCAGTTACGACGTTGTTTATTCAAGTCTCTTCAACATAAAATTGTTTTATTCGATTCTTTTCTACATAAAATTGTTTGGCAAGTTCCCCCTCCCCACCTCATCCAATGTCGTCGAGTAGAATAACAGACTTTTTTCTCAAATAATACATCTCCGGTTACGAGATGACATGTTAATGTTTGTTATTGATTTATCTGGATGTTGCTAATTGTACGAGATTTAATGATGCAGATGAAATTTTTGTTGAGTGGATGAAATGCCTTCTTTGTAAAGGAAGTGATAAATGTGTTGTCACGTGATTTTTCAGTGTTTGTCTGGTACCCTGATTTGTTGAAGGTTAAGTTCTCTATCTCTCTCTGTAAATACAGTAAATCTATTTTAGTCTATGCTGACCATGTATGATCTTGACAATTACATCTGGCTATAATAATCAAAGAGAAGAACTCGACAGATGTGTGAAGCCCTATCATAACACTGTTCAGCCCATTTCCTGTAAACATCGACTTTTATAGGCAATGATATAATATTAATCTTAGTGTTACGTGTACTTTAGTCAACATTTCTTTCAGTAACGGAAACTTGACATTGAGAGACATATATCAACGATAGAGATAATCTGATTACTTACCTTATGTCACAATATGAATTAATTATTGGTTCTGGATACATTTGAAAAAAGAAGTGGCTGCTCACAAGAGAATACATTTTCAATTTTCGTACTAATATACTGGCCGCTGGTTGCGTCAGAGGAGTGGCCGTTATTGAGGGGTACTTTTGAATACAAACTTGTTGGTGCAAAAGGAATCTGGCTGTAAGAAGCAAGTGGCCGCTGGTCAGGCGGGCCATTCAAGGGGGGACTACTGTACTCTTAAATCTTCATGGTTAGTTTCAAACTCTTGATTTTGTAAACAGTGATCACTGAAAATCTGTCTTTTTGTGAATAAAAATTAGAATGTAAAGCAAAAAGTGATTTTTTTTAAAAAAATGGTGGGAGGAAAAATGAAAGATTTCTTTCTTCAACAGAGTTTCATGATTATTCTAAGTTAACAAGTTGAAAAATAAGAATTTACAAATATCCTTTAAAATATTCTAAAATAATTTAGGCCTTCAAGTTAACATTGTTCTAATATCTGCATTGGTCTATTTACCATTAGGTTAGTAAATGAAATGAAATACTTATATGACTACAACTCGAATTTTTCAAAATTACCACAAGAAAACAAATACATATAATCTATTAAACAATATAGCTTTCCTCCTTATGACTAGCCTACCGTTATTTTAGCTAGCAGACGTAAATAAAACAAACTTCAATATTGTGGTTGACCATGAGGCTGAATAGTCAGTCAAATGGATGGATAAGTAAGCTTGAAATAAATCCTGGAGAATCAATTTATTTTGCAGGCTACAGTATGAACTGAAAAGAAAAAAATTAAATAATCAAAACTCTGGAAAGAATAATGACTGAAATAGTGATGCTTAATTTTGATACTAGGTAAGATTTTTAAGCACGGTACACTTCCAGTCTATTTAGACTCCTAACATTTTCTACATGCAATAACAGAAAGAAAGAAAAAAAGAGAATAAGGATAATTGTGAATAAAGTTTTATGTCCTTTTCAACTGTAAAAGCTTTAAGTATCTTTAAGTTACATATGTATATTAGCAGAAAATAAAAACATTTAAACCAGAATTTTAACATTTTTTTAATATTGTTTTCTTTTTCTCTTTTTTTTGGTAATGATACTAATATATAGTGCTGTAATCCCACCCAAACCCCACCCTTACAAAAGAAAGTGCACAAGAGATACCATGTTGAAAATAAAATGTACATTCTGAATCACCATCATGTGTATTAAGAAAAATATTATACTGACATGATGCAGCATTTTTTGTTTGATTCATTTTATAGCAAGCAAGACACAAACAGTATTTGGCCAAACATGAAGATTTCCAGGTCAAGCTTGACAGTAATGGAAAGTCATTTCCCTTCAACAAAAATTTTCATAATGTGAATTAAATATGCTAATGCTTCAACTGTTGAGAAAATCAAAGCATAATGTGAATGCAAACCATTAGCTAGATAAAACATCTGGAAAAATATCATCCCCAAAGGGCAAGAACACATTTTTCCTTTAGGTTTTAAAGGAATGACATCTGTAGTAATATTCTTTTTCTAAATGCAATGTTCTACTTGTTGCTAACACGTCTATCCTCATGACAGATTCACCGTCTCCATCACTGGAGCAGAGTAGTTTTCCTCTGGATTAATCTTTGTTTTGTGGCCTGTGCAAACTGTGCTCTGACATTTTGTTCCTGAAACCCAAACCTATTCGGTTTAATACAAAATACCCAATCACTGGTCAAGGTTCACCATAATCATCTCGAAGCATTCTACTGATCTATCCTCAAACTACATCCAAGTGATCCTCTTGTAAGGCAGTAAAAGTTGTCAATTCTGGTCCATTTGCAATAGTCACTACACTCTCTCCTGTCCGTTTTGTATCAATCACACTGGTACCCAATGGGGCCTCTGTTTTCATTGGTCTCTCCCACTGTGTATCCACATTAACATCTTGCTCCTCTTCCGTGTCAACAGACAATCGTGGAAGTTTTCTGACAAATGTGTAATTTTCAAATGGATATAGCTGCTTCTCCTTCCTCTTCCTAGAACTTACTCTTACACCAGATGTTCGATCTCTTGATGCTGGATGAATGCCTGGTATGTAAGGTTTTTTTATGGGCACCTTTTTAATATTGTTTCCAAACAATAAAGCCTTTTTCTCAGGTTCCAGTTTAACTTTGTGCAACGTTTCATTTTCCTTCATCCCATATGGAGATGGTAGCTGGTTGTTGTCGTACAATTCCTTTTTCCTTTGAAATGAATCCCACAATTTTTTCTCATTCTCTGAAAGTTCTGAATCACGAGGTTCTAATATCTGTGGCTGAGTGACAGCTAGAAGATGACCATTATTTGACAGGTCATGAAGATGACAAAGAAAATTTTCCACTGACATGAACTTTTGACAGGTGTAACATCGAATGCAAATGGACTTTTTATTTTCATACTTATCTACAAAGGCCTCTCCAAGTTGGGACTTTCTGTGGCCATTTTTTGAGGTAGAATCTTTATGACGAATAAAAAGGATATTTTCATGATCTTTAATATCAACACCTACTCCTTTTGGAGTAAAAGCAGAAAAGAAAGTTTTTCCATTTCTTAGATTTGCTGATGAAGGTGTCTGCAATCTCTTGCTGGATCCCAAAGTCCATCGAATTTTAAGGGAACCAGACTTGGGTGTTGGCCTGGACGGCTTGACAACAGACTTCTTGCCAACCATCTCCTGCTTAGTCCTTGGTAATTTTTTCTTTGCAATGACATTTTGAACACTGTCCGAATAACCTGACTCACTAAATCTGGAGTTATCTGAAGAAAAATCATCATCTGTTTCACTCTCAGAAGACTCATCTGTGTCCTCTCCCTCAGATTTAGGGACTTTTCTATTTTGCTTCACACTACAACCACTGTTTGACAGCAGTCTTTTTGCAGGCTCTGAAGACTCGGTGGAGGTCTGACTCCTTTTTAATGGTCGTGGATGCTTCACAACATCCTCTGTTTTATCAGCTTCACAGTATTCATCTTGATTACTTCCTACAGAGTCACCACGTAAAAGTTCGAGAAAGTTAATTTTCTTGTTCCTGGTGGATCTTACTGGATGCCCCAATCGCGTTTGCGGTGTACTGGATGCCAAAGGTTCTGCTGATTCAACTACTCTTGTTGCTGGTGCATTGGGCATTGTGTTTTGTCCTGTTGACACCACCACCTTTCTTTCTGAAGTCTGAGCCTTTGCTGGTTGTACAGAACTGAAGAAAACAAAAAAAGGAAAACCCTGTCAATACTATGACCACCAAACACGCAGGAAAATTCATAACATCATAATTCTTCATAGCAAAATAAACAATTTCAAACAAAACCATTCTTTCTTTTCCAAGTATTTCCAGTGTCTTGTATTAAAAAACTTGTACTTGAGTTTCAAGTCATTTTTCAAGGTACACCAGTCCTTATTTTAGCAGACCTGAATGTAAATGGTCGGGATGACCCAAATATTCAGATCAAAGACCCTGTACCGATTCACTATGGCAGATCTATGATGAAATCTACAATATACAACCGAACTTTAACCACTTTTGACCATATATAGTATTTTAAAAAATCTGACCACATATAATGCTTAACAAGTCAGAAACAGCATATAGCCAGATCAGGTTCAACTAATCCACTCGCACATAAACTAACCACAGCTAGTTATGGGTGCAAATTAAAGACAGGTAACAACAGTACATTGCATACCTGAGTGCAAGCTGCATCCAAATGCAAACAAAACATAACCGGATCTGCTACAGAATATTACGCCAGTAAATTAAAGTTTACATTGTTCCGCCGTTTGGCCCTAGAAAACTGTAATGGCCAAGATCAACTAGAACATTATGTGACAGCACATCTGGATCTATCTTGTTTGCAAACGGGTCAAACCTGATCAGCATATACAGTACTTCAAGTTACTCTTAACTGGGGGGTGGGGTGGGGGGACTAGCTAAAATATTAAAATATTTACACAAGTCTGATCCTGATGTAAAATATTATGCCCTAAATCAACCTCCTTGCTAATGGCCTTTGTGTTTAACATGTTTGCTATATCAACCTCCTTACTATGGCCTTTGTGTTTAACATCAGTTACAAGACAGATCCACGTAAGATGTTTTCAATGTTCTATGATGAATCATGTCAGTATAGTAATGCACTTAATATGGAAAACCAAGGTAAGGCACCCAAAATCCTCCTTCAATATGTACAAGAGCCAGTAGTGATGGGTGCAACACAAAGGACTCTGCTCTCTACAATCAGCTTGGCAGGGCCTTAAACAGAAGAACTTCTATATAAAAAACAAAGTTTGTAGACAACAGGCATTCAGAGTCACAACATGGAATGCTGGAAATCCAGGTTCTTCGAGGTCTCATCAATATAAAGTACACAATAATTTTGGCTGAAATGCAATATTCATCAGAAAGGTTATGCTGTGAAAAGCAAAGCGAGGAAGAATGGCAATCTGTGGCCTGAACTCTAAATGAGCAATAACGGAAAACTTGAAATTAAAATCCTTCAAGGTCTTATAAATATAGAGCTGCATGCCAAATTTGGTTAAAAAACAATAATGCTTAGTTAAGTCATGTCTGGATGGGCAACCACTTACTGTAACTCCTGTATTTGATCAAGTAAAACAATGGACAAAAAAAAAACTCACTTAAGGTTACATCAATCTTGGTTTAAATCCATCAAATTTATGTTAAGTTCTCATGCAGAAACCAAAATCAAGGTTATGAGCAATCAAGGGTAATAACTCTTTTAAATGATACTAAACCTATAGAGTGTCTGATTTGGATTTTTAACATAGCTTTAACAATTTTTCAGTCAATTTGCTAGGATGTCTTCAGGGTGGCAGTTTATAGTGATGCCAAGCACTGGGGCATCATGTTGCAGGCATGTAGCATGACGTCCCACCCAGTCACATTATCATGATACCAGGCTGACCAGTCCTAACACTAACCTCTTAATGATGAGCGCCAAGTAAGGCAGCTGTTAGTACCATTTTTTTTATAGGTCTTTGGTATGACTTGGCTGGGGATCGAACCCACAACCTCCCGCATCTGAGGCAGATGCTCTAACCACTAGGCCACTGGAGCAGTCAAAACCTATAGAAGGCAGATGCAAGTTTAAGATAGTATTAATACCTAATTGCATCAAATATGCTGAATGGTTCTTGAGGTATTCTGATCAATATCAAGATGCAAATCGTCACAGGTCACAACTCTATCCAATATGATCCTGACAAGACGAAACCCATAAAAGGCAAATATAGGTCATGAGACAATGTACACACAAAACTGCCCCAGAATATGTTAAATGCTCCTGATGGTCACAAAGATCTGCTGTAGTGGAGATTTGACATTGATGGAGAAAGGGCAATAACTCCATTAAAATAAGACATTCATGGATGAAACCTTAACAGGTCTAAGTTAACTCATTCAGCCCCAATCCCTCCTGTAGTCGTGGTGAGGTTGTACCCTAAGTTCAACCTCTGTAGCATCAAGGTCATTTAAGATACACCAAAGTGGGTTGTTGTTGTTGTTTTAGGGTTTAACGCCATTTTTCAGCACAAGATAGGCTATACATGGCAGCCAGTATTAATGGTGGAGGAAGAACCCGGGAAAACCCCATAAAGAACCACTGACCCACGAGAAGCTACGGGCAAGCTTATCCACATTGGCCGTGCCCTAGACTCGAACCCACGCAGACAGAGGTGAGATGGCAGCGATCTGTGACAGAGAGCGCTTTAGACCACTCTGCCACTTGGGCCTCACCAAAGTGGGTGGTATTACAACAAAGCAGACAGATGTATTTCTATGATGACACCAAATAATCTGGACTTTCTACTCACATTACAAAATGCAGAGGGGAAAACATCTTTTGAGACCCGATATTTATTACACCAAAAATTTGCCATTGTTGGACTCTGATTTTGTGTCCAGATTTTAGATTTTTTTTGTCCTGTGATCTAAGGCAGACTGGTCTGAACTGCACACATACAGATGAACCTTTGCAAAGAGTAGGATAAGCTGGGGACTGGGCGTAATAAGTGGCCAGGAGTAAAAAATGATAGGTCCAATAAATAAATAAAAAAACAAAAAAACAAAAGCATGTGCAAGTCGAATAGCCAATGAAGAACGTTTCTAGCACAATTAGGCATCAGTCGAAGCGAAAAACTATTTGAAGCAGATGTATTTGAATGTATTCAGAATTAACCTCCAAAATGCATATCCTACCACCATTTCTGGCAAAAATGCCAAAAGTCTCTAGGGCGGAATGAGTCAAACATTTTACAAGTACTTGTCCCTGGGACAGACAGTTGGAAAAGTAACTTGTCCTGTTCTCCTTATACTCAATACAGCACACTTTTCTACTACACTGCTGAAGAACCACTTGCAAGCTTGATACTAAAATGGGTCAAAACCATGAAAACAGTGTGTTCTAATATATGGCTCCTTTTAATACAAGATAATGTTTTTAACTCAAGAAGTTTTTCTTACACAGATAGCCAAGATTTTTTTAGTGGCATTTGCATTTACAATGAAACCTTTCAATAATTTGTCATTGGGTGATAATTTTCTTTTCAACAAGCTATTATACATCTTTACATGCTAGATACGGTTGACATTAAGAAACTAAGAATGTAAACATTTTAGAATTTTCATCTAGTCAAAGACTAGTACGCTTGTCCCAGATTGCCAGTATTTTCAAGACTTTGCATAATTATTAGGACAATGTCATGCCAAAGTAAAGACACCAGCAGGTATAAAAATATGTAATTACTTTTCACAAGATAAATGGCAGCAACTTGCATATGAAAGAATTCTAACTATCTCAACTTTCATACTAAATTATCCATTCTGGTGAAGCTGCACACTGGACCAAAAAAAGGAAGATTGCTAATTGGCCAAACAAACTGGAACAGTTCAAGGTCATTACTTAAACTAGATTTTTACCAATTAGCTGTTGCTTTGACATTATCTGCTTTGTAAAAAGATTACAACATACATTGTGCCAAAGTTGGGAAGGAATCTAATGAAACATTTAAAATGCTGATTTCTAATGAAGAGTTTGCAACAGTTTCTTGTGAAAAGTATGTGATTTCAGCTCAAGAATTTTGTGTTAATCCCATTTCATATTAATTTCTTTAATTCATTTTTTTTTTAAAGTAGGGCTAAGAAGTAAACAATTTGTCTAAAACCAAAATATTAAGGTTTGTAAACAGTTAAAATAAATGGCAGTGAAAACAAACATTTTGAATTACGCAATTTAGAGTTATGTGACCACTCTTGTGAATGCAACTATAGTCTAATTTAGGGGTTACCTGTACTTAATGGCATCTTCCCTTTGGCACAACAATGTACCAATAAAGCTTCAGTCTTGGAAATCCTGGTTACCTGAGGCAAGAGTAATATTGCCTGACCAGATGAAAACTCACAAACATTTTGGCGTTCTCAGAGGTCTGGCTCATAAAGATGTGATAGCTACTTGAAAAGGAAATTATCTCCACATCAAAATGAAGCCCAAATTACTTTCGAGTGTCACTGAAAAATGTGAACACCATAAGAAATTATTTTAGGTGTGAAAATGCAGTATAATATAATGCTAAAAAAAATCAGATATCCCTATGCCCAGGACACCTATAATTTCAGGTCAGGTCCCTCTTGTAGTCCAAAGTGAAGCATGTGACTTGTAAATGAGGAACAGAATGCATGGGTTACCTGTAATTAGTGCTTAGCTGGCTTTAATATCCTGTGATAATACCAGATGTATGACAAAATACCATTTTGGATATTTATGTGTATTACAGAAACCAGCCAGAATCAGAAGAGTAGATGTTGAACTATTCCAGAAGTCTTCCCAACGGATGCAATGATGCATGGTCAAACAACATGATCAAGGTTAGCATGTATACACAACAAGCCTGTAATTTATTATTTGATGTTGTAATCTGGAGAATTTAGGCCAAATAAATGACATTTTTAAGATATTTTAAGTATGAAATGGATCAAAAGAGGTACATGGTGGAGCTAGAATTTGTTTTAATTGAAAATTGGCTGTCCTTTGGTGAAGATGATACAAAAGAAAGACTGCGTAAAAAACGATTTTGGCAGCAACACTGGAGTAATTTGATTTTTGATGTTTATGGTCTTGATTATAACTACTATTGCACTGTTCAACTTGATGTTTCTAGTTAAAGTTTAATGAATAAGTGAGCAGTCCCTTGCTCACGCTTATGCTAGTGTAAAGCAACTAAGGTTAAAATAATTAAGCAGCACCTATCCCAAGCATCAAAAGTGTAAAGAGAAACTGTATAAAGCAAGGTACACTTCAGATGAGCAGAAACATGCAGTAAGGATGAGTGCGGACAACTTTGATTACATAATGGCTGAACATGGAGGCAGATAGTGCTTTACATGAAATATTTTGAGATCTGAATAAATAAATAAGTCAATTTAATACGACTTTGTTTTGTACCTTTTCATATTTAAAGTACAACAATGCAACATTGTGTGACAAATAATAGTAAAAACAAACAAACAAAAAATAAAGGGGGGGGGGCAATTTTGGGCATATGGAAAATGAGAGTCAGGGCTTGTGGATTTTATTGTCACCAGCCTGTCTCAAACTATTTCTTGAGTACTGTAATAATGGGCCTGTCTCAAACTATTTCTTTTGAGTACTGTAATACTGGGCCTGTCTCAAACTATTTCTTTTGAGTACTGTACTATGTTCATAATATTTATTCATTCTGATATCAAGCATACATTAGGTGAACATGTTTCATTCCCGACACATTCTTGACCGATAACAAGTAGGAAAATTTGGCTAAAGTTGTTCATAATTGACCAACGCCAAATATGAAGTGAGGCTAAACTCTGATGCTTGTTAAGGGTAGAAAATGAATTATTCTCAAGGTGTGACTCTGCATCTGCTTGGCCCAACCATCTTCAACTGGTGAGGACAAGCAGACAATTGGTTTTCCTGTGCAATGCCTTAAAAGAGGCATCTGGAAGCAATAGGCAATTCACCTACCAAATAGCATTTCATTATGTGAGAAGCTTGCTGAGCTATGCTGGTTACAATTAACATCCAATGCAACAAATGTCATTTACTTTCAAGGGCCATAACTCTTACGCAAAACAGAGTTGATGAAACAATGTGTGCATGTCATTTGGATTTTTAACACAGCTTTAAACAAATTTCAGTCATATCACTACAATGTCTGCAGTGTATCAGTTTATAGTAATGTCTAGCACTGGGGCATCATGCTGCAGATATATAGCATCATGTTCCACCCAGTCATGTTATTCTGACACCAGGCCAACCAGTCCCAACACTAACCTCTTAATGTTGAGTGCCATGCAAGGCAGCTGCTAGCATCATTTTTATAAGACTTCGGTATGACTTGGCCCGGGATCAAACCAGCAACCTCCCACATCTAAGGCGGATGCTCTAACCACTAGGCCACTGGCACGGTTGATTGATGAAGCAAACCAAACCCCAGCAAAGGCAAAACTAGGCCAACAAGACAATGTGCACAAAAAATCTTGGGTTATGAGACAAAGTACAAGCTAAACTGCATAAAAGTTAAATTGAATGGATCGTAAAATATGATGATTATAAAAGTAAGCTGTAAACTGGGCATAACATTTGTCAAGACTGGACCTGAAGGTAAAACACATTTAAAAGGTATATCTAGATGTATTGGGCAAATTCATCATCCAAAAAAGTGTGAACAAAGCAACAAATAAACAGATAAGGCGATTACTATGGTGCTCCCACATCTTGATGCAGGGCCCCAATTATTCTCACTGTGTGTACCGATAGAGGAGAGAGAAAAATAACTAAGTAAATAAAGTTTTTGACTGGACAACCCTTCATGTTATCATCATGGGTACAACCGAAACATGTGAATGGCCTCATCTGTCACATGCATACCAAACGTAGGACCTGATCCATGGGCATGAATCCCAAACCAGATCTGACCAGTAATTGGGATAAATAGTAACACTTTTAGGTCTGTATGTTATAGGAAAATTAGTTCATTCCAATGCCAAGATCAATTTTCTTTCAATGGATTTTCTTAGAATCACCTGTGTTTTAAGCGAAAGTGCACGTGTGTAAATTTGATACATTTTCAAACTGTGTTAAACCAATCAAGGGGAGGTAAACATGGCTGCACTTTATTGACACAACATTTGGATAGAGACTTACAAAAGTATTTTGCAATTACATGCAAAACTAATAAAATGAAGACCTGTCTTTAAAAGAAATCCTGCGAAAATCAATCAATGTATTAACCTGTGACTTGAGAACATATTTTCAGAACCATAGCAAGATCAAATTGAGTGCTGACATTTAAACTCAATGGTCACAGAATCTTACACATGCAGTGATTTGTGCTCGACAAATCTCACCTATGTCTACAATGTTATTATGTTGCTATCATATCATATTGCTATTTAGTAATACAAAAATACGCGATCTTAGATAAAACAGTTTTGCATGTAAACTCCAGAGTTGAGGAAGAACTTAGTCACACTGATTAGAAACTTCTTGATGCTAAATACAGTTCATAATACATCTTTTTGTTACCATCACAAGGGTATTGTCTGCAAACACCAAATTATGTATTGTACAAGTATATGCACACACTATCTGTCTATTGTCAGTATAAAAATATTTACATAATTGTTGTAATCCTTTCAACTGAAGCCTCATAAATTCAAGGTCATTCTAATCAGTGTCTTCATAGTTGCAATGTATTCAATAGTTTATGTCAACAGCATTTCGACTTCTCAATTTGATTTGCTGTAACATTTGCATATAAAAGGAGGTAAAGGTTCATTTTTTAACAGAACATCAAAACCTATAGACACATCTTCTGATTTAACTTGGTCAACTCGGATTCTTTAACAGTGCTAATCATAACTGAACCAATTTTCTATTTCTTGTTTTGCTTTGTGCATGTATGGTACATGCAAATTTATGCAGGCCCTATGAATAATAAAATGCACACAGCACTATTTGTGAATTGCAAGGACATGATGTCATACAATTATCTCTTCATCTACATTCCTTAAACTTATATCCCTGTTTCAAACAATTTAAGTGTCGAAAATCCAAATTCTGCTTCCTTGTAGCTTGTGTACATGTTTGGTGATCATACAAAAATGTTTTGTAACACATGGGGTGACACAAAATGATACCTGAATGCAACAACATCACATTATCAGCCAATTCAGTTGTAGAGATTATGAGATTGAGATTCATATTAAAATTAAACTTTTTATATACTTTTTGACCCATGATAAAGTCTTTTTCAGTGTTCTCAACGAAATGTGACATCAATTGGCAGGTTCTAACAGGTGTTTGAGTGTAAACTATGTCCCTTCACTAACAGAAGCACATCTGGAGTAGACAACAATATGGACGCAAAAGCAGATGTCACTAGATCATGACAATCAAAATGACCAGACTGATCGATTTTAGTTACTCCCCTATGATATTTCCACATACCAATTCTCAAGAATATAGGGTCAGATGTAATAAACAAAGTCCTCAAAATGCAAGTCATTCAAGCCTAAAAACAATTCATATACATAACATTACAGGTGAAACAGGATCCAGGATATGGAGGGCTTAATAAATAAATAAATGAAGGAATGACAAACAGACCTGAATTTAAGAACATGTGTGCAAATATGCCAAACATTATATCCCCTTCCAATTTTACTGACCAGGTGATGAGAAGCCCAACTATTGATGGATATTTAATTCACTCATGTGTAATGATTCAGTACGATGTTTGTTAAGCCAAGGCAGAGTACAGATTACTTGAATGGGCACTGTAAACTTGATAATCCCTTCTGAGGACATCTTTATATGTAATGAGAAGGCATTTTTATGCATTCCAATGGTGCACGTAGCATGATGTTTGCAATGCAGGTGAAAAATTGAGGTAAATGATGAAAAGCTGATGCTTAATATACACAATGCTGAAAACAATAATCTGCAATGTATTAAATCTCTGGAGATTAAAGACAGGGCAGCCACAAGGAAGGCCAAGTGCACTCCATGAAAAGGCAAGTTATCACTAAGATAGGCAAGGACAACACTGCACCTGCAGACAACAACCTATAAAACATTTAAACTGGATAGCAGATTGTCTTTCACTGGGTCAAAAGATTTCAGTTCAACTGTACTTATGAATATATTAGTTCTTGCTGAAAGGTGAACATTTAAAACCTACTGTGACAAAATTACTGTATTTATCCAAGTAATATGTATATCCAACAACAGTGATGACCCAGATCTGCTGTTTCAAGAGTAAAGAAACAGTGTTGACCCAGAACTGCTCAATCACATGCAAAATGACCAGAGTGGACCCAGATCTGCTGTCCCATGAGTAGAATGAACAATGTAGGCACAGACCTGTGGTGGCATGATCTGAATGAACAGTTGAACCCAGATTTGCTATCTCATAATTAGAATGAACAGTCAGCAATCTCACAACTATAATAACAATTGGGACCCAAACCTGATGAACAGTGCAAACCCAGACCAGTTGTCTCAAAAATAGGGAAAGTGTGGACCCAGACCTACTATCTCGAAAGTAGAATAACAGTGGGGACCCAAGCCTGCTGTCTCAAAAGAATGAACAGTGTGGAGCCAAACCTAGTTTAAAGCGTAAACCCAGACTGGTTGTTTCAAAAGCAGAATAAGCCATGTTGACCCAGGCTTGAAATCTCATAGGTAGAACTAATGGTTTGGACACAGAACTGATATTGCATTTGTAGTGACCAATGTGGACCCTGATTTACAATCGCATAAGCAGAATTAACTGTGTGGACCCAGACCTTGAATCTTACAAGTACAATGAACTGTCGAAAGATCAGCCAACACATGTAATGACATCATAAGGTATATATCATTCCCACTTGGGTGCAAATTACACATAAGCTTATATGATAAATATTCATTCAAAATAAAAACTCTCGGTTTTTGATGGTTCACTAGGTTTGCAATCTTTAATGAATAACAAAAGACACAGATTGAGCACTAATTTCGCTATCTTTTTGTCTGCTTCTGCAATTCAAATGCACTGCAAATCAGTCATATCTATAGTTGACCAATACTGATGACATCCCCCTTTGTTGATCGTATCAGAGTCTATTCCATAGATTGTTGACGTCATTGGGATCTTTGAAAACAATTTCAATGAATACTCAAGACAAGGATAGATTTTGAGTTATTAAATGCAAGTATTCTGTTTGATATGTCAATCCTCTAGACCATGACCATTAAAGTTGCTGCTGAATCGTTTAATTTCATTTTGGGGGTGTTGGTTAAGAACAGTCTATATATGGTGTTCAGATATAATTTATTTTATGCACTGAAGTTTTGTCATCATATTTGCTTCTGATAAGCCTACTATAGCCTATGAAGTACAAAAAAGTTCTTTTGTGAAACATCTAAATTAATGACAACATGTCTGTGAGGTATCTGAATGCAAGACCTCCCTTGCATTTATTTTCCCCCAAAAGAACTTCAAGGCAAGCCAGGACTTACTACTGTACTCATTTCAATCTTGTATGTGCAAGTTGAGATAGGAATTTCATGATTCACAAATATTATAATGTATTCTTCGATGCAAAAACTGCCTTTGTATCAGTATTTTACATTCTGCATACAGCTGCAAGACAATATGAGAAAGTATGCAACTACTCCAAATTGAGAAAGAGTAGCAGTCAATTTCATGAATGTGAAATGAAGAATTTTTCAACTTGCATTTCAGAAAACAATGTATATACCTGTCTGCTTTTTCAGACTGGTTTGTTGTCTTTTTATCAAAAGGAATGACAGGTACACTAGTTGATGCAGATGAGGAAATGGCTGCTGAAATTATCGGACGCTCTCTATTCAAGGATGTTAATCTTCCAAGAATCTCCTTTCTTTGTTCCATTCCTTCTGTTTTTTGCATTTTAGGGGGAGGATTTACATAATACCCAATTAATACTTTCGCATCATCTTTTGACACAATTAGTGTGCTTTTAGAGTTGAAAGCCTTCCCGTATTGAACTAAAAAGTAGCGCTGCATTTCTGTACAATTTAACACAGGTATCTTCAACAGCTGACATCGTTTTTTGAGAATTCCAGTATCTTTTGCTGGCAATATTTGTTTATGGATGTCAACCAATCGGATATATGGCAGGTTGTTTATCATGATGGCTGGCAGGTCGTTCCAGAACATGCTGACTGTAACAATCCATGGTGAGTCGTAATCGACAGCACCATTAGTTGGCATTGCTATGGAAGTTGCCACAGTTGGAACACCACCTGCAACTGTAGATGTCTCTGGAAAAAGATCTGTCTTATCAAATTTAAAATCATTTCCAAGCATCTCCAGTGATGATCTGTCTAGATGTGGCAGAGTAAGATCGGATGATACACTGCTTGCTGGTAACGTTGGGGTGGAAGTCAAGTGAGACTCGAGCAGTTTTTTAATTGGACTTCCGTTTGTACCACCTTTATTACTGTCAGTTGTCTTGAATGGAGATTCTGACTCTGTTGCTGATGTTTTTGTTGTGGAAGAAACTACTGCAGCCTTACTAACACTAGTTCGAATGTTACTGTTGACATCATCCTTAACACTAACTTGGATGATTCTGTCTGTTGTCTCAATGGCTGGCAGGTTCCTGTCAATTGTCTCATTGGCTGTGATCACTTTGTTGGTTGTCCCACTGACTGAGAGCATTTTGCCAGTTGTCTCACTGGCTGGGAGCATTTTGTCAGTTGTTTTCGTGATCAACTTATTCTGTGATATGACTGCATGGTCAGTATTTGTCACAGGTGCACCTGCAACAACAAAAGAAAAAGGATTTATTTTTGAAAATAGAATTTTAAAAATGCATTTTCTCCCTAAGACTTTGTTGAAAAAAAAGAATGTATTCCAAAACAATTCTCAACAAGAACTTCAACGGCTAGATATCACAACCCACACCTTTTTTTCATGCTGCATCAAATAGTTTGGTCTTAGACTCACATCACCCCTGTAAGATAGGAGTCATACTCCAAAGTCTGTTACATACATGTCTCCCTGTAATGATTGCATACAGTGGTCAATCAATGCTTACAAATGTCACCATCCTCATTTTTTACATCAGATCCATGACCACCCCAGCCATGCCTACCCAAGAATCAATGAAAACTACATTTAGCAAATTTACACATAGCATTTTGAAAGGAGCTTATGGACAGAAGGCTAGTCAGGCTGACAGAAAGACTGAGGTATTACAACATCTCTATTGGTAAAGCATAAGGATAGAACGTAACTTCAAGTAATTGAAACTCTAATAATTATGACCCACCCCCCTTTTCCAGAAAGTAACCATGTGAATACTGTAGTTTGTATTTTCTATTGACAAGAGAAGGTAATGTCTTTATCACATAATTCATGGTGATATTAATTTCTCCTTGAGATGCTCACTTGGCAGATATCTTAACATCAACTACATGAGCCAACAGTATAATGTGGATCAGAAAGGGCTTTAATATCACTGCCAATCACCAGGACTACAGGCACGCACGCACATATGCATGTCTGTGTGCTTAGTAAAGAAAAGTTCAATACATGTAAAGGTGAAAATATTTTGGTAGATAAGCCCTTTTAAATCAAGGCAAATATGTATTTCTAACAGAAAAAAAAATAAATACCCGGTAATGGGCAAAAATGTTCAAATAATTTTAAAAGGTAAATGAAATAAAAGATTAAAAATCCTTCAAAAATAGAGTCCAGTTTTTAAAAGATCTACCACATTCTTTCAACAAGTTCAAAATTTCCTCTGGTGGTACATCAACAAAAAGCTTCTGCACTGAGTTCATAAAAAACCCCAACAAATTCTGTCTAATTAGGTTCAAGTTGATAAACTTGATAAGAATGCGTTATATCTTAAGTGGACATTGGCAAGGTATGGACCTGTCAGATTTGCATGGGTAAAGAGAGCATGTCGAGTACAAGAAAGGCACAATACCACCTCATCTCTAATTTATTCTTTAAGGAAGGTGTCTCTCCAATTATGGGCTTGATGTTCCAAGTTTGTTTATATAGTTTCATTCAATATATTTTGCCAGTATACAGAACATGTCAAATTATAGAAAATCTGAAATCATAAAATTAAATTTTCGATTCTGAAATGCATGACTGTAGGTCAGATTTGGTTGCTTTATCTGTTGTTCAACTACACTTAATACTTGTGTGAGTGGGCCAAAAGTACAGAATACACATTTCACGAGAAAATCATGTTTCTGTTTGATGGCATATTAATGGCTTGTCAAATTTAAGTTTTTGCAAGGTTTTGAGTGTGGAAAGGGAATCTGAATATCGATGACATTTCCTTTCTGAGCACATCTGATGCATTTAAAATATCTGAGGTTGACTGTAAAGTGGTAGGTATTGTAATGGTCAATATCAGTCTTTTATCAGCTCCAGATGGAACCTGTATCAATAAAAGATGCCCCTATCTCTTCCACACACACACTTATTAGTTTTATCCAGAAGAGCTTTCAAGAGAAGAAGCAACCATTAAATAACCAACAGCTTTCTTCGTTGTAGTGGTACTTGTATTCGCAGATTATAGATACATTGGCTAAAACGTTCCTGTCACACATATTGCTGCAAGACGCACATCCTAGATTTTCATTTGTACGCAATGAGTACAAGTCAACGATAAGACTAAAAAAAAATTTTTGTTCTGCAATATTGTTTAAATCATGTCTCTTCACTAGATACGCTTATTATATCTGACACCTATTTTCATTTTCATTAAAAGCATCTTGCTCATATTTATGTTTAGCACAGTTTTGCTGTCAAAAATCTTGCCATAATTGCCACAGAAAAGACAGTTTATGTAATCATATTTGTTACAATATCATACAGGGTTCCTGCACCAAAATGATCTTTATTTTCCAGATTTTAAGGAAAAAATGAATTTCAGGAATCATTTTTTCAAGTCTGATACTTAATTAAAGACACAATACTGCAGCTGAAGGCATAAGTGCAAAAATCTGCCCCTAACAGACTCAACCAATGGCTTTTGATGTAATATGAAGAACATTGCAAAATCACTCACTATGAAGTTACAGTTGGAAAACAATGTATCTTCTCTAACAAAACTTTTATTTAGGCTTTTTAATTTCAAATTCCAGGACACTACATAAAAAAATTTAATTTTCAAGAAGGTTTCCGTATACTTTTTGTTGAATTCAAATTCCAGTAGGATTCCTGGATCTCCTTGAAAATTAGGTGCAGGAACCCTTATCATATGTATGGATTCTACATTAATACACATGTAAAACATTTTTGATAATTTTTGTTCTTGAAATTAAGTTAATTTTCCAGTTTAATTGTTCAATCTTACATTTATAACATCTTTTAAAGGTTTAGTTCTGTGTTTTACATGCTTACGAGAAGACAAATGTTACCTTTTTATCTTGAAATTCAGTGACGTACGACCTTGTTTATTTAAAGTACAAGAGAATAGGAATACAAACTACATGCTATAATGAGAAATTGCTGGACATTTATATTCAGGTGAGAAAACTGTCAAAAATGCTTTATGTGTGCATTAATATGGAGTCCATACATAACAAGAATTTATGCACATTCATGCATGGAGGTACATGCCTGAGCATGATCGTGAATACACAAAGTCCTGGGACATGAGGACTTTTTAAAAGAGGCTGTTTACTCAAGGATCAAGAGAACTCTCTACTAGAAGTGAGGTCAGCAATCAAACTTTGTCTATAACATGACTTTTATAAAAAATTGGAACTGGTGGTGTGGTCAACCATCTTGATCATTTTGGATGATCCTCACATACAAATACAAGACATATATGCACATTTTAAGTTAAAATACAAAAGAAAGTATGTATATCGCATTATTTCACATTTGTGAATTCACAGAAGTATAAAATATAGTCTAAATATGATTTAAAATTAAAACAAATGTTATTTATAATAATCAAGAATACAAATGATGGCTGACATTAAATGTCAGTTGTTTTAAAGGCATAGAGGGGAAAAATGACCTTTTGTGCTATTGTGTAATTTCTCTTAGGCCGTTACAACAATTGACACAGTGGTGAGCAAAGAACACAGTTTGTCTCCATTTTCTTTTCCCTAAGGAGAAGAGTAAATGGGAATATGTATAAAATTTTGTATTTGTATTACATTAAAAAACAATCTTCTGTCTAAAGCTCAAAACTTGTTCTTGATTGCACTGGTATTTTTTGAGGTTTTGACAATACAGAAATATTGCAAAATTTTAGATTTTTGATGAACATACCATGTGTCCATTTAGGAACAACTCCCAATACTGTATATGTTACAATGGACATATATCAACCATTACAAACACTGTTACAAACATTTAAATTTATTGCTAATTTGGAGGCCATGATTGGCCCTTGATATTTTGATGACATAATTGTAAAACAAGTTGTTTACATACATTTCTTAAACATGTCATGGAAATAGCTTTTGTATAACAAGTCCTTCATTTATTAATGCTAGTTATTTCTTAAGATTGCCTGTTTTATGTCATTTTTTTGTGTTATTTTAGCAGAAGTGCCTGTTCAGATGCAACTAATACATGATATCATTACAGAGATGCAAAAGTATCAATGAACGTTGACAAATTAACATTTTCTCATTTTTCACATGCATTTTCTCATTTATCACATGGAAAAAATGTGAAATCATATTGATATTCTAGTAATAGGTTATTACTGCATACCGTTATTTTTACTGAACTTTCCATACTCAAAGGGATCCCATGTGATGACACACAGGTCATGTGACTGGTTAGTATGCAAGTCAAAAGTGATCGTGTTTTTTGTTGTTGCAACTAATGAAGTTTTTATATTCTGAACAAACATCAGTGTTTACTGCACGTGGATCAAATGAATTTTCTATAAATAGCTAAAACTGAAGCATAAAATGACTATTTTGGATCCGACTTTGTGTCTCTGGATTTTAGACTTTTTGGTCCCAGATCTAAGGCAAACCGGTATGAACTGCAAACAGACAGTTGAGCCTTTGCAAAAAGTAGGATAAGATGGGCATTTGGAATAAAGAGTGGTCTCCATACAAAAATAATGGCTCCATTTAGCAAAAAAAAAAAAAATAAAAAATCCAACTTTTACCCTTCTGCTCATGCATTAGTCAAATAGCCAATGAAAATGAAAAATGATGTTTCGAACACAACTAGACTGTATGTTATTGAAAGATCACTGGGGATTTGGTGTTTTTGGATCTATTCAGAAATAGCTTTCAAAATGTGTTTCCTACTCAATTTTCAGGCGAAAATGACAAAACCTCCAGGGGTTAATGTGTTAAAGAAATATGTAGCCTAGACATTTGTTTGTTTGCTCTACAAGCTAATTCCTCAATGTAGCTGCCACCTATCCTACACAGCTACAACACTACCATAAACCACAGAATATGATGTGCTACACTCCGGAAAGCACGATCCCCGAGTTGGCTTGGGGAAAGCAGAATAGCCTCGATGCCTGCCCTCACATGTAAGAGGTGAAGTGAGATGTGTCCCAAGATGATGCTTATGTTGAGGTCTTGGAATTTTATAAAAGCGTTAAGGTTTGTATAAAAAAATCTGACCATGCATTTTAAGGATTTTACCATTTTTGCCTTTATGTTTGTCCTGTATACCTTCTTTTTGGAATGCTTACACATACTTGGCACTATATAGCCAAGATTGTGCTTATGTGACATTATACATACATATACACCAATTTCATGGAAAGGCTCATGTAGTTTAGGTGATTCATTTGCCAGTGGACTAAATCCCTGTATTCAAGCTTTTCTCCCTGATGGATGATCAATATAAACAGGATAGCTCAGTCAATCTGTGTGGCAGTCATCATGCATTTTCCCTCATTTAAAGCCAAGGAAAGGGAAACCAAGAATTAGACCAATAAATAGTGTCACATATTTCTGGTAATATGTATTAAATTTGGTGTATATATATATATATATATATATATATATATATATATATATATATATATATATATATATATATATATATAAAAATATATATATATATATATATATATATATATATATATATATATATATATATATATATATATATATATATATATATGTATGTCTGTGTGTGTCTGTGTGTGTGGAAATTGTTACATATTCAAATAACTGAAAATACTGAATCCAAATTACCTCCTAACTGAATGCCAGCTTTTAAAATCTTTTGAAAATACAATATGAATCATTAAAATGAATTAGTTTAAAAATTTCTTAAGTCATCTTTCATGTAGTTTGAGGGATCCCTTTGTCTTGTCGCTAGTTGTCATCTACCTCCTTGACCATCATTCCAATGGTCATTAGAAATGTACAAGTAATAAAGAAACCAGTCAAATAAGATAAGAAACCTGAAACTTTGGCATTTCATGTTTCTCACATTAGGCTGAAATGGGTCTAATATTACCTTTACAATGATGATTAGGTAAGTTCTGGTAATTCACACATTATAATTAGTGTGGTATTTTATCATACAGCAACACAAACATGTGGGATCAGTGATTAGGATGCCTGTCTTATGACCGAATGGGAGCAGGTTCAAATCCCATAACTGGACCAGCCTAGTCAACTACTGTGGTGTGTTCTTGGGCAAGGCACTTTACTCTAATTGGCAGTAAATAATCCATGTATGGTGCTTGCCATAACCCATCAAAGCAACCAACCAAACAAAAGTAGCTTATTTAGTAGACATGTATCAGCAAACTGATTTACTGCTGTATTTTTTTATAGTGGCATGTCACCACAATTCTTTTTCATTGTACCAGTACTTTGATAGTTTCTGCCAAAAAAGAATGTACATAAATTCCTGAGTAAGCTAGTCAAGAATATAATGACATTTTTCAGTATCTTTTCATTTTTCTGGGAATAATACTGATATTTTTCACAAATTAATTTCTTGTGTCACAAATACAGTTATATCTATCAACCTTGAATCAAATGAATGGCACATGTCATGTATACCATCATGGTATCAAAAAGCGAATCTGTGAAACATATTCAGACCAAATCTAACTTGAAAAAAAAAAAATGATTTTAAAAAGGAGAAAAAAAATGTCATTTTTTAAAAGTTTTTTGTTATTGTATGTTAATAAATTCCTTTGTAAGACCGAGATTCATCCAAAGATTTTCAGGCATGCTGTTGTTTTTTGCAGGACATTTACCTGACTGCTCCAGTGGCCTAGTGGTTAGAGCATCTGCCTCGGATGCAGGAGGTTGTGGGTTTGATCCCTGGACGAGTCATACCTAAGACTTACAAAAATGGTACTAACAGCTGCCTTGCTTGGCGCTCAGCATTAAGAGGTAAGTGTTAGGATTGGTCGGCCTGGTGTCAGGATATCGTGACTGGGTGGGACATCATGCTACATGTCTGCGGCATGATGCCCCAGTGCTAGACATCACTAAAAACTGCCACATTGTAGACATCGTAGCAATATGACTGAAAAATTGTTAAAACTATGCTAAAATTCCAAATCACACACACACAGACTTCTACCTAATTTTTTTATTTAAATTTTTTGTTTGTTGAATCAGGGTGTTACTAGCCCACTCTGATAAATATCTTCACCGGGTCTTGACGTCTTACTCGAAGTACCCCTTTCTATTACATTAATAGCATTATTAGTAAATAAGGTTTCAGCACCAATACTTATTTTTATTTACAAAGCCTCTAATATCAACAAGTTTCACAGGCTATCTGCTATAGTATAAACATACTCATCCCACTTTAGTAACAGTTTTTAGAAGAAACTTTTACAGTAATTAACAAACACATGACAAATTCATCTACTATTAGGTCCTGACCATTTAATGAAAGGGGGGGGGGGAGCAGTTTAAATATTTTATTTTCGTTTATCTCCATTTTTTTGTGTGGTTCAAATAATGAATACATACAACATGGAGTTATTTTACTATAAATTAGAGCAAAATATTTTTTCCAATTATGTGAGAGCTGGAAATTAAACAAAACTCTTAAGCCCTCTGCTCTAGCAAATTAAATTGTTGCCCCTAATGTAATGTGGTACTGTGTGGTACACAATGTAATGTGGTACAGTGTGGCCCCTAATGTAATATGGTACAGTGTGGTACACAATGTAGTGTTCAGAAAAACCAATATGCAAAAAGGTTTTCATGGTAGTTGTACTACTATTTAGTACTTGGGCAAGAGTTACCTAAGTGCTTTGACCAAATACCACCAGGTTGGCCAACCTTGGTCAATTCAATGATAAGATTCAAACCAGCACCTTTTTTGATGTTTACTCTAGCTTGCTAATTATTGATCTGGGAGTACATCATGCCTATTTATATAAGCCTGCTAGGGATCTCACATGTTACAAGAAGAGAAATATAAGGTCTTTA
Organism: Sinohyriopsis cumingii; assembly: GCA_028554795.2. NCBI lineage: Eukaryota > Metazoa > Mollusca > Bivalvia > Unionida > Unionidae > Sinohyriopsis > Sinohyriopsis cumingii. The sequence continues at coordinate 12,177,348 of CM068830.1, forward strand.
ATACCTGTCCATGAAGAATCTGGAAAAGTGGAAACTTTTTTTGCATTTCTATTCTGATACGACTGTAAGTGGGCCTGTATTCTATATAGGTCTATTGGATATGGTATGTGTGTCCATGTGCCACAACACCAGCTATAACGCACCTGGAATTAGACCAACCAAACAATGCCAGCCTGGTGTGAACCTTTAAATGCCAAAATACTTCATTTACAAGCCCAATGTACATAAACTGTAATTCAAGTAATATTAGTCTGAGTTTCCCCTGACCCTTGCCATCCCTTTTTTGATATATGGACATTTATGTTGGAGTGTAGGGTCAGAGTACATTCCCTATCAAAAAGTTGGAATTCACCGACACCATTTGGTGTTGGTATAGGATAGCCGCTTACTAGCCAGCCTAGAAAACTATAACAACCATTCATCGAGATATACCTGCATGAAATTGATAGGAATATGATTTATTTTCTCAGAAATAGCGAATATAGCATTCGTTATATCTTTATTCGGCTGACAGACGAGATGTAAATACCATATTGATGAAATCTGACCTGGAACTTGCCATTTGCATTCCAAGTCACATGACTACACAAATCTCACAACCTACATGTCAGTGACAACAGAGGCCCAATAATCACGTGATTAAAGTAATATCAGCACATGTGAGCAAAAACCCAACAGAACATCCAACAAAATACTAATAATACTATCTTCTGTATACCTGTACACACCAAAGTAACCTGATAACCAGCTATAATTGCTCAACATTTGATTCACATTTTCTCTGTAAAACTGAGATTTCAGTCAGAGTCCATATTTTCTCATTCAAATGCTTTCATACTCACCGAACCAGATATCTGTGTCATTACTTGAATATAAAATTGTTCTGTATTTTATTGTTGAAAGACATTATTAAATGCGAATTTGTGTTCAACACTGACATATAAGCAAAATTACACCAGTAAATAAATGTACATTTAAGCAGCATTTCAGTCAATACCATTTTAATATTAGTAACATAAAATTGATGAAATGCCATTGGAAGCACGTAGCTTGGTAACTGAGAAGGATGATATGTCCCCAATAATTATCGATTATCCAGAATATATGTGCAGACCTTTACTAAATACTATGTTACAGGCCTCATTTTAAAGTATTCCATATAATGTGATCTAACTTTGTACTCTAATTATAAATCAGCATAATTAGAAGGCGACAACAGTGTAAGAAACATCAATTTCTTTAATACTGGTAGTTCTACAATGATCGTATAGTTGAAACGGATGGTTTGAAAAGGTGGATCAAGGTCTTGTGAGACAGGGTGGGGTGGGCAAGCAGTATACCCCATACATAAGCTTGAGCTAGAGATTGGGTATGTTATGCACGTGCAGAAAAAACAGGCCCATATTATCAATGTTAACGAAGTTTGAAAAACAGGTCGAGTCAAGAAGACACAAGCTGTTGGATTTGTATGGTACTGGGTCATGGCAATGTCATGCCTATTCGATGCCAATAAAAGCAATACTGACTGGAACACACTGATTGTAATGCTATTGTCTGGTTTTCTACAGATGCATGAGATTAGGGGCAGATCCAGATATCTTTTTTACATAGAGGTTCGATACTGAGAAATCAGACAGAGTGGGTCATCTGAAGTGGATTTTAGCAAACACAATCCCCACCCTCACTTCCCAAACACCCTCTGGATCTGCCACTGACACTGGTGAGAATTTGTTCAAGTTTCAGGTATCTCTTCCCCTTGTCCCCCTACCCTACCCCCAAAAAGTCTCAAATTCAATGACCATATTCAAATTGTCTAGCAAAATAAGAAAAGCCACTGTCTCGCATCGTGGTATAGGCAAGAAACAATTTTTATCAGGCAAATAAAAATTCATTTCACCTGCCCAGAAACTTTCATTGCGTATTTAGTTTAGTATACATGGTTGCAACATTAAGGGTATCTTTAACCACCCTCTCCCAATTTTACCCGTTTCATGAATCAAAAAAGTGACTTTCCTATTAGGAAATAATGGAATCTGAAAATGGCTATTAAGCAACAGTTTCAAGAAACTGCTATCATTCCCGCCAAGTAACCCCACATCACATTAAAAAACATACTTGAAACTACCAGTCATTAAAAACACAATTTTGACTTGCAGAATCATAAAATTCCCAAATACCCAACCAAGACAAATGGAGGGGTAGGAAAGGGTAGGGTTGGTTATCAAATACTATTAAAATAGTCTCCTTTGAAAGAATACCCGGAATTGGCAACGTATACTGATGCTTTCATCAAGGTACAAGCAAGCAATTGTGTTTTTTTCTTCCAGTCGAATGTACATATATGGTAGTAGCTGTCTTCGCATGCAAAGAGTTACAGTTGTGTTATCATTGTAATTATGTTAGGCCAGTAATTTTTTTTATCTCAACACTGCCATCGGTTATTAATATTTATTATCTTGCACCCCCTACATATGAAATTGCTGCAAATTAAAGAACCCAACAATTTTGCATTTATTGTGGCATGCTATTTACCTTGGTCATGGATATAGACCCTGAACCCCCTTAGTTCTTATTTTATTCATTATAAATTATCTAGGCCTTACATTATGCAACTCCCTCCTCTTTCGCAAAGAGAATGCACAAATAATCTGAGAAAACACCAATATTATCTAGCATAAGTATCATACATTATATGCAACACACAAGCATAGTTAGGATGACTGACCACAATATATTAGCCAGTTTCAATGACCTTGGCCTTTGGTTAAGGTATGTGGCCTTGAAGTAAACCTGATGTGCACAAACCAGTGTATTCTTATCTGACTTTGAATATCTATGACATTTGACCTTTAGATCCCTCAAGACCTACATTTCTTTATCACTCAAAAATTAAGCCATTTACAAAGTTTGGTCAATGAATTTATTCTAGAATAAAATTTATTCTATAAAACCCATTTTTCTTCAAGTCAAAATGACACTGAGCTCTGGTCTTTTGAATCCAAAAATTAAGAAGCTTCCATACCATACATGAAAGTCCACCACTAACATTGGCCAAGGTAGTGGTCCAGAAGAAACGTTTTTATGCAAACCCCAATTTTTCTTTGTTCAATCACAGTGAGTTTGACATTTGACATTTTATTCAAAACTCCAAAGGCTTCCTCCTAACTCTAGTGCAAGCCACCTACACAGTGTGATGTACAAATACTACAAATTGATGTTATTCTTTTTTCTTTATGTTTCTTTTGATTCCTGTATTCTCTTTTTTGAGACCACTTTCATTTGCTGGATATGCATCTCTGAGGTGAAGTGACTCCTACAACCATATAGGACAGTTCAAGCAGCTTGGGATGCAAATTACAACAATAATTTTCTGCATTTTCTGGGCATTATTTTAAATATGCAAAAATTACTAAGGCTGAGAATTTAAACATGCAACATTGAATAAAATCTAAATATCTTCACTGTTTTTAATAAAATGGAAATAATTTGCAAAACTCACATATCTGAGTTGGTAGTTGTTTTTAATAGTTAGAAAACCTGATAATCCTACTCTGTTTATTGTTTTTTTATAGATTATTTTTTTTTCAAATTTCATTGTTTGATAAAGTCACAAAAGTCTGAAAATAATACCCAACTGAGGACCCACTACAGCATGAAAGATAATACCCTATGGAGGACCCCTAAGCATGAAAGGACTGACAACTGAACTAAACAATGTATTCAAGCCCTTGTTCCTTGGCAGAATTTTGTCAATGCCCTGGTGTAAAGTGGATCAGTGCATAAACTATACCAGGCCCTCCTATAAAACAACTATTCCAGTACCATTTTTACCTATGGGAACATATATCATGACCAGGCCTGGCCTTACTACTACCTAGTTTCCTGCGAATATTATACATACACACTAGGCTAGGCCACTTCACTACCACCATAACTACCAGATATGCTGTCACATATTGTTATAATGTATGCACAAGTATGAGCTGACAGATCTGGTTTTCTTTATGTTGACTGAAAATCGTAATTCCAGTGTAGAAACAAATAGTACAAGTCGTCAATTTTGTATATTCCAGTATAGTAAGAACATATCCATATTTAGAGCCAGTTCTTTCTGTGAAATTAACGAAATGTAAACAATGTTTTTTCTCCATAAATTTCAGAAAAATGTCCACCAGTTATAACACTAACGTCTGATTTATGTGGTTGTCCCAGTAGGTGACATAACTAAGAAAAACCCTTGAAATCCAACACAGATGAGATCTGTCATGTTTTTCTTGTAGTGTAGTCCTACCAAACCTTGCTATTTCAAGGTTTTAATTTGCAAACAGACTCCCTAACTGATGTTACATAAGGTACATTATGTTTGTTAGCTTTTCAAGGTCATAAGCTTTTCAAGATATCATAAAAAGGCTTGTATTAGATTTCCTGTCATCTATAGATGATGATAAGGCTCTACAAATCTGCTTGAAAGCATAAATAGTTCAGCAGTAAAAACAATGACTTCATCATCATATTTTCTCAGCATAAAAAGTCTGAAATTTTAATTTTATATACCTCCTCTTGCAATAAAAATGGAAACACAAACATTCTGGCATTACTTATATTATTTTTTTCTCTAATATATATGCCAAATTTCATTGTTATCAAGACTTCAAGTCTCAGGTCATGTCTTACCTGCATGTTTTGTTTTATATACCTGTTATCTTTAGCCTTTTCATCTTTTATATTCAATCTTGTTGTACATTATATTTACATTTATTCTGGATGGGTTTATCTTTCTAGGGTTGTTGTGCAATGATTCATTTTTACCATTTTCTGATTTTACTTTTATAAGGCACCATACAGCCACTATTGTGCTGATATGCAGTTAAAACTCCTATATACATGTACATCAATTTCTGTGCTGGGACAGTTTCATAACAGCAGTTAGATCTACTGACAGAGAATGGAAGAGAAGACTTGATTCTTCAGTGTACACACAACTGGGACAGTTTCATGAGAGCAGAGCTAGATCTACTGACAGAATGGAAGAGAAGACTTGATTCTTCACAGTGTACACACAACTGGGACAGATTCATGAGAGCAGAGCTAGATCTACTGACAGAGAATGGAAGAGAAGACTGGATTCTTCACCGTGTACACACAACTGGGACAGTTTCATGACAGCAGAGCTAGATCTACTGACAGAATGGTTGTTGTTGTTGTTGTTGTAGGGTTTAATGCCATTTTTTAGCACACGATAGGCTATACATGGCGGCCAGTATTAATGGTGGAGGAATAACCCAGGAAAACCCCGGAAAGAACCACCGACCCATGAGAAGTTACTGGCAAGCTTTCTCACATACCCACATTGGCTGAATCCGAGACTCGAACCCACTCATTGACAGAATGGAAGAGACGACTTATTCTTCACAGTGTATACACAACTGGACATGGATAAGGCACATGCAAATATAGTATATCTATGTCTTTAAAGAAATCTCTCTTTTCCTTTTGTGTATGTTTACAATCACTGCAAGAATCTAATGTGCTTGTGTCTCCTCTTTTCAAGTCTGCACAATAATGTATGGGTCATTACAGGTTCTTGTTTTATTCTGGTGTAATTTACAACACTATATAAACAGAGACACAATGTATCCACTAACTGGACCTAAATGTAATTCATGGTTCCCACGCTTTTTTAAAGATAAATTTCCAGGTCATTACCAGGGTTTTTCCAGGATGAAATTACTTTTTCCAAGGTTCACATATGACCATTACTGAATGGAATTAAAGAACATTTTAGATTATAAAACATGCATTTTCTAAATCTAAAGATGTTTCTCTTTCAAGGCTCTCAAAAAACATCGAAGTTAGAAAAGATGATCATGTACAAAAACACAAATTGTATCACACAAAACATGTTTGATTATTATTCCTATCAACTGGCATGTAAAGTCATCTTAATGTACAGATTAAAAATAATAACTTTATTTTGCTGCATTATATTGCTAAGTGGGGACAACATAATGAACATAAATTATGTTTTGTTTCCTTTTAAACCTTTAATTCTAAAGAATTCTATACCAATATATATATATATATATATATATATATATATATATATATATATATATATATATATAACCAGTAAATGCAAATAATTAGAATCTTGTCTTGTAACGAAGAGTTTAACCCTGTGCCAATAAAATCCCAAACAAGATTTTTCAAACAACTTAATCTCCTTAAGATGATCTAGTTAAAAATCCATCATTTAAAAACATTTTCAAAGGGTTGATTTCAATTTTGACAAAAGACCTTCAAACCTATATACTCTATATACTGTTGTATAAACAAGGACTGAATTTTCTGTAAAATCAGCTTGTAATTCGTTAAACCAGTGCCCAAACCTGTATTGATACAGGGGCTCATATCATGTTTTAATATATAATACAAAGGACAACAATTTCTCATTTCAGCTCAGAGATTCAATAATCTGGACTACAAATTTGGCTTAAAACGAATAGCAGTCTGTTTTCTAATCCGAGTTTCCTCTGAATATTCCCACCCCATTTTTCAGATTTGGACATTTATGTTGGGGTGTGTGGTCTATGCAACTGCATATCGACAATTTGGAATTTGCTGCCACCGTGGGGTACCGACATATAGCAGGCCTAAAAAATTTAAACTTACGCTACATCAACTCATACCTGCATGAAATCGATAGGAAAATAATTTATTTTCTCAGAAATGGCAAGTATTATAATCATTATGTCATTAATCCGCTGACAGACAAGACGAAACTACGGCGTAGATGATGTCTGACCCAGTACTCGCCATTTGCATTACTAGTCACATGACTTCACAAATCTTAAATGACATGATCGGAAGTCCAATAGTCCTGTGATATCAACAACAAACTCCTTTATAATGTTGTTGTACAGAAATTCAATTATATTTAATAAAAGATACTTTTTGTAAAAACCAGCAATCTGGCCAGTATGATTTATCAAGCAAAGAGCAGAGTTCAATGTGGTAGTCATGTGATAAAACAAAACTCCAGAAGTTGTTCTCGGAATATATAAATATGGATAATTTTGTGTTCTTTCGTTTTTGCATTTTTATTACAACCAGTATAAGACTTTTATTTAATATTTTTTTTTCTCTACAACATTTAAAAATGTGGGTTGTTATATTTGTGTACTCATGCGACTAGCAATGTAAATCACGAGTACCAGGTCAAATTTCATCAACGATGTAGTTTTATCTTGTCTTTCAGCAGATTAAAGACATAATAATGTTAATACTCACAATATCTGACAAAATAAGTACTTTTCACATCGATTTTATGCATGTATCACTTGATCTAACACCGTTTAAAGTTTGCTAGGCCGTCCGGTAAGTGGCTATGCTTTGCCAGCACTATGTTGGCCTCATGTGATGCTAGACTGGTTTTCATACCTTCCATGTAAGGAAAGACATGGATACTGAGCTGACTTTGAAAATGAAAGTCGACTAGACAAATCTAATCCACTGGGCATTTGAATTGACTATGCATATATGTTTATTGCAAGCAACCAAATGGTCCATACTGCACCCTCCAAATATTCTGGTTTGAACTTGATAAATTAAACCCACAATAAATTTAGTTATTAGTCAATTACATGATTGTTTCGGGCATCAAGTTGTGGTGGAAAATTCCCGGGTTTTTCCCCAACTTTCATCAATATTAGCAGCAGGGAGGGCGAACAGACCAACTTATTTTTTAAAAATAACACTTCCACGAAATAATAAATAAAATAAACCCTTATTGTGATAAAATAACCCTTATTTTTAGTAAATAAAGACCCGCTGACGGGTTCACCGCGAGAAACGCTCTGCGTTTCCAAAAATGCTTCGCATTTCCATCGTCGAACTGTAATTGAAAAAAATTAAATGGTGGAAATGCTTCGCATTTCTCTGGTGAAAAATCCGTGGGCGGAATCTCCGATTCCCGAGAAGAGTTCAGAAACTCGAAGAGTTTTCAAGTTGAGCGCGTTAACGCGCCAGGAAATTAAATCGTGGACAAATAAATAATGGCAAATATTGGCGAATCTCGTACAACTAGACTAGCACGAGAACGACTCGAAGCAATTAAAAAATTTCTTCCCGTTCGTGATTCCGTCAGAGAAAAATTAAAAGCAAGGCAAGAATCGCGAGTTGAGTTTGCAACATCTGCGGAGGAATTATTTAAGCCTATTACAGCAGCTACTGGTGAAGTTAAAACTGCAATTGTAGGAAAAACTGATCCTGCTGACCCTACCAAAACAAAACGAGGGTTACTTCAAGCAATAGAAGAACTTAAACAGCAACAGGCAGATGCAGGTGTTGTAGTTGATCCAGGTGCCGCCGGAGTAGTGACAGTTGCTAAGGAAACATTTATTAATAAATTTACCGAAGATGGTATTACTGAAATAAAAAATATTCCGCTTACTAACGTGGATGAACTTAAGGAGTTTTCTACTTGGATTGTCTTAAATTATCCTAACCGGCAGGATTTTTTAAAACCAGGAGCTGCCTCGGGTATGACCCAGGCTGATTGGAGGGATTATGTTTACAAAGTAAACCGAGGTATTTCTCGAATATCTAGCACTGATGATACCTATAATTTTATAAAAACTGGCGTAATTGGGGTTAATAAGGAAATAAGAGACCAACAAATGAAGGCAAAGGAAAAGGAAAGGCAGGCAAAAATACAGGAAATGGAAATGAAAAAACAGGAAAGGGAGGAAGAAAAGAAGAAAAAAATACAGGAAAAGGAAATGAAAAAACAGTCGAAACTGCAGGAGAAGAAACCACCAGCTCTAAAAATAGACCCCGCAATGACACTGCCTGATCCAGTGCCTGAAATTTTATCGCGTGAACAAATGGGGGCTAGCGCTCCCGATGATGATGATACCACTCCTGTTTCGTCGCCCACCCCTCCCGATATATCAGAAGAGAAAATACTGAAAGAGAAACTAAAAGAATTAAAAAATGAATTAAAAAATTTAATGGAGGAAAAAGAAAAATTACAAAAAGGAACACAGAAAAAGGGTACCTACTTTAAGGTAGAAAAGATAGAAAAGAGGGAAAGATCTGTAACTGATGAAATTGTTAAAACATCAGCAAAACTAAGGAAAAAAATGGGAAAAGGTTACACCGGTCGCGGATATAATAACCACATCTGTCCTGATAATATCATCAATGATGTATCACGGCTAGAAGTTCTCATCGGAGGAAGACGTGCCGGAAACAACTCTCCGGAAATTATAAATGAAGCCGCAGATATCTGTCAGAGACTATTTCAGCGTGGCATTATGGATATTGGCATTTACCGGGGGCTCATTGATGAACTCGCGGATGGTTACTACAGCGACTAGTAAATTTAGAAACAATAATTAAATAAAATGATCGTGCACAATTCTCAACCCGGACACGCTAGCGTGTTACCAGTCCGCGTAGTGAACTCGTGATTACCTATCTACAGAACAACCTACGGAGATGGTCTCGGTGATACAATTACTGGTTTGTTTTCAAGAATAGCCCCTAAAGCGATTCCAATTGCAAAACAATTGTCGATGAAAGCTATTGATGTTGTCAAGGATAAAGCCCTTGGCGGTGTTGGTGATCTCGCCGGGAAGGCATTCGCGTCAATCAAGGATAGACTGTTACGGTTAACTCGTAGATCAAAAAAACCGCCACCGGTGAAACTGGCCAGTACTGAACTTATGCCCGCGGACGTCAGTAAAGTAATAAATCAGGCTGCCAATCAAAAACTTGCAGAGCTTGTAACCCAAATACCCGAACAAATAAATACGAGCCTGATATCAGGAAGCGGATTTCGTTTTAGAAGACGATAATTTTATATAAAATGTTTAAACCTATATCTGATCCAGCGTTCGATATGGATGCACCAACACTAAAAGATGAGTCCGTGCGCGATTATCAGTATTATTCTTATGAGGCAACAGTACCTAATCAACGCGGACGAATTGAATTACGAGTCCAGGATACAAGTAGATATTTCCTGCCCGCTGAAGCATTTCTTGAAGTCACGGGTGAACTTGTAACAGATGTTGTCGCTAATACAGAATACGGAGCTAATGTTCGAGTTGGTTTTGTTAACAACGGTATCATGGCGCTGTTCAAAAGTGCTTCATACAGCATTGACGGAAAAGAAATTGAAATAATTCAGGATAATGTTGACGTTGCTACAACAATCCTGGGATTAGCGAGATACTCAGATGATTACACTAGATCAGCTGGTCCGACTATGATGTTCGCTAAGGATAATTCTGATCATCCGGATCATAGATCTAGCATTTTTAGACAAGCAGTAAATCGTGCTGCTCCTCCTGTTGCTATTGATACAATAGAGAATTTACCATTTCCCAACCCTAATTACAATCTTGGTTTTGCTACGCGTAAATTAATGTTATCAGGTGACCGTAGGAGATTTTCATGCGCAATTCCACTATCTCACATCTTTGGATTTTGCAGAAATGTCAGAAAGGTTATTTTTGGAGCCAATCACACAGTTGTACTTAACCGAAAAAGTGATGACGTTGACGCTATCTGGCGAGAAGACGGTGTTGCTGGCGGTAAAGTAATATTATTCAAGCTTGCGTTGTGGATGCCAGTAATGTCCCCATCAATCACTGAAGAGCAACGGCTACTCTCTTTCATGGACACAGGCGGTAAATCATTGATATCATGGTTGACAACAACAACAGATTCCATTCAAGGTGCCGGTGCTGGGCAGTTCACGTGGCACATAGCATCACAACAGGGAATATCAGCGCCGCGACATATTTTTGTTGCACTCCAGCAAAATGCGAGGTTGACTTCCCAACTACAGAGTAATATGATATTTGACAAACTTGGTGTCTCTGAGGTTTCGCTGCGAATAAACGGGCATCAGGAACCATCCGAGGATATATTAATAAATTATGAGCGAAATGAAGTTGCACGGGCGTATCATCGCTTGATGACATTTATGGGACGTGATCAGAATATTGATACCGGGTTGCAGATATCACAACTGGATTTTACAACGCTGTATCCGATTTATTACTTTTCGCTGGAACATTTGGATCTAAGAAAACAATCTGTCGTTGATATACACTTCAAAGCTAGTGTAGGTGAGTTTCCCCTCGGCCCGCCTGCTGGTTTTAGAGCGATCGCTGTCATACTCTCCGATAAAGCAATGCTGCTTGAAGGTGTTGGCGGACGAATGAGAGTTATTGACGCTCCAATCGAGAATATGTAACGCAATTAAAATCAAACTTAGGATATAATGTCATACAGTCACGTTAATGTCACCTTGACTTCCGGTCAAACAAAGAAATTGCAATCGAAGAAAGCAAGCACGTGTGGGACATCAATAACGTTAAAACGAGATCAACTTGTTGGTGGTCCAAACAAATTGTCATTGACGGCCACTCAGCTTAAACATTTTAATAAGGCACTAACAGCAAAAACCGGTATCCGCCTTAATTTCTCTGCTGCAGCTATCAAAGACATGACTAAAACCGGTGGAATATTTCCGCTCATCCCAATACTCGCCGCTGCAATTCCAGGATTACTCGGCGCAGCGGCAAAAGCTGCAGCGTTAGGTGCAGTTGGAACCGCAGCTGGAATGGCACTAAAGAAAGCAACCGGACACGGGTATAAGAAAAAAAAGGGAAGCGGACTAAGACTACCGGGAACTCCCGCATCATGGTATCCAAAAAAAATCTAACACCGTTGGTACTTCCAGCGTTGACGCTTCCAGCGTCCAATTTTGATTTACTCGATGCTGTTAAAAAATTGCGTATAAAACATTTCCGGGGGGTATTTATGCGAGATCAATTACCGACGCGGCCGCGGAATCCAGAAACTGGCATTATCAATCTCGACAACAAAGATGGTCCTGGAACTCACTGGGTTGCTTACGCGATCGATCCACGAGGAATTATTTATTTCGATTCGTACGGTTTAGCACCGCCAGTTGAATTCCTCGATTACGTTTCCAGATTTTCTAAGAAATCCGAAGGATTTTCAATTCCAGTGTGGCAGTCGACGCTACCAACACAAACATTAATTGATCCACCCATTTGTGGAAACGAGGTTCTGAATGTTCTTGATGCAATCTCAAGAAATCCAGCAACGTCTCCTCATCGAGTGGTGCACGAATACACCGCATCAAGAAATGATTAGCATTTTTAGAAGTCAAGGGACTCGCATTTGAAAAACAGTAATAAGAATAATGGTTGATATTTACGGAAGATCTTTCGCGCGAAGAGGTAAACCAAGCACAGATGTTGATCTCTCAAAATATGCGACCCGAGATGAAATCGATAATCTTTTTGATCCAGCCGGAGTTGAACAAGATGAAGTTGCTGTTTTTCAGGACCGGCAAGGAAAACTAAAAACGAGCAACATTAAATTCAATGACATAATTCGCAGAATTCTTGGAGCTACCAAGGATAACTTCGTTGCATTTAGTGATGGCGGCCATATCAAGGACTCGAATATATCAATCGTAAGCATCAAAGACAATATTGATAGCGGCGTTGATAAATGTGTGAAAAAAACCGGTGACGCAATGACCGGAGAACTCAGCCTCGGCGGCAACAAAATAACTGCGTTGGCGAATCCCGAATCCGACCAAGATGCGTCAAACAAACAGTATGTGGACATCATCAACGGTAAACTAAATACGCTGCGGTCAGAGTATGATGTTCACATAAGCGGGTTTAAAAGACTCCAAAAAAACTTTCAAAAAACTAGTGAATCCGCGGATAAGTTCTTTGGGTCTCCTCCAGTCGTCGATGGGAAACTTGCTGATATCAAGACCGACATTAACACGATTAAACAAAGACAGAACGATATAGTATCGGGAATTCCTGAGATCGTTAACAAAATCAGTTTGATTAAAGTCCCCGCTGAAGTTACTCCCGGGCGTATCACCAACATCGTATTTACGGTATTATCAGGATTCAAAACGTGGTCACAGCGTGACAAGACTATTACGTATACTGCAACAGTCACTGGAATATACAGACTGACAATAATCTCTGCTGTAGAATTTAAGATATCTACCAGGCATGATTTAACTAACAAGTTTTCCCGAGTTGCGTCTGTGATGATAAACAAAACAACCGAAGAAACTTTTACGTTGGAACCTGAAAATCCGGGATTAGACACAGTCAATTACTGGTTTTGTTTGGAATTCGTCGCTGCAATACCTCCCCCTCCGTAATTGAAAATTACCAGCGATTTTAAATAATGTCAACGTGGGAAGGATTTCCAAAATGTGAAGGATTTCCAATGTCAACATTTCCAATGTCAACATTTCCAATGTCAGCGTTGAAATCCGAAGGATTTCCAAATGCTCAACAATATCGATATAATCAAGTCCGTGAGTGGCAATCTGAGTTAAAAACTGTCATTGAAATAACCAGTTCCAAGGTAAAAAAATACAAACGACGCATAACAGTGTTAGACGCTATGGTTTATTCAGTATCTGCCGTTGTTGCATCCGCGGGAGTAATACTATCAGCGGTCGCTCCGGTGGCAGCCGCGGTTACGATTTCTGTTTGTGCGACCACTACCACGGCAGGAGTTTTCAGCATCATAGCAAAAAAAATATCTTCGTGCTCGGTCACAAAATTACACGATTACATGATAAAATTAAATGCAGCCGCGACCGCATATCAGAAATTATCATCGCTGATATCATCATCGTTAAACGCACAATCCAGCGATGCCGCGTCAATATCAGATTCTGAATTTCAACTAATGTCAGATGCGTACAATGATTATTTGAAAACTAAACAAATAAATAATGACAACGCCACAGGAATTGCTTCAACAAATAGTCACAAACACAACACCGACAAGGACCACAATGATCTCAGTGTGTTCGACGAAACCAGAATTCGGTATTAATTTTCGAACTCCAATTGCCGTGAATGAAATCGCGTTGGCGAAGCTCAGTGTGTATCACAGCTGGCCCAATATCAGGTCGACACCATTTTCTGGTCAGCAGCCGAATAATTCACTTGTGTTTTCGTGGAAAAACAAACCTAATGATGTTCCCCAATGAGATAAAATTAAGCTACCCACTGGGAGTTATCAAATCGAAGAAATCAACGCTGAGATACAACACCAAATAAAACGAATCACCGGCAAGGAATCCAAAATATCTATAACCGCTCACGAACCAACACTGTCTACGATCATCGAAATCTCAACACCGGGATACTCCGTTGATATTTATAACAGCTCTCTTCGAACAGTATTAGGGTGGCCACAAAAACCCCCCAAAGTCATACCGATTCTACCACCATCAAAGTCGGATTTCATGACCGATAAACAAGAACTGCGCGACCTCGAGTACAATTATTATTTACTCCTTGCAGATCAATTACTAGCGGGAAAAGGTACCTTAATACCCGATACTTGGAGTATAGAAGCTCCGCGTGCGGGGCAACAGTTCAGTTACCGTCTAGATGATATAGAATCTGAATTATTTATTCCGATCACGCAAGCACATAAACAACAAGTAGAACTGTTGCGAGAACACTTTCGAGATTATATTTATAATTTAACTGGAAACGCTAGCGCGCGCACGGAAATGCAAAGCGCGTCAAAGACTTTCATCGATAAAATTATCGCGACTGTAGAAAAACTAAACAAACTTGCATCCGCGACAGAAACTATAAATCAAAAAATAATTCAGCTTGTGCTGGATTACAAGGATGATGCCGTTGGTGGTGGTCCCAGACAGATAATCACAGCAGATTTTGCAATTAAGTATAACATTGAAGACATTAATAAGATTTCAGATTTTAAGTTTCCCGGATATAACGCACCCGAGTTACGAAAATCAGTCCAGGATCTCATCGAGGAATCTTTCAAAGATATTCTTGCCGCGTACGCGCAAATAAAACCAGAACCTGTTATTTTAAGACACGATAACAGCAGAGCATCCGATGGCCGGCATATCTCACCCGGGATCGTAAATATCACTGATGTCGTCGCGGTAAATCTCGTCTGCGACGTCATCGACGGCAGTTACAGCGCATCAGATAATACTGCGGCGACACAAGGGTTTATCCTGTATACGTTCACACCAAAAGATCCGCCGGGTTTTCTGATTGTGCAAGAACCAATCAATCCGGTCTATCTGCGGTGTAATAATCCGTGGTTGTCAACGATAAATTTCAAACTTGCTGACCAACGGGGAAATTTGTTGGACCTGCGCGGTGAGACAATCTCGGTGCACCTATTAGTGAAATCGTGAACGATTTTCAAGTTGGAAACTCTTCGTAGAAATGTTTTACATTTCCGAGGAAACGCTGGTGTGAGAAGTCCCTGACGCACAAATGTGCGCACTTCCAATTGGGTAAGTAAAAAATATATAATGTATTATCACAAACGAGTATTTATTTACGATAAAGAGATTCTCGAACAAGCAATCAGACAGGCTTTTAAACACCCTGGAACCCAAGGGGGTTCTCACGTTGAAATCCCTCGGATTTCCATCCGAATAGGCCGGGATGGTAATGAAGATTTTTTACTGACAGAAAGTCAATTACAGCAACTGTCGCGGACGCCTATTACCGGTATTGTGTGTGATCGGTGTCAGATTCTTAATTACGCTCACTCGTGTCTGACACGGGCGCGATTACACGATTTACTTCAGGTTGACCCGTGACAGTATCTCGTTGACGGTTTTGCTACTCGCGAGTTTGGACAGTCTTTGGATTTCTTGGTACAATCTTTGATTGTCTTGAGAAAATTTCTGATTATCTTGGTGTAATCTTTGATTTTTCGCGACGAGTTTTTGATTTTTCTCCGTAATCTTTTTTTTTGCTGCTTCCCATTTCGCTAAGGTCTCTTTTGATCGATTTAACAATTTTTGACTGTCCAGAGACATCCTTTGATTATCTTGAGACAGTCTCTGATTGTCTTGAGACAGTCTTTGAATTTCCACGGTAAGTTTCTGATTATCTTGAGACAGTCTTTGACTGTCCAGGGACAATCTTTGATTGTCTTGAGACAGTCTTTGATTGTCTTCAGCGATGTCTTTCGGAATCGCATCAAGTCTCTCTTGTAGATGGCGAATTATGAGATCCTTGGATGAAACTTTGTTTCGAACCGAGGTGGGATCATCCCGTCGCCAAATATCATAAATTCTACCATACCCAATATGATACTGCCGTGCAATATCGCGAATCGGGGTTATTTCTCGCGCGAGTTTTATTTTTTGTATTTGGTCCTCAGTGAGAGTAATTTTTACCATAATAATAATAACCCCGCAGAAAAAATCCGGCAAAAAAAAATAAAATAAAAATCTTTGATTTTTATCTCAGATTTTTTATTTCGGAAATTGTTATCGCGGTTACGGTAACAATTATTCGGTAATTATGATAACGATTACGGTGACAATTACTGACAATTACTGGTAATTATCCCCGACAGTCAGAAACTCCTTGGAAATCGGAGATTTCCCGAGGACAAATTTACAAAGTTAATTCTTCGAGTAGTTTATCAAGTTGCGATGAAAGACATTTTCCGGTCTTCTCCTTTTCGAACACTTTTCCTATTTCCGCGAGAATAAATTTAATTTTTTTTGCTACCGCGATAAACAATTTTAAATCGCGACCAATAATAATATCAGATCGCAACTGAACATCAAGTGTTTTTATTATTCGGTACTCATTTTTATGAGTTTTAAATCCTTGTTGGCGGGAATCTACTACATCATCGTACTGTTCGCGCAACCAAACCGAGTTGAAAATTTCATTTGAGTGAAGTTTAGCAACTGCATCAAGTTCGACGCAAAGTTCATCAACGCGGTTATCGTTCATTATATACTAGTATTTTTTTTTGTTTAAATTAAGTATATCACTGAAGTATAATCCTTAAAATCTTATTCTGAGTCTTCGTCGGACTCCGATTCGGACTCAGACTCAGGTTCACGAAAAGTTACTCGTGTGCGATATTTTGGTGAGTAAACAGTTTTTGTTACTCCGGTAATATTTCTGTGAACCGAGGCGTGATGTATATCAAAATATTTAGCCGCGGAACTCATTGATGAAAATTCTATTTCGTCGTCGTCGGTGACAGCGATTACCGGTCGAGGGATTTTGGGAGTCTGTGGTGGTTTATTATTATTATTTTCTTGCTGAGTAACAATTCGCAAGTTTGTTACACGGTTATCTGTTTTATTTCGGTTAATATGATCTATAACCTTTCCCGCAGGAATTAATCCGTGATGACACTCAACAACAAACCTGTGAGCGTAATAAGTTTTTTGTTTACCGTCTTTGCGGACTGTTAACCTATAATACCCGGTGTTGGACACAGTCCCAAGTGGCTTGCCTCGGACGCAGTGTCTGATTGTTCCATCGGCGGAGGATTCGTAGCTGTCGTACAAGGGATGTTTTCTGAATTCCATGCTATATAAAAGGTAATTTGTTTGTCTAAATGATTGATTTGTCTGTTTGCTATATATTGTTGTACTGTGAGTACGCGATTGTGTTTACGCAAGTAATATCTTGCAAGTTCTCGAAAACTTCTCCCTCCGTGACTCAAACACAATTCCGTTTTTCCTCTGACTGCAACACCGCAAATTGCGCATGATACGCAACCCGGGGATCCTCTTTTGATGCTTTGATTGTGATTCGCACAAAACTCCCCCCGGCACTTTTTTTTACAGATTTGATTTGTTTTTAGTATTCTCCAACTACAATAGTTTTCAGGCATTATACAATTACGATAATTTTTAATTAGATGCTATTTTGGCCTTAAATATATAGAATGAATAACGCACAGCGACTTTTTGATTTTGACTGGTTGCGGACATTAATTCGTATGCGACCAAGACCCAATCGGGTGTTAAATAATCAAATTAGAACAGCTAAGAGAGAGTTTCGTGAAGAAGGGGCATCCCACGTTTGGTCTACGCACCGATTTATCTCTACTCGCGGTGTTGTTAACGGCGTTATGACAGATGCTATCGCAAGAATTATCATTGGGCGTCTCGGTACGGTGCGGTATATCATACAAATAAAATTTATCACCAAGATTATTGATGAATCCGGTGAAACACAGTGGATTATTCGCGACAAGAGGGAGCCTGTACTTGACGCCAGGGGAAGAATTGTTTTGCTAAGCGGGAATTCTAGACCGGGAATATTAACGGGAATCGATACGCCGTATTACGCTCGGTCCTACCCAGCGTCGGCGGTCGTTTACGGAATATATCCCGTCACAGCCGGAGATATAAACAGACTACCCCCGATGAGAACATCAACGGTATTAAATTGTGTGGCCGAGCGGGTAACGGAACATTTTAAAAACGCAGCGCGGGGAAATGGTCTAACAACGATCAGACAAAAAAAAATAACCGAATGGGGTAATCGAGTCAAAGATACAGGCGCGTCAATTAATGACGTTGCCGAGTTGGAAAAATCATTAAAATTTCCTATAACGGTATTATCACTAACCGGTGAACAATTATATAAAAGTAAATACAATTCCCGTGGAGCTTCGATAACAATTATTGACCATAACAGCCACGCTTGGACGGACTCAGTTAAAATATTTCCACGAGATCGCGTCGTAAGGTATTATTCCGGAGATATGTTTGATTGTATTTATCAAATGAGTAAAACCGATCCTGTGTCTGTGTGGTTATTTAAAAGTTCTGAAATTGGTAATTATGACCAGTTCGTGAAACCAAACGGAGAAATATATAGAACCGCGGAGTTACACGCGGAGATGAGCGCGCTCGCGGAAAGATATCCAACCGATGACGCCGACAAAAAATTGCTAACTTGCTGTTTTACTATTCCAAGTGTTGTCGCACACACGGCACGACAAAAAAATAATTGGAAACCAACTCCGACTTCGTTTCGTGAAGATGTCCAACTGAGTTGCGTTGAATACGGGCACGGAGGTTTGTGGAATAAGCCGTTTAACGTCGACGATATGGTATCAGTGGATATGATCGCGTGTTATCCCGGAAGTTTTCTTGGCGGTGGTGAATGCGCTGAATACTTTAAGCGATTTGGACACCCCACAAATTTAATGACGCGGGTAGCTATTAACGGACCATTACCTGACTTCGACTTGACCGGATTTGCTCGCGTGGAATCATTCGAATTTGCAGCACAGCTACATCCTATTAATTACGTTTGGTTTGGCAGACATTTTTCTGAAAAGAAATGGGTGCCGTTCCCGTTGTTACGGTTTATGGTTGACAAAAAAATCTTAATATCCGTTGTTGTCAGTGAAGCCATTATTTGCTACGCGAAACAAACTTCGGTTTGGCTACCAACTCCACAGCGGGGGCCGATTCCCGATGACTTAAAATTAACTTACGAAGATGCGTCCGAAGAAGAATTGCACAAACTAGCGTGGAAACGCGATGAGCGCATCTGTAAAGATCTCGGCCGAAGATTAATAGGTAAATTTACTCAAGGAGGAGCGTTTGATCACAAACGACATCATAGCCGCTTGATTATGAACGAGGAAGAATTAAAATTCATTATCGCTGATACTGTTGCGAAGGATACGTTCTGTTTTCGCGAAGATATAATACTGTCCGGGGAAATGTCGGCGCGATTAGGGACAGTTGTTACTTATCTCGACGGTGATTCAGCCCAATACACCCATTTGAGATCTTCTATGTTAGCTTATGTTTCCATAAATTTATTGTCGATGGTCAACAGAGTTCCTAACGCGGTGAGGGTTGCGACTGATTCGTTTTATATTACCCGGGAAGAATTAACCGCGTTAGATTTACCAATATCGGATGAATGGGCAACCTGGCGAGTAAAAAAGGAAGAATTACACGAGTACTGTGATTCAGCTGATGTTGAAATCAAAGATGAATATCGTAAATCTTTTACCGCACCTTTGTTAACTCCGTCGTTGCCTTCTGTGTATGATCCAATTGCTAGACACAGAACAGTTTATCTAAACGGGCCGGGAGGCTGCGGTAAGACAACTCGTGCAATCGAATTATTTCGCGGCGTTGACATGATTGTGCTAACACCAACACACAGACTTGCCAGAGAAATGACACAACGCGGTGTAAAGGCCTGCACGTATCACGGCTTTTTCAAATACAGTGGCGGTGCGTGGACTCCTACGCGAATGGGAACGAAGTATATCCCCGGGGTGGTCATATGGGATGAAATAGACACTGTGTCATTGGATATATTACAACCATTCTTGGATTGGTTGTTAACGAAAAATACCGCAATTGTGATGTGCGGCGATCACGGTCAACCACCACCATTTGTCGGCGAATCTCCTCACGAATGGTTGAGAACATTTGTTGATTATTACGAAGAAATGTCTGATGACATCAGAGCGACCGACGACACGTTAAAAAAATTTAAAAAGTTGATTAGACTGCAAACCAATGAAGTCCAGTGTGGAATAATGCGCAAAGTAATTCCTAGGACTTCGTTCAATAAATTTTTAACCGAGTGGAAACCAGATGATTTAATTGTCGCAAGTAGAAAATCAGTCAGGGATACACTTCAGCGGCGACTATTTCAGTTACATCGGCAGAAATTTCCAACGCGGGAAGTGCCGTTGTGTTATAGACCAGATGACACACGATTGCAAAATATCGAAGTTAATATTCCAACACGTGGGACTCAGTCATCAGAGAAACAAAATTTAGTATTGAATGATATAGTAACAGTTAACGTTGATGCGGTCGAAGATGCATTAGCGATGAACAAATCACCGTGGACACTAGGATATGCTATGACGATTCATTCTGCACAAGGATTAACTATTTCTGATACAACTGTTTGGATTGTTGATGACCGCATCGAATGGTCAAATTTAGTTTACTTAGCCGTGTCCAGGGTAAGAAAGATGGCTCAGTTGCGAAGAATTGTATTAGATACGTCAACGAAGTCAGCCGTTGTTACGTTGACGCAAAAAGATCAAATAGGAAAAAAATTAAACAGTTACCGACAAAGCGACAAAAAAAATAATAGAGAATTTAACCTGGATACTGAATTTGTGTTGTCGTTACGTGAGCGTCAGAATAATCACTGCGCGAGTTGTAATTGTTTATTATTATGGCAGTATCCGAAAAACGACCCAAGACAATTTACTGTAGATAGAATAGATAGCAGTCGTGGTCACACACGTAAAAATGTAATGTTGACCTGTCTTGAGTGTAACCGACGCAGAGGTGCTGCTGCAGTTATTTAAGTGCGGATCACTTTCGCGGATCACTTTCGCGGATCACTTTAGTGATCGGGGTGGTAATTGTGTATCCGCAGGAATCACCTGAAGTTGCTCGCGTGTAAATCCACGCTGAGGAGCTGTCGAATCTAATCTGTAGATTGCGTTTCTCCCAGTTGATCTGGTCACGCTGGATATCTTATGTGTAGTAACACTCCACGTGGGATCGGTTGCTCTTTTTTTTCCTCCTTCTAGTTCACCGGGTTCATATAAATACCTAACGGTAACATTACCCATCAGTGGTTGAACTGAAACATTCTGCTGCTGTTGTCCGCGTGTACTGACGCGGGGTATATATTTTTTTGTAATTGCATTTACAGGTTTCATATTGATTGCTCTGGTAATTTCATTATTCAGTGCAGCTATCACGTTTGGCAGTCTTGCAACCCATTCACGAGATCTCGTATCGTAAATGAATTCCCTCGCGTACTGGTATCCGAATAATCTCTCAGCGAGTGTTCTATTAAATCGCTCAACAATTGCCTGATCGTGATGAATTTCAGTGTGTCCTCGTCGCACGGTAACGTTATGCTGCCTTGTCAACGATGATACCGCGCCCTGAAATTCCTTGCCAGGATCAACTTGTAATAATCGTGGCCAGCTTAGAGGTCCTCGTTGATAAATTCGTTTAAACGCAGAGGCGACTTCGGACGCTGTTTTAGTCGCTAACGGTTCTGCTTCCTTGTATCTACTAGCAACATCAACTACTGTTAGCGCATATTTGTATGTTTTTCCGCGGACAGTATCATGAGGCAGAAATAGTATGTCAGCCTGATGAACTTCATTGGGAGTACTAACATCAAAATGTGCAAAGTTGATTTGTCGAGGTGGCGGTAGGTAGATTTGCCATACTGCTTGTTTTGACAGCCAATTTTTGGCAACCTCGCGTGTTACTGATGCCGCGTTGGCGAGTTTATTAATTGCTGAGTTACCTCTCCAGTATCCGGCCGGGGAATAATAAATCGCTTGCATTTTTATTTAATTATCCAGCGCCTAATGCTAATTTAGATTTCATCGCTGATCTTATTAACCAATTAGCGAGTGACTCCTTAAATGATTTATTTTTTATGGCGCTTAGTGCGTGAATTAATTTCACATCCGCGATATGCCTGTCTTGCAGATCTTTACTTCGATAAGCAATATCATGCATGTGACACGCTGCGTCAATAGCGTTTATCGGATACTCTCCAGGTTTTGGTTTAGATTGTTCATCAAGTCTAATATCTAGTCGGGTCCCTGGACCACAGTAATTGTATCCTGGGAGATGTTTTTCTCCGGGATATTTACTCCAAGGGGTACCTGGAAGTCGTCCGAGGGTGGCTGCAATGTCACCTCCGCTGACTTTGTCAGGCTTTTTTTTTGAAATCTAAATTTTTTTGTACTACATCGCGTGCAAGTACCAGAAAGTGCTTGCCTGTTATTTTTTGTTGTAATGGTTGTTATATCGTTTGTGGGGGTTCGTGCCTTACACTTCACACAATATAGATCCATAATTATTATTCCTTATATACAAATGGAAATTACAGATTTTTCTGCGACGCGAAGAAAGGAGCCAGTTAAGCATAATTCAGTGCTACCAAATTCTATCCGGATGATTATCATTGGACCATCTGGATCAGGTAAAACACAGCTGTTGTTGAACTTAATAATGAAGTGGATGAAGTGGGATAAGCTGTATTTGGTAGCACCATCTGTAGATGATCAGCGATGCTATGATGTTATAAAAGATTTTAATGAAAGTGCAAAAGCGCTGAGTGAAGACGGCGACGAAATAGTTGAATTTATCACTGATATCGAAGAAGCTCCCAGCGTTGAAGACCTCGACGGGGAAATAAATAACCTAGTAGTGTACGATGATGTGATGCTGGACAAGCAAAAAAATCCTGCAAGAATATTTTCCCGGGGTCGTCATAAAAACACTGATGTGATTTATGTTATGCAGCGTTACACACAAATACCAAAGGTAATCAGGGATAACTGTAATCTTCTTGCTGTGTTTAATGGAGTTGATGTTCACACGCTGAGAAATATTCATCAAACCTGGTGTAGCGGCGATATGGATATTAATAAGTTTAAGAATTTCTTTAGTTGCGCTCAAAGAATCCCGCACGGATTTGTGACAATAAATTTACACGATCCCAGAACAAGATACCGTATCGGCCTTGATACATTGTATGGTTAACATAAAAATGTTTTCTTGGCGGCGAAGCATTTTCGCTGGCGCGTTAACGCGCTCAACTTGAAAACTCTTCGAGTTTCTGAACTCTTCTCGGGAATCGGAGATTCCGCCCACGGATTTTTCACCAGAGAAATGCGAAGCATTTCCACCATTTAATTTTTTTCAATTACAGTTCGACGATGGAAATGCGAAGCATTTTTGGAAACGCAGAGCGTTTCTCGCGGTGAACCCGTCAGCGGGTCTTTATTTACTAAAAATAAGGGTTATTTTATCACAATAAGGGTTTATTTTATTTATTATTTCGTGGAAGTGTTATTTTTAAAAAATAAGTTGGTCTGTTCGCCCCCCCTGCTGCTATATTTGTGAAATTCAAGAACTTTTTTATGGTTGGGAAAACAATTGTCAATTCTCCCGACTTTTTCCAGATTTCTGGTAGCGTGGGAACCCTGTGTAATTTCAACATCAGTTTTTAAAAACTTCTGTGTTTTTCGGAAAAGTACAAAATGTAGAAAAGTGACCTTATCCTGAGTCTAAAGTTGTAATGCGATGTCACTTTTGTACAGCACTGTTGTGATAAAATGAAGTTGTTTGTTTATTGCTACCAATGAGGTATTCTCCACAACGTACATCCAAGACATGTCTGGCCCATTAGAAACTTCTCAGTCAATCCAACAGATCATATCTGAATGTATGGTAATGAGACAAGGTAAGTGACAGAAAGATTAGGGATTAGAGGGGTGAAAGACACCCACCCTAAAATAAGAACCACCATATATATATTATATACATTTCAAATCCCTAGTTGTTTGAAGATTTAAATGCCTCAGCAAACGAACCCCGATGTACCTTTTTCCTGTGGTATGGTCCAATAAAATATGAAAGGAATTAGAGAACCTGTAAAATAAAAAAAACCCAGGTAGTTTAAAAACCAAGGGGGACAATAAAATTGTTCAAAAACATATGCTGGTTTGTGTCACCTGGAAAGATAAGAAAATTGTTAACATCTTAAATAACGTGGATATGGATGATTTATTCTAAGAAAACAAAGGTAGGGGTATATTGCAGACCAAAACTAAATTCAGTACAGCTTTTGGTGTAAAGAAAAGAAATGGCAGAAGTACCTTTTTTTAAGCTTTTTAAATGGTACAGATATATGTAATATCCTAATCTTTAAAAAAAAAATTACCGAAATCACCAGATCAAAACAAAGTCTGAAAAAGAAACAAAAAGAACCCAGTTGAAATTTAGAATGAACTTGGCCAATCAGATGGTTGCTGCCTTTCTGGGGATTAGGAAAAGAAAACCTGTCTAATACAATGGCCAGGATGGTTCAAGAAATGTGGGAGATTAAGATGTGTGCAAGGGAAAGGAGAAGACATGAAGTTTTCACTGGATACAAACAGTAGCAAGTACATTTACATGTGGATATTGACTGTTTTTAGAATTTTCAGGATGATCAATTAAACATCATTGGGATTTCTACTAATAATAGGAGGATTTGTCACTGCCAGCCATAGTGGACAACAGATCAGCACCAACTAGACAGCAAAAAAGTCATCTGGTGAAAACTGCATGTCAATATGACTTTCCATTCTGTAAGATTAACCATAAAAAAAATATTCAAGATGGCCATTCTTGTGGCCATATTGGGCATCAGATTGGCCCCATTATCATTTCGGACCAACTAGGTATCAGAGTAATGCTTTTAGGAGAACCCCATCTTTATATGACCATTGACTGAGGAGGCTGTTTGGGAGAGGAATGCATGGTAGGAGAAGGTTTAAGTCCCTAGGGTCTCACCCTCACCTCCTTACACACAAACATTAGAAAAGGAAGGTAAGTTAGAGAACTTCTTTCTTGAGCTCTTAGGTGACCATACCACGGACCCAAAGGGTGAGAAGGTTTAAATTAATCCAGGTCTCAACATAGAGGGAGGAAACAGACCACCGTTTACATTTCCTGTAGAACACCACAATGAATTTCCTCAATTGAGGAGGAATGAAAAAGCAGGAGATCTGGTTGTGTTTGAGCCCCAGATTTCTTTTTAAAAGTTGAAATAAACTTCTTTGTGATTTTGGACACAAGTCTGAAGTAAGAAATGGTTAACTTTCTTTACTGACTTATCAAAGAACCAGTTCTAATCACCCAACTGTGAGGAACTAATGGATTCGATCGGAGGCACCAATAGAGCTGTTTCCACATCAAACTCAATAAAGTCATGAAGGACAGATAGGGCATTGATATTCATCTAATATGCTCTTTACAAGGGAATGGCTGGGTATCACTATGTCTTGCAGGGGTGGATGTGATATAGGAGCATTCATTGCCATTGCCTGTAAATCATCACAGTGAGAAGGGGCTTTGTGTGTATTAAATTTTTTTCCTAGTTGGTGTAGATGATGTTGCCTCCAGGCTTCCTGGTTGATATCACCTGACAATCTGATTGCAGTACATGAGCTGTATCATTAGCTCTATACTGGGTCTAAGGTCTAGCAGTCCATGGAGGCATAAGGGACTAACACCCTTGAGGTGGAGGGTCCCACATCCCTTAAAGACTCGTAGGGATAACAGGGAAGGGGAAGGGAAATACCAATCCCCTTCCCTAGTCTAAACCTGGTGGGCAGACTCCCGTTCCTACACAAGATGTGACAGTAGACTGGGGAGAGAAGTGAACTCAGTCCAATCACTATCTGAACGGCATGAGAAGACCCATGGAAAGTACAATCAGACCAGTGACTGGTGACCAGTAACCAAACTGGTTATCACACATGGACTGTTCAGGTGAAGGATATGTCAGAACATCGTCTGTCTGATTCATCACTATAAAGGGTGAGGTGCCTTTCCTCTTGCTCAGGAGATTGCAACATGTTACCCGAGATGTGCTACTCTGAATGCGAGATGTGCTCCTCAAATGTTCAGTGCCTCTTTCTGGAGGGGCCTGACCTGCCTCCAAAAAGACTGGTACATTAATCTCTTGGTACTAGAGTTATCTTCTGATCTGAAAAACTAATGATCATGCAGGGAGACCCAATGGGCTCTGCAAGAAACAAAATGAAAATTCTTAAGAGGGGAGGGATGTTCCTCTGCCCTTTATATGCATTTCTGGAATTGGCAATAGTCCAGATTTTAGTTGTTCATATATTACAAAATGCACAATGATTTTTAGTCTGTATTTTGACTAGGTGAGGCAGTCTGGGTGAATGTACCAAAGGCCCTTTCTGTGGCCACACTTCCAAACAGACTGTCCCAACATTGTTCTCTGAAATAAAAATGATCTGTGAAAGCAATGAATAATGACAATATGTTATAATATGTCACATGTCACATTTACTCTCTTACACAAAGTTACCATGACCAGAGAGAAGATCTGGCATCCTGGATCAGAACAGGTGTTAGATTGAGTGACTTCCCACCTATGTGTTACAGCTTTGTCCTAAGATCAGAGAAACCACGAGCGGGAAACAGGCGTGTTCTAAATCCATCCCCATATGGACAAACAGCAAGGACATTGTCTGCTAAGTTTGACTGGATCGGGTCAAAGCAACATCCAATCAGAATTGAGACAGAGGGTGTGGTAACAATTTAGATCCAAATTATAATTTCTAACTAGCAAGCAAAAATTTAGTCTCACCTAGGAAGATTGCTGAGCAATATAGGGTTACTCCAAGAGAGCCATTTGTAATTTGCTAGTAAAAATTAGAGAGAGATTCGAAGGAAAGACAAAGTTTTGTAAAAGGTCAGTTAAGTTATTTGCTCGATTTTTGCAGAATATTATGGCATTGTCGTTGTAGTTACGTGTAGTATGTACACTTAATATGGTCATTTAGTACGAAAAGAATTACCTTTGTAGTGTTTAATTTACATGTGCATTTGAGAAATGAGCTTGAGTAATATGTAGAGAATTATGTAGATCGTCACCTTGTGGTCAGAATTAATTTTGTCATTCACTATTAGGTTACTCTGTAGTAAACTAGTGCATTTATTCATGTCATATGGACATTTGAATATTTGTCTACTTTGTATGAGTTGTAATGTACAGAAATGTAATGTAAAGAAATGCGCTTGATTGCTGTGATATTGTTTAGTAAATGGGATTAGGAATATGTACTGATGTGACACAATTATTGATGTATCCATGAGAACTGATACCTTGCTTTTATTACGTTTTACCATACAAGAATGTACGAGTTTTCGAAGTGAATGAATGCGTGACTAAAGAAATTTAATGGCCATTATCTGATGTTAGGCTGGGTGTAGTGTGAGATGAGAGGGCTAAGAAAAATATGTACCATCCTTGTGTTTTCACAGGAAGCTATTTTGGGGTACAGAACTTCCTGTTCAGTGAAGTCCCGAGTCTCTAAGATGGGAGACGGAAGTGAAACCAGCAGAGCAGTTGGAGTCGACAAGTCTAGTCGGTGGAGAGTGAAGGAGGAGGAAAAAGAGTCAAGGAGGAGAAAGTGGAGAAGGAGGAAGAGTATAGAGAAGTCAAGGAGGAGAAGGAATTTGGAGAAAGTTGGGAGGAAGAGAAGGAACTGGCGGAATAGGAGAAAAGAATACACAGATGAGTAGAATACAAGGACAGGTGTAAAGCTATCTCACACTATTAAACAAATATGCAATAGGCTACCACAGGGTCGAGCGGAAGGAGAGTACTTGGGAAATTTTAATAATTTGATTACTGAATTGTCATTAAATTGTTATTCGTTGAATTTAATTTTTTTTGTATATTTAACCATGTAACCGTCTGCATTGCTGACTGGGGGCTCTGAGTTTTGCATTTATCTTTCACTAATTTAACTTCCAACCTGAATTGAGCCAGGGTGGGAGTTTTGTAATAATTTAAATAGAATATTGGGAGCACCCCACCCCACACCTACCAGTGATGGCATAACAAAACCTGTCATGCCACATCACACATAAACTCATCTGTTGCTTATATAGTGTGTGCTATATACAACCTATGGATGCACAAGGTAAACAATAAGAACTTACCATATTTACTTATATATTGGGACACAATAAAAACAGTTAATTTTTTTCCCTGACCCAGAACTTAAGGTGAAACTTCTTTTCACCTAGGTCATGTGTTCCAAGACTTAACTAAATTCGTGTTGAATTTGCAAACCCCGCCCCCCATGGTGCCTTAAAGTGTTTTATCGCAAGTACACAGTTTATTATTGTTTTTAATCAAATTTAAGTTTGAGTGCATTTTTTGGACAAATAATTCTCGAATGTTTTAAGAGACGTCCACAACTTATGACTTAAAAAACAATGTGTCCCAGAGCATACAGTACACACAAAATATTACTTCACAAAAAATTTATGGTGTTCCAACAAATATGGTGTTATGATACATATGGTAAATACTGTACCAGTCTTTTCTTTAAAGTGAAGTAAAACGTTCAATTATTAAATCTTTATCAAGGATCAATAGCAAACACACCCCAATAACAATGCAACATGAGTCAACAGAACAAACAAACAAACAAAGATGAAAACACACTGAACCTGGTGTTTTGAGAATTAAGAAAGGAATATGCAATTCCTATTATGTTAGGAAAGGATCTCTGCTGCATATTGCTTGACATAAAAGTCTTACCCATAACCAATTGTACTGATTCTGAATGAGTATACCCAAACCCCTGGGCTGGGATACAGCATGGTAACCTAATAGGTCCCTTAAAAATCAATTTTCTACCAGCAAGTAAAATGAAAATAACAGGATAAATGCATTACTGGGATATATTTGCTGAAGAAAGAGTGCAATGCAGTGAAGCGCCTTTTTCTGTCAAATTTGACACTTCCATTCAAACAGTGTCTTTGAAAAAGATGACTGTTTGTGCATAGTCATGCAAGGTGTACAATTTTGCACTCTCGGGGAGGATATCATATTCATATCACAAGAATGAGGTTTTTAAGTATAAAAAATGACTAAGCTATGCAGTAGCAACAGGTGATGTATTACTCCTATTTAATAGTATTAATGCTATGCAGTAGCAACAGGTGATGTATTACTGCTATTTAATAGCAGTAATACTATGCAATAGCAACAGGTGATATATTACTGCTATTTAATAATATTAATGATATGCAGTAGCAACAGGTGATGTATTACTGCTATTTAATAGTACTAATGCTATGCAATAGCAACAGGTGATGTATGACTGCTATTTAATAGTATTAATGCTATGCAGTAGCAACAGATGATGTATTACTGCTATTTAGTAGTACTAATTCTATGCAGTAGTAACAGGTGATGTATTATGGCTATTTAATAGTACTAATTCTATGCAGTAGCAACAGGTGATGTATTACTGCTATTTAATAGTACTAATGCTATGTATTAGCAACAGGTGATGTATTACTGCTATTTAATAGTACTAATGTTATGCAGTAGCAACAGGTGATGTATTACGGCTATTTAATAGTACTAATTATATGCAGTAGCAACAGGTGATGTATTACTGCTATTTAATAGTATTAATGCTATGCAGTAGCAACAGGTAATCAGTGTATCCCCTAGGGGTCTAAAATTGAGGGTTAAAAAAACCTTGGTGTCAGAACTGGGGGTCAAATAAAAAATGTGGGGATCAAAAATGTACTGACAAATTTTCATATGACATACTTTTTCAGCTTGAAATAGGATATTGCAATTTGCGTAACATACTCTCTCTCTCTAAACATACAAATAAACCAACATGCACAATTAACAAACAAATGCATTGTCCATTCACAGAATAATTTTATTAGCTCATTTTTCTTTTAAAGTCGTTCTTTTAACAGTCTCCTTTTAGTCAATATGAAGCAATATTATAGACCAACACATTACATACAAGCCAATACAAAAAGCCAAATAAATCTTTTTAACCAAATGGCAGTTAATTTACTGCCTTTCAAAATGTGTACTATCATCGGTTTCATTGTACTTCGTCCTAAAACACATTTATCCAAATATCAAGGAGGATAATGATTCATCTTCTTTCTAATAAGTTACACTTGAACTTTAAGATCTTTCTTTTATGGCAGCAAAGTTAAAAACCAACAAAATCTTCAATGACCCACTGACTATGTAATCCAAATAACGCATTTGTCTCTGCAAGTTTAATGATTTCTTTGTTGTGAAAGAATGTATTGGGTTATAATGTGTTCTCCAGATATCTTGTGGCGAATGTGGGCAGATTTTTTAAAATTCTAAATCCCTGTCATGAAAGGGTTATTCACTTTTGCAGTCACACTGGTAATCCTAATGGAGGTGTCATATTCCAGTCAAGGGAATTATTTTCTCCATTTTTCATTAAAGTTAGATCCATAGTTACTCTTTTGTGTTCTGCTTCTTTCACTTTCTTCGCTAATGATTTTTAGTGCACGACGTTTTATACTGGAGATCACTTTCTTGTGCAAAAAGCATTGAGGTTAAAAATCTAGATGACAGCTTGCGGAGCTCGATGGAAATCGTG
Organism: Sinohyriopsis cumingii; assembly: GCA_028554795.2. Lineage (NCBI taxonomy): Eukaryota > Metazoa > Mollusca > Bivalvia > Unionida > Unionidae > Sinohyriopsis > Sinohyriopsis cumingii. The sequence goes on from CM068830.1 coordinate 12,208,254, forward strand.
TGAGAGCTTGCAAGATTAGGGGAAGCTACTCCATCATAACATTGCCTATGCTAGTCTGGTTCATTATTTTGTATGTTCCCTGCGGTGTACTCTGCTATAAGAATAGAGGAGCGCACAGCAGGAGCAAACAAAGCGGGGAACCAGTCAATGCCTATGATCGAAGTATATATGATGCCATCCATCGTCCAATGCACTGGGTATTAAATAAATCCTGATCACATTATGAAAATCCTTTGCGTCAAAAAAACGCATGGCAACAAAAAGTGTGCGTCAATTTTCTCCAGCGTGCGTCCCTGACGCACAAATGTGCGTAAAGGGAAACACTGAGGTAACGTATTACTGCTATTTATTAGTACTAATGCTATGCAGTAGCAACATGTGATGTATTACTGCTATTTAATAGTACTAATTCTATGCAGTAGTAACAGGTGATGTATTATGGCTATGTAATAGTACTAATTCTATCCAGTAGCAAAAGGTGATGTATTACTGCTATTTAATAGTACTAATGCTATGCAGTAGCAACAGGTGATGTATTACGGCTATTTAATAGTACTAATTCTATGCAGTAACAACAGGTGATGTACTACTGCTATGTATTACTGCTATTTAATGGTACTAATGCTATGCAGTAGCAACAGGTGATGTATTACTGCTATTTAATAATTCTAATGCTATGCAACAGCAACAGGTCATGTATTACTGCTATTTAATAGTACTAATGCTGGGGACATGGCTCATTATGGTAAACATCCTACTTTGTATTACAGCTTATTGCTGTGAACTGAAAAGGGTTTTTACATTGGCAGATGGGCATCTCAAATCTATACAACATTGCTAATTTCTTTTTTGCCAATATTATACTGCTGAATCTAATGGTAATACATGATAACAACACTAACATACAATGTCTTCTTTTTAAATGTGCATCACCATAACTTCCTAAGCTGCAACTATGGTTATCATAATCAAAATAAAAACCACCAAATCCAAAATTTAACTAAAGCACCTGCCATTAATTTTCAGGGGCATGGGTGTGGTAGGTAGGTCTGAATAAAAAGTTCTGGATCCCCAAATAACTTGAAAAAATATTGTCTTGAGGCAAAAAGAAGAAAAAAAAATTCTGGATCAAAAGACTCTTCCAAAATTAAATGGTTTGTCCCTTAGATAATTTGGAAAGTTCCAGTCTGTCTTGAGTAAAACTACAGACTGCTTTTGTGCAGCATGAAGAGGCTGTACCTAAGCTGTTAGTATATATTAATGTAAACAATTATATGCCTTACTGCTTCCATTAAAACTAATATAATTCAAGCTGGTCAGTAACCTCCACTATGAAGTGCAGTTATATCTCACATTTCCAAAGAACTAAAACTGGCAAATGTTTCTACTTTATTAAAAGCTATAGAGTACCAACTTGGACTGGGGTTCTCATACTGGAGAAAGATGACTATAGTTCAAACAGATGATACTTTAAAGTTGCTACCAGTTGTAATATGTAAATAATGAGCATCTGTAATCAAGAGGTGGCACACATGTACAATTTCAACACAAAGATTTACCAAATCAATAAAGAATGGTTCGTAGTAAGATCTTCCTTGATTTGCTGACAATACAATATCCTCTGTGGCTTCTGATAAGTACACTTTATATTTACTGCAAATATATTTAAGAAAAAAACATTATATGCATGTATATAAATTATCCTATCATTTTTCCTGATACTCAAGTAGGCTATGGACAGCCTAAACACCCATGGAACCTTGCACCTTAAACTGATCTGTAGTTCGAGTCAAAACAAAAAACCATCAAAACAATGGCTGATCCCCTACCCCACTAACCACAGCATTAATAATGTGCTAATTTAACAAGGTGTAACAGCGACCTTGACTTTGGAACCATTGATTTCAGACAATGTGAAGCTGCCCTTCATAAAATGTAATGCACTTGTAAAGCTGAGGAAAACTGAATGTGGAAAACTTGTGGAAAGTGGACTTATATGGTATACAAATTATCAATTTCAGATCCAGTGACCCTGACCTTTGTGCCAGAGAATAAACTGGAAGTTGCTGCTAACCCAGCGTATGCTGCCTACATACAGACACCAGAAACGTGGCTTTCAAATGAAAACTGAAACAAGTGATCCAAGTTACGGCCTGAGATCATGCACCTATCATCTGCCAAACAGTCAAACTGAAGAGCGAGTTGGTGAAACAAAAATGAGCAGGATATTCCTGAAAAATGTCTTCCAACATAGCTGATCAAAACTATAAAGAAAACAGTTGCTTTGAGGATGCTTTTATTGATAAAATTCTGTTAAGCAGCTCTTCTGAATACTGCCTTCACTAACCAATGTAATCAATACTTTGCTCTCATCAGGGGAATTCCCATCATTTTTCAAAACTGCAATTGTTAAGCTTCTGTTGAAGAAACCAACACTTGATACAAACAATTTAAAGAACTACCAACCTATTTCTAATCTCTCATTCATTTGAAGAATCTTGGAAAAAGTTGTTCTATCCTAACTTGTATCTCATCTGAATTCAAATAGTCTTTTTTAGCAATGTACAGTCTGCATACCACCTCGCCAAAGTACACCACTTCCTCGATAAGTCACACCCTGATAACTTGTGCGCTAGCTTGTAATGAAAGGTTGGGCGTGGATCCCATTTTCTTAAACAAAAAATACCCAAAAATGTATCCCTATTTGTTGAACTTGAAGAAATTTGCAATCAAAATTTATAAATGAAATTCTGATATATTGCTTTTTTGTTGTTGAAAATGGTAGATAGGATCTGGAAATTTTAATCAACATTATGAAATTATGAACTTTTAATAAGTAGTAATATATTTTTGTTACATTTTCTTTTCAAACAAAATTTCTAGTATGCCATAAATAATGATATTCAACGACATTTCAATCAATGAAAATGTCACTTATGTTTAGTGAAGGACATACTTTAATAAATTAATACCTGTTAGATAAGCTTTTTGATCATGTAGAATTTGTGATTTAATTCTATCTTTTATTTCAGTTTAAGTGTAATCATCATAAAGAAAATGTGCCCTCTTGTATTTAAACATAAAATGTGTCAATCTACCGGTACTAACACCTATGTCTGCAAATTTACTCTGAGAACCAGATGAAGTGCTGACCATGTTTTGATATCTGACTTGCAGAAATATTTGTGCTATTCTTGCTCTGAATTATTAGCTTTGTACTATCACATTAGTTGCGCCTTTTGTATCAAATAAAGGGGGTAGAATAAAACAAAAGTTAAAAGGCATACGGGTCCAGATGGAATAATGTTAACGACTTTTCAGATGTCGAGCATCTTGAAAATAAATGTATTTTATACAGAATAACGAACTTAGTTAGAAAAAGTGCTTTACTGACAATTATTCTCAATGCAATTATAAAACAAGTATTCAGTCATTAAACTGCCCAGTCCCCCGCCCCCCATGTCCCTTGTTAACTAGCATCCTCGCTTATAGTAAGGTCTATGTTTCTGGCCCCCACTGTGCACATGTTAGCATATTATCGTGGGAGAGGTGTACTGAAACAACTGCCCTTCTCAGAATAGTCAATGAGCTCTGCTTTGGATAGGGAAAGATTACAGACCTCACCATCCCCTTGGTTTGTCTGCAGCAATAGACAACAGAACATAATATATATTACTTCACCATCTCCAGCATATGTTTGGCATTTATGATATAGCCTTACTATGGTTCAAGTTCTGCCTTGTCAACAGGACAGACTGTACTCATAAATGGAAAACTTTCCAGCCCTGTTGAACTTGTTTTGGTTTTACACAAGGCTCTGTTCTCTGCCCAGTGTTCTCTTCATTCTATGGTGTCTCACCAATTGTACACTGACAACACTCAAATATACAAAAATCTAGCTGCCCAGCTGAATCTGAGGTTACCATCCAGGGTGCAGAGAGATGCGTTTCCAATTTGAAGTCATGGATGATATGTAGCAAGCTGCAGATGAATAGTGATAAACCTGAAGCCATCCTGATCACAACACAAAGATTTTCTCATTCACATTCTTTACCTCAAACAATAAGTCTCAGCAATACCAACATTAAATTCAAACAGTACGATACCTAGGTGTCACATCAGTTCCATTTGCAATTTTCTTTCAGCTGATGCCATTGAAACACTTGTGTATTTCTTAGTACTTGTAAGACTGGACTATTAAAATTCACTTCTATCTGGTGTGTCTTAGTATCTACAGGACTCATGGTACTAATTCAACTCCAATAGTAAACATATGGAAACACTATCATATTCAAAATTCAATAACTTAAAATTTATGGGTGCTGATGATGAGACCTATAATTCTCCATGCACATCTAACCTTGGTGCAAGCTTATGTGTGGAGAACACCATATGAGCCACTGCATTTTGTTTATCTACATGTGCATGAAACACGTTATTGATTCTGCACCAAATGAATCAGGTGCTACTTTCATTATTGAGTACTCCTGAGTCAAGCCTGTAAAAATACTTAAATTGCATCAATATAATTTTGTCTATATTTTTTTAAAATTACATATAGGATAAGCTCTCAAAAGATATTTTTACTAAAATTTTAATTTTCATTATTAACCAATTATGGACCTCCAAACCTGTAAATACTCTATTATTTGTTCACCCATTTCTAGACTGGTTCACAGTTCTTCCGTATAATTAGTACCGTGTGTCCTACAACAGAAACTTCAAAGAGATCAGAACAAGCCTGCTCAGATCACCCTTAGAGTTTGAAGAACCAAGCACATGTCACCTTACTCTGTAACCTTTACTGTCATCCTGTTCAAACCAGAATCAAACAAACTTTGTTCACTGTGTTACATTTCATTGAACTGGCTCCTATCCAATATACCTGTGTACACCAAATCTTGGGTGCCTCTTCCAGCACTTGTATTCTCATTGTTCCCACTGTTAAAAGTAAGTCATATGGACAATGTTCATTTACATACCAAGGCTCAGCCCATAGATCTTGGACACAAGAATACTGTGATCTCATTTATGAGTGCTCTTAAAACTCTAATATTTTTAAACTACAAAAACAGGCATAAAGACTTACAATATTTACTTCCTTAATTATTGTCAGTGTGTGTGTGTGTGTGTGATTTAAATTTTTTAACATAGCTTTAGCAATTTTTCAGTCACATCGCTATGATGTCTGCAGTGTGACAGTTTATAGTGATGTTTAGCACTGGGGCATCATGCCGCAGATATGTAGCATGATGTTCCCACCCAGTCACATTATCTAGACACCAGGCTGACCAGTTCTAACACTAACCTCTTAATGCTGAGCGCCAAGCGAGGCAGCTGTTAGTACCATTTTTTAAAGTCTTTGATATGACTTGATCTGGGTTCGAACCCACAACCTTCCGCATCCAAGGTGGAAGCTCTACCACTTGGCCACCAAAATGGTCAATTATTGTCAGCATGTTTTTGTTTTGTAATTTCATGGTGTTTGTTGTTGTGATCAAGTTGTTATGTATATTTTTATGTGTAATCTAATACTGTAAAGCAATTAAAACTTCAAAAGATCAGGTGCTTTATCAAGTTATTATCATTATTATTATTATTTAAATGTCTGTTTTACTAAAGGCATATATATATTTGTTGGTGGACAGGCATCACTTCTACAGATTTTAAGGTCCTTTTTGCCATGGTATTTTCTTCCAAATTTGAGCAAATTCTCTTGACTCATGTTTCTACAAAGAAATGTTGCAAGGTTCTAATATTTAAAAAAAAAGCTGCACCCATATGTCACGGATCAGCATGGCTTGCATACATTTGAAAGCCCTCTATGCCAGGATGCTTTTTATCAAATTCTCTCGGTCACTTACTGAAAAGTCATTTAATGGTTTTTCTAGTTTTAATAACAGCAGAAATAACTGACATTGGATATGCATCTTTTGTATAAATGTTTATTCCAGGATTCTTTCCATTAAGTGGGGTCAAATTATATTCAACAGATTTAAATGTTCTCCAAATTTTAATTACTGCTAACAGCTGATACATTTGGCAGTGCATCATCATTTTTGTACAAATATGAAAGGACTTCATGCAAGGATGCTTTCTATTAAATTTTTCTTCAAAAATTCTATCCAGTGGTTTAATAGAAAAAGGCAAACAAAAGTTTTTTATTTTTTATTTGACAGCCATATTTGAGTGCTGAACTGCATTGTCCATTTAAATGTGAGTTCTTCGTGCCTGTATGCTTTCTACCAAGTTTCAAATTCTACTTGTGAATCTGAACGTTTTAATATTTTGAATAATGGCAGCCATATTTGGTGGCTGACTGGCATCTTTTGCATCAATTTAAAACATCTTCCTATCAGGAAGCTTTAAGTTTGGTCCAATACATTCAACAGTTTTGGAGAATCTGTTTCAAGTTCTCATAGTTGATGGTGGATCAGCACCAGTGTAAAAGTTTTGTCAAATTCTATTTAACAGCTATATTTGACAGAAACAGTAAGTGTGTAAACCACACCCGTCACCAACTGAAGTGGAAAAAAGCACTATAAACACTATGATGTACCCTACAATGTCAAGTCATTTTCTGGAAACCATTTTTCTTCTTTCAGTTTCAGTGACCTTGATCTTTGATCTATTGAACCCAAAATGACGAAGTGCCTTTCTTGTCTCCAATGCAAGCTGTCCACTAAGTCTGGTCATGATTTGTGTCATACATGTTGGATTCAAATTGTGCTGTAATTTTTCATCTTGGAGTCCCTCTGACCCTAACCTTTGACCTATTAACAATAAAATCAATGTTTTTCTCAAATGCAGTACCTAATCAAGGCAAGTGGTACAGGAGGTCAACTATTTTTTTTTTTAAACTGTATTTCCTCCTTTCAATACACATGTTGACCCTAAACTGAATAGATACCTACCTACTCTCAGATACAAGCAATCCACAAAATTATGGTCAATGTTGGTGAAAAGAAACATGCAATATGGTATGGAAATCATTATTTACGTAAAAGATACACTCTGACATTGACCTTTGGCCTTCAGATCCCAAAATCAATCTTTAGATCGCAGATGCAAACAGTTACAGTGTTTGGTTATGGTATCTGGCATACAAGAGTTACTGCATGGAAACTTTTAATTCTTTCAGTTCCTGTGATTTAACATTTGACCTTTGAGCCTGAATCAACAGGTTCCTTCTTTGCCCCATGGCAGATGGTGAAAAACTTGTATCATTGTGTAGAAATGAAACAGGGAATAGATGGATGGACAAACATCACAACATAAAACACTGCAACTTTTAGTGGAAACATAAAAGTAATAGAATGAGCTCTTTGTCAATTACCTTTTTCTGAGAAAAATGCCAGACAGTTACCATACTTTCATACAACAGTGGCAATACAATGTAAAAAGTTTATTTTTGGCAAGCCCTAAACTCCCAAAATAACTGAAAAAGGCATAATACATTCTATGGATTAATTTAGTTTGGCATTTCATGGCATTAGCAGCACAACAGATCAAAGACGCACTACAGTAACCCATCCCAGCTGATCAGATAGCAAGATTCAAACCTGCACATTTCAGTTGCAAATCCAACCAAATCCAATCATTCAGCAACTACCTCTTAATGCCTCCATTAGTTGCCTCTAAGACACACAAGAGCACATCCAGCTCTTTCTACATCTCCAAACATGCAAGGGTTTATACTGCATGGAAACCTTGCTACTCAATTACATGTGACAAGGTTTCTTGTGAGAATATTATCATACAAAGAAAACATAAAGTGAGGATTTACTCACCTGAATGTCACATGCTCTTTGGTCTTTGTTGAAGATTTCTAAAGAGTGGTGCCATATTAATGGAATAAAGATTTAATGAACAACTTTTTTCTTATCACAATGTTTACAAAATGTGATTTGTGCTTCTGATTACTACAACGTACATGAATTCAGTTGTATGTCACAGAGTAAAACAAGTTACTGTTGTTATGTATATTAATTTATATTGTGTGCTTGGTTTTTGTCTGTGACTGAAGGTTTTGGATCGAGTTTTTGCATACCTGAATTTTGTTATGATGATAAATAGTAAACAAGATGTTCACTGGAATTAGAGTTCAAGGATTAGCAGTATTTTCCATGGAAATGATTAGTTGTACAGAACATTCCATTGTGACTTAGGTCAAGTGTGCTTGCATATAAAAGGGGCTTTCATTTTTTTGTATCAGTCCATGGAATCATTTAAAGTTTTGTTCAGATATAATTTAACAGAAAATATTTTTAAAAATTTCGTCAGAATTACAAAGTGCTAATTGACTTTTTGGACTAAAAAAGCTACTTTTGGATTATTAAGAACTCATTCTATGACATCCTGCATTATATCATTGTGATACGCCAGTACATTAAAGAGATTGGTACATCAGGACATTCAAGATAATTGGAATTCATTCCGAACATTCTAAACTTCAGAACTTGTGGTAGGGCATATAGGCCAAAATAAATTTAAAACAATGTTTCCTATTGCACTGGTTTCAAATTTATGGTAGTACATGTAGGTAGTTTTTGTTGTTTGTTTTTTAAATTAAAAAAAACATTCAATATATCATAATGATTACCACATATAATATACCAAGTGCTAAGTACTGGGCAAAACTGGCTCAATCAGATGCAAAATAAATTTTGGCAATTTTTTAAATAATAAAAAGTAAACGTTTTACTTTGGAGAAAAAAGTTCTAGGGTCGGAAATGAAAAACATGAACAAAGAGCTGACTGGAAACACATGGGGGGGGGGCCTTATGATTATTTGGGATTAATTAGTTTCTCTTATATTTTCTCTAACTTAGAGAAATAATTTGCTGATTTTACTAAATGTGTTGGTCTCACTTAAGACCTAGAGTTGTAACACTGCTTTAAAAAAAATAAATAAAGAAAGCACTGCAATCAGGTCTGAAGTCAAATATAGATATATTGTATCAGTGTATTAACAATACAGATACGTGTATTAACAATACAGATACTGGGTACTAGTTACAGACTTGATTTTAAATACCTTAAATGTGCAACATTTTTTAAAATCTAATTTATATTCTAAATCAATTTGAGAAATTGGCAGCAAGACAAAATCCGTGTTGAGAAACTGGCATTAGTCATCCAGAACAAACTTTTACTGGCAATTTTCGATTGGACTACAAGTAAAAACATATATGTCAAAAATCATCTGCATACATATTTCTGGACAAAGTTTAGTAGCTTCAAGAAAGAGCTGAGTAATACAAAGTACTGATTCCAAACTGCTGGAGCATTCCAACTTTGTGCTCCCATTTTGTGATCTCCAGGAAGTTTCTTTTAATGAAATGTTTACAAGTCATTTGCTTTCCCCCTCTCTGTACAATCTTCAATTACCATCAACTTTTAAAATGGGTCAAGACCAAAATAACCATGAGCACATCCATAACAAAATTTATATGTCAACCATTCCTAGAGCTCCAAAAATGTATCTGTAACAGCTTAAAGGACGATAACATTTACATACAAAGGTCAGCTATTCTCAGGTATACCACACCCCCAAAATTCTGACCTACTATGCACACATCTGCAGACTGCATCTAATTACACTACAAAATGTAAAGTCTCCATCTTGCATGGAGTGTTGCAACACTACACACATGCAGACACACTCACAATCAGGAGAGGCCAAATCTTTTCATCTGGAAGTGTAAGGATAAAAAAAGGTTACTCCTGCATGTAGATTAAGACGTTTCTTAGAAAACCATGAGTAAACAATGTTCAACAGGACAAGTCACTGTACCAGTTTGAAAGTAGTAAAGTGAAAGAAGATAATAAACAGTGACATGTATTACACCTCTTGACTTTTTGTCAACTAGCCTCAAGTATCATTTATATGCTCATGTATTTGTATGGCTCAGCTAAATACATTTTGATACTGAACGTAATATCTATAGCAACACTACATCCATGTACAATCCAGCCACTGTAGCTTCTTGTGTGTGGTTAAAAATCTTCATCTAAAACACTGTAATGAAGCATTAGCACATTAACCCCTGTAAGTTTTTGTAATCTGTCACCAGGAGTTAATGTGTTAAAGCCATGAAGTTTTTTTCTCGTTAGGCAATGCCACCTCCACATGACTCCTATTCTACATGTAAACATCCAAGTCTTATTACAACCACATACCCTATTGTTGGTGACTTTGTGATTTGTACAAACTGGGACTTGAAACTCCCTCCCATAAATATCAGGGACTTGTACATACAGCAGTGTTAGAAGTGAAAGTGAATTAAAAAATTTTAGGTTTTTTTTTGTTTTTCTTTTTCTTTTAGGGGAGGTGTTCTTTTTCTTCAAGGTTTTAAAATATTTTGCCAGTTTAAAGACACAACAGTTACAAGATTATCTCCAGTGTGAGCATACCTTTTATTAAAAATCTGATCAAGTATGTTTTGGGTTTGTTCCTAAATATAATGAAAATTATGCAAAAGTGAAAATTAATAAATAATTAAAATAACTGGATGTCTTTAATTTACATAATTCATCCACTTTCAGGACTGTTAGGCTGACAAAAAAAAAACTTTTGGGGGTCAAAGTTGAGCTGTTCACCATTTTTTTAAAAATGGTTTGGTTTTATTTATTTAGGCTTCCTTTGGGTTTTTTAAATCCTTTTTTTAGGTTTCTAAGGTCCACTTCTAAGCCTGTGCACTGTTTAATTACTGCGATAGGCAGGTATTTTTTGGGGGGAGGGGGGTGTATAATGATTAGTGGACATATAGTGATATAAACGTAGTACGCATTTCAAGCACTTAGCTAAACCAGCAAAATTAAATGCACAAATCAATTTTGGGAATATTTATAAATTTTTGTTTTAAAACATTAAATATATTATAGCGATTACCGTATTTATCATATATGTTGGGACACCCTATTTGTTGGGACACCATAAATTAATTTTACAAGTTATTTTTTTGTGCACTGTATGCTCTGGGACACATCTTTTTTTGGTGGGTCAGTTGTGGGACACCTTTTAAATAATTCGAAAATTACGTCCGAAAATGCACTAAAATATAAATTTTATTAAAGAAAACTTTAAAAAAAAAAATGCTGTGAGTGCGGTTTGTTTACACTTTTTTCCTAGATGCAAATTTGCTAAGAACTTTTTCTGTTCTAATTTATGGTTCAACAAAGTTTTTTAAAAATTAAATGTCAAGGTTTTTTTGCCGTTCATGCTCATTACACAACGTATTTTGGCAAAATAAATACTGATGAGCGCAGTATAAACTATTCACTGTAATTACATAAAAATATATTCAGAGAGAGAGAAAGAGAAAGAGAGAGAGAGGTACTGGTAGATAGTGACGGTACAGAGTGATTAATAAATATACTAATTCCGAAACCGAACATCTTCTATTTACACAGCAGTGATATCTGACATAATCCAAGTACTGCTGAACAAACCTGAATGCTGCTAATATATTTAATTTAAATCCTTCAATCTGTCCACATTCTTAATTGCCCACTCAACCTCTTCAGGCTCAAATCCATCAAATTCATCCTCTTCACTGTCACTGCCATCACATTCAGTATCTCTTAAGATATTGTCCTCACATCCATTCAAGTTATTGTTAATACCACAAACTTTAAATGATTTTCGGATCAGATATGGCTTGTCCCAAAGTGATTAGACTGCTTTCACAATGCAGTCCACAACTTTTTGTTTATCTGCACTCTTTATACAAGATTTCTTGTCATTTTCCTTGGAAAGGCCCTCTGCTGCTTTACGAACAAAATTTGTCCAGCGTTTCCTCATGTCAAACTTGAAATGTCTGCTTTTACTTGAATTCTATGTAATTTTGATAAATTTACAACTTCATCTTTTTGCTTTAACGTAAAACGCTTGTAATGCCTCGCCTGGTATCATCATTTTTGTAGGCATCATCTCTCTCCTGACTGGGGTCTCCAATTTCGTGTCTTTTTGCAGCTGATTCATTTTCTTTTACATTACACTCCTCCTCTCTAGCATGCTTTTTTGGTCGACTTACTGGCTTCTTAGGTGAAGCTTTAGGCAACGCATTTTCTTTCCATGCAAGGCATCTTCACTACTTGAGTATCGCACTACAAACTTATCCATAATAGCGGACATCTATAATGTGGTTTATTTTCTTGTGTGTAAATGTGTGAGAAGTTATCTTTTCAAAGTGTTCAATTGTTTCTATTTATTTTCAAAATCAAAGTGAAAACCAGTAGAAAGAAATCAAAGTTGGCTTCCCCATGTCGGCTGACTTTGTATACATATATATAGTTTTTTTTTAAAAATCTACACGCTAAAAGGAATCCAAAGTCTGCTTCCGGGGTCAGCTTGCAATATAATAAATTAACCTTTGAATTTGATATCCTACTGGCAAGTTCAAACAATGAGTTTATGGCTGTTAGAAGGTGTGTTAATTCAACACCTGGGCTTTCATTTATATGCCATCTTTAGTCATAACTGACACCAATGGGTTTCGAGTTCTTCAGTGTAAATAGTATACACAGCATTAACTTGCTTTAATAATACTTTCTGTAAGCCATGGAATAAAAAAGATTGTCACTTGTACTCACAGTGAATGTATTTCTAAAAATGATTTTAGTTTGTGAGATAATGTCATATTGTTACCCTGGATATAATACACTCTGGTTATTTTGTACCTTACACCATGTCACGCATGAATGGCAGGTGCTTTTAAGCAATGGGGTTAATAATTCTCTCTCTCTCTCTCTCTCATTCGTATGTGATTTTTGCAGGATCCAGTTTTCATTCTCATGACATTCAAACCTTTGAGGACAACCAAGCATGAATCGTTTCTCAATATTCACATCAATGACCAATGTGTTGTGTGACAAAAGCAATAACACTATGGATGCATGCCCTACTTATACAGAGTTCATGGATATATTTTTCCTTTAATAAAATGTTAATGTCGACCCAAAAAGTGAAATGATAATTGCAAAAGGTTAGTTTATTTCATTTTAATATCAAATATGCATTTTTTATTAATCTATTTTATTGTAACATGTGGTGTGGCCAGTTGCGGCGAAGGGGGGGGGGGGGCACAAATTGAACACAATTTATTTCATTTACTGTCTTGGGGCACATGATGTAGGTTTTCAAAAATTCACCGTAAGTTCTGGGACACGAAAAAAAAAGAAAATTTTGTGTCCCAACATGCGGTAAATACGATAGTATAGTGCTAAGCACCTCAAGTACTAGGCTAAACCTGCTCACTCGGATACACAAATCAATTTTGGAATTGTTTTTACAAGTGGGGTGGGGTTGGGGGTGGATGGTGCTACAGTTGGCAATGCAAAACTGGGTTGGTTGGCAGACCAGAAACACTTTTTTCCTGCCTAATGACAAACTGTGATTTTCATGTGCTTTCTCATTTTTCAGATGAGATTCATTAAATTTTGAAGATTAGCAAAATAGTGTGCATTGCAGAAAACACTTGTGTTAAGATTAATTATCATAAAATTGACATCTATAAGTGCAGATTGTGAAAACTGAACAATAACTCTGGATAATAGCATCAATTTGCTAGCTTAACCGTGCACAACCTATTTCATCCGTTTTATTAGCACACGTTTTCTTTTTTTTTTAAAGAAAAATACTTATGGCAGGACTTGTCTTGTTTTGATTGATCCATGTCAAAATGATAAAACATGCATTCTCCCAATGCTAGAGAAAAAAGCACTGCCTAAGAAACATTACAAGTTCAGCAATACATATACTTGGAAATCAAGAGTTTAAATGTGTGCTTGTGAGTAGTAAATGTGAAGAGTTTGCATTGTACTTTTTCTGCAAAGCGGATTCTAATATATGGGGGGAAAAAAATTATATCATGAAGCATATGCAGACCCCATCATCACATAATAATAACTGACTTTATTAGGAAATGGTAACTTACTAATCTACCTTGGGGCCATCTCATTTGTACAATATACAGCACAATGTGACAAGAGGAACAATGTTTCTTCTTAACAAACAGCCATTTCAAAGACCTTACTGGATCAAAAGTGGATGCAAGGGTGGAAAGTTTTGTGGAATAGTTCTGTAGATAATTTCATAATACATTCTTTTGTGGTCAGCGTGAAATATACCCATTCAGACTCAAGTACTGGCTAGTGTCGCAATAAATTGTTGACAAATTGGACAGAATCTGGGGCATGAATTGAATTTTAATTAGGGTTCACTTGTTTAGCATTTAAGAACAGACAGGAGTGCAATGTTAACATGAGGTCATAGCGGTAGAGATGTCTAGGGTTGCTACGTAAAATGGGAAAATATTTGGAAATTTTAGTCAATCTGAAATGGTTGTCATAAAATGATAATTTACAGAATTGTTGTTAGTAAAGATGGACCAGATAGTACTTTCTACCTTTGATGGGAGAGAACAAATTTTGGTGGGTAACGTAGTGACTCTGATTGGCTAAGCTAAATGAGGGGGAGTGTTCCAAGACAGAATTCAGGATTTTAAAATAATTCCACTCGTAAAATTAATCAGTTCAAGTCTTTCCGCCAAGAATGAAAGTCTGAGGAACTAAGAGAAATTAATAAGTAATTTTTCTTGTTAAATAACCCTTTGCCTCAAGCAAGCATCTTTTGACGCCTCTACTCCATTTGCATGGAAGCGCCTTTTGACGCCTCTACAAGATTCGCATGGAAGCGCCTTTTGACGCCTGCTGTAAACATCAGCCATTCTGAGCTGGTTTTCGTAGTGCCACCTTCAGGGAAAAAAACTCCTGTTAGATACTACATTCATTTCTGCGAATGACAATTACGTCAGATCAAGTGGTCGCTATTTATGCACTGGTCGATATCTGCTATTTAAAGTAACTGGGTTGTAATCTCCACTCTCCAAAATGGCGGCAGTGGATTTCATTCAGTATGTACGAAGTTTTCACGATTTGAATCACAACCACGAAAGATTCAATAAATTAGGTAAAGTCTCTGATATTGATGTAGGCAGCAATTAGTTTTTATAAATTATCAAATTCTGATGACTTAGTAATGTAGACACACACGAAAACCTTGTAAATTTCGAGTATCGGAAATTGCAGCTACGGTTGGTCATGTGGCCTCATTGACATGACGGTGAATGAGTTCTCTCAAGATTTTAATGCACATGAAAAATTCTTCCGTGAAAAATGATTACACAGCTATAACAATCGGACTTTACTCTTAAATTTTTCCACATATATGTGTACCAAAAATGTAAAATGGGCAAAATTGCTGTTAAACGTAACATACACTACATTGCTTAACAGTTCACAGGCAGGATTTCATTCAGTACTTACGAAGTTTTCACGATTAGAATCACAACTATGAATGATTCAATAACTTAAGTAAAGGCTCTGATATTGATGTTGGCAGCAATTAGTTTTTATTGATTATCAAATTCTGATGACTTAGTGATGTAGACGCAGACAAAAAAACATGTAAATTTCGAGTATGGGAAATGGCAGCTACGGTTGGTCACGCGGCCTCACTGACATGACGGTGAATGAGTTCTCCC
The DNA here is from genome assembly GCA_028554795.2 of Sinohyriopsis cumingii. NCBI lineage: Eukaryota > Metazoa > Mollusca > Bivalvia > Unionida > Unionidae > Sinohyriopsis > Sinohyriopsis cumingii. The sequence goes on from CM068830.1 coordinate 12,223,802, forward strand.
TCAATTTTAAAGCACATAAAAAATTCTTCCATGAAAAATAATTACACAGCTATAACAATCGGACTTTACTCTTAAATTTTTCCACATATAATAGATGTGTACCAAAAATGTAAAATGGTTAAAACTGCTGTTAAACGTAACATACACTACATTGCTTAACAGTTCACAGGCAGGCCTATGCGTATGCTGTCAACTAGGTACAACTAGGTAACAGGTGTTCTATTTATAGCGTGCTGCACTTTGTCACTATGCTCTATGAGGTAAAAGGATAAATTGACAAAGGACAAAAGGGGGTCTGAGACTTTAGAGACCCACATCCAAGGGACAAAGGAAATTCTCTGACAATAAGTAAGCGAGGGCTCGAATAAAGCAGAAGGCTAGTCTCAATTGCATGCAGCATATATTCATTGATGCAAGTTTTTAATTGTTCCATTTATATTCATTTTAATTTCATACTGTAATTTTTCCTTGTGTTCCGAAATAATTGTACATGTTATATGATTGATATATTGCAATAATTTCATACAATATTTCGTTATATGAATGAACTTGGATTAAGTTGTTTTGTAGGTAATAAATTATCTGTCTTGAATTTTTTTGTATTATCAAGATTTTATGTTTTGCATGAAGTATGCTGAGAATTGAATTTTTCTATGTCTGGAAACACATGTCAATGAATCATTCTCATGCTATGTTCAATTTCATTTTGTTCATGTAATTGATTAAATTGTTATTAAGTACGGGGGCTCGTGTTGTTCTGTTTTATTTCTCTGCTCAGTTCTGTTATTCCAATCATTAATTTTATATTTTATTTTATTGTTTACTCAATCCAGGCAATAACACCATGGTCGATCTCCAAGATTTCGATAACCAAAAACCCTAAAGAATGGAGGAGAGCTCCAACATCATCAACTACCCTCATAATAATGGTTCAAGTGGCACTTGCTAATACTCTGCAAAATTTGTGGCAGAGCACAAATTACCATTCCCCATTGCTAATTATCTAAGTAAACTGGTTAAAAATATGTCCCAGACTTGTAGAGTTTGCAGAAATTTTCTTGCCCAAATACAAAGACAACATATCAGTTAAAAATATATTTAGGAGTCTGATGTTCAAAATCATGGCCGAGAATACATACACTGTATTATGGCAAAAAATGCACTTGTTTTGTTTTCAATTCAATTTAAACAAGTGTAATTTATGCTGATAAAAAAATCCACTGGCTTAGAAGTCAATCTACCAATTTAAATTTTGAAATCTGATATGATCTTCTAGTTCTGTCACATGTACAATAATATATCATGCAATTGTGAACTATTATGAATACTGTCATGTACAATAGTATATCATGCAATTGTGAACTATTACTGATACTGTCATGCCACTGCTGACTGAGGACAAATTATAACAGCTTATATGGTCTGTAAGCCAGACAAAAAAGTTCCAAGTCATGGGGAAAAAAAAGCATCCAAAGCCAGTTTTGGAAAAAACCCTGACTGTGTCATTTTTTCATGCTTTCTGTACATTATGTACATATTAAAAATATGTTTCTAAAGAAACACTGACTCAAAAAGAGTTCTTGCAATTTAATTAATGAAGTTTTAGGGTATTCAAAATTATCCAAAGTATTGACGAAAGAACAAACTTATCTGCCACGAATTAACAAGTATATGGACTGCAGTCATTTCAAGCCAACACGACAGATTTTCTGCAGTGTACCAGGCATTTGTGACCTGGTTTTATCTGGTTACATTTACATCTTACAGGTAGATTAAAAAATCACTATCTGACCCACTTGATGGAGGTAGTTGCATACACCTGAAGTATATAGTCACAAACCAGAAAAGTGGCTGTTATTTTTCAAAATGATGAGATGCAAAATTTGAATCATTATACAGAGTCAAACTGAGAAGTGTTAAGTACACAAAAAAGATTTTGCTTTAGAAAAAAAGGTAGGAAAAAAAGGCTCTTTTTTTTAAAGTATGCCATATTTATATGGGATGGGGTTGGTAAGCTTTCTGAGTAGGGCTTATTGCTCATACCGATTTTTTTCTAAGCATATTACAAGGGATCAAATCATCACAGATGGCTCTAAACTTTGAGAGAAAAAAAGGGTTAGATACACCATTTAGATAGTCTTCAGGGTAAAATGAAAGATAGGGAGAGAAGAATGTAAGTCATCCGACTTCATACATTACTGAAATCTGAACTGTAAACATGTATCTTCGTTAAACATTTGCTTTATAGATTTACAATAGAAAATCAGTTGCAAATATCAAAAACAGGTTAAACTATTTTGTCAGGAGTTTATTTTCAGACTTAATTGCTAAAATTTAGACTACAAAATTGGGATCTGATGTATTTATTTTCTCAATGTGACCTATAGAATATGAAATTCAGAAAATAGGCCGGAGACAATACTTTTATATTTGAATACACAGCACAAGTATTTTCATAATTCTTTCCAATAAAACTATTTTCTTTCTTTGTTCTCTTGACCTTTGATGGCTGAACCGATGAAAGGAGCCATTTCAGTATTTTATATTTCCACAGGATCAATGCTCTTTTCAAAACCCCTCGCATATTGCCTAAACTATAATCTCTACATTAACGAGTTCTTTGTTCTTGTTATATGCCACCTCTGCATGCACACAGAGGTAGGTAATACTTGCTCCAACTTTGATTAAAAGTTTCCACAGGATCAATGCTCTTTTCAAAACCCCTCGCATATTGCCTAAACTATAATCTCTACATTAACAAGTTCTTTGTTCTTGTTATATGCCACCTCTGCATGCACCAGAGGTAGGTAATACCTGCTCCAACTTTGATCACACTTTTAATTGTTTTTAAATGTAAACAATTAAATAAAACATAAATATGGGGTTTCAGTATGGAAGGTTAAATGGTGTTTTACAAAGACACCCAGCTCCATAACTGACTTTTTCTTTAAATAACATACCAGTTTTCTATGGAATACCCTGTCTTTGTGGTTTGGTAAGCTGAGAAATGCTATGAAACCTTATTTGCAATGCTCTCTCTCTTTCAGAAAAAAAAACGATCTGCACTGATTCTCAAAAGAAAAATTTATCATAGCAGGGCATTACATTCATTAACGGTAGTTTTAAAAGGTAATTTACCTATATCCATAGTGTTTTACAGTGTTAGCACTAAAGAACATGTAAGGCACTTTTGACCTATCAGTGACCGTATGTAAAACAAGCATTCTTATAAGTGACAATTGTTTCTTCATTTTTTCTGCTACAGATCACTGGGAGAAGAAAAAAACCCAAACACTTTTAAATCTTGTTTTTATTTTAAAATCTGCTAACTACTTATTGAAATTCTTCTATTCAGTAAGTTGCCAAAGGCATGTTTATACTCATAACATGCCAAGTCAATCAATGGAATTAATGATTTAAGATGTTTCTGCTTGAGATAATGTTTCTAGCTAAATGACGTACTGAAATCAAGACACTACCAAGGTGGTAGGCATCAGAAAAGCAATTCAGTGTGTACACTATTTGTGCTTTTCTCTCTCTCTGTGAGACATACACAAGCACACATACAAGTAAAAAAAAAAAAACCTTTTTGGACACCATCATGATGTACTTGATTCATTTTTCTCTTTTTCAGAAAATGTAACACATGCACCTTTAGACCTATTCTTTATCAGTCTGAATGACTGATGCAAATTTTACTTACCTGCAGTGCAAGATGACTGTTGGTTCAAAGCTTCTTGAGGCTTCTTCAACTTCTCAGCCACTTCAGATGCCCTTGTTGAAACTGGCTCCAAGCTAGCTTCTAGATTTCTGCCTTTTGGAGTCACCTGAGACACTGAGGAACTGCTTGGAAAATTTGCTGGGTCTGCAGAAGATCCTGGTAGTTCAATCTTCTGAGAAGGTTCCACAAGCCCTGGTGAGGAGTTCTGTACTTCTTCCACAGCACTGTACAATATTTCCATCTGTTCTGGGGTCAGATTCATCTGATTTAACAAGTCATTGCTTTGACCATACAAGCAAAGTCCTTCATTATTGTATCCCTGGTCAAAGTTGGCCATGGCACTTTGTGGCTGCTGTTGTAAGCTTTCCGACTCCAAGCTTAGGATAGTGTTGATAATTTTACTTTCTTCATCCACTGCATTCTCTGACTGAACACCGGATATACTGCCAGCTCCACAACCAGTTGATGAAGAAACTGGACATAAAGATGATAGAATACCATACTTTTGCCTTGATCTTTGCTTAAGAACTTCAATGTCAGCATCTGTAAGATGTGGCACTACTATATCACCAGGTTTTGGTGGCTGAATAACTTTATCTGCTGGAAGAGGCACTGGCGAGTCTCTGCTCTCTCTGCGCCTACTGCGTGTTTTTGTATTCATGAAATAAACAAACTGATCCTTGAAACTACTACTTCCAGTTATTTTAACTTTGGGCTCGACACTTTTCTGTTCTATGTATTTCTCAGCACGACTCTTGGGTCTTGTAAGAGTTGTTGGAGATAAGGATTCATATCCTCTTGTATCTGAATTTAGGAGTTCTGGGAGAAATAAATCCTCCTCTTTTCCTGCTGACAAAGACATACTTCTCCTGTTATAGGATCTTTTGTATCTCTCTCCTCTTTGATTTTCCAGTTCTTGTTTTCTTAATTTTCCAAAATGCCCCCCTCTACTTCGAGCTGGAACCTCCTTTATCATTTTCCCTTCAAGCATACTTGTGACTGTTACAGGCATGAGATTTTTAGTGCAGTAGTCATGATCATGAGTTATATGACTAATAAATGTACCCATTTCATTATGAATTTTAAGATCTGGGGTATCATATTTTTCAGAGAGTAGCCTGCTTGGTCCATCAACCAATAAAGACACAACTTGTGGTGACGTGGAGGCTATCCCTGCTGGAGACAAAACCATCTTAGGTGGTGTTTTCTGTGTTGATATAGTCATATCTTTTTCATCCAGCTGACCAAAACCAGTATTGCTGAATGAAGCATATGTCCCAATTTTGAACTTGCCAAACTTGGATGGTGTCATACTAGTATTCAATAATGGAGACATTCCAACACCATATTCTGTTGGAGTTGTTGGTCTCTCTTTTAAATCACTTCTTGATCCAAATGTTTGGGATTCTAAGCCTACCAGTCCTGGTACTTCTTCGGGTTTCATTAATAAAGCTTCTTGTAAAAAAGTATTGGGATCCCTTAATGTCATCTCTTGTGTCTGACCTTGTTCAGATACAATGGTTGCTGATGGTAACAATTTAGATACATTCATTGCTGGGAAAGAGTCTTTCACAACAATTTTTGTGGAAAGAAACTGAGATAGTGAACCAACCCCAGAATCCAAGTCCATCACACGTTTAGAATCTGGTGATAGTGTTGTGTCCCCATAACCACTATCTTGCGATAATTCCCCTGATGTGCTTGGTGTTGGGACAGATGCATCTTCCAGAGTATCTATATCTCCCTCTCCTTGCAACCTACAGCCCCTTGAATCACCAACAATTTCTTTTTCTTCATCAAAATGACTCTCTTGCAACTTATTTACAGAGTCATATGACTCCTTGTCAACACAAGGTCCATTATACCTATAACTGCTGCCTTTTCCAGGTATCTCTGCATAACAATGGTCTGCTGTAAAAGCGCAGTGCAAACTGGCTGAAAAGATGTTGTTGTCACTAACAACTGACAGCTTGCCATCATCACAACCAGTAACTACAGTAGATGCATCATTATTACTTGACTGGCTCTCCAAAGATAGGTCACTTAACTTAGTATTGATGCAACTACCACTTTCTAGTGGACTTTTGTTCTCAGGGTTTATGAAGTTTTTCCCAGATTCTGGAATATTAGGACTATCCTCTGTTTTATCTAAAGAACACAATTCCTGCTCAGATTTAGTCTCTTTATTTGTTGCACAATTTACACAAATGTCACTTGACACAAATTCATGTTCATCTGAACTGTTTTTGTGAATGATGGTGGCATAACTCTGCTTCTCTGAGTCCACCTTTTCTGACTTTCTCTCTACCGAAACATTTCTTTCATCACTTACATCTGTACTATCAGCTTGTCCCTGATTTGAATTAGGACTCATGGATTCCAATTCTGTTGACTCGTCTATAAAGTTCTGACCTTTCTCTTGCTCCACATCTGTGGACTCTGCACATTCAGTTGTGATGTCTGAGTGTACAGCCTGATCTGATAAATCAGACTTGTTTTCCTTCAAATTTATTGTACCCTCTTTAACCGCTACATTATCACTAGTAAGAAGGGTATGAATAATATTTAGTGCATTTTTGGTCGGTGTTGTCACTGATTTTTCCAAGTTGGAACAACTGAGGTGATTTGAGTCACAAACAATCAGCTCTGATGATGACTGCGAGTTGGACTCTAGTTCATTTGAACAGCAGGGTGATATCTGTGAGAATGCAGATAAAACATTGCTATCTTTCTTGGAGATATTGATTATAAGTGTTTGTGCTTGTTCCAACTCTGCACTCTGCTCAGTCTCAGCAGCCAATGATATAGAAGCAGACACTACACGTACCAGTGTTTTCTCTTTCATATTTAATGAATTCTCAGTACAAATATCATTTTCCTCATGATTTTTTATCAAAGGCACACTGTCCGATCCAGATGAATCACCATCCCTGAGCTCTGAATCTGCTGACAGCCCACACTTTTCATTCCTTAATTCTGTCCTCTGCTTCACATCCACACTATTGCCATTATCGTCCTTTTCTTCCAACTTTGACAAACACATGGCTGTGTGTGAACTAGTCTCCTTTGGACTATTTATCTGTAGTTCATCAGGGCCTGGGTTATTTGTCCTACAGAAACCTGATAAAGAACCATTATCAACTGCCTGCTCAGCTGTGGCACACTCTATCACTCTATCTTCTTTACCTGGCTGAGTTGTTGGCCTCTGGCAATCAGAAGTAGCAATATCAATAGTTGATACATAGTCCCTGGAGTTATAGGTTGATAAACTTGGTTGACTGTCACTAACGATGGGCCCATCGGAACCCTCTGGGCTTATATTATCATCTGAATCTTCACTTGACACAGAATGAGTTAAATCCCTACTTTGAATTGCAGTATCCACTGACACAGACCTGCTCCTCTCTGTGCAAATTATTTCACCTGACACTAGGTCCAAACCCCGTTCATGCTTATTACCTTTTTTTGCATTGCCATAATTGTGCTCGTCAAGCATTTTCTCTAACTCTGAAGGGGCTACTACATGCAATTTTCTAAGTCCATTGCTTTTCACTCCAGGTGCAACAGAATCTTTGTTACTGTTTACTTTCTGGGATGAAATCCCTGCTGTTTTATTGAATGAAAATGAATTGGGTCGCTTTAGCTTTGTTTTTACACTTGAAGGGTCCCCACTATTATCAGAACTATGCTGCTGTTGAAGTTCTGCTGCTTTCGCCAGCAAGTCAAGAGGATTAAACTCCATTATCCGGCTTCTGCCTTGAATGAATGCCTCTTTTGTCATGCCTCAAGTAAAGTGTTCTTAAACCTACAAAAAGAGAAAGATTTGTTTTAACACAGATAGAGTATTCTGACAGTTAAGAATTTTCTGTTAATATCTTAGTCTTTCAGGCAAAGTATGAACACTTGGCACTGAGAAGCATGGAAGTTAAATGCAACTTGCATTACACCCTCTAAACAGCTTGGCTAGAATACAATTAACATAATCAATGTGTGCTTATTCATCCATATACTGTACCAACTATGAAACCTGACCACAATACACAAGATGAGGACCAACATTAATTGTTCAATCCTGAAAACTCGAGCCACTGAAACTAAATCACTTTTTTTTTAAATGCAGAGGATTCCTGGCAGTATTGCTAGAGAATCTGAAATATGTACAACTATGAAACTTTGAACTAAATATTACATTCTAAACCAAGCACTGATCAATTTCATCTGCATATAGCTTGAGCTGCTGTTGAATCAAGTAACTGTTAAACTTGACAGCTGTGGGAGGTTATGTCTTTATTACAGTGGAACCTGTCTTGAAAGACCACCCCTTCTGCCAAAACTTAATGGTCTCTCATGACAGGTGGTCTCTCATAACAGGTCATGACACTTATATAATCAATAAATCTGTACATGGAGAACCTGGTGTCTGAAGACAGCTGGTCTCTCATAGCAGTGGTCTCTCAAGACAGGTTCTGCTGTAACACATTAACCCATGGTGACGAGTTTACATGGCAGGAGGCAGTAGCCTACTGGCCGAGCTCTGTAGCATCAAGGTCATGTACGATACACTAAAGTAGGTGGTATTATAGAAAGGTATACAGATGTAGCTCTACAATGATACCAAATAATCTGGAAGTTCTAGTTGCACTACAAAATACAGAGGGAAAAACCATATTTTTTGGACCCAATTATTTTCCACCCAAAATTCGCCTGTGGTCAGAATCCGATTTTGTGTCCGGATTTTAGACTTTTTGGTCTCAGACCTAAGGCAGACTGGTATGAACTACAGACAGACAGATGAACCTTTCCAAATGTAGGATAAGATGGGCATTTAGAATAAAGAGTTGTCTCGATATAAAAATAATGGGTCTGTTAAGCAAAAAAAACCCACAAAAAACAACAAACTTTCACCCTTCTTCTCATGCGGGAGCCAAATAGCCAATGAAAAATGATGTTTCTAACACTACTAGGCATTATGTTATTGGAAAATCACCTGGAAGTTGATTTATTAGGATTTATTCAGAAATAGCTTTCAAAATGTGTTTCCTACTCAAATTTCTGACAAAAACTACAAAACCCTCCAGGGTTTAATGTGTTAATAAGACGTACACAGTAAGCTACAAGTGAACCTGACAGCTACTTCATTTGCCATCCTTGCCCAGTTTAAAACCATTTTATTCAAATGAATCAAGAATTCTGTTAAGAAAGTTATTACAATGCTATTGTGATCAAGAATCAATAAACTGGGCTTGAAAAATCCCTTGTCCAGCAACCCTGTACATGGTTGAATATTTGTTGTGCAAGTTAAATTTCACTCCGTTTTCCCTTCAATAGAACCTTTCTTATTGATAAACTTCTGGTGATTTCTGAGATTAGAAGAAATTATTAGCACATTTAAATAAAAATAAACACAATTACTTAAGTTGTATTGTAATAGTACTATCCTCACCCTAGTCACTGCACTATCCTAATTCATAGTACTATCCAAATCCCATTTATCCTGCATGTATTGATCCAATCTCTATATCTATACACAGGAATGGAGATTATAAATTGACAAGTTCTGAAAAGTGAAAACAACTCTGATATAAGGTTTTCCAGCATTATAGGGCTAATAATAAAGTTATTTCAGGTGGTAAGGTATTTATATAGGCTTTTGAAGATAAAATACATTTGTATATAAATTTTCTAAATTCTCTTGATAAATTTAATAACTGTATATCAGAAATAATGGCAAATAATGGAACATCTTGTGCCATTGGTTTTCCATAATATGATTAACCATGGTGTATTAATCATAAATCATGAAGTAATTTTCTTTTTCATATCGTAAAGACAGACTGATAGACATATTATGTTGATTTCATAACACAAACAGTGTTTGTGTTTATATATAAACACAAATCCATAAATGTGTAAAGTATTTCCAAATCTTTAACACCATGGTCTGTTCTTTAATATACAACTGTGAAATTCATGCAAACTATTACAAAAATCATACAATAAAATCGACCAAATGTGCAAAGATTACATCATATTTTCTAGCCTTGCCCATGGACCAAATACCTGATATGTTAAAAATTCTGCTCTTTTTCTAGATAAAGAGTGTTTATCCCCACCCCCCCAATATTTACAGTTCAATAACAAACCATGGATGACTATTAAAATGTTAACAGTTTTGGACAGCATTTCTTTTAAGATACCTAGATGCGAACCATGACAACTTAAAATTCATTTCATACATACCCAACCATTCATAATTTTTACCCAGAATACCTGATATCATTACTGTAATACCAGAAAAGAAATCTATACATCTTTCAATTCATACATCCTTATGCTAAAAAGTTTCTTCCTACCATATCACTCCCTTGTCCCCACTGTTGTTACCGTATCATCTGCTTACAAGTCCATCCGACTGCAAACAACATAGACTCATGTGTGCCACTGCATGTTCTTTGTTTTATTCATTAATTTTACCAAACTGCACAGACCATGATATATTGGTGCACTGTGATGACAGATCGTGACTACATGGCTTGAATGTACCTTATGTACCCATATTAAAGACAAAACTGTTCTCACTGTCAATCCTTTAATTTTTACCCATGTCAACCTCATGTGTAATAATATAATGCCAGGGAATGCATTATTTGTTCTACTTTTCAAGTAAACAGTAGGGTTGGGGGGGGGGGGCCACTTCATAATGATACATATTAATGTACATCAGGGGTCTCGAACATGTGGCCCACCAAGCAGTAACATGTGATCCACAAAATGATCAACATCACAAGTTGTCATGAGAAATAACAAAAGTGATGCAGCCCTAAGGCCATCGAAAATGCCCTCATGCGGCCCTCCGAGTGGTTTGAGTTTTGAGTCCTCTAATGTACATGATACATTCTGATGATACACCTCTAATGCAATTCATTCAATTCAAGCATATTTACCTGTAAAATGCTGTGCCTGTCTAACATTAGCCACAGTGCAATAAGATGTTCCAGATTTAAAGGAAAAGAATACAAAATGATGTGCTTAGTTTTACAGCTGCAGCATTAGTTGTGCAGACAGATGTGAAACTAAGACAATCTGCTCAGCATAATTCAGTCATTTACTTCCCTCATGAGTGACTGCCTGATTGAAACAGAATACACAGCTGTTTTCTTTATTGATTTACTTGAGGATGCTAGAGTGTCTTCTTTATTAGACTGGTTTTTGGCATCAGGGTATTTTGGTGATCTTTTTATTTTTTAAGTAGAAGAGATCTTTGTTGGACTGCCCACCTGATACTTGCACAAAAGATGTAGTGATTAAATACTGTACCCAGATGCCCCATAAATTGAACAGAGTAGCCTACAGATATATAATAGTTCATCTCACAAAGTGCGGAACAGGATTACCTTTAACTTTCTTCATGAATTGTGAACTGCTGAGCATGTGCAGCACTGGTGAGCTGACGTATTTGAAGTTTAAAGTAAAACTAGAACCTCAAACAGAAGTGGTGTAGGTAGATAAAAGTTCATTCTTTACTTGTACAACATATACAAAGAATTAAGAGTTTTATTTCCCTCAAACAGTATAACTGATGAAATAATAATTTATCAATCAGGATTATAAATAATCTTATAATCGGAACTTTTCAGATATATCTAACAGTATCCGGATGGTAAATCCAAATATCTCCTTTAACAGATGTTCCATTTCAGAATTAAAATTGAATTGTGCCCCTCTGTACATTTGCTGAATGAATTTTTTAAGAGTAATTTTAAAATAAATATATTAGGTTCTAAAAAGAATTAGTCCAAAAGAAGTGACAATAATTGCATATTTTTAAATTTCATAAGACTTGGAGTTTTCTACAGATAATGTCTAAAAATTTGATTTCTATTATTAGGGTAAGGCAACTTTATATCTACATAACTATATGAAAAGAAAGACACAGGCTGCTGTATGTATAAAGAAAGTTGCTGCTGAGAAATAAAAATGACCAAAAGCCTTGTAGACAAAATTCTTTTTAATAAGCTGGGCCTAACCATAGAAGATTTTGTTCATTTGCTCCTGGCACACCTAAAAAATGCTAGTTTTGTATTTAACCCTTTACCTCATAGAGCATAGTGACAAAGAGCAGCACACTATAAATAGAACACCTGTTACCTAGTCTACAGCATGCGCATAGACCTGCCTGTGTACTGTTAAGCAATGTAGTGTATGTAACGTTTAACAGCAGTTTTAACCATTTTACATTTTTGGTACACATCTATTATATGTGGAAAAATTTAAGAGTAAAGTCCCATTGTTATGGCTGTGTAATTTTTTTTTACGGAAGAATATTTTATGTGCTTTAAAATCTTGAGAGAACTCATTCACCGTCATGTCAGTGAGGCCGCGTGACCAACCGTAGCTGCCATTTCCCATATTCGAAGTTTAGTTTTTTTGTCTGCGTCTACATCACAAAGTGATCTGAATTTGATAATTTATAAAAACTAATTGCCGCCTACATCAATATCAGAGCCTTTACCTAAGTTATTGAATCTTTCATGGTTGTGATTATAATCATGAAAACTTTGTACGTACTGAATGAAATCCGCGACCGCCATTTTGGAGAGTGGAGATTACGACCAAGTTACTTTAAATAGCAGATACTTTAAATAGCAGATATCAACCAGTGCATAAATAGCGACCACGTGATCTGACGTAATTGTCAATCGCAGAAATGAATGTAGTATCTAATAGGGGGGTTTTCCCCGAAGGTGGCACTACGAAAACCAGCTTAAAATGGCTGATGTTTACTGCAGGTGTCAAAGAGCGCTTCCATGCGAATGGAGTAGAGGGGTCAAAAGGCGTTTCCTTGCAAATGGAGTAGAGGTGTCAAAAGACATTTGCATGAGGTAAAGGGTTAATCATATATTATGTGTAAAGTGTCAAATTTTGAATTGTATTGAACCTTAAAGTTGAATATATTGAGCATTACAATTTTTTCATATTTAAGCCAGAAAAGTCTTCGTGAAGAGTCACTTCGACCTTTCTTCTTACCCCACAAAAGTCAGTGTTAAAGGCTAGAATTTATGACTCGGGGAGATTGATCTAGGCATTGCTACACTGTCCTGAGAAAGTAAACATTTGCGCTACCAACCACAACTGCTTGAAAGGAACCCATGTCAAATTATCGTTTTCAAACGGAAATTGATATGCCCAAACTTCACAGATTCTATGCTGTCAGAGATCTGATGGGAGAAATTATTATCTTGGGATAATTTAGGAACCGCTGCTTATGACTGGCCAGAGTAAATTAAGGCATACACTTTGAAAATAACGTGAATTTATAAGTGACAACCTTAGTCAAGCATCTTCAGTCTTAAAATTTCTGTGAGAGGAAGTGGCCCTGAGGATGACTAAAAAGAATAGTGCTTTCCTCGTTAAACAAGAAAAGGGGACCAGGTGGCTGTCTTGTAAGAAACGACAGGGTTTCGTGCTAGGATGCACCGTTTCTGAAAGAGAACAGCATTAAGGAACAGCTTTCTGGAGAGAGGCAGGACAGTCCGAAGACAGTTGTTGTTGTAGGATTTAACACCATTTTTCAGCTCACGATAGGCTATACCTGGCAGCCAGTATTAATGGTGAAGGAAGAACCTGGGAAAACCCCGGAAAAACCACCAACCCACAAGAAGCTAGTGGCAAGCTTTGTCACATACCCACATTAGCCGAATCCGAGACTCGAACCCACGCAGAAAGAGGTGTGATGGCAGTGATCCGTAATGGAGAGCACTTTAGACCACTTGGCCACTCAAGTCCAAAGAAGAAAAAAAGAGTAACAAGTTCAGAATAAAGGACTAGGAAATCCAGGAAGGGGTGAAACATAGAGACTAGGAAGACTCAATGAAACAGTTGTGGACATTGCACTCTTTTCACCACTTATTATGATGACGAAAAAAATCCAAATTAGACACTGCTATTAAATTCTGTTGACATAATTTAGATTGAATTGGAACTGCCGCTATTAATTTGTTTTGATTAAGTTTGTTATTTTTTTCTTGCCTAAGGGGGCTCGTATTGTATTATTTCTTCTCAATATTCTTGCTCAGTTCTCTTTTGAAATTCTATCATCCACTCCCACCGGGCTATAATATCGAGGGAGGTCATCCTCTAGATAACACCAGCCATAATTCAATTAACCAACCCTCTCACTAAGTGGGCAATGTTACATTACTTATACTTTTTTGTGGTAACATTTTAATCATATAAATACGACAATGAAACTATGAAGAAGAAAAAAACACTGAGAAGTAGAAATAACCCAAAACAATGTTGGCAAAGTACTTTAAAAGTGGGTTCTACCCATCCAAATCAGCTAATGAGAAAGTTTCTGACCCAAGCCAACAAGAACAGAAGTAACCAAATCAAATTAATTGTTTACTCAAGATCATATAAACTGTAGAATAAACCCATTTGATAGATAGTATCAAGGTCTTACAATGTTATTCATAATTGGGAATGCTTTATTCAGTGGTAAATACTGTATGCGTACACTACTTCACACACACACACACACACATGTCAGATCCAACTGCAATAACCCAGATCTACTGTCACATAATGCACTGGCAGACCTGGGTCCAGAACACTTGCCTGAACTTATTTGTAGAACAAAGAGTACAGACTGCCTGTTGACACATGATGCATAGGTGGATCCGGGTCTATGTTTCCAGTTGGATGTCACTTGAATAAATGGTATTTACTTTACAAATAACAAATCTACAGTCACAGCCCAATAGTGTGTGTGCATGACTGTTCTCTTAGTGGCACACATTCCTTGATCATCCCAAGTAACTCAATCCAAAATGAATCGACTGGTTGGATAGGATTTTATATTTTTTTGTGGTCTTAAACATACTCTTTATACTATTTAAGCATTGTTTTTTTTCTCAACCATATTAAGTCAATACTGTGGAGTCTTTATCAAGACAACTCAAACAAAACTGGTAAACCAATTCAATCAAATAATTAGCAAATAGGAAACATAAATAAATTGATCAAATGTCAAAATGAGTGTGCAATGTATACAGTTTAACTGCATGTCAATACAATAATGGTAATATAGTGGCAAATAAGATGAAGCAATCAAACCTAAAGTGTAATCAATGATTACATACCTCATCTCTACGAAGCTCACCTTTATGAAGCTTTCAGTAGTTTCCAGTCGAATTTGTAAACATTATTAACACACAGAAAGTAGGTTCTGACTAAAGGATTTGCGGTACTAATGATACTGAAGGATGGGAACTAATATTAAAACTAGAAAAATTAACATAGTGTATATTTGGGTTTGGTTGGCTATAATTACCTGAAAGCAAAGTAAGATTGAAAGTTGTTAAATTTTGAGTATCATGATGTTTCCATTGGCTTGATATAGGAGCTGATTTAGTACTGCAAGTCCTATAGAGAACAATTACCTTACAATGGTTCCAAACATGCACGTACAATCAATTTTACTATAGGTGCAAGATTATGGTTCTATTTGTCGATAACAATGAATGCCTTTTTGTCTACTTCAGGATGATTTTCAGTAAGATATTAAACCCATTCAGATACTGCAACAAATTCCATGAAAAGGAGGTGTGGCACTGCGTAGATTTTTCTATGCTGAATGGGGTGTACTGCACATTGGTTAATATCAATGAAATCCAATATATGAAATAAAGAAAACTGACCAATTAAAGAATAATTATGCTCACCATTCTATTTCCTCCTTGTGTTTTGAAACACTGTGTTTCAGATCACTTCGGTCTCTACCACCATTCTTAATGCCAATTAACCCCTCAAGATTTGTTGTCCTACCAATTTAATGCAGTGAATGTTTTGAACTTCAAATTTTGTAATTTATTTAGCTTATATCTACCTTATGTTAAAAATTATATTTGTTTTAAAGGAATTTTTAAGTTATTCATCATTTAAATCTTCTTTTCTCACCTAATACATGCACATATTGATGTCACAACGACCTCAACAAGGCTGATAATAAATTTCAATCTGGTAGAGAGAAAAATGTGAGAGCAACAAGATAACTCTTGATTAGATGGATTTTTTTTGTTGATTTTTTACAACCAGAAACTCAAAGACTTAAATGTTGTCTGCAATACACCATTGCTATTGGTACACTGTATGTGTACATGAACATAAATCAAGGGTAGATATGTGTGTGTGAGATTTGGATTTTTAATGTGGCTTGCAATTAGTTTATGTGGCAGGAGGTAGTAGCCTACTGCCAAGCTGTAGCATCAAGATCATGTATGATACACTAAAGAGGGTGCTATTATAGAAAGGTATACAGATGAAGCTCTACAGTGATACCAAATAATCTAGAAGTTACAGTTGCACTACAAAATAAAGACAGAAAAACCTCACTTTTTGGACCTGATTTTTTTTCCACCCAAAATTTGCCTGTGGTCAGAATCTGATTTTGTGTCCGGATTTTAGTCTTTTTGGACTCAGATCTAAGGCAGACCCAGGTATGAACTGCAAACTGACAGATGAACCGTTGCAAAAAGTAGGATAAGATGGTCATTTAGAATAAAGAGTGATGTCGATACAAAAACCTCCAGGGGTTATTGTGTTAAAACCACAATTAAAGTTCCAATATTTAAAAACAATAGATATTTAGCTGTCAAGTTAAATGAAGGAGGGGCATCTCCAGAAGAATGTTCAACTTTTTAATTTGTTCACATATTTTCATTTCTCTACGAATAGCCTCATCCTGCTGGTAACCTCGGCATCATGGTAGTTGTCTCTGGCTGAACAAAATCTAGGCCTATTTAAGTACATGTATATGTAGCATATAACCACTATACAGCCACCTGCTACTAGGATAACAAAATATCAAGAGTGAATTGTTTTTCGGAAACATGCTTGTTAACAATGGGATATCGATCAAACGAGGACCTACACTTTTTTAAGGCTATGTTTTAGTTGTACTTTCTAACAGGATTTGATACATGAATTTTCTTACATATGATCAAATGCCTACTGATATCACTATGATGTCTGCAATGTGGCAGTTTATATAGTTATGTCTAGCACTGGCGCATCATACCGCAGACATTAAGCATGATGTCCCACCTAGTCACATTATCCTGACACCAGGCCAGCCAGTCCTAACACTAACCTCATAATGCTGAGCGCCGAGTGAGGCAGCTATTAGTACCTGTTTTATAAGTCTTTGGTATGACTCAGCGGGAGATCGAAACCATGACCTCCCATATCCAAGGCAGTTGCTCTAACCACCAGGCCACCGGAGTGGTGAGTGAGGATGTACTTGTATATATATTTTTATATATGCAGACGTGATGCTAGGCATAGAAAAATAGCTCTCCTCTACTCCACATAGGTGGGTTAAAAAAGGCCATACAAACCAAAGATAAAGGCAAAAAATTGTAAAATCCCAAGTGAATATATATATCATGGCCCCATGTAATGGAGACAAGAAGTGAAGGTTGTTCTCATACAAACAGATCCTCAAGTAAATGATGAAGCTGAAGACAATGCTGTAGTAGTAGGAGCAAGAAGAATACAGTGACACCTGCCATAAGACACCATCTCTTCTGTAAACAAAAGCTGGTCTCTCACTAAAGGTTATCACATTATACTGTATACAGAAACATGTAGAGTTTCAGTGACCAATAGAGCTAAACACAAGTGAGAAAGAACACTGGTGCTGGAAGCTAATCCATATAATGAAATTCTGCTCTACAATTTTCACAAATGACTTAACATTTTTGCAGATATGCCTCTAGTCACTTGCTAGATGTCACCACCTTCTAAAGGTAACCTAATCATGATGGTCAAATCACTCCACCATGTCAAAGTTACATAACTTAAGTTACCATGGCATGTAGTTGTCATGTGACCACTGAACTTTCTGCATGGTCACCATAAACAGTACTCAGTACATATGGACAAGTTTAAATCAGTTTCAAATGAAATGAATTGTACTGCTCTTGGTTAAAAAACATGCACAAAAAAACAAACACAGAAAACATACATATGGTCTATTCTCTTTACTCTGAATTTGAAATACCTTTTAGCTTTCTCTTGTTAATATTTGTTTTCTTCACAATCTTTATTCCCTGGGTTGTCCAGATAGGTGACCCTCTACATAGCCATCTGTCTACGAAAGTCAATTTTGACCATACCTTATAGTGACAACTATGTACAAGCTTGACTGTACATGTCATTATTCACCATTTACTCTTGCACACAAACATGCTAATATTTGCTTTCCTTACACTCTTCATCCCCCAGATAAGTGACCCTCTATATAGCCATTTGCAAATGAAAGTCAATTTTGACCTGACCTTAAGATGACAACTATACATAAGTCTGACTGTACATTAACACATGAACCCCCTGTTGAAGAGTTTACATGGCAGAAGGTAGTAGCCTACTGCCGATCTCTGCAGCATCAAGGTCATGTATGATACACTAAAGTGGGTGGTATTGTAGAAAGGTAGACAGATGTAGCTCTACAATGATACCAAATAATCTTAAAGTTCTATTGGCACTACAAAATACAGAGGGAAAAACCTCATTTTTTGGACCGAATATTTTTCTACCCAAAATTCGTCCATGGTCAAAATCCGACTTTGTGTCCAGATTTTAGACTTTTTGGTCTCAGATCTAAGGCAGACCAGTATGAACTGCAAACTGACAGATGAACCTTTGCAAAAAGTAGGATAAGATGGGCATTTGGAATAAAGAGTGGTCTCAATATGGGTCCATTAAGCACAACAACAAAAAAAGAAAGAACTCCAACTTTTACCCTTCTGCTCATGCGCGAGTCAAATAGCCAATGAAAAACGAAGTTTCTAACACAACTAGGCAGTATGTTATTGGAAGATCACCTGGAAGTTGGTGTTTCAGGATGTATTTAGAAATAGCTTTCAAAACATGTTTCCTACTCAAATTTCAGGCGAAAATGGCAAAAAGATCCTGGATGTCAGATTGGCACCATTTTCATTTACGTCAAAACCCCATGTCAAAATGACTTTCCCTTTAACAGCAATAACTAAAACAAGATTTTCAAAATGCCACAATTTTAATTTAAGACCAACAAAGCATTTTGTGAGAACCCTGTGATGATATGATCGTTCATTTATAAGTAATGACGAGAAGATTTTCAAGCTTGCCAGTGTGATGCTCTATAATACCCCAGATCTGAACCATTTTCATTTAGGACCAATTAGAAATCGTAAGAAATACTTTGGTGAAAACCTCATGTCAATACAACTCTTAGGGAGAGTAGCAGTGTTTCCCTTAACTCATTCGGCCCCAGAGGTTTTTGTCATTTTTGTCTGAAATGTGCGTAGGAACGAGATTTGGGGTGCTATTTCTGAACACATCGTAATACAGCGGTTTTCAACAGATTATCCATGAGAATAATGCCTAGTTGTATTAGAAACATCAATTTCCATTGGTTATTTTGCTTGCGCATGAGCAGAAGGGTAAAAGTTGGAGTTCTTTTTTTTTTTTGCCTAATAGACCCATCATTTTCGTATGGAGACCGCAATTTATTCCAAATGCCCACCTTATCCTAGTTTTTGCAAAGGTTCACCTGTCTGTGTTCAGTTAAGACCGGTATGCCTTAGATCTGAGGCCAAAAGGTCTAAAATCCGGACACAAAATCGCATTCCGATCTCGAGCGAATTTTGGGTGAAAAAAAACTGGGTCCATAATATGAGCTTTTTCTCTCTGTATTTTGTAGTGCAACTAGAACTTCCAGATTATTTGATACCATTTTAGAGCTATATCTGTCTGCTTTTTTTTAATACCACCCACGTTGGTCTATCTTAAATGGCCTCGATGCTGCAGGGCTTTGAAGTAGGGTACAGCCTCATCACGCCTACAGATGGGATTGGGGCTGAATCGGTTAATCCTCATTTGCGCTTCAGAGACTCCAGTTTTGAATACCAAAGTTTGTTTTTTTACTCAGTCTGACCCCCAGTTTTGACACCACAGAAAATTTTGACTCTCAGTCTTGCACCCCTAAGGGATACAGTGGAGCAGTGATAAAATGATTTTATAGATGGCTGCTGTGGTGGCCATATTGGATTTCAGATTGGCACCAATTTCATTTAGGACCAAGCAGAAGTCAAAAGAAGTCTTTTAGCAACACCACATGTTCAGTGGATTACAACCTTTTTGGGCTGCAATCCTAAAACATTTATAAGCCTCACTATCCCCATTTCCACATTTTGTTAAGTTTTTCCACACTTGAAAACAAATCCTGGTGAACCTCAGTATGTCTTTGTGACCCTGATTTGTGTCACAACCCAGATTTTGGAAGTCACTGCTCATGTTAATAATTTTGTTCAGAAGGAGTAACAATACCAAGATTTTCATGATGGCCACTGTGTGGCAGTGATACAGGATGTCAGACTGGCACCATGTCCATATCAGACCACATGTCCATCACAAATCTTAAGGTGAAAACCCAATGTCAATGCAACTTCCTGTTCAGGAGGAGTTTCTTACAAGATTTTCAATATGACTGCCATTATGGTTATATTGAACTCCAGATCAGCACCATTATTATTTAAGACCAACTAAACATCATAATAAGTCTTTTAGTGAAACTCCAATGCTGATATGGCCATCCACTGATGAGAAGTAGCATTAACAAGACAGCCATTGTGGAAGCCTTACTGAATGTACAAGAAGCACCAATTTTTCTGGGACAAAATAGACAATAGGAAGAATGTGTGTATAAAGTTTGATGGCAGTCCTGCAAGTAGTTTAGCAGAAGTACCAAGAACAATCCTGTGCTAAAGGACACATCGAGGTCAGACAATGGAAAAAAAAACTGACAACAGACCATTCCATTAGCTCTTCTGTTGCTAACCAGCAGAGCTAGAAAACAGTAATTAGTTTTAATTTCATCACAATGTTCCTAAGGAATTTCTGGAGGCAAAAAAGAACGCGTAAACAAGCAATATATTTTTGAATTACCAAGACTTCCTTTTTTGAAGTTATCTGGTCTTTTTTTATTTCAACAGAAATTGATCAAATTTTAATCTTTTTGCTTTAAGAATCACAAATTATGCCAGATGTGACTGGCAAATAAGGGTTCCTTTTTTGAAGTAACCTGTGTCTTTTTTTTATTTCAACAGAAATTGATCAAATTTTAATCTTTTTTGCTTTAAGAATCACAAATTAAGCCAGATGTGACTGGTTAATAAAAGGCATGTGCAGCTTCCCCCAGAGATCAGATTGGATAAACTAACTTTAGTCATATCCTACAACGTAAATAAGAGGATAAAACCAGGCCATAGGCTGCATATGATTGTTTTAGCCCAATCAACATAAGGTATCCATCGGATTCAAATATAATTTTCTAATACTCTAAATTCTTTCAGTACAATTAACAGCAAGACAGATAAAATTGGTTCAGGTCCCATCAGCAACTATGCATGTTGTCTTCCATCCTTTCATATTTGGCAGCTCATCTGTCATTTGCTGGTGGCCCAGTTAAGATATTAGAGTAATTTGACAGGAGATTCTGGGCGGAAGCATTATAAGGTATATCAGACCACTTACTCACCAGCCTAGCTGGTCCTGACCCTTTAGCCATTTGGTACAATGAAACAAATGATCTGGGTTTCATTCCTGATGGTGACACCTGCATTGTGTGTTCCTCTCATTATTATACAAGGCCTAAGAAAATTGCTTCAAGAGTATTGCTATAGAATAATGGGTAAATTTTCCAGACTTGGGCTATAATAGAAGGGCCCGGTGGTGGAATAGTGGGGCTCTATGTATGTTTTCTATAGATATAACCTAGGGTATAAGATTGAGAATAAATAAAATCCACTTGGTGTCAGACTGAGTAAAAAAACACAACTTTGGTATAAAAACTTGGGGAATCAAATTAAATATTTAGGGGTCTCTGAAGCACAAATGAAACACAAATGAGGGTAAAGGGAAACACTACCTCCTACCCTCCACTCTACAAACAAAGCACTCCCACTATAATCAAACTTATGAATAGAGCCACCCTCAACCACCATACTGTAACAATGAATTATGACCCAAACTGCTTTGATTCCCCAACTCCAATTTACCAAAGCACAATTACCTCCATCTGTCCATCCATTCACCTGTTTATATAACTCTCTACTAAACCAATGAGTGGAAATTCCAACTTGGTACATAGGTTGTCTATGTAATAACTATCTGCAAGAGGATTATAATCATTTGGTCCATTCTACTAGGGTCCCTGGAATGGATTCAAAGATTAAATATACAATACTGACTACTGCACACACAACTTGATATGGCCAACCCATATGTAATATTAATCTATGCTGATAAAATCATTTTTTTATCTAGAAATACTTTTCCTCTCTCTGCTACAGTGACCTTGACCTTTGACACCCCCACCCCCACCCTGATATCTGATGGGCTTCTTCCTTACCCTAAGTATAAGCTATCCACAAACTTTGATCTAGGACTGTGATGTAGAACTAAGATGGTACTGTGTGGAAACCAGTTTCCATCTTTTAGCCAGTGACCTTGGTCTTTGACCTTTTGACCCCCAAATTCACAGGCTTCATAATACCAAGTGCAAGCAATCAACAAAGTTTGGTCCCTGTATGTGAATTATAACTAATGTTGCTGTGCAAAAATGGTTTTTCTTCCTGCAGTTGGTGACCTTGACCTGACATTTTGACCATTTCTTCTTAAACTGCTTGGAACAAATTTATGAGGACCACTCCGGTAGCCTAGTGGTTAGAGTGTCCACCTTGGATATGGGAGGTTGAGGATTTGAAACCCTCGCAGAGTCATACCAGAGACTTATAAAAATGGTACTAACAAGCTACCTGGCTAGGCACTCAGCATTAAGAGGTTAGTGTTAGGACTGGTTGGCCTGGTGTCAGAATAATGTGACTGGCTGGGGATAGCATGCTAATTGTTAAAGTTACATTAAAAATCCAAAACACACACACACACATTAAAAATCCAAAACACACACACACACACACACAAATTTACGAACTATTTTCTTTAAAATAAGGTTATTTTGTCCTAAGGGTAACCATCTGCGTGACTGTGCGGGGGCTGGGCATCCGCTGCCCAACCCCTCAGACCCCCAGAAGCAGGTCAAGGGTCAAATTAATAAACATTTCAGATATAATCACATTTTCATATATTTTCTGAACAGCTT
The DNA here is from genome assembly GCA_028554795.2 of Sinohyriopsis cumingii. Lineage (NCBI taxonomy): Eukaryota > Metazoa > Mollusca > Bivalvia > Unionida > Unionidae > Sinohyriopsis > Sinohyriopsis cumingii. The sequence continues at coordinate 12,246,730 of CM068830.1, forward strand.
TTCTATATGCAGTCATAGAAACAAAACATGTATTTTGCATTCTGACCCAAGGGTAACTGTCTGGGGATTTCTACATTTTGTATTTGCATTGGTAAGCAAATGCTGTTGCTCTAGTTTGTTTCAAATTACTTTTGATTTCCTGGAATTTTCTCTTGAAAACCTTTTGTTTACATGGCAAACGTTTCAAGAGAAATTATAGTCTGCCCCTGAGCTTTTCATACTTCATGTTTATTATGCTACTGCATAACCCAAGTTAATTTGTTATGTATGATTACATACAGAAAATTGGAAGAAACATTGTTCTTTGTGTACTTGTTCAATTATTCAAACACTGTTCTATTCCAGCCCATCAATTCATTGAAAGCCCTTTCTTCACACTGGTTTAGGGTGCCACTGCAGAGCAATGGACACCCATAATCCAATGGTTACTGCTTCAATACTAACCCAGGCCAGCTGCCTTGGTGTGCCCTTGGGAAAGTTACTTGGCTCCTGGGGGGGGGGGGGGGGGGCATGATTCTGCCAGTTTGTTAAAAGTGCCATTCAACTCCACTCCACCCCAAATCACTTTATGGTTTCAGTTGTCAAATGAGTGAACAATACCAACATTCTTATTTTGTCATCTGGTTAAGCTGAATAGTTAGCTGTGAATATATCTTCAACAAGTTCAGTGAGCATATAGATCGTTAGTGTTATGACCTGCCATTAACCCTGTAAAGTATAACCTTGGCCAGTCCAATGAACCAATACACAAGCATATTTTGCAACTGCTGTCTTCATAGTCAATAGGTTCTTCTCCCACTGCCTTAAATATGCAAAGTCCTTATATATATATATATACACACACACACACACACACGTATATATGTAACTGCTACTGAATTCTCAAAGAAAATGACAAATGACAGAGTAAGACAGTTTATGAGCTGTTAAAGTCTTTGATGTAACCTTATTCTCTTCTTTTTTCTCACCAGGGCTAAGTCTAAGTAGGATTTGTGGTTTAATTTCAGTAATTTTTCACACTTTTTTTCTTAAATATATTTTGCTCTCATGCTAGCCCTGAATTTAAGCTTGACTGTTGTCTCTCAATCAAGCATAAATAAATTTATGTATTAACTTGATAATCTCTATTGTAAATAAAAGTGCTTTGAGACAGGAAACCTAGAAATTCAATTCATCTCATCTGTGCGTGTGTGTGTAGACAAAGAGTGTTGCAACTTTATTCTTTTCTTTTATCAGAGTTATAGACCAAAAGTGGTGGATGTAATGGACTCGCTGTACTAATTCAGTTCCTATCGTAAACTTATGCAAGCACCATAATAATAAAAACTCAGTAACTTGAAATTTCAGAGCGTTCATGATCAAACCTATATTTATCAGTATAGAGGCATCATAGATGACAGCATCTGTGTAGAGAAAAGGATACAAGCCCCTGCATTTTCTGGCCCTACATGTGTTTGAAACATATGCTTTCAAGTCTGCACCAAAGAGTCAGGAGCTAATTTCAGTAATGAGTGTTCAAAACTCAAGACTGTTAATGGCCTAAAATTCCATCAATAAAACAATGTCTCTATTTTTTTCAGTTACAACTAGGATAAGCTCTTGAAAGATTTGTTCTACTAAAATCCAACCAATCCCAGTCAGCCAAACCCATATATATATATATATATATATATATATATATATATATATATATATATAAAATCTTCACCCATTTCCAGACTGGTTCCCATTTTTCCGTACAATTACAACGATGCGTCCTAATGGTTTATTACACTGTTGCTATAAATTATAAATCTTCACAAAAAGAAGCCTCTAGATTTCCTTTGCAATCATTATTCTTACAACCATCCCAACATAATAAAGCGAATTAAAAAAGATAAATTCTTAGTCAATGTTTTGTACATGCTGGTGTGCAGTTTGTATCCTGCCTAGGAAACATCTGTTGCATTCATCTGCTGTACAACTACTGTATGATGCATAACAGTTATACAGGAAAGTTTTTCAAGGTGTTTGTAGTGCAAGAGTTTAACAGTGGAAGGGCAATGGATCTTGTCAGACCTGAAGGTCCAATGTCCTTCCAGCTATATAACAAAAACTATGATACAAGCACCCTGATTAAGTTAATGAACTGATGATATTTTTGTTATAACACTAGTTTTAAGAGTTCGTGCTTCTTTCATGCAACCATTTTTAGGTGGCTATCCTTCACAGCAAGGAATCTAAATCAGTATCAGATGCAGGTAAAAGTAGCCTTTAAGCACTAGTTGTATAATGATGGGTAAATAATAAATAAAATATACACAACTTCTATAAAATGTTATTTCAAACAGCCCCATCACTCTATATGGTAGGCAATGGTGATGATTTTCTGAGCTTTGAAGAACTTTAATGGATAATCGATATGGCAGGCAATAACAAATCAATATCAAACACTAAGGATCCTACCCAACTGGCATATCTAATCTATCCTTATCATTTTCTTAAAACTAGGTTCAAGTATATCAATACCAGTTGAATACTCTCAAAGTTTCATGCCACACAAGTTACTCAAGTTTGTTATTTTTCTTTGCAGGAGGGACGTATGAGTGAGAGGGGGAGGAATGGTAACAAGTTTCATTACATCACAGCATCTAATTCCAAGGTACAGGAAATACAGGTTGAGCAAGTCTCCCATTTTAATCTCTATTTGAGGTTGACTTGATGCACTTTTCTGCCCAAATACTTTGTAAAGAAAGAACAGAAAATGACAATACACTGAAGAAGATTTAAAAATTGTTTCAGAATTTATCATTAACCATTCTTAAAGAGAAATCATTATTTAAACCATACATGCCAACCCCTGGCAAGGAAGAAGTGTAATCCAAGTGGACAAAAAGAGTAATCCAAGCAGAAAAAAAAAAGAGTAATCCACATATAACATGATAAAATTCGATAAGCATATGTACAAAATCATTTATTTACCCCTCTGATCTTTTAACATCAATTAGTCAAGTTTTCATATGTAGCATTTTCAGCCTTAAAAAGCAAGAGACTCTCAAAACACTTTGTACAAGCTGAGACTACGAATGTTACACAAGTAGAGCACAAAGTGCTGGGTTACTGAGCCTGCATCTGAATTCAGTTTTAATTTTGTCAGCAATACTGAACAACCTCTCACAGCCTGCATCAGAATGGTAAAGAACCACTATTCATTTCATAACCTGACAAAGATGAGGAAATTTATATCTTCCAGTTATTGGGTCTTTTAGCTGGGAAATAAGGTGCCATTGCTCATTAACTGTGTCTGCATGAAGTACATTGTCAGGTAGAATGCCAACTTGATACTTCAGGAGTTCTTCTAATTTATCGGCAGCCTTTCCTGCAGCAAGGTGCATTAAATGACAGGGACAATATGATCTGTACACTGATGGAGACATTTAAAAAAATATAGAATGCAACTCCTTTATGAATTCCAGTCATTACTGACGCATTATCAGCTGAACACCTCGTATAGTTCTGCCAACAGATGTTTATTCAAAGCATTATCAAGCAAACTGAAAATATTTTCTCCAGTGGAATCTACTGTTAATTTTGGTAATGAAAGAAGTGCACTCTGACTTTGCCCTTTTTGTTGTCACAGTCTCTTACACAGACTGAGTACAACTTTTTGTCATCATAATCATTACTCCTGTCCTGTCTGTGGCAATACTAAACGACATAATTTTCACAGCTTCTGCAATTTTAAGTAAAGTATCTTCTGCTAAACACCAAACAATATTAGATGATTTTGTTCTTGCACATGCACATTTTCTGCGATTTTGGAATCAAGAAACGTTCATTTGAACAAAGGACCAATGTAGTCTTCTACATCTATGGTGCTAGTAGTAGTCCCTTCTCTACCAAGAACTGGGTAAATAACACCTCTGCATTTATAAAATTCATGTCCACAATTGAGCTCTGCTGTAAAATAAAAAAAGAAATTACCTCAATATTGGAGTTAGTAAAAAGAACTCATTCAAGGTTTCTTTGTTTTACCACCATGACCAATACTAAAATCCTTTCCACACAGCCTGCAACGGGTGTGAAGCTGCCCTATATCGGAACGCTGTATTATGTAAAAGCTGTATTCATCTTTGAATTGGTTTTTTGCCTTTTTCTAATCTATCTGTGAAATTATTTGAAAAACATTTTTGCTCTAACACATGTATTGACTACAATAAATCTGACTACTTTTAGAGCCAAATACCTCCAGACTGGTTCTATACCAGCTGTGAATTAGAACAAAGAATCTGCAACCATATATTAAAATTTAGAAAATCAGTCTGTTCTCTCCCAACTAAGCCATACAGCTGCTATAAATAGCATCCACAGTCAAAAGCTGGAAAGTAGAAACCAGCATGTTTCTTGGAGATAGGGCAGCTGCTATAAATAATATACTGTTAAAAAAGTGCATGAAAGTCAATGGACAAGTGTACTCTTATGTCGTAGTTACGTAGAAGCAGTGTTTTCTAGAACAGTCTGTGGGATTAATAGGATGTTAAAAATTGAGAACAAATGATTAATTCTTTTGGGAAGGGGATATGCCGAAAACGCATAGTCCAAATATGTTTACGCGTAATGCATAATTTTGTGGAAAAAACATAACGATTATGCCAAAAGCATAATGGTTGGCATATATGTTTAAACATATGCACCCCCTCTACAGTGTCCTTTTGAATGAGGGCAATGAGGTTTCATTTAGTGTGTGTGATTTGGACTTTTAACATAACTTTAACAACTTTTCAGTCATACTGCTATGATGTCTGCAGTGAGACAGTTTATAGTGCTGTCTAGCAATGGGACTTCATGCCACAGACATGTAGAATCATGTCCCACCCAGTCACATTATTCTGACACCAGGCTGACCAGCCCCAACACTAATGCCTTAATGCTCACCGCCAAGCGAGGCAGCTGCTAGTACCATTGTTTTTTACAAGTCTTTGGTATAACTCAGCTGAGGTTCAAACCCGAGACCAACCACATACGTTACATTTTGTTAACTTCAGCTCTGGCTCACAACTATAAATGAGTATAACAATTATAACTTGCAATAGCAGAGTTCAAAATCAGACTGCAACACGTGAGAATGTGAGGTACCGCTTAAAAATTAAGAAAGGGATAGAGGTCAACAGAGACGAGGAGGGGGTAAATGCTTTAATACTTGTGTAATAATCACATTGGAAATAACTGTCAATTAATACGTTTGTAAAATGAAGCTGCTTGCTTTTGTTTATAAATGTCTTCTATTTTCAAGAAAACCAACTTTTGAAAGATCATTAAAAACAGTACTACATAAGGTATCAGAACACATGTGTAACAGTAAACCATTGTGTATTTTGTCACAGCTTTTTGCATGTGAATGTGGATACATTCTAGAGTTACTGTTGATTCAGAACAGAGCTAGATTACTTTTTCTTTTATTAACAAAATACGCCCATTTATTTCCAAATTTTCTTTCTTTTAGTCAGTAAAATACTACGGTAATACTATGATGTCACTACAAACAAATTAAATTTCTGCTCATCCCTAAGTAAACCTGACAGCCAACTTAGGAATTTCAAGTTCACTACAAACTTTGCAGCTCACTTTTCTATAATGAACACTCCTTATGATACCAAGCTTTATTCAGACACAGAGTATGCTTCTGGCTTGGTTTCCTTCCTATCCTTGATGATTCGGATAAACTACTAATTACTGTCATATTTTTAAATGTTACTCACATAACAGTGTTCGACTTGTCACATGAAAAACTCTGACTACAAAAAATCTTGTCTAGTTCTACACAGGTAGGATTTCCATGCATTTTAAAAAAATTTTACTTGATTTTATACAGAAGATGTAATTTATGTGATATTATAAAGCAGGTCTACTTTTAAATGATTGTAACAATGCAAAAAGAACTTTTGCATTTTGCAGATCAAACAGCACAAAATGCTTCTCATGAAAACAACTGCAGGCATCAATATTAAAACTGATTTAACATTTTCATAGAAGGGAATATATCACATTTATGATGATTACACTGAAACAAATCAAAAGATAAACACTGAAATACTGATTTCACTTGATAAGACATTCACAATAAGTATTAATTTCTTGAAATGTTGCCACCAGAATGCATTAGCAGCTAACAGTTTCATTAAACATTATCTGGTTTATGTTGTTACTACTTACTGTCATATATTTAAATGTTACAGTATGTAAGGGTGCAAATTTCTGTCGATCTATAAAACGCACATTAAGCAAGAGAACATTTAATTTTATTTATGGGGACAGGTACATGTTAAATCGCTATACTACAATGACTTTTAATGTCTGTGTCATGAGTTAACTTTGATCTTTGGATTGAAAATGTCAGAGTTGAGATTGTCCAGAATCAGTTATCTGGAAATCTAGAAGTCAGGCTAACGGCAATTTTGGCATCTAGTTATAAAAAGGAGTAGATATATTTAATCCTGATTGGTTATGCTAAATAAGGGACTTGTTCCCCCACACTAAATGTCTTGGTTTTAATATGCCCCATCGCAAAATTTAGTCTGTCTAAGTTTTCCTGCAAAGAGGAAAAAGTATAGGAGACTCTAAGATTGAATTTAGAAGAAATTCTCTCATAAAATATTTATCTGAGGGACCCAATGTCTGGAAAGTCGATGGACACAATTCTCGTGGTACAAGCAAGCAAAGCCTGAAAGCACAAGGTATTTGCATCAATCTCATGTAATTTGTTGATACTAATATAATGATTTGCTTGAAAAAAATTTATCAGTAGATTAATTTTTTTTATATGAGTATAACTGTGTTTGAGTTCCTCTGAATTCATATAATAATCTTCTATATATAACTTGACGAATTGTTTGAATTTGTCGTCTTGTTATTGGAATCAGGTATCCTAAGAATTTCATGCATTACTTTACTTAATATGATTTATGAGAATCCATGAGAATTCTCCGATCTTAGATGATTTCACGTATGTTAAAGACTTGAGTGCGTATTGACTGAACATAACGTTATAAGCCATGAAGTGAGATTTCATATATGCTGAAGACTTGAATGTGTGTATTCACTGATAATAACACAGAAAAGCCATGTAATGAATTTCATTCATTCGTGTAATTGAGACAAGAGCGGAACTGTTATGCCTCATGTGACATTAATGCAAGTCAGTGATGAAATAGCCATTGGGAAGCACGTTAATCTTATGAAACTAGGTTTGTTTATCGTCTGCAGTGTTTGGTTTGACCAGATAGTGGTATCTGTTTGAATTCCAATAGGACGATATCTGACATAACAAAAGGGGAGCAATGATCTATTCCCAGTAGAATATCTGACAGAAGATTTAGGCTGCTTCTCTATTTATTTTGAAAGAGGAAATAGCTCCACTGACGTATCCATTTACCTACTTATCCAAGTATCTATGTACTTATATATCCACCTACCCACACAAAGACTGAGGGATGAAAGAGGCGAGACAATAGAGTTTGAAGAAGAAGAAAAAAATGAAAGGACCAAAAAGAACAGCCACTGTGAAGTTAGAGTGAACCGGAAATAAGCAGGTTATGAAGTTGTACAAGGCAATGACTTGGATTGTTCACTTGATTCTTTGATGAACCAATTCTATCATTTAACTCATTCAGCCCTAGCACTGTTATCAGTATCTCTGCTACTATGCCCCAGAAACACTAAGCTGTGTCTAGCTGCTTGTGCCCCAGAGGTTTTACCTGTTTGAAAATTTTTGAAAACATCATGCACATGCATTCACTTTTACCCTAATTTCTCTTCCAATTAAAATCCCCCAAATTTTCACCAATTATTCCAAATGAATTTGTCTACATAGTGATGTATTTTTTTTCCTATTTGTCCAAGTCTTACAACTTATTTATACACTCTATCATCATATCATCATCGCTGTCGGCATCCTCATCTTCTGATGATTCAATCTCAGAAACTTTTAAGTCAGAATCTAAATCTCGCAAAAAATCTAACTGCCGAACATATCTTTCCTCAGCTTGCTCAATATTTTCAAGATCAAACCTGAGAAACTCCTCAATTTTGCTCTCATCAAAAATCACTCTTACGTCCTCCATCATTTATGATTTTTCATGAAGAGAACACGTGTAGTGAAACTGCTCTCAAACAGTAACCCTTGGCTTTTGAACAATTCAAATGTCCACAAACAAAAGTAAAATCTTTTCTGACTGGTTTCATATTTAGTTCTTGAAGAAAAAAAAAACATTTGTAACCAATCAGAGACATTGCATCTAACACACATTCATCACAACTGGAGACGGGATCGGACACTGAATGCAGTAAACAAACCACGACTACAGGTGGGATCGGCCACTGAACGCAGAAACCGGAACACACCTACAGACAGGATCAGGGCCGAATGAGTTAAAAGAGATTGGTTATTTACATAGGCATATTTGTGTTTGAAATTCGGTGAATGATCTATTTCAAAAGAGAAGTGTATCTTCGTAATGTAATGTATTATCACATTTGTTTATGTAATTGATTAAATTGTGGTATTTCATGTAAGGGGGCTCGTGTCATTCTGTTCTGTGTATCTGCTCTGATCTCTATTTACTCCATCTGTAAGTTTCACACCTTATATTAACCCTTAAAGTGCTAGTCGTGACCACAGTCGTGCTGTTGGTCGAGGTTTTGTAGTGCTTGTCGCGACTTAAGTCGTTTTCCAGGTAGGCAACAATGTACACATCCTGTTACTTCAACTTGCCATGACTGCTTGTAAAACTATATTTGATTGATTTATAGAGGCCCTGAACAAGCATTCTGTTGTACTTTACTAAGCATTTAGCAAAGAAGTTTTACAAATACTTGCTTTTGAACACATGGTACCTGGAAAAAATTTAAATGGCTGATGCTGAATATGATGGTGATTTCTTGCAACAAATACTGCATTCTGATAGTGATAACGACAATGGTTTTGAAGGATTTGAGGAGGATGAAATTAATGACGCTGGTGAAGTGTTGATGGAAATACCCATGAGTGATTTTGAGCCTGGAATCGATGTGGAAATGGAGTTGGATGTACATGCTGGCTGGACAAGAAAAGATGGCATGCCTGTCACTGGTACTTCATAATTAAATGTTGAGATGGCGAATACTGAACCTATCGACTATTCAAGACTTTTCTTTTTATGACAAGTTATTGCATCTGATACTAGATCAAACAAATCTTTATGCAGATCAGAGAGTTCATGGAGCAGACTTGAAGGAGAACAGTCGCATGAAAAAAATGGCAGCCCGTCACACCTGAGCAGAAAAACTCTTTTTCACATTGATTGTAGCAATGGGTTTGGTACATAAATCTGATCCCTACTGGGCTACTGATGATGTGATATCAACCCCATACTTCAGCAAAAAAATGAGTAGGGATAGATTTCTAACTATTTAAAGCAATTTACACCTGGCAGACAAGAACAATCAAGGTGCCACTTTACACAAAATTCATCCAATGATTGAAAAAAATGGAGCATTTGCTGAGGTTTATTAACCAGATATGGACCTCAGTTTTGATGAGGCTACCTGACATTGGAAAGGTTGTCTGAAAGTTTGGCATAAAGTTGTTCCAGGTGTGCGAGGCAAGCAGTAGATATTGTATTGGCTACCACATTTATGCTGGTAAAACAGGTGCAGACCTTACAATTATTGTGAAGGACTAGAACTAAACATTGATGAGCTGAGTAAAAGAACAAAAGTTGTGATTGGTTTGCTTTGCAAGTCTAGTCTTTTGAATAAAAGACACAGCAGAGTATATATGGATAACTATTATTCATCACCTGAACTTTTTAATGAACTTGAGTTGCTAAATACCTCTGCGTGTGGAACCTTGCGAACAAATAGAGTAGGTGTTGCAGAGGCAATAAACGTTTAAAAAAACTAAACCAGGGCGAGTGTATTTTTCGCAGAAAGGACAATGTGCTACTGGTGAAACATCATGACAAATGAGTCATGAAGTTTTCATGAAGCTAAGGTAGCAGTGATTAATAAAACAAATTTTGCAACAAACACACCTGTAATGAAACCCACCAGTATTGTGGATTATGTGAAAAAAATGGGAGGAGTAGATTTAACTGACCAATTTAATCAATACAATCCTGTAAGAAAATCCAAGAAATGGTGGAGAAAATTATTTTATCATCTACTGAATGTATGTATGTATTGTAAATGCCTATCAGTTATACCTAAAATCCTCACCTGTGCATTAGAAACTAAGTCACCACGATTTCCGTGTTTCAGTAGTGAAGTCATTGGTTCAGGAAGCAGGAGATGTGTCTGAACCTGCTAGGAGACGACAAAAATTTGCTGGTGAGCAACCTGAACGCCTCGCTGGGAGTCATTTTCCTGAATTTATTCCAGTTACACCTGGAGCTAAATGAGCCCACCCTGCACATGATTGTGTTGCTTGTAATAAGAGAAGAAAGGACCAAGAGGGATTCAGAAGAAAGCAAACATCTTTCAGATGTGAGACATGCCAAGTGGCACTTTGTGTACCTGATTGTTTCAGATTATTCCACACGTGTAAATTACAGAGTGAATGTAGTAGTTCAGATGAGTTAGAATAACACATGAACATGTAATAAACACAATAGGTGACTCTGTAAGCTCACAAGTTGACATGAGATAATGCAAATATATTAGAATAAATAACAAGTGAAAAATTTTCATCAACATTTACTACTAATCTGGGGGTCTAAACTTACCTCTGACATTCATGGAGTGAATGTTTACAAAACTGTTACCTTTCTTTACCTGTGATGTTTGCAATTAAGATATAACATTGTGACAGACATAACATGTACATGGTTGAACTACTGAAGAATATAATATTTCTTAGATATATTTAAACTTTTCCATTAAAAAACAAACAAAAATAAAGATGAAATACAATCATAACTTGTCATTTTACCTGTATTTGCACATGTACATGAAAATATGTTAATCTTACACATGTGCCTTGATGCCAATCTTAACATTTAGACATCTACCATCATTTTTCATATAGGGTTTATTTATCTATTGTGTATATTTATTGAAATGCATGCAATTTAAAAACTGTACAGTTTTCTTCTTTTTTTTCCTCAAACAATTCAGCAGAGGGATCTTGTACCGCAAAACAATATAGCACTTTAAGGGTTAATATTGAGTCGATCCAGGCAATAACGTCAAGGGCGATCACCCTCTAGATAATGATAACCAAATAAAGCAGACACCTTGTAAGGGGGGTGCTCACCAGATAATATGTGCTTTTGAAAGAGTGACGTATGTAAGGTGAAGTAGTTCAGATTTAAAACATGCACAATGGAGAGAATGTTGGCATACCTCTATGCTACATTAATGTAATGTGGATGATATTTCTTTTGGATACTGTACTTTTGGAAATTTTACATGATTTAAGCACACTGCTAACTAAAATGACTGCTCCCTTGTGTTAAAAAATCAGCCTGAATTAGTCTGAAGTACACTTTACATAGCAGCTATTAAAATAGGGAAAATGAATTTTGCAAGACTAGACAATACCAGCTTCTGAAAGTGCAATGAATGAATTACCAAATATATAAAATGTAAAAAAAGTTATTGGCTCTTTTTTATACAATTCACCTCTGAAGTTCAGGAAGTGAAAATGACCAAGTAGAGCTAGCACTTTTTTGAAAGGTGCACATCTGAAGTAAGGCCAAGCTGTATACTCTATAACCCACAGTACACCCATCAATCATACACCAAAATAAAGGGAATTAAAGGTTCTTTGCAGTATACCTAAGATAAACAAGGTCTTTTTTAAATAGCCAGTATAACCAGTGAGGAAAGCCCGGGAAATTCTTTTTCTTTAAAATCCTAACCCTATGCAAAATACAGAACTGTTGAGCGCCACCAAGAAGATACAATTTGTCAATCAACACCATTAAGACCTCCAGCCCCACACTGTAGTGTCAACATTATATTAAAATTAGAAGAAAAAATTTAAAGTGGTGATTTCTTATTAAAAATTATGAACTTCATGATGATGAATCAAAATTTCCATGCACTAACTGCAATTTTAGGTTATAAGCAGGTTCCCAAGTTATCCAGGCATTCTAAATATGGGATTTGTGTAGGTGGTTACAGCTTGAGCTTAGAAGAAATCTTTCTCAAATCACAGTCAAAACACTAACATGTGCTTGAAAGAGGAAAATTTCAGTCACCAGATATTGGTCATGGGTCAATTCCAACACAGAAGGAAAAATGGAAATGGACCAGTAACATTACTGATGTCATGACAAGAGCTGCTGATAGATAAATGCCCACATCATCATATTTCAATAGTTATCTAATCTTAAACTAGTGTCACTTGTAACAATGAATGCCCCTGTCCCTCCTGCCGAGTGTGCTGATATCCAATATTTTAAATAAATTTACATGTTCTGAAAAGATAAGGAAAAAATATAAAATGTTTTACTCTATATCGTTTTCTTCCTGTTCACTTTTTGTTCATATGCAGGACTTAATTTCCACTGGGATGTTCTGACTAATGAATACAACTCAATACATTGTATCAATTTACCAGGTAATGTTATGGTCCAGATGTCTCACCTATCAACAGTCATGTATAGCTGTCCCTAGAATATATATCACTAGGCAGTGCCAACCACACATGTAAACAACTTCACCTTATCTACTGTAACAACTCCACTACTTCAGGCATGCAACATTGATGTGCTGTAAAGAACCTTCTATACCTGTGAAAGCCTTAGGTTTCAAAAATTGTATCTACATGTATTTTTTAAAATGTTAAAGGTTCTATCAACTTTTAAAAATCCTTATTAAATCGTTTACAATAGCTATGGACATAGAGATAAAAAGGAAATATGTAAATCCCTCAATATTTTTACAGTTCGTCCACTGCATATAAATTTCATCCCATTTGGCATTATAAAATAGGTAGCCTCAACTGATCAGACAAAATGGTTAAAAATATACTACAGTAAAGGCTGTTCATAATGGACTGAAATTTGTTACAACGCCGTAACTGAGAATGTTATATCCAAATTCATCATTTATTTTTCAAAGTGTTTATGTCTATGTCCATGTCCATGCTGACGATATTGGGCATGTATGTTGTAAACAATTCAACCAGGTTATCATAAAAAGTCTATTGGTGATAACCCCAAAACATAAAAGCTACAAAGCATGTTTTTTCATTTAGGATAAAGCAGGCACCATAAGAACTCTTCTGATGAAAATCCCATGTCAAAATTACTTTCAGCAGTAGTAAAAACAAGCTTTTCAAGATTGCCCCATATTGGACATCAGATCAGCGCAATCTTAAGATTAACAATACATTGTAAGAAGCCTTTTAGTGAAAACCCTATGCTGATATGACCCTTCATTCAGGAAAAGAAATGACAATCTTTTTCAATCTGGCCAATATGGCAGCTACGTTATAGCTCAGATCAGAACCAATTTCGTTCAATACCAATTACATACCAAGTGAAGTTTTTGGTGAAAACCCCATTTCAATATGACTTTTCATCCAGAAGAAGTTACAATAAGATTCTCAAGATGGCTGCTTGGGAGGCCATAATGGACTTCAAATCAACACCATTTTCATTTAGAACCAAGTAGACATAAAAAGCCTTTCTGTGAAATCCCCGAGTTGATCTGACCATCAATACTGAAGTGCACTGTAGCTATAACAAGATTATTATGATGGCCACTGTGGCAGCCATATTGGTACCCAATTCAGGACCATTTTCATAAAGGCTAAATAGACATCATACCTCTTTACCTCATCAAGTCTGTTGAGACAAATGATATTGGTCCCCAAGCCTCACAGTGCAGTGTGCTATAAACAGAACATGTTACATGATGCAATATGTGTGGGCTTGCCTGTTAAATTTATAGCAGTCTACTGGTATGTCAAGTTTAACATCAATCTGAACCATTTAACTTTTTTTGTACAAATCTATTATCTATAGGAAGGTTAAGGTTAAAATCTGATCTTTTAAATTTATTATTATTCACAGAATAATTTTTATAATCTTTAAAATCTTGAGAACTCCCTCAGTGTCAAGTCAGTGAATGTGACCAACTGTAGCTGACATTTCTCAACCTCAAAATCTACTGTTTGCTGTCTATGTCTATACTGTTATATCATCCAAATCTGACAAATTATAAAAAATCAGTGTTGCCTACATCATCTGAGCCTACATCTAACTCGTTGAAGCCTTCATAATCATATTTTTATCATCCAAACATAGAAAGTGCTAAATGAAATCCATAATCTCTATTTTAGAAAGCAGATAATCCAAACCAGTTTCTTTATATAGCAGATTACAACATGATCTTAAATAGCAATCACGTTATGTGACATAATGGTCATTTACCGCAATGGTGTAGCATCTTGTTGTTATGGCATTAACATCATTTTTCAGAAATGGATATGCTGTAACAACATAATAAATCACTGACCCACAGGAAGCCACTGGCAAGCTTTCATACGTATCAGCATTGGCCAAAACCAAGAACTGAACCCACGCAGAGAGGTGAAATGGCAGTGATCCATAACAGTGATCACTTAATATCACTCTGCCACTTGGGGCCAGTTTTAGTATTTAACAGGGTGTTTTCTCCGAAGGAGGCACTACATAAACCAGCTGAAAATGACTGATGTTTGCTTTAGGCATCATAACATGCTTACGTGCCCATGGTGCAGGGGCATCTAAACACGCTTGAATGTGAATCAGGTAGAGGCATCCACTAGTACTTCCATGAAAATGGGGTAAAGGCATCCAAGGGATAAGGTTGTTTGTGAACACTCCATGTTGATATCGCCATCTATTCAGCAGGAGTATCAATCATAATTTTCAAAATGACTCGCATGGTAGCTATATTGGACATCAGATCAGCACCATTTTCATTTCAGACTGCATAGACGTAAGTATTTTGGTGAAAACCCCATGCTGATATGATATCCAATCAGAAGTAGCACTTAAAAGATTTCTAAGATGGCTGCCATGGTGGTCATATTAGATGTCTCAATGGCACCAATTTCATTTAGGACCATCTAAACATAATAAAATATATTTTAATAAAAACCCCATGTGGCCATATAGGGTGTGCAAGCAATACCATTTTCACTGAGGACAAACTAGACTGTGGGACGGATGTGCATACATTTTTTCATGGCTATTCCTCCAAGTACTTTAGGAGTAGGAATAACAAATGTACTAATGGATGAACAAATATCAGACATCTGATGACAATGGATGGACAACAGATCATCCCATAAACTCTTCTGATCTATGACCTGCAGAGCTAATAATAAAAACAACAACAAAGCAAATTTATTGGATTTGTTCTCTAGCATTGCAAGGTCACAAAAGGTCACTGTAACCTTGACCAATGTGATATGCAACATCCCTTTTAGTGATGATACACAGATATACTAAGCTTCATCTCTGATCTCAAATGACTTCAAACTTTGAGCACATAAAAAAAGTTTTAAATTTTTTTTTAAAAATACCACAGTACAGACACCTACTAATAATAATATAAACATATACCAAATTACCTTCCTCAATCAACAAATAGGTCTAAAGTGATACTGGAAATGAATATGTGATGGAAAGTTCAACAGAAAATATAAAAGACTGAGTCATGGCTTTTCAAACTGTGATGAAAGACTCCATGATGTAGTAAAACATTTTCCAGTAAAGTCTATAACATCTAACCTTATGACTCTTGAGTTCAATGCCTGTAAACATTTACAAACTGATAACCATACATCCAAGTAGCTTTAAGTGACACAGTAACTACCTGTTCCAGTTAAATGATACACTTTAATATCCATGCAAAAGATGCCTGTTCTCAGTATGGTTTTATTTGTTAATTCTTTCATTAAGGTATGCATGATTTTCACGGTAATCAAGTTTCCCAACACAGAAAGGTAAAGGCAAGCAAACTACAATCTTTTTGCTTATAGCACCATTAAAAGTGGTTTATGCTATAGTGATTTAGGTAACAGGTGTTCTAGTACTGTGTGGGTTGGGCACTGTTTATCTATGGCCTACAAAGCAACAGAAGATGAGGTAAAGGATTAAGGTACACATCAATCCTATGAATAACCTTGACCTTTACAGCATAAAGGAGAGTTAATTCATTGACCAGTGTTGCCCTTGGCTGAGCTGTTAGGAAGGCATTTTATATACCTCTGTCCCCTATAATGATCAATATAAGGGGACTTGTTAAATAAAGGGGGACAATGGCAGTCTGAGGTGGGGAAAATATCCGGTGGGCTCATTCTAGGTGCAACAAAGAGTGATTTATGCAAACATGTCTGTATTATCACCTGTGGCAACTGTGGAAGAAACTGTTCAATTCAAATTAGTCATTGGCAACTGCCAAGCATTACAGGTTTTATAGCAATGATTTAAACTACCTTGGAAAATTTACAAAGCAACTTTTGACTTAAAACTAACTGCTTCCAGGCACTCACTCCAGCATGCTCCCATTATATACTACCAGCTGCAACCACTTACTACTTCAACATCAAACGAAAACACCAGGCATGTACAGACAATACTAAGAAATGTTATCATAATGATTTATCCACAAAAATATGCAGAATGCTAGAAGTATATACTGAACAACATTGCTGATGTTGGTTGGTTGCTTTTTAACAGTATGTGTTCTTTTAGCACTTTATTTGGCTATTATAATGCCCACAAAATAGGTGGCAAATAATACCTTTCTCAAGGACAAAGACTAAACCATCTTAGGCTGACTTGGGTTGGTATCAAAACTGTGACCCTTGGATTATGAGTTCAATCCAAAATGCTATTAACTAAGCTACAACTGTTGAATATATGGAATTACAAGACAACAATAAACTGTAAAATATGTCACTAGGTCTTATAGGGCATTAACACCCATCCAAAAGTTTGGAAATAACAACCAATAACAACTTTCAAAAAGACCAAAAGATAATTAACAGAACTCAAGATCTAATAATAATAATAATAATAATAATAATAATAATGATAATGACTTTATTTAAAGAGGGTAACACAATTAGCCTACCTTGAGGCCCTCATACAAAAAGAAATTTATTTCTTTTAGCTGAATCTCTGAACCCACTGGATATATTGGGTTTGGAAGATGGAAATAGAGCAGGTATTTCTAATCTCGGCTGGAATAGTATTCCAGAGCAAAGTTCCACAGTATTGGAAACTTAAAAAAAAAAAAAATTCCTTATCTGGTTTGGGAATTTTATACTGTTTGGTAGACATGGATCGCAGGTAGGGACTATTGACAGTAGCCTATACTGGAATAGTGATTGTAAATATTCAGGAGCACTATTATGGGATATTAATTTAGCTTTTCTCAAATGGATTCAGTCTTTAAAAGGTAATATTTTTAACTTGCCAGCTAAATTTTCCTTGCCTTCTTTCTGGATTGATTAGCCCAAATGCTCTTTTTCTGAAGATGTGCCAGCCGTGCTATATTTTATCATCCGAATTACCCCATACTGTATTAACGTAGTCTAAATAGGGTTGTAAGTGTTATAAAATGTCTTATCCTACAATGAAGCCATAAACTTGAATTTAGTTTTTTTTTTACTGATATGTTTGAAATGTTCAGTCCATGATAGGTTATTATCTACCAAAACACCAAGTAGTCTAGGTTATTATCCACCAAAACACCAAGTAGTCTATCATGACAGACCATTTGCAAATTTTTATCCTTCCATGTCAGACACAGTTCATCACTATCAAGATTAGTGCTTTTTGCCACAATGAGATAAGTAATATTTTAGTTTTACCAGTATTTACCACTATGCCACTGCAATGTGCACCAGTTGTCCAGTTTGTTTGTCTGACATAGCTTTTATGAGTGTGTGTGTGTGATTTGAATTCTTAATGTAGCTTTAACAATTTTTCAGTCATACTACTACGATGTCTGCATTGTGGCAGTTTATAGTGATGTATAGCACTGGGGCATCATGCCACAGACATGTAGCATGATGTACCACCCAGTCACATTATCCTGACACCAGGCCAACTAGTCCTAACACTAACCTCTAAATACTGAACGCCAAGTGAGGCAGCTGTTAGTACCTTTTTTATAAGTCTTTGGCATGACTACTGGAATTCGAACCTGCGACCTCCCACACTGAGGCAGACACTCTAACCACTAGGCCACTGAAGCAGTGCTATTATGGGGGGCAAACTTTCTTACAAACAATAATGTTTTACAAAAATTTTTCTTATGAAGCGGCCAAGTACTAGCAAAATGTCAAAGATATCATTATCACACTGAATGTCAAACAAAAGCATAAATTAAATACCATTTCATACACTTACTAATTTTTTTTAATGCAAGTTTATGTATTTTTTTCTTCTTCTAATTTTTTAAAATAAGAGACTTCTGAAGGTGCCAAAATAAAAGATCTTATGTGCCAGATATGTAATGGTTGTGCTACTACTTTTCACAATTAAAATGTTTTAGATGATTGCCAATTTACATCAAACAAGAGTATAGCAAACAGCATATGATAAGCTGGTCCTGTGACCTCTTTCTTAAGAGGGAGATATGGCTGTGGTACACAATATGAAAACCTCTCCAACCATTTTAAGGGGCCCTGAGTGGCCGAGTGGTCTAAAGCGCTCTCCGTCAACGATCACTGCCATCTCACCTCTGCCTGCGTGGGTTCAAGTGTCGGGCTCGGCCAATGTGGATATGTGAGAAAGCTTGCCGGTAGCTTCTCATGGGTCAGTGGTTCTTTCTGGGGTTTTCCCGGGTTCTTCCTCCACCATTAATACTGGC
The DNA here is from genome assembly GCA_028554795.2 of Sinohyriopsis cumingii. Taxonomy (NCBI): domain Eukaryota; kingdom Metazoa; phylum Mollusca; class Bivalvia; order Unionida; family Unionidae; genus Sinohyriopsis; species Sinohyriopsis cumingii. The sequence continues at coordinate 12,265,570 of CM068830.1, forward strand.
CACCATACACAGCCTATCTTGTGCTGAAAAATGGCATTAAACCCTATAACAACAAGAAGCAACCATTTTAAGTCTTTTTACCTGATTCCCATGAGGGAGGTATGGCTGTGGTACACACTATGAAAACCTCTCAAGCATTAAGTTTTATGACCTCTTTCCTATTAGGGAGGTATGGCTATGTTACGCAATATTAAAATCTCTAACCATTGTGACCCAGACAAGCAAATGGTAAAGGATGGACTGACAAACAGACAACACAAAGAAAATACACCTGACTTGAGGTAGGTGTATAACAAGAGTCCCATGATTGACAGTCTTTTTTTTCGTAGGCACTAAACTTGATGTGCAGAAACCATTATTTTCCTACAAGACATGCCATGACCATGATTGTCTGTTTAGATGCCAGAATCAAGAGGGTGCAAAGCCAATTTTTCTTCCAGTCACAATAACCTTTACCTTTGACACTGCAACCCCCAAATAAAAAACCTTGTCCATAGGTCAAGTTTATGCATGCCACTAACTGGTCCATGGTTGATAACTGAAATTGTTATATAGAAACATTTCACTTCGTGCAGTTTCCTTGACCTTAAATCTTTTGATCCCAAAATCGATAGGCTTTGTCCTTAATCCAAGTGCAAGCCATATCCACCAAGTTTGGTCCTGGCTTGTGATGTAAAACTAATGTTTCATAGAAGGCATATGAAGAAAACAAAGAAGGGTTATAAATATAGGTGGGATCTAGTGAAGAAATAAAGGTCAGGCTTGAAAAAGTAATACACAAATTTTATGCATTCAGCTGATTTCTCAGTGCACTTTTTTAAAAGTGGTGTCAATCCTGCAGCTGCATGTCATTTGACAGACCCTGATAACTGAATGCACACCCTAAATTAGTCTTGGCAACCTAAAATTTTATATGTACACTAATATTTTCAAACTGGTTGTCCCATTGATAATAAAGACCCTCTGGCCTTCCCAACTCTTAATCTTTCAACTAGATGAATGAGCTAAAGACTAGTAGGTATTAGAGAGGACAATATTTCAGGAAACTTCAAATGGGGTACCCATCAATCCTGATGATCAGTTATCATTGTACCTGATCAAAGGGAAATTGTATTAAATGTGAACCTGAACTGCTTTCTGCTTTGTTGTAAGTTCACACATGCCAACCCCCAAGAATAAGCACAATTATTACCAATATAAGTGGCAAAAAAGCATAATATTTGCATAAAAAATGCAATCTATATATTACATGCCATAATTACAGAAAACTATGAAAAACGTTCGTTTATAAATCAACTAAATGCATGTGGATTAGTAGTTAGTACAAGAGTAAAGACACAACAAATTTATAAATTATTTATGCATAACACTCACTTTAACTAGTCTACATGTCTAACTTTTAAGTCCACAAATGATAAATATTGTATTACATCAATGTCAAATTCTTCTTTCACAATTTGTAAAGTGCTAAAGAATTGTCCTTTACCAGATGCTAAATGTTTTTAAGTTTAACAAAATCCCTCTTCTTTAATATTTTTCAGTTGTATAACATCCAAAAGTCACATTGATAAAGTTTGTTTCTCTTAATACCTGATGCCTTTTATTTCAATTTAGACTCATCTTAGCAGGTATCCAAATTCAAGATATTTTTATGGCAACACATTATGAAATAAATACCAACTGACAAAGTCTTGCCATGTGAAATTTATGTTTTCATTTTATTTTATTTTTTAATTCGGTTGAAAGGTTTCATGGTAATCATTATAAATTTGTAACAGTGTGAATTTTGATTGTCTCATTGTGATACATGGCAACATTAATATATATGATCTGGCCCAAAATTAAATCGGCATATTTGAGGATGCCCATTCTTTAATACACCTATCTGATAACTGTGTCAGGCAAAACTGGATGAGTAAAGCTCTGGTTATGTTTATCAAAATGCTTGGGTTGAAATGTTGCAGAAACAGTAATTGTACTTGCTTAAGTATTTGCTTTAAGTTTTCCAACTCTGGAGCAGCAAGTGTTAATAATGGTGGTTAGATAAATCTCAATTCCAATTGGTCTAGTCACTCAACTGGGGTGGGTTTTCCTGGCAATGTCTTTTGTGCTATAAATGTCTTACACTGCAATGGCAATCAAAATGTTTGCATTAGGTGAAAGGATCTTGGCTCTGGGGGTATTAAGGAGTACTTGTAACAATTGTTGAAGGAACATGAGTAACCAGGTGTGTAAAGAGACAATTCTGTACAGCGGAAAAGAGATCAAATATCAGAATGAAGGACAGTCCTAATTTCATAGATTATTTTTCATTGATATGAGTCTTAAGATAATTTGTTGAATCCATGTAAGTGCCATATGAATCATGTATGGCCAGAATTGATTATTATTACATCTGTTGGACGCTCATGCTGATGAAATGTTAGTTAGCAAATAATGCAGTTAAGACAAGAAATTAATTTTTTAAAATCTATTTGTATAACTAAGATGCGAATTCTTTTAACCTATGAATCGCTTGTATTAAAGTTATATAGGAAGTTATGTTGAGCAAAATGGATTTATCTTATTTTTAAAAAGGAAACAGCTTCCACTGCTGAACGTAAAAGAGTGTGTTTGTGATTTGGATTTTTAATGTAGCTTTAAACAAATTTCAGTCATCTTCCTACTATGTCTGCAGTGTGGCAGTTTATAGTGATGTCTAGCACTGGAGCTTCATACTGCAGACATGTAGCATGATGTCCCACCCAGTCACATTATCCTGATACCAGGCTGACCAGTCCTAACACTAATGTCTTTATGCTGAGTGCCTAGCGAAGCAGCTGTTAGTACAATTTTACAAGTCTCTGGTATGGCTCAGCCAGAGTTTGAACCCGCAACCTAGGCGGAGGCTCTAACCACTAGGCCACCGGAGTAAAGTATAAGAGAGACATTTGGAATAACAGTGGATGACTAGTAAGAAGGCTGGACACAGAGAGAGGCCATTATAGGCTAGTAGCTGAGTTGAATCTGGAGAGTGACCCGCAATCAGGTTATGCAGACATTCTGGACAATTAAGTACAACATACTCAATTTCATGATGAAATTTACCATATCTATGTAGATGGAACAGTTACTTGCATTCTTAGAACTTGTGTTAATTTAAATTTCTAGTAGAAGTATATCCTACAATAGGTCTTGTACAATTTTATTTTGTTTCTCTAATTGTTATATTTTGCAAATAGGGGCTCCCATTATTCTATTCTATGTATCTGCTAAGATCTTGTTTATTCCATCCATTAATTTCACATTTTAATATTCGCTTGATCAGGGCTGTAATGATGAGGTCTATCATCCCTTATACACTGATAACCACCAATTCAAGGCAATAAACCACTCCACAAATGTGAAATGCCCCATTTTTATTCAAACGTGATAAAAGGCATATGAGTCGATTTATTGTATGAACTACTGAAAACAGTCTTTCAGCTTTATAACACGAGCTAATAACAAATAGTTCATAATTAATTAATGTGTTACAAGCAGATTATATTGTACAGAAAAGATATTTCAGACCTATTTCTACAATGATATGCAGCAATTCTGGTATCAAATAAGAGGACTATTTAATTTCTTTCAGTATGTGGCAGTAGGCGAAAAAGTGCCACCTGTGAATCATATAAGCTACAACACTAAGATAAGCATTAAAAAAAGTACTACTGTGAAATTTCATTGCAAAAGTTAAAGAAATTGTATGATAATACTAATAAAAATTATGATGTAATTAGCAAGTCATAAGATTACTGGCATTAATGAAATAAGAATAAAACTGGCCCCCTGAAAGTGTCAAGTTCCCCATAAACCCAATATAGCTGGAGAAGACACTGTACAATAGATAGTCTACTAAATCAACCCCCCAAAATTGATGAACGATATATGGATTCATTGTCACCTTTTCATTAAAATGTGCAATTTTGCTGTTTGCAAATTTTTCCAGAAGAAACAATGCATACACTTTACACACATTCTGGTAATTGGTAACAGCCATATCAAGCATGAAATTCAAAATGGCCACAGAACAGAAGGTTGTGCTATTCAATGTGGATTTACAAGTCACCAAATAACTCATCAGCCAATGATAGCTCCACAGCTGCGAGAAAGTACCGGTAAGTGTATATAATGTACACTGATGTGTGCAGCCAAAACTTTCTGCAGAATGTTTGATTTTTTAATGAATAGGTGATATCAGTCCCATAACCGCCAATCATTATCATCATGGGTGAGGGGCTGATTTATTGGCCTACACAGCAGATAGGGCTCTCAATATTTTATCACTCTGTCCACCCTCTCAAGACCCCTGAATGTATTGTGCTTGTACATAATGATCATGAAGAAGTTATTGATACCGTTAGCCTTCTAAGTGATGTGGTACCTTGATGTGGACCACTCCGGTGACCTAGTGGTTAGAGCGTCCGCCTCAGATGCGGGAGGTAGTGGGTTCGAACCCCGACCAAGTCATACCAACGACTTTTTAAAAAAATGGTACAAACAGATGCCTCGCTAGGCACTCAGCATTAAGAGGTTAGTGTTAGGACTGGTTGACCTGGTATCAAGATAATGTGACTGGGTGGGACATCATGCTACATGTCTGCGGCATGATGCCCCAGTGCTAGACATCACTATAAACTATAAACAGCGATATGACTGAAAAAATGTTAAAGCTATGTTAAAAATCCTAATCACACACACAAGCACCTTAATGGGTTGGGGCCCCACATACAGAACAGCTCACAACTCAATCATGATGGCCTAGTAATTATCAATATTTAATCAAAGCCAGGGAAATTCTATGTTAAAGAAAACATTAGTGTCAACCATGCAAGATAAGAACTATGATACTGGATACTATCACTATTACACTGAAACCTGTTGCTGAATACTAATGTGCCAGCTCAATACATAAGGCTTAGTCACTAACACAGGGTACACTCACTGTGACTATCCATTGTTTCTCCTTATTTTTATTTTTCTGCACAATAGCTTAATGTAAATTTTCCAAAAAAAAGTCAACTTACTGCTTGACTCTGGCTTTCATGCCAAATGTTTCCCATGTCAGGGTTCATACTGAACTCTGAATATTAAATTCAAAGACTTTTCCAAAACTGTCAAAGACCACAAACAGAGATTTCCAAGTCCTATTTTCACTAACATTTTGTATTCAGGTTATATGAGCAAACAACAAATGCAAAATACTACAGTATTTTATAATAAAATTCAATCTATAATTAATTTCCTAAAATTGCTTTATAATAATCTGGAAGATGGGTCAACATTCATTGTTATTTCAGAACTATGTAACTTATGCATCAGATTTAATACAAAATAAATTGTTCTCTAAACAGACATCAGAACTGCTTTAACACATTATTATAGTTGCTGTTTTTTTCCTCTCTTCAATCATTTTGGAAAGAGAAGCCACCGCTGTAATCTTGTCCTCTGGTCTTCTCTTCTCCTAAGAGCATTTGACTCTGTGACAAGCACAACGAGTCCTTTTAACTCATTAACCCCTGCAGGATTTTATCTGAAATGTGAGTAGGAAACACATTTTGGTTGCTATTTCTGAATACATCCTAATACATCGACTTTCAAGAGATTTTCCATTAGCCTAATGCCTAGCTGTGTTAGAAACATCATTTGTCAGTGGTTATTTTGAACAGAAGGGTAAAAGTTCATTTTTTTGGGTGCTTAACAGACCCATCCTTTTGTGTATTGACCACTCTTTATTCCAAATGCCCACCGTATGCTACTTTTTGCAAAGGTTCACCTTTCTGTGTGCAGTTCAGACCAGTCTGCCTTATATATGAGGCCAAAAAGTCTCAAATTCGGGGGGAAAAATTGGATTCTGGTTATGGACGAATTTTGGGTGGAAAAAAATGGTTCCAAAATACTAGGTTTTTTCCTCTGTATTTTGTAGTGCAACTAGAATATCCAGATTATTTGGTATCATTGTAGAACTACATGTACATCTGTCTACCTTTCTATAATACCACCCTCTTTAGTTTATCATATATGACCTTGATGCTACAGAGCTCAGAAGTAGGCTACTAACCCCTGACATGTAAACATGGTGCCAGGGTTTAATGAGTTAACTCTGCTTCTTCTGCCTTCTGAACAGAGGAAGCATGTAGGCTGGCAATGTCAGCTTCAGGACACAGCCTTATGGCTTTAAGTTCTTCCACTTCATCCATGGCTAACTCCTGTTTTCTTTCCTTTCCTGATTTTCTCCTCATGCTCCTCCTCTGCTTTCTTCATACCCAGATAGGCATGGTACTTATGTCTTGCAGAGGAGGCAGATGTCATCATTTCATTGCTAATGATGAGTTCCAAAGGTCCACCTGCTTTTTTCATTGTGTCAATGATTAGCCTTTGAGCTCTGAGGCTTCTCTGCTGAGGTTCTCAATAGATACCTGTTTGTTAACCGAAAATTCTCTCTCCACATTTGCCTGCCCATGTGACAACATTTTTTGAAGAACATTCCAAAGTTCAATATTTTCCTTTCTTTGGAAAGGACGGAATAAAATACTTCATCAAGGCCATCATCTGTTCTATTGAAGCATTTCAAGGGATGATTGTCTGATTGGATAACTTCATCCATCAATTTTCCATACTGCATCAATATTAAATCACATCAGGACTCTACTTCTCTTCCTGTCTCACAAATAATTCTGAGGACCCTATGGAGTTTTGCTTCTCCATTTTCCTTATCTGACAATGTACAAAACGCCTTTTGTTTAGATGTTTTATCCTTTTTCAGCCATTCCTTGCATTTCTCTTGTTCAAGCCAGATATCATTAAAAGAGCAAAGACCTGCCATTTTTAAACATGTGGTGAAACGAAATAGAAGACGTAAATCAACTGAACAAATTTTGAAACCTCGAGCGTGTTACTTTCGCGCACTTTCTACACAGAGTGAGCACTTATTCAATGTAACCAAAATTCAATTGGCTGAACAGTCTTGTTCAAAAAAAAAATAATCATGAATTAGTGTAATTAACATTCTGACTGGCCAAAGCTGATGGACTTGTCCAATCAAACTGAACAATTGATCAAAAGAAAGAAGCCAGGAAAACCGACTACATCCGAATCTAAAGAACTTTGGCAATTTTATTTGTGATAATAATATTAATAGTAATAATAATAATAATGAGGACTTTGTATAGCACCTAATCTTTAGAAGCTCTAAGTGCTTTACAACATTAGATAACACCTAAAAACATATATAATGATATGATTATGAAAAACAAACACCATGAAATTAGAAGAAAAAAAACTTGCTGAAAATAGTTGTGGTGCTGACTTCCTTTGATGAAGGGTATAGCCAGCTTGCTTTGATGAAGAGTGCATGTGTTATTGAAGTTGCCGCCAAGGCCAACTTTGGATGACCAAACAAATGCTCGTTTGTTATTGCGGCGGCAATGAAACTGAATGGGTCATCAAAAGAAAGAAACCAGGAAAACTCGACTATAGTCTGACTATATATCCCCGTTTGTTTGTATCCCCCTACCGATTTCAATAACGAAAATGTTTAATGTGATAAAATGTGCACAGAACTAAGTCAACTGAATCACTGATTTATAATTTTTAACCTGACTGTGACAGAAAGGCACTAATAATGGCATCCCCAGCACCTTTTATGCTTAACGGACTTTACATACTAACACGGTGCCATATTGCATACACTATGAGCTACTTTATTTCCATCAAACAACATAATGATGTAGTTCATCCTATTTGGTAACTGCCTTATAATTCCGTAAATTACCATAACATTGAGAGTTTGGAACTATATCCCTTTGCACACATAAGCATAGAAATTAAACCGCTTGTTAAATCCACGTGAAAGGCAAATTTGTTGCTGTCATTCATCTTTTTTTTGCTTGATTAAACATTATAAATATCAGCAGCAGACAACATATGTAGGTATATCTGTAATTGTGTACACACCCCTTTGCTGAAAACGGACTTGTCCAGGAACTGAAAATGGATCTTGAGCATGTCCGTCTATTATCTTGAAAACTTTCGTCAAGCATGAAACGTGCAGATGATGACGGACGGTGTTAGGGCCACTACTCACAGTCAGGTCAGAAATTATATATCATTGAATGAATTGACTATGTTCCTTGCACTTTTTATCACATTAAGATTTCCATTATTGAAATCGGTAGGGGGTACAGACTATACATCCGAATCTAACCTCATTTTTCCCAAACTCTCAAAGACCAAACGAACCCTGCATTTTCTAACATTGGCTAACCCACAGCTATGTGGTCGGGTATCTGTAACTGGTATTCTACAAATGTATGCTAAAAAGTAGAATACTGATTAATGACCTCTAATGGTCCTGGGTAAAATAACATCAGAGGTAAAACCACCTCCACTAATAAATACAATTTGTGTGTGTGTGTGTGTGCATGGGAGAGTGGGGGGAAAACACATAACTGTCAGGTGAATAAAAGTAAAAAATTTCTTTCAACAAACTTCATTTTTAAGAAACCTCTAATGTAAATATCAAATTTCAGAAGACCAGGCAATGAGAAAGTGAGGCTGATTGAGAAAAAGCCTTGTTAAGAATCACTCAATAGAACATAATCCTGAAATTACAGTGACATTCTGCAACACCTGCCAATTTTAACATTTCAACACAATTTGTCTGTTTGTTATGTAGATTAATAATGAATTCTTTCAATGTCACATTTTCAAGGCAGTTTTCCTTTAGTAGCAGAGTTTTTTTTATCCAGATGGCTGGTTTTTTTACCTTAAATGAGCTGAGATTTTCCTCACCATGGTTGAAAATGTTGGAATTCTCCAGCAGCATTTTATGTGACTTTTATCCATTTACGAACACCAGCCATTTATTCATGCCCAGTTCTAGCTACATGTCATAGTGTCACTTTGGAGCACATATCCCTCTTAACCGCTCTAGTGGCCTAGTGTTTAGAGCCTCCGTATCATATCGGATACAGGAGGTCACAAGTTCAAATCCAGACAGAGTCATACAAAAGACTTTAAAAAGTGTACTAACAGCTGCCTCGCTTGGCGTTCAGCATTAAGAGGTTGGGACTGGTCGGCCTTGTGTCAGGATAATGTGACTGGGTGGGACATCATGCTACATGTCTGCAGAACCATGCCTCAGTGCTAGACATCACTATAAACTCACACGCTGCAGACATCATAGCAATATGACTGAAAAATTGTTAAAACTGTGTTAAAAATCCAAATCACACACATACACACCCTCTTTAAAGTTGTGGGGTTTAACGCCATTTTTCAGCACATGACAGGCTATGTATGGCGGCCAGTATTAATGGTGGAGGAAGAACCCGGGAATCCTCCGGGAAGAACCACCAACCCACGAGAAACTACTGGCAAGCTTTCTCACATACCCACATTGGCCGAATCCTAGACTCAAAACCACGCAGACAGAGGTGAGATGGCAGTGATCCATAACGGAGAGCGCTTTAGACCACTCAGCCACTCGGGGCCCCCCCTCTTGAAAGAAGTTTGTTAATATCAAACACCTATTAAATCCAACACAAATTTTGTCCCCCCTAAATCACCTTTGCAAAATTGATATATTTCCATAATACCATAATACTGCATCAAATATTTCATAAATCACTCTCTTCAAAAAGATCCATAACAAGTGACAATATCATGTCATTCTTGACCTTTCCTTAAAGAAGTTCCAAAAAGTTTTAAAAAATGAGGCTAATGTCTTACGATAAAATGTCGGCACTGGCCAATTAAAATGTGCAAAAAAATTTGATGGAAGATTTAAAGGCCAGGCAATTCTACATGCTTGAAGCAGAGACCAGTGAGACTAATGCAGAATGGATTGGCCAGATCTCCCCCTATACTGCCTAATGAACTTGGGGACCTTACCAAGGCAAAGTGGGGAGCAAGAGGTCTGTGCAGGAGGCCGCACTAGAAAGTCTCTCAGTGTAAAGAATTATTGTATCATCTGAGCCTGAAGGCTTGGAACACACACCAGGATAAATGATGGCAAATTTCATGACTGCCTTGTTAAGAAAACAAAACAAATCTTCACTGCCAGCAATAATGGGGAAAGAGGGAATGGGACCAGAAGGGAAAGTACCACATAAGCCTGACAGGACATCAGATGTTTTCTCACTCCTTGGAGGCAGTACGTTTGGTCCAGTCTCATCTGTTCTGGTGAAGACATGGAGGTATGGGGAACCTCATACCCTTACCCCTCACACACAAAGGGACTGTTCCTGGTGGCATAATTGGAAGGAAGGCAACACCACCCCTAGAACTTCCTGGGTCATTTGGAAGTGTTTTGGGCCAAAAAAGGACATGTTGTTTTATCAAACAAGCAAACTGAAGAAAGAAAAATCTGAGCTGTATTCTGAATAACAAGTGATTCAAAACTTACACTGCCTGAAAAGTTAATATTGATTGCAGAAGTTAATAAAACCATAACGCAAATGTCTTAGCTTATGTGTATTTCAGGTTCTCAGATAAACAAAAACAAAAAATAAGTTAAGAATATGTAACCCGTTTTTTTTACTGAATGAATGACCGATTTTTTACTGCATGACATCCTTTTTTCTCCAATGTAGTTTACCTATCTGAAGTACTTCTACCTCTTGTTTGGCACATTATTCTCAATCCTAATAACAAAGATATTAGCTTCAATGGTAAAATATTTGGATAAGTTTTTAAATGACATGACCTCTCATGGTAGCAAGCAGTGTTACGGTTAAAATGTGGTGTCTGCCAGATTCAGAGGATGGACGACAATGTCCTTTTCTATGGCTCCTAGGTGTTTTCCTTTGACACATATTAGCATTATAATTGTTTTGTCAGGCGATCAAAAAACCAATAAAAGCATTTACATGCTTGAATATCTGGTTCACCTGGAATAAGCTGCAATACACAATTTTTCCATTTCTGTTATTACTGTCATTTCACTTTAGTCTCCACTTATTATCTGCCCAAGTTTATTAGAAAACTTTTCTGAATTCCCTTAAGTACCAATCATTTGCCTCATAGCACCTTTAACTGTTTAGGCTGTTGATATGAATGTACCAAAGCCAAAAAAGAACACACATTTACTCACTGTATATACTTGCTTACAAGCTGCATCCAACTGCAAACTGCACAGACCCAGATTTTCTGTCATATAATGCTCTGGAAGATCTGGGTCTGTGCAGTTTGATAGCAGATCATGGATCTCTGTGGTCTGCACTTTGACTTGATTTATAAGTTAATATATATGCTAAATGGCTGGACAAGCCTGCCTGTAAAATTTACAGCAGTATACTATGTCAAGTGCAACATATATTTTATATTTACATTTTTTTTAAAAATTTGTCTATTAATAGATTTAAGACTAAAATTTCACCTTTATAGTTCAATAATTATTTTTCACAAATGACTATATATGCTTTAAAATCCTCAACTAATTCACCATCAAGTCATTGAAGCTGTGTGACTAATCATTACTGACCTTTCTCAACTTTGAAATCTGTTTGTTGTTTGCATCTGTATCACTATATCTGTATCCCCCAAATCTGATAAATTGTCAAAATTCTGTGTTGCCTAAATCAACATCAGAGCCTTTATCTGACTTACTAAACTGTAATTTTGATAATTCTAATCATCCAAACTAAAGAAAAATATGAACGAAATCAGCGGCCTCCCTTTGGGCTTGTTGAAATAACAAAATCACAGAACATATTTTCAAAATGTTGACATACCTGCCATAACACAGCTCATCTCTGATTTAAATCAGATTACCAATGTCATATGCAAAGTGGAGACATGATTTTAATCCAATTGTAACACCACGTCATACTAAAACACGATTTTGTATTCTCAAACTCCCTGACATGGCAGTGTTTTGAGAAAACAATTTTCAGTAATTGTCTAAACACGAAAGAAACAGAACAACCACTTAAAGTATATGCCTATTACATGTAGCATGAATAAATAGTAAACAGTTATGATTGGAACTGATGTAAAACTATTCTTTGGGCAATTAAAAGGCAACCAGGTCAGGTATACACCACCATTTCCCATATCAACTGGCTGATAATCGATAGTGAGATGTGTTTGAAGACTGCAGTGAGCAAGTCCATTGAGCTAATTTGCATAGGTACTATCAGAACATGGAACAACCCAATAGAAGTAAATCAAAGAGATGCTGGATGCGTTTAGGAGAACAAAAGTTTTCCATATCACTGCTATGAATAAGAATGGTAAAGCCATATGTATTATAGCCTTTTGACAAGTTAACAGTGGCCACTTTTCTCTAAGTCGGATTATACTGAATATATAAAACGCAAAGCATGAGCATTTAAATTGTCAAAAATAGCATTCAAGTGTGATTCATATTTTAATCCAGTTTAGGAAGCAATTAGCTATCAGCAAAGCCCAACATAATAAGTTTTAGAACTCTTGGTTGATGGAGTTTTACATTGTGAAGCACGCCAACACAAAAAAACTGCTTGGAAACATGGGAATGTTTTCCAGTCTGCGAAAAATGTTGCACACTAATGGAAAATGAATCAGTTGCTACTCATACAGCTTCCATTGAAAATCGAATAATGATCGAGGACAAATTGATACTAATGTATATAAACATATGTAAGCATGGAAGATCTCAACTAAGTATTTTCAGGTTGTTCTCCATTCTTGCAGTTGACAATATCCCAGAGAAATGTATGTTCCTGGCAATTTAACTGCATTTACTGACACAAAAGTACCTTTGCATATATAATCCCAGATGAGAAAATCTAATTCAGCTGTACAAATAACCAGTCTGCAACAATCGCAAGATGCCCATGGTAAATATATAATCTTTCTGCAAATAACTTATTTGTGTGAAATTTTGTCTGCTGTTGAATCCAGAGATGGTTCAGGAAGTCAAATCTGTTCTTTTGGTTTATAAGGTATGATGGATTCCATGATGGTGACAGGATGATTAAAATAATTTGCATACTGTAGGTATTGTTTTGTATCAATTTTCCTCCTCTTGCATCGATATCTGTATCGTTACAGAAAACTGATATATATCGATGAACTGTTTTGCCCAATGATTTATACATCTCATCTTCCCTAAGTAAGTTTAATTCGTGTTCCATCGCAAGATGAGACTAAAAGTTGATACACTGAACAGAGATAATTTTCAGCAGCAAAGAAGTTTCCTGCAGGCTTTACAGCTGTATACACTATTAAAGGCAAAATCAGTTGCAGGATAAATTAGCATATAATAATATAATTTTATTTACAAACAAATATTATTTTGAGATAATAGCATTTTTTTTTTAAATTCCATACATTAACATATTTATTTGAGTACATGTACCATATACAAAAAGTTTGATTTTATACTTCATGAATATAAACCTGACTCTGCAAGAAAGACACCATATACAACTACTAAATGCACTCTAGATACTAAAAACTGACTCGGAAGTTGATATACAACAGAAAAACATTTGAAAACAGAATAATTTCTGCTTTACATTATCTTTATATCTTGTATGTTAGACAGTTACTCTTGGCAGATGAAAATCATCTGTACCTCATATTGGTGTTTGCTTCTAGCTATGAAATGATAAAATTATTCATGGACATGTACAAGCAGCAAACACACATGTTCATCTGTTAAGAGTAATTTTTCCATGTACAAGAATCATAAATGCTACACACATGTATTTTTCCCTATAATGTATTAGAATTAAAAATTTTACACATAAAAATTTGTCTGATTCATCACACCTTGTTTATCAAAATCAGTAAATTTGAATTAAATATTTAAAAGATATACTTGCTAAGATCTGTTGTATATTAATGACTCATGAAACTTGTCACATAAATATCAATATGTACTAGTACAGTATTTTATGGTACTAGAAGCAAAAAGAAACTAATTTTTAACTTCATTATAAATTTTCTGATGAAACCATTTTGAACAACAATATTATCAGAATCTGTAAATTAAGACTGGAGTTTACTTTTTTTACTTTCCACAAGATCTTTGGACAAGTTTTATCCTCAACATTCCACACATGTTCACAAAACTGTATTATTATACTGCTTTCTATGATCTGACTCGGGTCACTGTATCCTCAATTCCACAATAGGCACAGAGGTCATTCCTGCCTAAGCCTGAAACATAATACAGTATTTCTACTGACATCTCACACAGAATAGTGGATATCAACACTATGAGTGTAATGGATGTGGATAGTGGAAATAAGTATATCCACATGATTATTTCAATACACTTAAAGCAATGGCCATCACGACTTTACGTCTGTTACCAAGTTTATGTTGCTAAACTCTGGAAAGCCACTCCATTCCTACCCATGTCCAAGCATTTATTTCAAATTGTTAAGGGTCAAAAGTGCCATGTTCGTATTCAAACACTCTGAACAATGTCAGTTTGGTAGGAAACAATGTAAACTTTCTTAGAAGATGATGGCATGTTTCCAAAGGAATGCACATCATCCTTGCCAGGATGGACATCTTGGTCTTGGATCTTGCTGAGAACATGCAAGACATCATTCATGCCAATGCTAGAAATGCACATGACTAGGTGTGAAAATCTTGTCTATTTACACACATGGGACAATAAGATATATCTTTGCATGTATTGCTTGGACATTAAATAAAAGCAGGTATTATAAAAATAATTATTATCAACGATATAACATGCACACCATCTGTGAAACTAGGAATACATACATACCAGCTAACGACCAGGTGGTTGCTGATATTTATTTTCTTTTCACTCAGGACAGTTTACTTTTTTCAACTAACATAACTGATAAAAAATTAGTTCTTTTTTTCCCCCCAGCTAATCTGAGCATGATTTTTTTTTAAAGCTACATTAAAATAGGATATGTTGGGTTACAAGAATCATACACATTTATTGTCTTGGACCAAGATCAAAGCTGGGAAGAGAACCATGATAGCCAAACGTTACTTCATGCAAATGATGACCAAATTGCTCAAAGAAATGTATACACTCAACCTACCCAAATGTCAACACTAACTACGTCATCATCATTATAATTAGTATTCCAAAGACCTTCATTACCGTACTCTACGCATTGATGGACATCTTTGCGAAAACGTTTTGCAGCAGGTTTCCAGTTCGTGTTCTGCTGTGCAAAGTATGAAGCCATTGACAAAACTTAAAGTCTAGTTGATGATTTCATCAACTTCAGAAAAATATTTCTGTGCTGCCATTTGCAGCTCTTCATGAAGATGTCGAGTATGATAATACTCTCCACACAGCGTTACAAACTTATCAATCAAGTGAATCCGAACGAATATCTCTGCAAAACAAACTGACACAGGTTAACTTTTCGTAGAATCTGCAATAGCATATCACTTTCATAAAATCTGATTGTACAATGTGCAGGAAAGTGCAATTCAGGTGACCCCATGTACAGTATTATCTTAAGTTCAATGATTTTATTGGCATATTTATATTAACCTGATTCAAACAGAATATTTCCAGTCATCAAAACTATTGAACTCTTGAATGCACTTTCCAACATCATGTCTGAGTCTTGCACCATCTGTGACTGATTGCTGAATTTTTTAATGCTGATGTTCACTTAATCCATTTCTTCAAGATGCATTGATAAAATGCTCACATGCTCAGTTACAAAATTTACCACACCATCATGGATTGGTAGAGGACATCATGGACATTTATCTTATTTATTGAATAAACATCATACAACACCATGGTAATGTTCCTGGATAAGACCCAACAAAAAACTGTTTCTGGTTACACTGGTTTTAAAATCAGGATAAACTGGTTGTTTTTTTAAACAAAGATTATAGATATTTAATGTGATTGTTTTTTTTTTTTGGGGGGGGGTACCATGGGGAGAAAAAAATGATTGGGTCAGCAATAAAAAACAGGAAGAGTCATCCAACCAGATACACATATTTTTTTTCTTTCTGCCTAACATGACATGCTGTCCTTGGATTCATTCTAGTTTTGGTTCCTTTTTATCCTGGAGCACCATGTGTCTCTTGCAGTGTCGTATATCATAATTTGATATGGTGATGACAATTTTTGTCAGACAACAAGAAGATTCCATATGTGTCGTACATCATATACATGTCATCTTATCCTATGATAAGGAGTTATATGTCTAACTGCTGCTGTTTGTTCAGTTGTTTAAATTGCCATGTCAAAAAATGTAAAACGTGGCAATCACGAAATTCATCCTTGACATCTTTAATGTATTTAATTACAACAATATTTAAATTTTTGTCTGGTGATTCGTGTTGTTCCAATTATTGATTATGACTGTTTGGTTGGTTGAGCAAACCAATAAGATAATTAATTTTGAAACTCCATGATCAATTGTGGAAAGGGAGACTACTTTTTAGGTGCATGCAAAATACAATGGTTTGTAAAACTGTGTAAATGGTAAGCTATAAAGGACTTTTAAACCATTACAGTCAATCTGAATTATTTGTTCCCTTTGTAACTTACAAATATAAAACCATACCATACTGCATGGGTGCAAACATTGATATTTAGAAACATATAGCCATTATTGCATGATTTTGCTATTAAATTGTAGAGTTAGTAAATTTAAACAAGTTTTGATGATTTGTTTCAGTTTAAATGTAAAATCCATTGTAGTATTTGTAAATAATGACAAACAAGAAAACCATCTTCCTCCATACTTTAAAATCATAGACACATCATGTATGACTTAAAGGGTTTGGGGCATTGCAAGAGTTTTTCAGTTACATAAAACTGATCAGCCATTAAAAAGTTGCATTAATTTAATGAAGTTGAATAACTAAAGCAACACAAATTTTTTTAAAATATTTTTATGAGGTAAAAGGATGCATGTCATTAAAAGTAATAACTTCAGTACATTTATTAACATTTTGAACTCTTGAGCAAAGATATACCACTGTAGCAAACAAAAATTACAATTTGCTCCTAGTAACCGATTATCATTTGGTTAAGTAGAACCAATTATCGATTGTGAAATTCTTAAAGATTCCCATCACTACTGGCGATTCATTATTGTCACATAGTGTTGCACACAGAACGCTGGCTCACAAATTCTTGCAATTTTTGTCACATCCACAAATTTAGAACCTGTGTGTGCCTTTCATCAAGATAAAAATCAAACAACATGCCTACAATTGCTCATAACTGGATGTCAACCTGTGCCTGTTGGTGCTAACAACGTCCCAAGTCACAACAGTTGATAAAACTCAAACATGACAATCAATATCTATTTTAAAACAAGGTATCTAGCAATGAAAACATTCAAAGTCTGTGATAACAGGTGAAGCTGCACTGTACAACGTTTGACGGCCATCAATGTAGAACATTTTGGAGGCTGTAACTAACCATACAGCAAGGAAGGTTTATTTTATTCTGAAGTTTTAAAAAAGTGACCAATTTTATGGAAACATACAATTTGACATGTAATTATTTGTTGGTTTGGAAAGAAAAACTTTTCAGAAAAAACATGTTTTTATTATAATAAATGCTTGTAGATATAAAAACAAAGACTATAGTTAAGAGAACAAGATTTAAATAAATGGAAAATTCCATTTTGAATTTCAAGTTAACCATGTGTTTTCATGAGTTACTAGAGCACATGAAAATACTTTTATTGCTATAATTTAAGTGTTCAAGGAAAACACTGCAAGTACCCACAAAGGTACCAAAACGGTTCAAGCAAAATGTAAGATTAACACATTTTTTATAGCACTAGGAATGCATTATATACTATTATTTTCATTTATCCCTCTAACATGGTGTGTCCCCCTCCACCATATCTGGAAGGATAGTTTCCCTGCCCTTGTGAGCCTAGATGCAACTCAAGTGTCTTAGTCTTGGTGTAGCTGAACTAATGCAGTAAGTTGCATACAAATCTTGAAATAAAAAGGAAATGTACATGTTACTCAACTTTTACAACACCCCCCATCTGAGCCCCATTTAGCCCTAAGCCAAGCACAAAGTCAAGAACAACAAACTGGGATTTCTATGCCGCACCAGACAGTAACACTACTACCACTAGTACTAAGGTATTGATTATGTTGATTAGGCTCAAAGTAGTCAACTAGAAAAGCTGTCTAAGCAAGAGAAGATAAAATGGTCAACACAGCAACCAACAAAGCCTAGACAGAACACAACTGATCCAATAACCAATAATCAATACTTCACCAGCTGCAAATATCCCTGGTGAACCACAGGAAGTGAAATTTTCACCTATAAACCTAGGAGTACTACTAACAATCAAGGACTGTATTTACTCATAAATAAGCTGGTCTAGATGCAATGAACACAGACCCTGATCTGTGGTTGCATGATACACCAATACATACAGGTCTACATAGAACAAACAATATAGACTTTGATCTGCATGTGTGCTGTGTAATAAAATATATCAGGGCCTATGCTACCTTGAGTTCCTTGTTCAGGGGAAGAATACTGTAGAAATAGTAATCCAGAACAAACTTTTGTTATGGAAGTTTCCAAGACATTGAATTAGGATTCTACTTTACCTACTTCCAATTACCTTACAGGAAAGGGCGTTTTCCTTCTTTTAATTGACACTATATTCATTTGTTAATTTTCAAAATAAAGACTGAATACCAGGGTCTACCCTAAAAAGTACTTACTGTGGGATCTGTGCCAATTTCTTTAAAAAAAAACATGCTGAAAAATCAACAATAACTGTGATAACTGCACTTTGTATTCTAAAGATCTACCATTATCTCTTCATTAAATTGCCATATGTTCTGACAATTTCTCCTTTTTGGCAAAAGTTGGTGGGAATTTCCAACCTAAATTTTAGGTTCTAGAAAAGATCCTGAAGATGCCATTTCCATTGAAACAACCTTCCAGTCTCATTTCTTTTGAAATTCTATGAAGCAGACCTATGAGTTCATATGGATGAAAAGAGAGTTATATATTGTCTTTACATGCAAAATTAAGGAATGCATCTGTCACTACTGATCGTTATTTTAGCATGTGTGTGTGTGTGTGTGTGTGTGTGATATTTTTAACGTAGCTTTAAAAAATTTCCAGTCATCACTACAATGTCTGCAGTGTGGGAGTTTAAAGTGATGTCTAGCACTGGGGCATCGTGTAGTCCCGAGTTTCCTCTGACCCTTGCCACCCCATTGTTTGATATTTGGACATTTATGTTGGGGTGTAGGGTCAGAATGCATTCCCTATCGAAAAGTTGGAATTCGCCGACACCATTTGGTGTCGGCATGGGGTAGCCGCTTTCTTGCCGACCCAGCACACTTGAACGACCTTTCATCGAGATACACCTGCATGAAATCTATAGGAATATGATTTATTTTCTCAAAAATCGTGAGCATAGCATTCGTCATGTCTTTAATCCTCTGACAGACGAGACGAAAGTACATCGTTGCTGAAATTTGCCCTGGATCTGGCAATTTGCATTCCGAGTCACATGACTTTACAAATCTTCGAACCTACATGTCAATGACATCAGAGGTCATACAGTCACGTGATATCGACAATAAACAAATTTCCCAAGTTGTTGTACATATAATTTGGACATATTATATAGAAGTCACTTAATGTTTGTAAATAAATATAATGCACACTTAATTCTCAACATATTTATTCTGAGAACAACGAACAGAGACGTGTTGGTGTCGCAGCAGGGTGGAGAAAACCATTTTCAAGCAGTACCCAGCACATGTCAGTGATGTTTTTTGATTGGTGTCACGTGACTACCACAATGACACGTGCTCTTCGTAGTGAATCTGGTTTTCTTCAAATTTCTGCAACATTTACAGATTTCAGTCGTTGTTTTCACAATAAATATTTTGAGAAGTTTGTTTTTTCATTTTTCAATAAAAAATTGCATGACTTTTATTTATATGTTCGATTTGTTTTCCTACAGCAACACTAGAATTGGTCTGTTGTTGATATCATGTGACTGTATGACCTCTGATGTCACTGAGATGTAGCTTACGAGAGTTGTGTAGTCACGTGACTAGGAATACAAATGGCCAGATCCAGGTCAAATGTTAGCAACGATGTACTTTCGTCTCGTGTGTCAGCGGATTAAAGACATAACGAATGCTATTATCGCAATTTCTGAGAAAATGAATCATATTCCTATCGATTTCATGCAGGTATATGTTGATGAAAGGTCGTTCAAGTTTGCTGGGCTGGCTAATAAGTGGCTACCCCATGCCGACACCAAATGGTGTCAACGAATTCCAACTTTTTGATAGGGAATGCGCTCTGAGCCTACACTCCAACATAACTGTCCAAATATCAAAAATGAGGTGGCAAGGGTCAGAGGAAACTCGGACTAGGGCATCGTGCTGCAGACATGTAGCATGATGTCCCACCCAGTCACATTATCCTGACACCAGGCCAACCAGTCCTAACACTAACCTCTTAATGCTGAGCACCTAGCGAGGTAGCTGTTAGTACCATATTTAGAAGTCTTTGGTACGACTCAACTGGGGTTCAAACCCATGACATCCAGCAAATGGGGCAGACACTCTAACCACTAGGTCACCGGACTGGTTTATTTCAACATACTATTAACGTTAACCAACCCAAAATGAAGACTCAAAAATTTCAGTGTCTGATTCATTTAAAAAACAGAAGAAAGAAAACCATTTTAGATTTTGTTTTCATTCTTCATTAAGAAGAACTTGACTTCAAGGCGGCACTAGTATTATGTTAAACATCCAACATGAAGACAGAAAATAACTATCCTTGGTATTCCGGCTAATTATGGTGGAATGGAAAATTAAACTTTAGCTTTTGCTGGTTTATTTCAAACAGGGTTACATAAAGATGCTGACATTACAGCAAAGAAATTTAGAACATGGAAATTATATTTCTCATCAACAATTATTGTCTAAACTCTATCCATGGCCACTTCTGCTATGATCACAAACATCGAGAACCTTCCAGACTGAGCATCCATAGCAATTCTCAAACATGAACATGTACCATAAAAATATATCACAAGGTGAGGCCTTTGGTAGTCCTAACATTCAGACATTACAGTCTTGATGGCAGTTACAAATATATAAATAAAAAAGAAAATTAAAAAAAAACCCACAATAAATGACCTAAAATTAATACCTGATATCTGAGGGCAAAAAAAAAATGAAAACTGCAACATATTTTTGTTTACAGCATTCTTCTTCTATGGTACAGGTCATGTATGTGCATTTACTCATTTTAAATTAAATAGAACTTTTTCTTTTAAAATTTAACACTAATTTTCTTTAACCAAAGTCTATTCAATCCTGATTATTGAATACTTTGCATCTTAACTGTCACCAAGAATCTTCTGGGCGAAAATTATCGATTGCTATAGCTTTTACAATGGTGGCCTTGTATTAAACTTGTGTCAAAATAAAAGCGTGTTGAGTGGAATCGTCACAATCAAGGGTAGTGCAAATTTTTTGGTCAATATATGTGGCTTTCATTGTGATGTCACAGCACATGACATCCAATCCAGATTGTACTGATCACACCTTTCGGTTCATTTCGTCCAAAATGTCTATGTAATTTAACATGCTGTATGCATCTCTAGGGGCATATAAATAATGACCTTCCAAAGGAATATGGATGTATATGAATCCAAATGAAGTGAATACTTGCCACTTAAAGGTATGTAGAATCAAATCCTACAAAATGATACCCATTACTGAAATAGTGCTGAATGAATGCCTACATGACCTGTGTGTCTTGTAATATAATCTGATCTTTCCAGTGTTCTAATTTCTGGTTTGGCTTGGTTTTAGTTTAAACCATCTTTATTTTAGAAACTTTGTCATGTGCAATTACAAACATATGATTTGGGGATTGATAAAAAAAGAATAAGCTCCTAACAGTAACAAGAAAGAAAATATAACATCAAAGATCTCAATGCGCTACCAATGGTTTTGCAGAAAATATGCATACACTTACATACAAAGCATAACAATAAATAAAAACTAATTAATTCAAATGGTCCAGTTCAGTCAATTAATTAAACCTCTAGGTCATCCAAATATGATCATGGACAGTAAAAAATACTGTTTGGTTTCAAGAGATTTAACACTATTTTCAGACAGTATATTTGACTGAGAAGAACCTCATCCCAAGGAGAGCTAATGGCAGGCTTTATCACATACACACACTGGTCAAGCTGAGACTACAAATCACAGAGAGGTGAGATGTGCCAGTGATCTGTAAATGCTTGTACCATAGGCCACTTGTCCTCCTGGCCCCCTCTACATTCTGGTAACACACAGCTATGACATACGCTAAGATCACACTGTATTCCACAAGTGGGCATAACCAAGTACAATATTGATTAATGACACCAGACAGTTTCCAGTTAGATCAATATATATTACTATGAGAAAAAGAGCTTCAGAGAAAGTAAATTTATAAAATATAATAACTTGGCAAATAAGGCCCAAAACAAGAAAAAAGATAAGGGTAGGAAGGGGTCAGTATTAATGTGTGTGTGTGTGATTTTGATTTTTAATGTAACTTAAACAATTTTTCAGTCATATTGCTACGATGTCTGCAGTGTTACAGTTTATAGTGATGTCTAGCACCGGGGCATCATGCCGCAGTCATGTAGCGTGATGTCCCACCCAGTTACATTATCATGACACCAGGCCGACCAGTCCTAACACTAACCTCTTAATGCTGAGCGCCCAGCGAGGCAGCTGTTAGTACCATTTTGGTATGTCTTTGGTATGACTCAACCAGGGATCGAACCCACGACCTCCCGCATCCAAGGTGGACGCTCTAACCACTAGGCCACCGGAGTAGTCAGTATTAATGTTACCCAGCTCATGCTACTTCATGTCACAGTTTCAGATTTAATCTTACCAGTTCCAGAAGAAAATCTGGGTAAGGCTGATACCTATTTAATTTTGTGAAGAACTTAAAAAGTTGAAATAGAGTAGGCTGGGTTACCAGAACTCCACATATGGGGGTGGAGGGGGGGGGGTGAGGAAGGGGGAAGAGGGCAGAATAAAATGAAATGATAGACAATACAAATTCCTAACACACACCCATATGAGTTTCCTACTGCACTGGTTTTAAAATTAAGGTAGACAGGTTTCTTTTAACAATATATTTAATGTGATGGTTTTTTACATTATTTTTTTAATCATGGGGAAAAAGTGCTAGGACCATCAATGAGAAATAAGGATAGCTGGCCGACCAGGAACATATTTTTCTGCCTAATATATATCCTACCCCCACCCCAAACAATGAGATCAAATTAAAAGATGAAAATGAATCAAAATATGAAGAAAAATCAACGCAAGGATCAATCAGGAGAACTCATTTTCAAAACTGATCCAAAACAACATGAAGGTTATTGAACATTTATTGTGACATCCTGCAAAAGAAGAAGTAAGGAAAACATCAAATTGCAAAAAGAACAAATTAAGAGAGAACATACCCATTAACCTTCTAAACCATTGCTCCACATATGAAATCCTGAAAAATAGTACATTACTGACTCCACACTGAGTTTAACATATTTTGGCAATATTCTGCAAAACATTATTTCAACAAAAACGAATTCAACACAATAAGACTATGTACTAGAAAATAAAACAATTTAAAATATTTCCTAGTAAATATATGTTAGACTGTTAGAAATTGTGCACTTGCTAATAAAAAAATTTCAGCAAATGAATGAAGACTATTCCGCTGGGGTTATCAAAAAACAATCAAATGTACATGTCAAAGATTCTTAAATAAAGATAGGTCTTCACATCTGTGTCACAAGATGATGAAGAATAGACATGATCCAATAATGTAAGAGGTTATCTACATGTGAAAATGAAAATGCTGGTGATTTTGGACTTAAGATAACATTCATAGATGATGAAGATTTAACAGGAGAAAAAATGGTTCCATCAATGAGGTGCATATGGCAAATCTTGTCCAGTTTCAGTTGATTTTTCACATCCCATTTTAGATATTTAGATGGGACCAATAGGATGCATGTGTGACTTGGGTGAAACAGAAAACTGATCATAACAAAAAACCATAAGCATTAAAATACCAATGCTATTTTCATCGCCACATACAACAATGGTATCCCACTCAAGAATACTACTAATATACAGAACATATGCCAGCTTTTAGAGCCATACGTACATTTATTAAAAAACATCAGTGAACAGTGAATGGTGAACGGATATTTCACCCCATCACTGAGTCAATCAACATCAAAGTTGCAGCATGTGAGACCTGGTCCATACAAATTTAAAATCATTTCTGTTATGGTCTACCCATACTTTCAAACAATGAAATAAACTTTTCTTTTTCTTAAATTGTTTTTTCTGTGAATCTTATTTATAATCTTGTATGTCTTTGCAATACTAGTTACTGAACAATAAATATTAATTATAAACTTGTCATTTACTGACTAATTGGATATTCATTAATAATTACACAAACTTAATAAAATAAACAATACTATAGAATGTGTTTTGTTTGTTGAATGATTCGACAAAAGACTGCTATAAAATGAAAATATGAGAAAAATAGTGATCTTTTGTAGCAGTATTTGAGAAGAAAAAGAGAAACTAATTTTGATCGTTGCATCAACTGATATATAAGCTGGCCACTGTTTGGAGTGTTCCAGATTCATAACTTCAAAGCAGCAAGCACGCCCTCGTTACTCCTGTAATTTACGTCAACAACGGATTCGCAATTTAGGTTGTTGGTACCTGAATCTCATTCATAATGACAAGTTTCAATATCTTCTGGTCAATGAGGAATTTATTTTTTAAATTAACGTGTAGACAAACTTTTAAATCCAAGTTCAAATTCAGCCTTTGATGAAACAGAATTCAATATTGTTTCAAAACATTAAGTCAACATAAACGCTAAACTAAGAGGTAAACAAAAGATACAGAACACCTAATACTGTACCCACACCAAACAGATATAATAAACTGTCTGATCTTTAAACCCATTTTAGAAATCGCAAAATATCTCAAATTGGGTGGGGAAAGTGCTGAAACTCACACAAATAAACCACACACAAGTTGTAGTATCCCCTGTAAAAGCAGAGCTTTACCCTGTTGAAATCGAAACACGATTATTATTCTCATGTCCACGCCTGGTCTAATTCATATCATCATTTGGTCTGTTGTACACAAAATAAGTCGATGGTCATACCACTCCACGTTTATAGGATATGATTCATTCACACACCCTCATGTATACCATGCATATTTCATGTACACTGCCGTCACTAAAAATAGATTGAAATTCGAACCAAGGTCAATATAAATAAAACTTAAGTATTTTGATGTGTGGCTTTCATTAAGTTTAAAATATAAAATAAATTGAGTTAAAATTATGAAATTCATCTCATAAAACTATAAACATCAATGTAATCAAAACAATGCAAGAGCGTGACGCTGATTCTTATCAAAATCGAAACAATAGCATGTGCGAATCTTTGCCGCCATTTCCTGTTATCGCAACCTCAAAAACTAGCCTGC
The DNA here is from genome assembly GCA_028554795.2 of Sinohyriopsis cumingii. Taxonomy (NCBI): domain Eukaryota; kingdom Metazoa; phylum Mollusca; class Bivalvia; order Unionida; family Unionidae; genus Sinohyriopsis; species Sinohyriopsis cumingii. The sequence goes on from CM068830.1 coordinate 12,291,130, forward strand.
AGACGATTCAAACGTATTAGCTAATTGATACGTACAACGCTTACTTCTTAGATTTTGGAAAGCAATACTTACATTGATAAAGTTCCAAATCCATCCCCGTGTCCTTTAAGTTATACAAAAATCTTCCATATTAAAGAAAAAGGATTAAAAATCATTATTGGAATTCACGTACTCCCTACAAAGCATTTGACATTGAACGGAATGTGCAGTAACGAGAAGGGATTAACTACGAATAACAAATATATTTAACGGAACGAAATTTTACGTTCCACGCTAGTTTTGCTTTCCATAAGCTTGTGAACACTTTTTAAACAGCTGATATCTGTTGAATGATATATAATTAATTAACGCATTTCAGTAAGAAAGTTTTATTTTTCTAATTATTCATGATAGTCATGTGAACATAACACAAATAATGTGTATACCATTAATGTTAGACAATATATATATATATATATATATATATATATATATATATATATATATATATATATATATATATATATATAGAGAGAGAGAGAGAGAGAGAGAGAGAGAGAGAGAGAAAATTCCAAATATACACTAGTCAGAACGGAACGTGCTAATCTCTAGATTGTATAAGAGAATGTTTGATAATAGTAGGCAGAATTAATATTTAATACAAATAATACTATCATATAGGTTTTATACCGCTATGATAGTATTATTCGTATTATATATATATATATATATATATATATATATATATATATATATATATATATATATGTGTGTGTGTGTGTGTGTGTGTGTGTGTGTGTGTGTGTGTGCTAAGAATTATTCACTGGTTCATCGGAATATACAAAGGTATGCAGAGGGGGAAAGAACAGACGGAATGGGTTAAGGTACGTGTACGTACAAGCGGGTATTAACAAGAATGGTTGTGACCAATATAAAAGCATTCCAATATATATATATATATATATATATATATATATATATATATATATATATATATATATATATATATATATATAATTTGCCATTGAAAAAGACTCAGAGTCGAAAGCGCATAGGTTAGTTAGAACTAATTTTGCACTGGTCGTTGTGTCAGCTTATTGCACTTATCTTAATCCCTGAAACACGTGATCCATTGCTGGATCCGGTGCTTTTTAAAATATTATGCCTTTTAGGGAAATGAAGGAAGAATGAACGGCAATTGTTATTTTGTCTTTATTTTTCTTTACATTTGATTAATTTGAATATATTTTCTCTTATACAGCGTCTGTCCAGCTTCCCATTTTATACGAACACGTGTCATTTGTCCATTCTTTTGTCTTGAGAAGAATATCAAACGTGCGACAGTGCATGCTACTCGTTATCCATGGATATAATAATTATTCAGGAGTAGTTTTCAATTAGAATATTTAATTTGCAAAACTAAAACTTTAGCCATATATTAACTGCAGTATGCGTATACATTACATTCAAAGGCATACACATAAATGTCACTCTATGTTGATGGCTGGCTAGCTGTTTTGATGCCCGTTTGTCTTTGTTTCTGTTCGTTAAAGGGATTTGAGGAAGGTCATTTGATAGAACGCTGGACTCGTAATTCAAGGTATGCCTGGTCGAGTCTTGCCCGAGTCTGGCCCTCTGGAAAGGCGCTTAACCCCCATATCCTCTGCTAGATTTAACCAGTAACTTTTAAAAGTGCTGTTAAAACCATCAAAAACAAAACAAACTGTTCATATAATGTCGATGTTTCAATATCTCGTCATTCAAAGCATTGTTCTGCAAATATGAATTAGAAAACAATATACCCCATTTTTAAAGATTTAACAGCATAAAATAATACATCAGTGCTTTGGGCCCCGCACATCCTATAGCCGGTCATGGCTATTAAGTTTTACGGATGGAGGCCAAAACATATGTAAAGGTGAAATCGGGTGAGGGGGGAATGACCCACCCACCCCTCCAATAGACGGGTACATACGATATAAACATAGTGTCAGTCAATGGTCTCGAAGTAAATGTTGACGACCGTTTGATTAAACGTCACAACTTACTGTATATGGTACTGAATGCGAACTAGATAAATCTATCAGGAGCTAAATAGACTTCGTGTAATGGGGCCAAAATTTCAGTACTAGGGAAGCAAAATTGACAATGACAAAAACAGTATTCTAAAGGTTTGTTAAATTATTGTTGTTTATTTTGTTTCTTTTAAAAAACAAAATAGCAATAGAACCTTTAATATTCTATGGAGGCATTTTACCATTATGTCAAGAGTCTAAGGAAGGTAAATTGCGCTTTATTTACCCTTCGTTTTGTTCGTACACATAACTATGCCAGATAATACTCAGGTGCGGCCTAATATACATGATGCGCATTTTTCGAACAATCCCCCGCAATCACTGGCTAATTCGCAATTTCAAATTAACATGCACACAAAACAAATTTGAAAGGGTCGATGTAATAACACTAAATTTAACCAAAAACATTCTTGCTATACGAAACTAGTCCCTAATAAATTCAGAGGAGAAGAACAGAACAAAATAATTGTCATTTGAACGAAATCTGGAACTGAATTATTGCGTTTGCACACTACGTTCTGTTTGTTTATTCTGGTGTTTAACAACATATCGACACATAGAAGGTTATACAATGTGACAATGGGAGTAAAGTGCCTTACCCAGAGACGCGCCACCGTGGCATATCCTGCCTGACTGATATCGGCAGAATTTTAACCGCGAGCAATGGGTTGCGAGTGCGTCATGCTAATTCTTGAGTTGCCGTGGCTCCGTCTGCCAAAGATGACAAGAACGGATCAATCGTTAATACGTAGACGGTGAAGTACTCATCATCAAGTAATACATTATACATGTAAATTGTTTCAAAGACTAAAATGTACCCAAATAGACATTTATTTTTCTATCCACTCTTTGGTGGATATTGTCAGTCATGTCCGACAGTCAGTCCTAAACCCCTCAGAACAGGGACGTCATTGGGGTGGGGTGGGAGGAGGAAGGCATCCCCACACACACACACACACGAATTCGCATAAGATGTAAAATGTAAAATTGATGTTGCCTATATAGGAAAATTAACAAGCCTGTCAAGTTTTGCCCCCCCCCCATCAAGTCCCCCCCTCAAGAAAAAAGTTGAAATGACGTCCCTGCCTCAGAGACGTATATAAAATGACATATGACGAAGAGATCGAAGAAACAGAATACGAATGAGAAGAGTTTTATTTGTAATCCGTAATCTGAAAGTGTACCCCCCAAAAAAGATTAAAATGGACAAAATAAAAACCACATATCTATACAAACCATGAAAAATACCCAAGAATATTAATTAGTAGAAAGATTACAGAAACACTACTGTAAAGTTATAGCAGTCTATAACACACATAAACCTTCGGGTCACTTAATAACATATAAGCCTTCGGGTAACCATAACGTTAGGAGGTGGGGGTGGGGGTGGTGGACTCGAATGGCTTGCAAAGATCAGACGGGCAATCCCTCTCCCAAAAAAAAAAAAATTAAACCCCTCGGCCGGTTTTCCTTGTAGTCTGGACATGCATACTAATTTAGAGAGATTCGTCATATTTGGTATGTTTCAAAATGAGATCACAGCGAAGGATTCTTACAACGGATGCAGTTAGGATTGGCTGGGAAAGGTGTGATGGTGGGTGTCGGCTGAAATCCTTTGACACTAATTAAAAACGGATGTTCATATATGTGTTGAAGGAATATGGATCCCTGAAAATGAACGTTTTCTAAATCGGGATGCAGTCATGGGAACAGAGGGTTTATGGTTTAGTGAGGGACAAAAGTAACACCTTTTATCAGTAAAATAAAAGTGCGAACATTTGTGATGGAAGCTTCCATTTCGTGTTTTTTTTGTTTTTTTTTTACCCTTCTTTTATTATCATAATCAAAGTTGATAACCAGGCCATAGCGCTTGTTTATCCAATGTGTAGTTGACATCAAACTATGAAGTCGATAAAATCACACGGGCGCTACACTCATTTTTAGTTTGTTTGTTGCACCCGTAGGTTCCTCTATAGATGTTCTACCCCGTGGGATCCCCATTACTTTTATCCGTCGATAGTGCGTATAGTACTGTAAGTATAATCGAACGTTCAAGAATCTAGTTTCGACATGCTGTAAGTAATCATACTATAATCAAGTGTTGAATAAAGTTGCTTTTAGAAAAACGCTTACATATGAGCGTATTAAATATATATCAGTAAAATAATGTCTCTGCACACACACACACACACACACACACACACACACACACGTATTGGGTGTGTGGGTTGTCTTTTTCATGATTATGTTATCTATATTTAATTTGGAATGTGTGATTAGCTTTATCCATAAATGAGGGTGAGGTTGTAAGACTTGGCCCTACATGTCTGATGTCAGGTAAAATTAACGTGTTTATTTAAGTTTGATTTCTGAATACAACGTAGATTTTGAACTTAGTATTTTCTAAAAATAAATTTTTTTTACAAGTTCATGAAAATTCCATTAATGTGACAGAGTAAAGGGGTTCTATATAAGACTTTTTATAACTAAGAATTTTCTCGAAATGAACTTTTGCCCCTCGTCCTGGTTTTCAAACGGTCTTTTGGGCTTTTACATAATATTAAGGTTGATTATATTGGAGAAAAAAACACAACTAATTCCTACCTTAACACCCGGGGTGGAATCAATCGTTAAAGGAATCAATTTTAGTTGTGTTCAGTTGGTAGGGTTTACTTCATTTAAGCTCTTCACAGTAATTTCAAAGTGCGCAATATTTTCGGACTAAATCGCTATTTTAGGATTATTGTGAATTTATTCAATGACATTTTGGATTATATCATCGTGATCTATCAATATTGACGGCTGGGGGGGGATTAGACGCTTTATTCGGAGATTTATTTATATGCACGGGCAACATAATTACACCAATATTAAAAAAAATGTTAAAATAAACTATTACTTGTTGGATATTAATCCAGAATATTGGTCAACCGCCATCATAATACCAAATCCTGAAGAAACGTGACGCAAATGAACCCTTGAATTACAGAGACATTAGTAATCTGCTACCTGTATTAAGCAAAGTGTTTACAGCGACTTTAAATAATATAATTAATTAATGGGTGGTTGAGAACTAATTACAGGGAGAAGAACAAGCAGGATTTATAACGGGTTATTATATACATTAATTTGTAAATATTTAAGAAAACGTTGGGGTAGATTCTATGCAGTATTTATAGACTTTGGAACAAGACTTTAACAGGGTAGAGAGACGCTTACTCTATCCAAAAGCTAGTTAGTGAAAATGTTTGAGGAAAATTTTTAAGAATCATTACGGCAATTTATAATGCTGCAAAAGCATTGGTAAGTCCAACAATTTCGGTATTTTTAATTGTCCTTTGGGCGTATGCCAAAGTTGCGTTGTTACGCTATACTTAGAGTTATGAACTTGCCAAGCAAAGGTAATACAGGAGAACATGAAAATATTTGTTATGAAAAAAGATTGTGCCAAATTTGTAATGTTAACATTGAAAACGAATTCCATGTTATTACTACTTGTCCGCTATATGGAGAATTACGAAGAAAATATTTACTCATCTTTGTATATAAATATCCAACTTAAGAAAATGTTGGGTCTTTTATACAAAATGATACTTGACAAATTGTGATGAAAAATTTAGCACCCTTTACACTAAAAGCCTTAAAGATTAGAGAAGCCGATCTATCATCAACTCATGCTATCGACACTAGACCAATATCACAAAACGTCTGTTTGCTTCATGCAGGCGTTTGGGTTCTCTTTTCTCTATGCCGTTTTATTACTGTGCAGTAGACATTTGTATTTCACCTAAATAGAAGCAATATATATATCCACTGATTACTTGCGTGTGAAACACGTTCAACGGATACGATGTTTTTATTGTCTGATATGTATGGATATGATTATGGGTCAGTGGCCTTTATTGCAGATATATATATATATATATATATATATATATATATATATATATATATATATATATATATATATATATATATATATATATATATATATATATATATATATAGAGAGAGAGAGAGAGAGAGAGAGAGAGAGAGAGAGAGAGAGAGAGACGCAGAACTATATCATTTATTTTCTTAGCTCAAAATAGACAACAACAAATTATTTGTACAACATATTCATTCACATGACATAACTTAATCTGACTAGGTACTCGACAGAAAATTAGTCCCTCTTTCAAAATATATATTGTAGTCAACGTTATAAGCAAGTGCTGTTTAGCTAAATATTAAAGTTTACTTGCGGATTCTAAAATAATATAGTCGCAATTTTGTTCAGAGTAAATTTAGTACACTATGATTGGCTTTGCAAGTACTAAAACAGACTATGTGATTGTTTCAGATAATCTGAATAAAATAAGATCTCCACTGTCCTAAGTGATAGACAGTGGAGATCTGATTTTAATCAGAATGTGTTTCAGTAAAAACTAACAATATAAGGTAAAGTAGATACATATAATATACGATTTAAAGCATGGTCAACGTTCCTTCTGTTATAACACAGATGGAGACAGTTATACCTGAATGGCTTAATTTGGTTCCCGTTTAATGGCACGGCAACACAAGTAGATTATTTAGTGTCCAGACAAATGCCCTGCCCAAGGTATCGATACTCCATAGCAGCCAACCAGGGCTTATCCGATTTTAGGATTCTAACTAGCACTCGTCTGGTTGCAACTCCAGCACACTAACCACTTATCCCACTGAGCCACCGAGGCTCCTGATGTTTGATTATAATACAAGACACAGCTAAAGGTACAAGTCTGGATTTAATGAATATTTGTCTCTAAACAGTGTTTTAACCCACAAAATGAAGTTGGAGAAGACAACATTTATTTAAGAATATGTTGCATAAATTCTTTCTTAATTTTGAAGTGCCATTACACATTAATACACCCCACCCCCATCCATTATTACGCTGATGTGCCTTTAAACGCTAATAGAAACCTGCGTTTCAAACTGTAGGATTTCAGTCTATCAGTCTATCCTCGAATCCATATAATCCCGCATAGTATGTTGTCTTTAGTCCTAAATATCTGTACGTTCATAATCCAAATTTCAATCCACCTTCTGGCATTCAAATTTTTCCTCATCTGAAAGCATCAAAAGTCAGTCATGCAAAAAATAAATAATTCTATATTCTTAAATCACCGCCTCAGTTAGCAAGCCTCCTCATCACAATCTATGCATGAGGAAAACCCATAGAAAAACGACAGCGTAAAAGTTGAGAAGGTATAACAACTGGAAACGACTTTTAAATTAGAGCGAGATAGATATATTGAAAATACAGCTGTTGATTCCGCAAACATAACTAATCATTTCTTAGAATTTTCAGAAGAAAAGAAAAATGTTTTAGAGAACGGATCCATACTGAGAAAATTAAACAAGCACTGTTACTATTTAGTTCATGATTCGTAACATTAAAATAGTGTTGTGATATAAATATATTTGTATACAATATACACCGATCAATGAGCACACTCTCTCTCTCCCCCCCCCCCTCCAACAAATATTAATATTAAACATACAATTCTTACTAATTAATAGTCGTTACTAAATAAAGACAATGAAAGAGTCTTCATCAGTTTATCCCCTCCACTCAAACTTGATATATTCTTATATGTATGAATTTTCTCCATACAGCGATGAGAGCAATGTCAGTAAGCTTCTCTCTGGACCTACGGTTATTAAGTAGGCAGTAAAATGTATCGAAATGACCATTGCATTTTGGATCGGAGAAAGGTTCTGTGTTGCTTTGAAAAAAATTGCAACATCCCAAGCTTGAACAAAAACAACAACACGTAAGCTCATAAATGTAGCAAATAATATATAAATAAATAAATAAATAAATAAATAAATCCATTATATTAACTTGAAAAATTAGCTTCAGATACAACAAATGATCCTGTTTCGATATAATCCCAGTCCCCCCAGCGAGAAATTAAAGAGTCGGTTCCTGACCATTAACAATTAGTCTTGTATTGATAATTACGAGGACGAAAGTACCTTTGTCATTATACTCTCTCTCTCTCTCTCTCTCTCTCTCTTCATGTACGTGTTAACAAGCACATACTTTCTAATATCATGTATCTGTTTACTATACTGGTAGAGAAAAAACAAACATTTAGATTAGCGGAACTGTAAATTAAAATTTGTGTTACGTGGTGATAACATATCTGATTTAGCTGTGGAAACAGGCTGCCCAGTTTGAGTTGACTGAACTACCTTTGTTATGGGACTGGACTCCACCCAGTGAAACATTTTTTTTCTTCGTACTTGGAACTAAGCTAAAATACTGTATGAAGATGTTCCACCAAAAACAGTTACGGACGTTTTAAAAGAATGCGATTTGCATAAAAATTATGTTCCTATATTTGTAGGATTTGTAATAATATTATTAGTATTACTGTTATCCTTTCCTTTGATGTACCTCTTTAAGAATTTTAAAATATTTGCCTTTAATATCCTTTCTTGTAGGACTACAAGTTTACATTTTGAAAGGGTTTTATCACCCAAAAGCTTTTTTTTTACATTGGTAATCTTTGCATTTTTAGAAATAGATGCATTGAATTCAGATAAATCATCCAGAGCTAGACAACACTATACACTGCCACATTGCAGACATCGTAACGAAATGACTGAAAAATTGTTAAAGCTACGTTAAAAATCCAGAATCACATCACACATCACATCACATAAATTTGCATAATTATCATGATGCTATAAATAGCTATAACCAACGAAATGACCAACGCCAAAACCTTAGTATTTATTTATAGCTACAACCTGTGGAAAAACATAAGTCTACATTTATCGTCTCAAAATTTCCAGCTTCAATGATATCTCTGTACTAGACACTAAATGAATAATGGCAACAGTGTTGCTAGTGGCTGACCTGAATACGCGCTACTGTAGGTAGGTAGGTAGGTGCATGTTGTTGATAGGAATAAAGAGAGTTTATAAAGACAAATACGTACACACACAAATAAACGTACGTGCGCACACCTACACAAACAAACAAACACACCCACACACACACCACAGAGGGAAGAAGAGAAAAACAAACACAATATCTACCATCCACATAAACGTACGCGAACGCATACAAACACACACTTTACTATACACACAAACCCACATATACTATTCACACAACGTACTCGCACTCATACAAATCCCAAATATATTATACACACATGGGAAGAAGAATAAAAACAAACCCATATATACTATCCACACAAAAGTACGCGCACGCATACAAACACACACTCTACTATCCTCACAGAAAGGAAGGATACAAAACTCAATATCTACTATAAAAATACCCCAATATTTATTAACAAAACCCGAATATATACTATCCACACACGGGAAGAAGAAAAATCAAACCCCAAATATACCATCCATACTTGGAAGGAGAAAAAACAAAAAAATATCTACTATTAATCCCCCCAATATTTACTATCAAAAACCCAAATATACTATCCACACAAGCGTACGCGCACGCTAACAAATCCCAAAATCTACTATCCACACAAACGGACGCGAACGCTCACACACACACACACACACACACACACACACACACACCAGCACACACCACAGAGGAAGGAAGAAAAAACAAACACAATATCTACTATCCACACAAACGTATGCGAACACATATATACACACTACTATCCACAAAGAAGGGAAGTGTAAAAGGTCCAATATGTACTATCCACACAAACGTATGCGCACGCATACAAACACACACTCTACTACCCATACAAACGTAACCACACGCATACAAACCCCAAAATCTACTATCCACATAAACGTAGGCGAACACATACACACAAACAGAGGGAAGAAGAAAAAACAAACCCAAATATACTATCCACGCAACGTATGCGGCGAACGCAAACAAGCCTCAACTATAATATTCACACACGGGAAGAGGAAAAATAAAATAAAATATACTATCCATACAGAGGGAAGAGAAAAACAACTAGCACAGACTCTATTATCCACACAGAAGGGAAGGGAGAAAAACACACTCTACTATCCACACAAACTTACGCGTACGCATACACACACAAAAACACACAAAGACACACACATATCAGTAAAGGAGTGAGTGTTTATAGTCACACTACTCCACACTCACACCAACTGGCAATTTGAATAGTCTCTTTTCTGGGTAGCTCTGAAAAGGGCTGTCTTTTTGTGGACGGAGACTAAGGCAGTCTTTTATCGTCTAAGATTGCGTCCCCGTATGTCGGCAGGCTTTCCAACAGGATAGGGTCTGCTTCTTCGGAAAGACAAGGAGAACTCTTTCGTGTCCAAACGGCAGGCGACAAAACCTCTGTTTGGATCCTGCTGTTGTTGCTGCTGCTCTCTCTGCTTCTGAAGTCTGTACTTCTCCGTCCATTCTTTCTCCTTCTTGGTTTCCTATCTGAAGACATCTTTTATCAGGTCTTAGGCCACTTTCAGCATCCTGACATTCTCTATCTCTTCAGGTCTGGGTATCAGGCATTGCCTGACACGATGCAAATGCACGTAGGCTTCGTTTAGTGTAGCTAAATTAGAAGGCAGCTTCATAGGTGAACGAGTCAAGAATAGACAGTCAGACTCAATCAAAAAATAATTATCGTCGCTTAGGCAACTAGGTGCTTTTGCTGCTTGTTTATTCCTGATGGTCAGGATATTTAATTGGTCGGGGTTGTAGGAATTGTGCCACTACAACCCCGCATTTATGTGTGAATGTCCAAATTCTTTATTATGCTGTCCTGAAGTCGCAAGGAGGAAAGGCTCCCGGCAGAAGACGCAAACGTAAGAGCACCAAAACACCAGCTCGTACTTTTATAATAAAATCAAGTCCAGTTAGACTAAAAAAAAGTCAAACAATTTTTTTAAAAATCATTCATTCAGATCGGATTTTGTGTGCAAAGTGTATTTTAGTTATCAAGAATAATACCAATCATGTGCCAGTCTAAGTGGCTCATAAATTTTACATCACGCAATTTTAACTCGGAGTTTTGTAAGTTGAATGGCGGTATGTAAATGTTCAAATCAGAGTGTAAAAGAGAAATTATCAAAATAGGTTTTCGAAATCCAAAGTGAAAACCACATACATTCAGGCCATGTAGTACAGGCATCTTCCGGGAGATTGGCTAGCTGCAGCGGTATATGTCGGCTTCTTGTTTCTCTGGTGGCGGCACTGGTCTTACGCATCCCCTTCTTTTAGGTGGCCGCATAGTGACTACTGCCTTCCCTTTAAACTCCTCTGGTGCTAGACAATTCTTCAGTTCAGCTAGAATTCTTTTCCACTGGTGAACATACTTCTGGTTCTAGTACAGCATCGTATGCACTGGCTACCCGACATTTTTGTAGGCTACCTCGTGTTAACAACTTTCTTCCGTCTCTCTCAGCCCGTCCGGTGAATTTGTCCTATCAGCAGAGTGAATAGTGAAGGGTCTATCAGCTCTAGCAGCATATTCTTTGTTCTGTGCTTGATGACCACATTCTTTGTTCTGTGATCCCATATGCACGTTTATTCTGCTTTTCCCGCCCGCGCCCTTTCACTACGCCCCCGGTATCGGTCCCGCCTGCGTAGTGTCCACCGCCTGAATGAAGAATGAGAATGATGGTCAGACTTGTTTTTTGTTGTTGTTTATTTGGATGAACGATGTGTGCGCCCATTCGGGCATGTACGTCGGTTTAATGCCTGTACCGCCGGCTGATAATTATTCCTGGGGGAAGGAATTTGAGACACATCCACCAGGCGTTCATACACTCAAGGAGTGTTGTTAATTTATCCTCAGGTCGCGTGACTATATAGTCCTTAACGACCTGAATTTAGGGCTTTCATGAGTGGGAATGGACTCAACACACACTCATATCTACTAAGCCAGGTGTCAACCAAAGTAGTATGTGACGCTCATCGCAACTATGACGTCACATCGGGACACCTAGGTTTCGACGGGTGGAAATGGTTCCACATCTCCGTCGTGGTACAGAATATTATCAAGAACGGTTTTCAAGTCAAAATGAAAACCGCATAGATTCAGTCAATATGGCAGTAAATCTTGATTCTTCTGTTTCTGCTTTTTGATGGCATCTCCGGAAAATGACAGGCTGCTTCGGTATACAACGGCTATTCATGTCTGTTTCTCTGGCAACAACTCAACACTGGCTCGGGATAGCCTCGTGTTTGGTGCATTTCCATTAAACTCCAAATGTGCAGCGTTATTTCATTAAGCAGCCTGGATCTTTATCACTGGTTTACTGCAACTCGGTTTCTGGTGGGGGATTCACACTGGCTACCCGCCTGTCGGCTACCTCGTGTTCTGGCTCTACTCCATTTATGACCGCTTCTGTGGCCTGGTGGTTAGATCATTTTCCTCGGATGTGGGAGGTCGTGGTTTCGATCCCTGGCCAAGTCATACCAAAAACTTACAAAAATGGTACTAACAGCTTCCTCGCTTGGCGCTCAGCATTAAGAGATTAGTGTTAGGACTGGTCGGCCACGTGTCAGGATAATGTGTCTGGCATGATGCCCCAGTGCTAGAGATCACTATAAACTGCCACACTGCAGACATCGTAGCGATATGACTGAAAAATTGTTAAAGCTACGTTAAAAATCCAAGTCTCTCTCTCTCTCTCTCTCTCTCTCTCACACACACACACACACACACACACACACACACATTTCCATGATGGGGTGCTCGACATAAGCAGGACACTAACACGCTGTGGCCACGTTGTTGTATTTGTCCAGTGTGCAGCACCCTTTGCCTGCTTTTTCCTCCTGCAACCATTCACGAGCCTCTGATAATCCGGTCCTGCCTCCTCCGTGTCCACCGCCTGAATGATGAATGAATGGAATGAATAATTGTCAGACTGAAACTGAAACTTAAAAGTATTAAGGTCGCCTATGCATCTGGTACTTTCGCGACCGGAGATTGCATCGCTTTCTATCGGTCAAACGCGGACGTGATAGAAAACACCCCTACGATTTTTATACTATAGAGTTAATTTTAGGGTGAGGGATAGAGAGAAGTCAAATAGCATGTATATAGATACAAATTTAAAACAAACGACAGACACATTTTTTCAAAACAACTTTTTTATTCAAAGAACTAACAACCAACAAATAACCATAAAAAAGATGGAAGTCATTGGGTCATTGATGTACACTACGTTTCCTAGCTAAAGACAAGAGATATCCAAAATGGTCGCAAAACCATCGATCTACTTTGTCATCGTTTCTAGAAGAGTGACGATCAAAATAAGTCACTAAATGTTCTAAAGAATACCCAAGACTGCGTTGATGAAGAAAATGCATACATTATTGTCCACACACCATGGAATCCGTGCCTTGTAATTTCACATTATTGAATCGTGTCGTCTGGGCATTTCTTCTCATAAAGTCGATGATGTCGTCTTCCAAAGGTGGCAATCCATACGAATCAAAATACTCCATATAACCCTCTTTCGGGAGGTAGACGGCTACACAGTGGGTTCCTGGGAGATGACTGTCGTCCTTGTTGATGACATAAGCTCGATGGTCTTGAGGTTTGTGATGAAGCAGTTCATTTTAGCACACACCAAGAAGCAGTGTACGAACTGTGGTTTAAAAGGTAATAAAGTTCATAGGTATTAATTTTGTGTTGTTGATTTTTGTTTTTTTACTTGTTTGGTTTTCTTTTTCCCACAGGTAATGATAAGTCATTAATTCAATCCTGACTTTTTGCTTGAACATCTCTGACAAGTAACCGTTTCTTCGCTTCGTCACCGCACTATGGGCCAAGAGCAATTTGATGCGATCAATCTCTAGAGCCATCAGTGGATGGGAGGAATGATCAAGCAAGTAGCTGAATTTGACTGGGATGATCGTTTTGACGTTCATAGCATACTTTCTTAATCAGTTCCGTAATTTTATCCGCCAGGTGTTTGGCAAAATAGGAGACTAAATATAGTTCTTGTTCTGGCCATCTGGACTTCATCACCACGTCCTCTTCATCTTTGTCTTGGGATTCTGTTTCCACGGTATACTCCCATTCCATATCCATAGATTCTCCACCATTCAAAGAGGGATAAGTGTCTTTCAATATTTCTAATAATCTAGAATGACTTATCTCAGACTGTTGATTTCTATCGTACTATCGAAGTCGGCATACAAGATGACGTTCACCGTGTTATTTATGGGTATTGGCTTTGCCAACTGAAGTTCCACTCGAATAGGGCCGGATTTTATAGGGTGGAAATGTCCCTCGTCGCTGCATTGGTCTGGAGTAAAATCAAAAGCCCACAAAGTGTAACCTTCTGCATTGTCGTACGTAGAGTCTGGCTTCTTCAATGACTGTTTTGTAACAGACAGACTCAGCTATCAAATGGAAAGCGGCACTGCTACGATTCAGTCTCAGGCGACCATCCATTCGTTCAGAAAATACCTCACTTGCAACCACATGTTGAAATGCAAACGATCCATCAATTCTAAAACGTTGTTGGGTCCTTTGGTTTTGTTTCGTCTACTGTTGAATCCCACATTGTGGTTTGGTTCGTTATCTGTAATCAAATATGTATCGTTTAATTGGCCTGCTGTGTCAGGTGTCCATACCACACAAGCATCCAGATGGTTGTTCTTGGCTTCTTTTCCGTACGTCAAGATATTCTCTAGGTACACTTGGTTAGGGTAAGTGTCCATGCTGCTACTGACCAGTTTGTTATTCAAGTACAATTCCACTCCATTGAACAATTAATGCATGAAAAATTGTTGACTGGGGTTACTTTATCTTCGTTCTTTTTATCGAGACCGCCCGTCGATGTGTCGATCGCTTTTACTTTCAGGCACAAGTAACTGATATTTAGATCGATGTAATCTACGGGCTGTCCTTTGATTTCAAACTCGATGGGATCTGATCGTGAGTCCTTGACAGAGGAGGCGGGATGAAATTCGACCCATTGAAATTCTCGCATCGTCATCATGGTCGTTGGTTTGGCAAACATATCCAATTCCGACTTGGAACAGGTGCAAGACTCTTGGTGCATCATTTTCATTCTTTCTTTTTCTCTTTGTTTGTTAATAATCAACAAGTCTAAGTCTCGGATGGTTCTTTTCTTCTTGATCTTTTTAGCTCTAGGGGTGTGAAGTCCTATGGAAGGGTGTCTTCTTCGTCTCTTTCTGTCCTTGTTGTGGCGTCAGGGAAACAGGAATGCCTGATTCGGCAGCGTCAAGGGCATTTATTGCCCGTCTGAAGCAAGACATTTTTGTCTGCTGTCAAGAAAGCTTATTTGGGGTTTTGATTATTGATGATGACATTTTGAATAAATTCTTTGACGTGCGTCAATGTGGCATCTTTTAAAGCGTGCAATCCTCGTATCACCATCGGTTTCAAAACCGGGGTAACCGAACGAAAGGCCGATTTCGTCATATCTCTTAAACCATGTCCTCGCTGTCGAGCGACGCATCTGCACACTGGATACATGACTTACAACAATTGTGTCCACCAAATGTTCACCGCTAAAATAATAGCCTACCGCAATGTTCAACGTGTAGATGCAGAATGATGGATTGCTTGTTAACTTTATATCACCTGAAAACCCGATTTTATTCATTTCTTCTTGTAATTGGATTATCAGGATTTCGATATGGAAAGTGTTTTCAGTTTCAGTGATGTTTTTGACTTGTGTAGGGTAAATAATGTCCACTAAAGCCACTTCCCAATGTGCTTCGTGATCTAATCGGATGGCTGGAGGTAATTTTGCCTTGTAACAAACAAAGTATTGTTGGGAAACACCTCCATGGAACTGTCACTGCGTAACGTTAAGTAGAACTGGTTGTTGTTGTTCATAATTCCAGAGTTCTGCTGATGTCCGAGGGGTTACTCGAAGTAGAGGAGTGTCTAAAAGAGGATTGCTGTTGTGGTTATTGTTGGAGTTGTGATTGATACTGGACACAAGACTCCCCTTGTTCCCGTTTCAGGAGTGTTTCAGAGAAGGATTGGGGTGAAGGTAACCGATCCAATATATCAGTAAAAAGTCCACAATCGTTTGTCTCCTTGTTGCTAACTCAAATTGGCAAAGGCCGGACCGACGACACAATACACCATCAAGATTTGGCAGAAGAAGACGAGTTTAGTTTTAGGCACACGATCTTCACACCACAAACACAAGGGTTGCTTTTGTAGATCTTGCAGAGAAGAACTCAGCGAAGGAGTGGTCACTGCGGTGGTAGCGATTGAGGCTGTGTTGAAGGGCATGATGGTCACTTCTTTTTATAGTCGATGACTTGCGAAGCGTCGATCCAAGAATCAAAACTGGAAGGATATCCTTTCCAACGCAATTTGAATTATCTGACATGCCGTTTTCCCACTTTACGGGTTCTTTGATCGAGAATACTTTCGATGTCGTACACTTCGTCTTCTTTTTCGGTTTTTTGGTCACGCGTTGTGACTCGGGCAAGTAAAATGTTCCTTTTAACACTTGCCCGTTCATGTTTTCCAATTTATAGACGACAGGAAGACAGTCACGCACTCGTCCAGTGACACGAAACAATTCGGTGGTTCAGTTGGGTAAGTAACCTTGTCGAAAGTGCATTTGCTTTTGCCAGTGCGCACCCAATCTCCTGCTGACAACATTCCACCTTTCTTGGAGACAGCCGCCGTCGGGTACGTACCAAACAAGCACTCATAAACGGTCACTTCGTTGTAGGGAGTCACTTCTTGACAAGCACATCCGATACTCCGACGGTAAGATTGGTTGTACGCTTGGATCAGGTGTGGTAAGACGTCGATGTACTTGAGAGTGTGTTGATGCGTAAGATATTTCCACATTCGTTCTTTCAAGATACGTTGAAAACGTTGCACTATGCTGGCTTTGGTTTCGGGATTATCGGTGGTGAAAAAATGAATATCTCGTTTCATTAACTTGTTTAGAAAGCTTGGTTCAGAAATTCGGTGCCTTGGTCGGTTCGCCATCGAAGAGGGTGACGACCACTTTGTTGCAACAACAGTTTGAGGGCTTTCACTAACTGCTCGATTTGGAAGTCAATGGTACGACCGAGGCAAATTTGGAAAAGACGTCGATGACACAAAACAAATATTTTCAGTCACGACTATAGGTGGCTAAATGAGATACATCGGGCAAATCGGGTTGCCACTGATGATCAATGCCCTCCACTCAGGTGCGACTTCTGGAAAATTTTCGTCGAATGGGTTTGTGTAAAGAATACGTGGCTTGTACTTGTAACCATTGTTGCATTTGGTGTAAATGGAGACTTTTCAGATCGGTTTTGGCAGCACGATACAATTTCTGAACTCCTCTGTAACCTGCAGGATGGGCTGGATGGTAGTAAATGCTGGCTAACACCTTCTCCTTTTTTAATAAGTCACCATCTCTTCGCTGATGATACTTTGAATGGGGCGAAATGGCGGTTTGGAAACAGCTTTGCGTGTTTGATATGCCACGGGATTTGAAGTCGAGGGTAGTTATGGGATTTCTTTGGTCTTGTTTTTCTTTTTTCACTTCTGTTTCCGTTCTTTCTTTTTCAATAGCTGCTATGGATAGTGTACTTTAGACAAATTCAGGCTGATTTCTTTTAGCGCAAGGGAGCATTCATTTTAATTATCAGTGTGTTTAAATCATGTACAATTTCCCAAAGTACAATATCCAAAGAAATATCATCCACATTACATTAATGTAGCATAGAGGTATGCCACCATTCTCTCCAATGTGCATGTTTTAAATGCAAACAGCTTCACCTTACATACGTCACTCTCTCAAAAGTACATAATAACTGGTGAGGAAGTTCATTCCTTTTGTTACCTTTTTTAGCCAGAGAGTGGTGTGCTCTTCTTTTAGGGGACATCTTTGGGTGTTCAGGATAAAAAAAAGCACTGATCTCCATCCTTTATCGCAGGTCTTTGTTCTAATGGAATGCGTCGCCACCGATTGTCTTTACGTCGTATCAACTTGCTGACAGGCACAGGCATTACACGTCGGAAAGGTGTTCGCAACGGACTAAATAGGGACAGTTCTTGATTGGACAAATCTAATAGACCCTGTAGCATGCCCGATCTCTCTTGGACTTTGGTCTTTTTGGGGAGGAGGGTGTCACTGCTAAAGGATAAGTTCTTGGAGACACGGGTATCCATTGTTTCATCAAATGAGGAAGAACGGGTGTCTAGTTGGGCTTGTCTGGCTTCACCGACAACGAGGAAGTGGAAGAACCTGAGGCTACTAGAGACGTGGTAATCATAGCTGTAGGAAGCATCCTCTTGCGGAAAGAAGCTGTTTTCTGGGGTCTTTTCTTGGAGCTTTTCTTTTTCTTTTCCTGTAGGCTTTTCTTTTTCTGTTGCTGTGACCTTGTCTTGACACCACTGCTCTTTTTCTTCTTCTGAGTCTGTTTGGCTTTCTTGGGAGTGGCTTTTTTCTTAAGGAGGACCTTGGTGGCATTGTGATCCCATTTTAAGACGGAACGAATGATGACACCTCCTGGAGAACCGGTACCTCCTGGTTTCAAAATGGTTTGCTTTTGGTTTGAGTGTCGATGCGGGGATCGGCCAGTTGCGTCAAGGCAACTTTGTTTCTCTCAAAAAGCGTTTAGTTTCCTGTGGAATGTGAATGATGCCTTGCAGTAATTGACGTGGCTGCCACCTTAAACCATCGTAAGACTTGTCTGAGACTGGTTTCTAAGACACGAGCACGTATTTGTGGTACTTTTTGCGACTGATGCCGCACAAGGCACGAATCAATATGACGGTAAGATGAGACTGAAGGGATGTCATGTTGACACTGTGTGAGACAGACCCGATGTTTTTATAGATTCATTTATGTTGTTATTGTTGAGTCGATGAAGTGGACATGTACACGACAGGCCCTCCGTCTTGGCACCAGTAGTGAAACAAATGGGTCCGAAATCGCAAATAATCAGGGGAAGTATGTTTTAAATCCACAAGTAAATAGGCGTGTTGGGTTTGAGTGGCATCGTCGTACGCCTGAGTCAGCCAAGGCTTTCCTAACTGTTTGGCTAAGACTTGCATTACGATGATGTCCTTTGCGCATAAACCACAGTTTAATTTCTTCTTCGTCTTTTCTTAACCTGTCGTCGAAGATGACCAGATGGGTTTGACTGGTCAGACACGATCCTGTCGTCTTCGCCAGGAATGCCTTCCACAAACACGATGGAATCCCCTTGACTTTCTTGCAAGAGACTGTACGCCGATTGCCACTATTTGTAACACCATACGATCCGTTGAGGTGGAAGATCGATCAAATGATGTTTATGTTCGATGAAACGTTTGACAAATTCGGTTTTGCCTGAACCGCTAAGTCCGGCAATTAACATGCTAAAGGGATGGCTAAGATACAAGGCCTCCCAACTAGCACGATCTAAGTGTTCGTCGATGACTTTGAAAGTGGAGCCAGAGGGAGCAGAGACAAACGAGGCAGCCATAGTGCAATGAATGTCACTTTTGACACGAAGACAAACAGGACAAAGGTTTTAATAGGTTTTTTCAGTGTGTTTGTGTGTTTGTGTGCGTTCGGGTATGTTTGTGTGGATAGTAAATTTGGAGTTTGCATGCGTTCGTGTACATTTGTGTGGATAGTGGAGTGTGTGTTTGTATGCGAGCGCGTACGTTTATGTGGATAATATATATTGCATTTGTGTGCGTTTGCATACGTTTGTATGGATAGTAGTGTTGTGTGTTTGTATGAGTTCTTGTACGTTTGTATGAATAGAAGAGAGTGTTGATTCCCTTCCCTTCTGTGTGGATAGTTGAGTGTGTGTTTGTGTGGATATTAGAGTGTGCGTTTGCATGCATTCGCGTACGTTTGTGTGGATAGTATATTTGGGGTTTTCTTTCCCTCCCTTCTGTGTTGAAAGCATACTTTTTCTTCTCCTTTCAGTGTGTGGATAGTAGATTTTGGGTTTGTAAGCATGTGCGTTCGTTCGTGTGGATATTAGAGTGTGTGTTTGTGTGGATAGTAGATCTGGGGTTTGAATGCCTGCGCGTACGTTTGTGTGGATAGCAGAGTGTGTGTTTGTATGCATGCGAGTCCGTTTGTGAGGATAGTATATTTGGGTTTGTTTTTTCCCATCCCTTCTGTGTGGATAGTAGAGTGTGTGATTGTGTTTGTATGCGTTCGGGTACGTTTGTGTGGATAGCAGAGTGTGTGTTTGTATGTGTTCGCGTACATGTTTGTGGAAAGTATATTTGTGGTTTGTTTTCCTTCTTTCTGTTTTGATAGTATATTTGGTTTTTTTTCCTCCCCTGTGTGGACAGTAGATTTGGGGTTTGCATGAGTGCTCGTACGTTTGTGTGGATAGATGATATTGGGTTTTTTGATAGTAAATATTGGGGTAGTTTTGACAATATATATTGAGTTTTCTACCTTTCGGTTCTGTGCGGATAGTTGAGTGTTTTTTTCTTCTTCTTCTTTTTCTTCCCTCTGTGATGTGTGTAAGTTTGTTTAGGTGTATGTTCGCGCGTATGTTTGTGTGTGTATGTATTGGTCTTTTTTGTCTCTATAAAACTCCCCTTATCCCTATAAATACATTTCACCTACCTACCAACCTACAGTAGCGCGTATTCAGGTTAGCCACATGCAACACTGTTACCATTATTCCCCTAGTGTCCAGTACAGTGAAGTAATTGAAGCTGGAAATTTTGAGACAATAAATATAGACTTAGGTTTTTCCACAGGTTGTAGCTATAAATAAATACTAAGGTTTTTAAACATGAACGTCACACAAGTTGAGGCTATAAATAGTTTAAAAAAGGTAATTTCTACAAGTTGTAGCTATAAATAGATAGTTGGATTTCATAGGAATATTTACAGGTTATAGCTATAAATAGATACATGGGCGTTTATCCACGACCGTCACACATGTTGAGACTTTAAATAGTTACTTGGTTTATCCATTTTAGTCTAAACCAATGTAATCTAATGTTCGGGGATATGTTTAGTCTCCTTTAAATTCTGGGACATTTTCGTCATTTTAGCGTTACTTTTAGTCACATCAATTTTGGCGTTGGTCTTTTCTTTGATTATAGATATTTATAGCATCATTATAATTATGCAAATTTATCAACACCGCCAACATAATTTCAAGTCTAGGTAATGCTTGATATATTAATCTCGGGCTTGTATTATTATATGCCTGTCTCTGTCTCTGCTGTGTTTGGTCCTCTACCATCCTTGTCCCTAGACAGGCCCTATACAGTTTCCTCATTGTCCCTAGACAGGCTCATCCATGTTCAATGTCCAATTATTACTAGATAATCCCGTGTTCAATTCCTCTAGACAGTCCCAAGCCATTGTCGCTATACTTTCCCTAAGTTCGATTTCCCTTGTCCCTATACAGTCCCAGGGTGTTTTACCTTATGTGTTCTCATTGGCTCTACGGTATCAATATATGTCTATGTGTTATATATGTGTATGCGTATATATCATGTATTTGTCTCTCCCTAGTGTAGCGCGTATTCAGGCAAAACCCTTGGTACATTGTTAAGAATGTTCAGTACCGTGACGTAATCTCACCTGTTCCATTCCTATTATCGGTATATAAAACCCCCCACTTTCCCTTGACGCTATACAGGACCAATATTCCACATGTTCAATTCCCCTTGACGCTAAACGTGCCCAGGGTAATCAGAAAAGTATTGTCGCTATACAGGCCCAAGGGGGTTTGTAATGTATTTTCCATTGACGGTATTTCGCCCCATTAACTACTTTCACAGAAGAAGTTCCACTTAACATTAAAGTCAACAAAAATGTTTAATGAGAGTAACACAACTAAGAAACTGGAAATCTGTCGCCAGTACAAAATATTCATTGGGATAAGACAAATATACTCCTGCAAGGAAACACTCGTTGCTTGCAACAATTAGATAATGACGTTCATTTCAATAAAATGTCTCAGCACATAATAGCCCGTTTCAAAGTTAAATAAATTAAATAATGATGGGACATTATAGATTGACCCAAACAGACGAGAGTTGAAGATCTGCTTTGTATTCGTTTAACGCAGGTTAACAATGTGGTGGGGGATAACTCCACGACAATTTTGAAGATTAATTTACTTAAACATTTTCTACGTAATTTTCAAAAATGCTTGTCTCTGCATACTGTTAAAAACACGGATGTTCAAATCTTCAAAGTATTGCTTATTTTACTAGCTTTTACCTGGTTGTTCTTGGAGATTTCAACTTTCGTTTGAACTAGTCCAAACCACACTCACATTGGAGCTAATGTCAGTCCGTTTTTTCTGCCTATACTGCCCTCCTCCTAATAGAAAAGACAAGCTGGCTGACTCTCTCTTTTTGGAGCAGTTTCCGAATCTCCTGGACTATGGAAATTCGATAGGTGGAAACCTGATTATTCTTGGAGATTTCAACTTTCACTTTGACTGTCACGGAAACCCAAATGCATCAAAGCTCATAGATTCCATTAATGTTTTCAACCTGAAACAGTCAATTAACCAAAACACCCATAAACACGGTCACTTTTAGACTGGATTCTTCATAGACCCGATGATAACATTCAACGGTCCTCCCTGGTATCCCATGACCTTGCATCAGATCACCTCTGCATGATATGCCATCTTGACGTATCAGTCCCTAACCCACCACCTCTATCTACTACTAAGAGAAACCTCCGTATGATAAATAGAACCAAACTAATGCACGACATCCAAGCTAACTTAACAACTTGCTTACCTCCTACCGCAGAACAACTCGATAACAGCCTGGGTTCATTGCTTGACAAACATGCAAGAGCTACCAAGTGCAGTGTATCAATTCAAAAGTGTTCTCCATGGTATAGCAGTGTTAGGGACCAGCTTCGTGCTTCTCAAAGAGACTGCCGTAAAGCTGAGAGGCTTTGGCTTTCCACCAGACTCTCACTATTCATAAGCAAATCTATGAAATCTCTAAGAAGAATGTCACAAATATAGTCCATGCAGCGAAATCAGCCCACTACACTACTAAGATCATGGAAGGTTTCAGCTGCAAAGAGCTCTTCGAGATTACTAACAAGCTAATGTCAAGGAACAAATCTACAACACTTCCAACTATCTTCTCGACCTTCCCGACATGTTTGCAAATTTCTTCCGTGATAAAGTACAAACAATTAGAGATAAGCTTGACACCACAATTTCAATTGACTCGTCTTCACCATACAGTTGGGATACAGAATTTGAGCGGCAACCATTAGCAGCATTTGAACCTGTCTCTATGGATTTTGTACGTACAACCGTGATGAAGAGTGCACCAGTCATGTGAACTTGATCCAATTCCAACATCACTGCTGCTTGAGTGCTAGATCCAGTATTGCCTTCACTAACTGATGCTATTAATACCTCTCTCTCATCCGGGGAATTCCCATCATTTTTCAAAACTGCCATTGTAAAGCCTCTGCTGAAGAAACCAACACTAGACCATAACGATTTAAAGAACAACCACCCAGTTTCTAATCTTCCATTCATATAAAAATCTTAGAAAAGGTTGTTTTATCCCAGCTGGTATCTCATCTAAATTCAAACAGTCTTTTTAGCAATGTACAATCTGCATATCGCCCATTCCACAGTACTGAAACTACACTTCTAAAAGTAGTTAATGACATTCTCTCTGCGTTGGATAGCGGAAAGATTACAGTCCTCGCCCTCCTTGATTTGTCTGCAGCATTTGACACAATATACCATGATATATTACTTCACCGTCTCCAGCATGTATTTGGCATTCATGATACAGCCTTACTGTGGTTCAAGTCCTACTTGGTTAACAGGACACAAATTGTATCTGCAAATGGAATACACTCCAGCCCAGTTGATCTATGTTGTGATGTTCCATAGGGGTCTGTTCTTGGACCTGTTCTCTGCATTCTGTACACTCAGTCGCTCTCAAGTGTTATAGATCATCATCCAGTGTCTCACCAATTGTACGCTGATGACACCCAAATATACTAATCTAGAAACCCAACTGACGTTGATGCTACCATCCAAGGTGTAGAGAGGTGCATTTCTGATGTGAAATCATGGATGACATGTAACAAGCTGCAGATGAATGATGATAAAACTGAGGCCATTCTGATCACAACACAAAGACTTTCTCATTCACATCCTTTACCTCAAACAATAAATATCAACAACACCAACATTAAATTCACACAATCAGTACGAAACCTAGGTGTGACTATGGACAGTATTATCACATTGCACCAACATGTCATGAACATATGCAAGGCTGCATATCTTGAGCTGAGACGCATCAGCTCCATTCGCAAATATCTTTCAGTTGATGCCACTAAAACTCTTGTGTGTTCATTAGTACTTTCAAGACTGGACTATTGTAACTCAATTCTGTCTGGTTCATCTCAATATCTGCTCCAGAAACTTCAAAAAGTTCAAAACACAGCTGCTCGGATCACACTTAGAGTACCACGATCAGAGCACACCTCCCCACTGCTTTGTACCCTACACTGACTATCCATTCGATCCAGAATCAGACACAAAATTTGTTCTCTGCTCTACGTTTCACTGTCGGACTCTAGTACAACATACCTATCCGACCTCATCCATGTGTACACACCAGCAAGATACTTACGCTCCTCTTCTGACAATCGTATACTCATTATTCCCACTATGAAAACAAAGTCATATGGACAGCGTTCTTTTGCATACCAGGGCCCAGCAACGTGGAATGAATTGCCCATTGAATTTAGACACAAAGACACAGTCATCACATTCAAAAGGGCTCTCAAAACTCACTATTTCGACTGCAAGAACAAACTTAAAGACCTAATATTCTCAGCATGTTTTTTTAATGTTTTCTAATTTCATGGTGTTTGTTTTTGTAATCATATCATTATATGTTTTTTTGTATTATCTTATAGGTGTTGTCTAATGTTGTAAGACGCTTAGAGCTAAAGATTAGGTGCTATACAAAGTCCTCATTATTATTATTTTCACCTAAATAATGTCAAATAATGTCAGAGTATTATTATTACTTTGTCAGTCCTATATTATTATTATTATATATTATTATTATTATTTAGCAGTTTATATATGTCATTACATAAAAGGAGTGTTGGACTTCACAGGTGTTACTTCTGATTTTGAATTCGACCGCGCTCGGCAGTTACGTAATAAATACTGTCTTCCACTCATATATATAACCTTCGGGTTTTAACCACGTGATAGTACTGAACCAATCAGTCATAATAAACAGAATCCGCCAACTAATCAGATGTGGCAAACTGGCAAACCTAAGTCAAGCGCAATTTTTGTGATATTAACCACATAATAATAAGGTTCGATATAGTTCAGTATATAAAACATTCTGACCTTTTTTGTTTCTTACTCTGCGCAAAAAACAGACTAAAACTCTATATCCTAAAATAGTCTGTATAGTTTACAGTAGCAGAACAAGTTCTTTAATGGGTAAACTGTGGCAAACCAATTACAGGGTATAATGGTGCTAAAAGAATTGCGGTTGCCAGGGAAGCTGCAACCACAAGGGTCCGTTAGAAAGAAAATTAGGAGTATCAGTCCATGATTCAAGGGATAGGGGGTCTAACCTTTATCAATATAACACAATGGAAGACACCAACCTGCTAGTTTATCCTAACTGAGTCTGCTAATTTCCAACTTAAGCCAGTCGTAATTGAGAAATATCAAATTTTCAAAACAGTTCGACTAGACGTCTGGACACGTAATGGCCCCTGCAGTGCCGTTTGCATTCGGATAGTCTTGGATTTCACCACTGACCGAAATTTAAGATCCGAACAACCTCGAGTCTGAAGTTCAGCGCTAAATGCAAGCAGACGATATCAAGGAAATAAATATATATTTTATTGTGCCATCTTCGTAACCAACAACTGCTGCTCATCCATTTTCTTTTAAGTTAATATACGGACAACAATAAAAACACAAAATGTATAACTGTTTAAGTGATTACAATAAGTATCGACTTCTATTTTCAATCAATAAGTATGTTTCAGGAGTTAACAATGCACTATGCAACAATGAAACCAGCAATCAACACTAAATTTACCAAAATCAATATTTGTTTTTGCCACCAAAAATTAAACCGCATCAGAATGTACATTAACGATATTTACTGCGGGCTCGAGTTTGTTCGTATCTTAACTTTCGGTCAGTGGTGAAATCCAAGATTATCCAAATGCAAACGGCACTGCCGGGACCATTACTTGTCCAGGCGTCAAATCGGCGAACAATTATTGCATTTTCTCCAATATGGCACAAACTGAACGAAGTGTGTCGCGCTGTTTTGAAAATTGAACTGTTCTTGATTACGACTGGCTCAAGTTGGAAATTATCAGACTCAATTAGGATAAACTAGCAGGATTGGAACAACCGAGGGGTGCGGACTGGTGTCTTCCCTTGTGTTAGGTTGTTACAAGTTAGACCCCCCCCCCATCCATTGATTCATGGACGGATGCTCCTAAGTTTGCTCTTTAGCGAACCCCTGTGGCTGGAACTATGCACAGAATAGATTACATTACTCAATAAATCTTACAGTTTTTATATAAAGTCAGAATATGGCAGGTGTTACTTTCAGCAATAAATTAGCTGTACCTTCATCTGAGTGTAAATGTATGTGAATCACATACCTATATTATCGAACCATCGAGGTCATGGGTCACAAACGAAAATAAAATGGCGTCCATACGAACTTGACTCGATGGATGAAAAGTTCGTTTACCGCGAAACACGAATAACCTAAAACTTCATATTTAATACACGTGTTGTGAAGTGAAGTCAAGCAACCACATAGTGGAGAAAACACATCTGGTATTAAATGGGGGTAATACAGGCGTGTAATTTGTGCAAGAAACGGTGCTGAATGTATTAAGTCAAACCTTGGCAAGCCAAGTGTAATATAATGATCAACATGGTAAAACTTACTAACAGAGATTTCCTACTGGCAAAATAAATTATAGGATTAGCCAACTAGTAATTCAGTATAATTTGACTCCATGGACGACGGGAAGTCTGAGAACATGCCCATGAAGTGGCGCGTTATCGAAAATAGGGAGAAGCTATACGTTAAAATTCATTTAACCATACAGCAACTAATTTACCACAACTACATGCTCTTGCGCTGCCCAAGGTCCAATCTAACACTAATATCTTAAACGAAACATCTCTGATAACATATGGAGATTTCACATGCAGTAGTAAATATCCACCCCAACCCCATTATGGCGCACAGCTGGTTAATCATATGACACTACCCCCATCTTAAAAGTTCTAATTGTCCTGAACTTGTTCATTGTGTTTTTCAAGGTTCTAGACGTAACCTCACATTTGCCTTTTCTATTATTGATCGGATAGAGTCCAAATTCGGATTTCTGAATTTGGCAGTTTCTTCTAAAATATCAAGAAACCCGGACCAAACGCTGACAGGTAATGTTCAGGCTGGATAGGGTCAGACTTGGAGATCCGGTGGCTGGCTCTGGTAACTGCATCATGTCTAGTGGAATATTTTCTGGTTCTGTATTCTAGCCTGATGGGCCTCTGAAGGCAATTCTACACATCTGGATAGGCTCTGGTCGTCTGTGCACCCCGATAGGCTGAGTTCAGATATTGACAACAAAACCCGCATTGGCTTCTCTGATGTCAGGGACGTGTCAAGTGGATCTTAAGCGAATAGCTTGATTTAAACATGGCGGGTTGAGAGTTTATGGCTGCGTCCGCTGATGGTACTGAGCAAGGGTGATCTGGTAAGTCTCTGACGCAGATATGGTCTTTCTGTAGAGACTAGAGATTTAACTGGAAGGAAACCCTAATTTCTTGCATAATTTTTCCTTAATGGACTCGTTTTTAACCTCAAACCCTCCAGAGCAGGCCCAGGTGCTATTAGGATCCAAATGCACCATGATCTTACTTGACATACTCTCAAAGTAACGTGTTTCTTTTAATATGTTGTCAGAAAGATTTAACATCGTACCAGGGTGAAAATTCCTAACCTTCAGAACAGAAATATGCCCTAGTATTGCCATTCCCCAGTTGCACAGAGTCAAACTGAGCATCTTCATCCCCAACAGCTGATGTGATAGGTGAATAGGGCTCGGGTTCTTCCAGCCTAGGCCTCTTATGAGAGTTATCGTGCCGACTCGCATCCCTTGTACAAGACACACATCCTTCAATCCATTCGTTGCTTGAATGACTGAGGCGCCAGCACCTATTCAACCAATTTGAAATGGTCCATCGTGCCATTTTAGCAGGCTCACTATGATACTTGCATGGCCGTACAATCCACATATAATACTTTGGATATAGTGCTAGATAAAACCCATTTGGATCACCGAAATAATCATTAGACAGGCTTTAAATGTCCAGCCTATGCTGCCTGAAGACATGTTTTTTCAAATTGTTTATTTTTTAAAAACAATTCCCCTCCAATGTCACCATGGGCATATGACACACATACAATCCTGTGGCGGGCCAGCCAAGTGGGCATTGAGATGTCTCGTTGAAAATTCAGGCAGCACTTCATTCTGGAAGGACAACAGAAGGAATCATTGTAAACAGCCCTGTCTTCTTGTTATACGTGTGCGGGTGTGTGGTATCACTCAGCACACGGAGTTAACTACCATCCTGGAAATGGATTCTTGATGAATTCTTGATGAATTTGTAAAGTATCAAATGCAAGAGTGTTCCCTTTATAGAGTAATCCCAGATGTTTTAGAGTGTTCGCAAGAAGAATCCACCAAATCATGAGAATAGCCTTGTTATTCCCAATCCCGGGAAGCTCAGCTCTGATTGATCAGGTCAGAGCTTTATAGATCCCATTTGACTTTCGGTAGCTACCTATTAAAACAGACACTGTTGTGCCGGTGTCACCTGTCCCATGTGGCCTGCCTCCCCTCTCACAGTATGGAACTCTTTCACCCACTACGTCATCCTCAGAATCCTACAAAACTGAACACAACCTCAGGGCTGGTGATCAAGAAAATAAGAAGGAAAGAAGAGTATGTATAACTGAACAGAAACTTTCTTCAACTCTTTCAGTCTTTTGTCCCAATTGTAAATCCATTGTGGTAGGTGCTGTCCTTGATACAGCATCAGTCTATCAATATGGTATGCTTTAGCCGGTTATTTTTGAACTTTCTTCACCATATAAGTTATATCATCTATTTTCTTCATAATAAGGTAGGGACCCTTCCAGGGTGATGTCATCTTTTGTCATACACCTACTTTACACAAAGGTCATGAAGCTAAACAGGTTGATCCACTTTAAATGATCCATATTTTGCCTTTAAATTATAATATCTTTTCTGGTAACTAGCATTTTGTTGTAAGTATTTCCGTGCTAGTTTATGAGCTTGTTTCGTTTTTTTAAATCCTGCAATCCCTCGGTGTAATCATCGCATGCATTCTCTTTATAATGTTTTCATGGACAGGTTCCCCAATAACAGCTAACATTGGCAGTATCACTTCTCTGCCCAATATCGTCAAATTTGGGCTTTTGCTAGTTCTCGTGTGTCAATGCTTTGTATGTCATCATCACTTGCGGCAGATACCAGTCCCAGTTATTTTGATCCTTTTCTCAATACATTATTATCGCAAGTGTTCGATTAAATATTTCCACAAGGCCATTTGCTTGAGGTCTTAGTGGTGTTGTTCTTGTTTTATTGATGGATAAGAAGTCACACATGCCGCGAAAAATCTTTGATTCTAAGCATTTACCCTGATCTGAGTGAAACTGGAGAGGAGTGCCAAACCTGCAGACAAATTCGTTGACAACGGCTTTGGTTACTGTTAGTGTTTCTTGCTCTGTTATAGGTATGGCCTTTGTCCACTTTGTGAAGCTGTCACAAAGTGTCATTATGTACTTATTACCATTATTTGTACATGGAAGTGGTCCTAAGATATCAAGGGCAACATTGTCCATAGTTTCACCAACTAAATATTGTCCCAAGGGTGCACGATTCTCCTTATTGGAAGAAGTACGTGTGGCACACTTGTCAAACCTTTTACAGTAATCATTAACATATTTTTTTTTCATTGCATGCCAGTATTAGTGCTGTTTAATTATTCCCAATACTTTTGAGCACAAAGATGATGAGCAGTTGGAATGTCGTGATAGTATCTGAGAACATTATATCTGAGTGTTCTGGCACTATTAGCTGAGAAAGCTTGGAACCACCGTTGTATAGCATTCTACCATGCAACTCAAGCCGATCCCATTGTAGGCATAAGGTTTCAGTGAGGACTAATTTTCAGATATACGATGCCATTCCGAACGAGCGCACCCTTCACCTACGGCTACCATAATCGGTGCAATATTTGGGTCTTCGAGCTGACGATTTCTAACTTCGGATGGTTCCCATTTACAGAGCATTTCTTGGCTTGCGAAGAAAGCAAACTCTTTATCAGCAGTTTAATATCCTGTAATATCTCTGGATATAACTCTGTTGTATCTGAACAAATCAATTTCTTATCAGTTTCTACCTCACACTGTGTTGACACTTTTAAGTCCAATCAATCTGTGTTCACTGTCTTCATCTGAATCCACGTTTCTTTGAACTTCCTCTTGCCTCCTACAGGTGACACATGGATGTCTTGACATTGCTTGAGCGTTGGAATGTTTCTGGCCAGGGCGATGGGATACATTGATATTATATGTGCTCGGTTCCTGAAGCCACCTTGCAACGTGTCCAGTAGAGTCACGCAAGTTCTTAATCCTGCTAATAACTGCATTATCCATTCTCAAAAATATTTCTTGTCCATAGAAATATGAATGAAAGTTTCATAGAGCCGTAATAACAGTAAGTAATTGTTCCCTTTTCACACAGTATGACTTCTAATGAACGTTCATAGCCTTACTCATATAAGCTATGACTCTTTCTGTTTGATCACATTCCTGATATTAATGAGAGTATACATTAAAGTATAACCTTTTGAGTCAATCATATTTTGCCATTGACGTACATGTGCCGCGTAGTTTACCTGTTTTGAAAATAGAGTCGATTGTTTACGATGTGTGCAGTGGAGAAGACAATGTTTAATTCATCCATGGAACAGGATTCCTAAAGTTGAATCGAATTAATAATAAAATTCCCCATGCCTATCAGTAAAAAGCATCTAAAGCGATCTTGAGGTATGGCTGGATATTATCGGAAATTCTGCTCAATCTTTCCTATAATACACAAACGATCAATTTGTTGAGTAGGTGAACCAGGTTTTATTGGTCTGATAAATGTCAGGCTTTTTATAAATTAAGGGCCATTCATACATCTGCAGCAGTTCCTTCAGCTTCAAATATCATTCAATCATTAAAAATGTATGTTGATGCAAGTGATATAGAGGTCTGTGGAATATTGATTGAAGAAGATGAAAATGGTATGGATGATATCCCTTATCTGGTACGCTTGAAGAAATCCTCCGATACCATGAAACTATCGATATGCTTAAGAATTTCCCGTGCTTTCATTGGTACGTGGTCTTTGTCCACAGGCTTGCCGAATGTTACGATGATTCGGTCAGTAAACCCTGCTTCGCTGTCATCAGTGCGTTAATACTTTGCCTGTGTGTACTGTTTCAGTGGAATGTGAGCCAGCTATATGGAGTATCTTTAAGGAAAACACTAATGTTGCTTTCGGAACCATCCCACTTTTCGCGCCTGGAACCCTCAGTTCCAAGAAACAACAAATTATTTATTCGTGTCTATGATTATAAATTGTCCAATCTATACTCAAGATTAGCATTTCTTATAGACAAAATCCTTTTCTGTTAAGGCCCGGCCCTAGGATGTGCGGGGCCCAAGGCAGCATGCGATGAGCGCGGAGCCCCCCCCCCCCAAAAAAAAACAAAAAAACAACAACACAGCATTGCCTGAAAGCGCGGGGCCCAAGGTGCTTGTCTCGTTCGCCTTGCCATATGTTTCTATTATCAGAGCTCCTGATTACCAGCTCGCTTTTCTGAGGAACAAACATTCAGAGATTTATGCTCAAATCCTGACTGATATCAGAATCTGAATGCACTTTAAGGAATAAATAGGTCACACGAACTTCTCCGAATTCGCCAATTTAGAAAGTTGATTTCCTACTTGAATTCCCCTTTCCAGTCCCTGGTTGACAACCAAAGCGAAACTGAAGTCATCCTCGTCTGAAGAAGTATATTGGTTAAAGCTGTTTTTTCAGCCACATGTATTGTAGTTTAATTGTTCCACAATGCTAAACCGTAATAACGCTGGTGAGCCTGTGGCTAGAGGTGCGCAGTATCATCGGTATACCGGTTTACCGCGGTATTTTTTCCGGTGGTACGTACCACGTACTTTTTCACTCCACCGGTACGTTGGTAGTTTCTGTCAGTAAGGAATGTACGAAAATTCCCGAGCAATCTTGTTACAGTTTAATTGATATTAACATCGTGTTTTCATTATTATGATAAAATAGTTCAATAAATTAAGTTTCTTCTCACAAAATGGTTTTTATCTGTCAAAAAGTAATGCTGAATATTACAAATATAATTTAACTAAATATCCATTTAATCTTACATGACTGGTCTGGCGTGCGATACACATATTCACTCGGTCATTCAGACCACTCCAGTGGCCAAGTGGTTAGAGCCTCCGCCTCGGATGCGGAAGTTTGCGGGTTCGAGCCCCGGCCGAATCAGACCAAAGACTTATCCAATTGGTACTAACAGCTGCCTCGCTGGGCGATCAGCATTAAGAGGTTAGTGTTAGAAATGGTCGACCTGGCGTCAGGATAATGTGACTATGTGGGATATAATACTACATATCTGCGGAATGATACCCTAGTGTTAGACATCACTATAATCTGCCACACTGCAGATATTTAGCGATATGACTGAATTTTTTTTTTAAAGCTACCTTAAAAATCCAACACACACACTAAGACCTATAACTTATTGTACAATTTTAAATACTAAATATTAATCCACTTACAATATATCCGGAATGATTTACTGCTGTACATTTTAAATATTAAAAAATGCCAGCACACGTTTGTATTTTAAAGAAAGGAAGCCATATTTGATGAAAATGGTGGCTTTTTCCGCTGGGGATAATGGGAGAGTAACATAAGTATCCATGAGCAGTTTATGCGCATCTCATGGTATCTAGGCCGATAAACTAGGGTTAGTTTGAGCTGGACAATAATATCTGAGAGAGAGAGAGAGAGAGAGAGAGAGAGTTTAAGTGTAAGGACTTACCATTTGTCTATTAAAATTACCGAGAAATCTACCTTGTTTCGCAAATCTGAGGATGAATCTGACATTTGCAACCTAAAGGTAGGCGTATCACAGAGAGCAGGATCTGTGTTGATTGTGACGCAAAGTTAGAAGAATTACATCATCTTACAATAATTGCTGTTGAGACAATTCATTACTGGAACACACGCTGGAAATTGTATGATTGGTTACATATTAAATTATTCCTATTGTTCAAGTAGAAAATAATGAGAAGAAATTAGAACAATATTGTTTAGAATTTCTTGTTAAATAATACCCAAACGAGTCAGTCTTAAAAGTCTAGCCAACATGTTAGAAAGAGTCTAGCCAGCATGTTAGAAATAGACCGAATCTTCGTTTTCTTTAACATATATGCTTCACTTATCACCTTTTTTTAAGTAAAATACATCAATAATTTCTTGTAATGAATACATAAAAGTAAAGAGTTTGAACGTACTGTAAAATGATGAGCTTTTGTATAAAATTTAAGAACTATTATTCTGTAAGAAGAGTCTGTTAATTCAGTAAGTATGGTGTATTAAGAAAGGATCCCCTCCTGGTCCAAAACTCATGTTCTGTTAGAGAAGAAAGGACAAATCCGCTTGCCTATGGCTGCAGCATAAATCAATTCGTATATCCTGTATAACAGTTTTAAAACTTGAAAACTTAAAAGTAGATCACCATCTCAGCCATGCATACAGACTGATGACACAACTGCACAGTATATATTTAGGCCTAGCTCGGGTTACTCACGTCACATGGGGATTTTTCAGAGGTTGTACAATATCTTTCATAAAACGCGAAATGCCTTACTTTTTTAAGTATACATTACAAAAATTGAAAACAATGTGTGACTAAAATGGTGACATGCAATGAGTACAAAACCACGTAGGTGTTGTGTTCCTGGTCGGGGAAAGAACGTGTTTGATGCGGCTGAGGAACATACGACTCGGCTTGACTGGCTCTACATATTTCTACGCCGTATCCGACTCAGCATTTCCGACCACTGAGAATAAAGCACATGCAGGTTTGTCTATACTGTATATTTATACTTCTATAGTTACATGTTTGACAGATGATATGTATGCCAACGTGGTGACCAAACTGACTTCAGTGAAACATATTCGAGCTAAATTTCATTTTCGGAAACGTTTCGGATTAAAAAATCCAAACAAATACATGTGATGTTTTAATTATTTACTAGCTTATATGAATGTATCAAGTATATGCATTCATTTGTAAGGCTGCTCACTTTAGTTACAGCCTCTAGAGTGCAAATTAATATTTAACACACATAGCAAATTCATCTACTATAACGTGTTGGCCATTTAATGTTTGGGGTGGGTGGTGCGACTTTATTTTAAGATTAAATATTTTCTTTTCTTTTATCTCAAGATAATTAATATTTTTCCAGATAGTATCATGGATATAATATGTTGCTATTTTGTTAGAAATCAGAGAAAACAAATTTTCTAATTATTGACACACATAAATTGAATATAAAGCTGTCAGGCCCCACCCCAAATCACAGAATTATTAGTCCCTAATAATATTGCGGTATACCGTGGCATGTATCGCAGGTACGTTTAAAAATAATGCGGTATAACGCGGTACTAAATTTTTCGCGGTACCCAGTGTCACGGAATTATGTATGAGTTATATCAATATGTATATGTTGTAAAAAATGTACTCGGGTTTCGTTGCCGCGTACAGCGTCACCCGAGGGTGGTATATTTTTTCGGCTTTGGTTATTTTGAAATCCTGAGCGAAACTCAGACCATGCTGCACGTGCGAATTGCCTGCAGCGGGAAAACCTAAGTACCTAGCTGCGCATATCTGTCGCAGCTAGTGTACATAAAGAGCAAATTCTCTATAACCAAATTACATTACGACGAGTCTTGTCAGAAAGCTTACCCCTTTACGGGAGAGTTGCATTGAAATGCAGAAGGTATAGCATCATAATCAACATCCGGTCGCCCAAAGGAACGAGGTCAGAGACTGAGTTTTTCCGCGTGATCAAAAAGGATAGGTAAAACATCTCTATCTGCTATCACGCGAACAACAGTAGGTCGTACACAACAGTACACCAATATTATTTTAGCCATAACCGTGGTTTAAAATTAAGCTATTTCTTAATAAAGCCCTTTTAAGAGCTATTAACCCCCAAGAAAATGGCCACTAATATAAACACACATATAAGCGGCGAGGCATTCCTCAAGCAATTTTTTAAGACAGAGGAAAAAGAAATTTAACAAGGACGCCTTTTTAAGGCATACGGTGACCCTTGGGCACAAGCAATCGATTTCTCCGAGGTAAACAGCACTGAACGACCTACCACAAAGGAGGTCATAGAAGCCCTAGCTGCTAGAGGGATTAACTCTGAAAACATTGATACACTGTCTAACATTGGGAGGGGAATTTTCATCCCATATCCCAAGAAAAAAGAGCTTCTATTGCCCAAAGGCAATATAATCCTGTGCGAGAGGGTGGTCAAAGTGACCCAGCCCCCCCCCCCCATCACAACATTAATACAAAGCAAGTTTGCCGACATCTATGTGTCAAGATTTCCAAAAGAAATCCCTCTGGAAGTGTTCCGTGAAGGATTTGAAAGTAGAACTGGAATACTTGTCTACAATACAAAATACGATACATATAAGGCAATCCCAGTGCTCTGCACCGGGAACATTATTGTAAGAGTAAACTATCAGGATGCTGCACACATCCCAGAATTTATCAAAATCTATGGACTACCGGTCCAAACCTGGTTCTACAATTACCACATGGTACGCACTTGTGGCAAATGTGGGAAAAAGGGTCATGATAAATGGCGATGCACTTACAAAAAAAACCTAAACAACAGAACCAGGATGAGCTAGAAATTGACTTAGAAAATTAATCTAATAACAAATCAGTAACACAAAAGAACATAACTTATGCACAGGTGGTAAGTGCAAACCCACCAACAACCAAACAGAACACACCAAAAACAACACAACAACAAGAACAAGAATCGGATACAGAACATGACGAAATGTTGGTTGAGGCAGAAAATGACGAACATCCAACTATCACACCACAAAATCAAACACAGTGACATGGAGACTAATACAAGACCAACTACACCATCAGCCTCAAGACGCAGAAGAAACAAACGAAAAGCAAAATCACCTAAACAAGAACTCAAAAAGAAACCCACAAAAGAAACAGAAAAAACGAAACGTCCGACAACACATACACTAACAGAAGCAATAGAGACACCAATGACACAAGGAACAAAGAAAATAATAACATTGTTAAAGGAAATGACACAACCAACAGCACTTATCCTCCCAATCTATGAACAACAAAAACAGCACACGAAACAACACCACAAGCATCAACACAAGCAACAACTACACCACCAAATGATCATAGCTACACAGCACAAAAACTACAAAACTCCACCAACAAGCCCCAGGAAACAAAAAGTGCCTGAGGGACCCCAAAAATGAGCAACCAAAACAAAACACAGCAAAAAATACCAACTACACCAAAAACAACAGAAAGTATTATAAGAAATGACCATTTAATCATACTTTTATAAACCAAAACCGATATAAACAATAGAAAACAAATTCTGTCATATCATGGATAAAAACGGAATAAAACTACTCTCATGCAATGTTAACGGTCTAAATCCAAACAACTAACAAATTAATAAACTTAGCAATGAACTTTGACGTTATATGTCTACAAGAA
The DNA here is from genome assembly GCA_028554795.2 of Sinohyriopsis cumingii. Lineage (NCBI taxonomy): Eukaryota > Metazoa > Mollusca > Bivalvia > Unionida > Unionidae > Sinohyriopsis > Sinohyriopsis cumingii. Next base: position 12,328,135 of record CM068830.1, read on the forward strand.
ATTCACAAATTTCAATTCCTTTTGTGAATAGCATCTTACATGCTAGCTAAAAAAAAGCATCAATTTAAGACAAACACCTTGGAAAAGCTATAAAACTAGCTATCCTGAAGGGAACCAAAGGAAATGTCTTATATTTAAAACAAAATATACTCTTTAACTGCCCTCTCGCAAAAAAACCACGCTTATGAACTAATACAGATATTAAAAAATAACAAAAATACAGGAAGGACTGGGTTTTATGCCTATTAGGCGCTCAAAAGAGGAAAACCCAGACCCCCCCTCCGTATCAGATATAACAAATAATATGACAAAACACTACAATACAAAACACATTCTAATAAAATGTACAAGCACCAGGGTACTGTACAATAAAAAACTAACAAGCAATTAAGGTAACATATATTTCTTAGACAATCTGGAACTCATTCTCAATTTGGCACAATATCACATACAAAAAGTATTCACGGTAGCCCCAGACCATCCATCGAACTGTATGTTTATATTATATTATATATATATATATATATATATATATATATATATATATATATATATATATATATATATATATATATATATATATTATTTGGTACACATAATCCCAAGCCGAGCAACTAAACTATGTCCAAATTTAAGCAATTGCATTATTCTCGTGATCCTGTTACAACACAAATAATAATTTTAATCATGTCCGCGTGATTGAACATTTCAATCCCTTTTCAGAAATGAAGCGTCAATATGCTTCAAAATGAAAATCTAAATACAAAAGGGGATGTTTTCCATCACGTCCGTGTGATGGAGACTTTCGATCCCTTTTTGTACATGAGGTGCCCAGGTACCTACTTGTATAACCAACACATAAAACAAATACTAAATACACAAGCAAATGCAAATATAAAATACATACTCATCCCTAATGGAAAATCCAGATTAGACCAAACAAGTGCTATGCCACAAAATATACCAAACCTTTTGATACACAGAATAAACAAGTAACTTATGCTAAGGCATAAAATAGACACAAACAACACGCACTCACAAACAGTAAAACAATGCAGTATAGACACTTTATTATTTTTATCATTTGGATCTAAAGGCAAAGCCTCATTTAAAAAATGTTAAGCCTTAAATAAGGAACAAAAACTGAGATGAATTTGATGTGATAATGCCGTCCATACACAAATATGGGGACAATATAAGGGGAAGAAAACTACCTCGAAGTTTATATAACTTTAGAGGGAGCTAGTACTCTCCTAAGTTCTTGTGAGAAAATGGAAATCAGGCCCACTGCCAGCCTAGGCAAAGGGAAGATAGTACATTGTCTCCAATCCTCAAAGGGATACTCAAGCCAATAACATTTGACGAACAAAACGAAGAGTAACCCTGCTAAATTATTTATACTATTTTATTAATTTTATAACACAAACATTTATAACACATTGGTGGGTGGACAGGGAAACCCATAGCATACAACACTATTTGGAAAAAAAAACAGGGTGCCACTTCTATGTCCTAACCAAGCGTATATGTTGGGATGGGACTAAGAGGTGTTAACACCTTTACGGGAGCAAATCTCCAGCTGTAGAGGTAATGAAATTTAAGTATTCTTTATTACTATTCGTTCTATATGATATAATTGTTTCATACTTTAGAACGTTTTAGAATTTGTTATAAATTCTGCAGAGAGTCAATAACTAGGTTATACAACGCCATGTTAGAAATACTAGTCTGGTTCGAGTTAGCTATTTGTTGTAACTGAACAAACAAATTGAATTTAATTATACGCTGCTGCATGCATTGAACGATTAATGTAATGGGTAATGAATTCATGTGCGCGCATGCGTAACATATATCAATGCAGAAGTACTACACGGTTTAGTTGTAATTTTTTTTTAGCTGCCTTATACATGCTGCCATGCCTTATAATGGTTTGATGTGGAGTCACAGAACTCTGTGGTTTCGTGTGACGTATATGCTGTGTTATGATGACGTTGGATCGGAAGAGAGTATTTGTTTTCTCGATGCGAGGGCTCTCGAGGGATCCTACAACAGACTGAGAGGAGCGGACCGTGCGTGGGCGCTTCTCTGGCCTTTGACTAGAGCGAGTGGAACGGGAGTTACATCTTGGACGTCAAATGGGCGCCACGATAGTTATATATATTGTGTTCGACGTTGTTGTTTTCACTATTGCTATCTGAGTTAATTTACATGCATTTGAATATCGTTATTTGAACGACACATTCAAATTTACATGCAATTCAATGTCGTTATATGAACGATATTTTCAAATTTACATGCATTTCAATATCGTTGTATAAACGATACATTCAAGACTTTGTTTATATTGGGGTGTAGATCATATACTTTTATTTTGTTGATCGGTGATAGGACTTAATTCATGTTTGTTTGAAATTACATTTGTTAAATTCATCTTTGAGTTTTTTTCTCGTTAAGTTAATTGTTGTTGATGGTTCCATGTTAGGAACTTTATAATTCTCCATATCTTTTTGTTTATAATGGTGTCAGATTTGTTAATATTTAAATTGCGTTTATAAATAAACATCTTGTAAACGCAGTTGCTTTTGGTGTCTTCCCTAATCCAGTCCCAACCCGGTTTCATCTTGTGACACCCAGCTCTACCTGTAGATGTGGAAAACGACGTCACTCGTAGGTTCTCTTCTGACTCTCTGATTGAATTTTGCAATACGCGTTTTGCTTGATGGAACATTTCAATCAGTTTTCGATCGGCCATAGGCGATATATACAGCTGCATTCTCCTATGCTGTCACCTGTTATCAAGACGACATGACAAGATGTGGGTAAAACTACTGCCATCCACCATCATGCTGTTCAACCCAGATTACGTAGTGTGTGTGAGGGCATTGTGGGCCATCACCAAGATCACAAGCACGGAGAATGTGAAAGAGAAGAATGCACGCAGAAAGACAAGAGTGTCTGATCAGAGTATTAGACAATTCGCGAGAAAAAGCTTGCGAAGAAGACAAGCGAAGGAATGCCACTTGTGTTAATCCATTTTGGGTAAAAGCCCAAATGTTTTTTTTTAGGGCCACCCATATCACTAGAAAAGAGATACTAATCATTTACCCAAACTTTGCGTTTGCATACGTATGAATTTGTATATGCGTGTCTATGTTGCCTGGAACTAAAACTTAAAACCCTCTACCCCTTCTCTTGTTTGTTTGTATGAGTGGTATAGTGCGGTGTCCATAAGCACTTCCTATCGTTGTGCGTGATAGCATGTGTGTATATATGTGTGTGTATATATGTGTCAGTAAGTGTATAAACACTCTCACTCGTTTAGTTTAATACCCGGGTTTGTGTATGAATAGTATCAAAAAAGCGGAAGCTGGATTGTAGGAGTGTATGGTACGAATAAAATGAAAAAGCGGTTGTTGGATTGAAGGTTGTGTGTTTGGAATGAACTTAAATGGAGGTTGCTGGATTGTAGTTTTTGTTTGGATTGTAATTAAAACAATGTGGTGAATAGTAGGGCGTGTGTCCGGATTGTAGAGAAATGTGCTGGATTTTCCCCTATTGCCTCGGAGTGACCGATCTGGAACTAAATTTCTATGGGGCATATAGAGTGGCCCACCAATATAAACCTATGGACAGTTTCAACTTGGGATTTCTCTACTGTCCCAGAATGGCATGTAATATAAACCTATGGCGTAATGTTATTTCTCTTTAAGCCTTAGATAGACACCTGTGTGTGTGTGAGAGAGATTAGGACTTTTAACGTAGCTTAAAGAACTTTTCAGCCATATCGCTACGATGTCTGCAGTGTGGCAGCTTAGTGATGTCTAGCACTGAGGCATCATGCCGCAGATATGTAGCATTATGTCCCACCTAGGCCGACCAGTCCTAACACTAGCCTCTTAATGCTGAGCGCCTAGAGAGGCAGCTGTTAGTACCATTTTGTAAGTCTTTGGTATGACTCGGCCTTGGTTCGAACCCACGACCTCCCGCTTCCGAGGCGGACGCATTTTCCACTAGGCCACCTGAGTGCTGATAGACACGTATAATTATTTACTTACCCTTGATTTCTTAATGGATGTTTTTATTTATTAATGGTGTTCGCATTTACAGTGACTCCTTTCAGTAACTTACGAGTCATTTTGACACTAAGAAAGTTTCCTTTTCAAAGAGTTACCACACATCTCTGAGAAGTCAAGAAAAGCAGAATGTCAAAATGCTGGTGATTTTTCAGCTGGTCAGGAAACGTTACAGTTACTATTGACAACCGATATTTTCAAGACTGGCATTTTATTGATACATGGTCATGCCAAAGGGAAGATACAAACATATATTTTTATCATCATGTTATCACGTTTCACAACATAAATGTTGCCAAGCTGACAATCGATATGAGTACTGTAATTGTCTCAGCCGATTCCCATCACCTTGCACACAATCCATGCTGTTGTAATCTATTTATAAAGCAGGTAATATCTGGACAACTGCTTAATGGCCGAAGTCTAGTAATAACATAGAAATGATCTGGTTCTCTTTTCCAATCAGTCATCTTCCTTTTAATGGTGGCCACGTGGTCCTATTTACATTGTAAGCTTGCCTAATATGGATAATTTAGAGATGGTGAAAATTGAGATGGTTGAAAGTCTTTTTTCAAATCAAAGTTGCTGACATTTCTCTGTGTGATGGCGCGACCATGTGTTAATAATGCTTCACAGTGTTGAACATTCGATTGATCTGGAGCAAGCATAATGATGTCGGACCAGACAAAAGTCGTATGATTTTGACATCATGTCTCTTAACATTTCCCAAATGTAGCTCATAAATATGTGCGATAGCTTGCTAAAAAGGAAAACTATGATACATAGATTACTTTAATTCCCGTTGTTGAAATCAATAAAAAAATGAGCGTTTTGTCTTTTCATGACGTTAAGGGACCGACCATTGACTATTGGTACCAAACCAAATCAATGATGACGCTTGATCGTCCTCTTTCTTACATTTGATTTATTAGATACGGATATTTTGGGCTTGTTTTATTTCGTGAATTGCTTCATTAAAGAAATATTGACTGGAATACGATACATTTGTTCTGGCAACCACGATTAAAACGCACCAATGTGTCATTAATACTGGACTAAGATTGTGATCTAGTCTGGTTTCCTGATTTGTATGCTACCCGCGTTGCACTCCGCTATATGAATAGCTGGGAGCATACGAAGCAGGGAACCAGACTACTTGTGAGCTTTACAATCATAACGTAGCACGGGCATTTCGATCTAGTCGACAAATGACTTTGAATCTTTTTTTTTCTTCTTCATGAATGTATATAAATTGTATGGATTTTGTGACTCGCATTCGACACAGTGCAGCACATAAGATGCGAAAGAATAAGCCGACAGCATTCTGATTCTTATTTTGTCTTCTTCAGCCACAATAATCGTGTGAACAAATTAGCAGAAAATTACATCTGCGGTGTCCTTCTTGGCATAACGGAAAAGGCCGATGATGTTCCGATTGTAAGCTTCAGTCACCAGAAAGGTTGACAACAATTAAAGAAGAATAAAACTGGTTCTTTAGAAAAGAGGACGAGAGTGAAATATTGCACGAGAACGAAGTCAATTTAAATGAAACCTTGCAAAAATACACAAATAATAGTTTAACACATTTATTTTCATTTAAATAATTCATAATTAGTTTGAAATTAGAAGAAGAAAAATGTAACAAAAGCTGGTAAATAATAAGTGAACACCAACATTAACGAGTGCAAGATTCGGAATAGAAAATTTCATACCGCAAATCTGTTCAGTTCATAGTGGAACACGCAAATGCTTATATGGGTTAAAAGAGTTCACGATAAAACGTCGATAACAATAATATAAACGTCCAAGGAACATATGCAGGTGACTAAAGTTCAGTTGGCAAAACTGTCAAAGCTGAAAAGAATCTTACCACTGCTAGTGAACTGATTACAACCAAGAGTTTTTCTCTGGCATTTTAAAATTGTATGCTTTCCCAAAAATGACCCATATTCCTGGGATCCTAAGTTCCACTCTAAACATAATCGATAAATGTGAATGCAAACATGAAATTGCATGACCATATTTACAACACGCGATAAAGAGTGTCTGGTGTAATATGTCAGAGCAATTAATCGCTGCACATGTCTAAATACAATATGAGAGAGAGAGAGAGAGAGAGAGAGTCACGTTGCCTGCATGCGATTACGTAAGTCAAGTACAAAGGAACTGGTGAGAAGCCACGTATATATGTTATACCCCGCGGCTATAGTGGTCCTGTTCGTAATTGTTACGAGAACCCAGCTTTGTTGGGTGTCAAAAAACACGTGGTCGTTGAAAACTTTGTTCAAGGACAAAGTACCCTTATTGGCGTCGTAAATCTCACCACAGGACAGACGGCCGGAGCATTGTCTGCTAAGTTGAATAGAACAGGGTAGAATCGATATCCAGTCGGAATTGAGAGGGATTGGTCACCATTTCAACCAGAATTTAACTGAGTACTTTAGACTAGAAACCCCAGTCATTGTGTAACATCGTGCTGAGAAGTTGAAGCAATACCTCCGGGAAACCACTCGTGAATTGGCGGGAAAACTTAAGAAATTCCAAGGAAAGACAAAGCCTCGTAAAGGTTAGTTAGTTATTTGCTCGATTTTGCAGAATATTACGGCATTGTAATTGTAATTATGTGCAGTATGTATACTTCATTACTAGAATCGTTAGTACGTAGAATTACCCTTGTAGTCTTTAATTTACATCCGTATTTGAGAAATGAGCCATGATTATGTAAAGAATTATGTAGATTGCTAGCTCATAGTTAGATTTAATATTGTAATTCGCTATTTGGTTAATTCGTAATAACCTTTGCAATTATTTCATGTGATATTCTAGATTTTGCAACTGTTGAATTGAATTGTGACTTTGGAAAATAACTGCAGTGTGCAAAATTAGTTAATATGGATATTTGAATATTTGTGTACACTTGTGGGAGTGTAAAGTACAGAGATGCGTCTGATTGCTGTGCTATTGTTCAGTATAATGAGATTCAGAATATATATATATATATATATATATATATATATATATATATATATATATATATATATATATATATATATATATATGGATGTGACGCAATTTATTTATGTCTGTATGATAAGTAGTTGATACCGTGCTTTTATTACGACGTTGTTTACCATACAAGAGCGTATGGGTATTTCGATGTGCACAAATACGTGACCGAAAAATTTATCTGATGATTAATTGTTGGTTTAGAGTGAGACGAGATGGCTAAGGAAATATGCTAACGTCTTTGTGTTTCCACAGGAAGCTTTTAGGGGACATACTTCCAGTGTGGTTTAGTCCAGAGGCTCTAGGAGAGAGACGGAATAGAGACTATTGGAGATGTCGATTGTGAATCAAAGGATAGTCGGAGAGCAGAGTCAAGGAGGAGGAGGAAAAGGAGTCGAGGAGGAGAAATTGGGGAAGGAGCAGTCAAGGGGGAGTTAGGAGGGAAGTCGGAAGGAATGAAGGAATTGGCAGGATTGGAGAGATACAGACGAGTAGAAAACAAGGACAGGTGGAAAAGCGATCTCACACTATAAATCACAGGATGCAATAGGCTATCACTTGGTCAAGAGGATGAAGAGTGATTGGGAAATTATTATCATTTGAATATTGAATTGTATTAGATTGTTATTCTTTTGAATTTCACCTTTGTGTTCTCAATAATTTAACTGTCGGCATTGCTGACTGGGAGCTCGGAGCTTTACCTCTCTATCACTAATTTCACTTCCTACAACATCGAGCCTGGGTAATTTATTAATAATATATTGGGAGCACCCCACCCCACCCTTACCCTACCAAACACCAAAGAGAGAGAGAGAGAGAGAGAGAGAGAGAGAGAGAGAGAGAGAGAGAGAGAGGACGTTGTAACATATACTTTGATTCGGTAACGTAATGAATGACCCCATTGACCCAGTGATCCCAGTACACGACAAATGATTTGTTTTATCTATTGCTTTAAAAATAGCGTATAAAAATTGCTTATAACGTTTGCATGGGTGCTCGAAAACCATCCCCACTCGAAACCCAAACCCGCTTGAAACCCATCCCCACTCCGATTTCAACTCTGAACGTCATTTGGCCAACATTCCGTACAACTTAATTGCTGACCACGACATGTTTGCACCCCCCCCCCCCAAAAAAAAAAAATTATGCGGGCGCCTTTCATTCTCGGAGAATACGTTAATGTGCATTAAAACAATTTAATCCCTCTGCTACAGCAGTAAACAGTGTTTTGTAACCACAGAAATTACGTGTAAGCATCCCGAGCTATAATGTGACCATATCACTCGTAGGCATGCTAGTAGTGAATGGGGATACCCTGGAGACAATGGGAATTACCATTACAGGACCCCTTGGGACAATCTGGAGACAATGGAAATTTGACATGGGGAAAAATCATGGGACAATCTGGAGACAATGGAAATTTAACATGGGGAAAAATCATGGGACAATCTGGGGACAATGGAAATTTAACATGGGGAAAAATCATGGGACAATCTGGGGAAGGTGGAAATTTAACATGGGAATAGATTGTGGGTCTGTTGAGCGACAAAATGGAACAGGGTCGGGACCCTATTTTAATAAGGTCCCGACCTGAGGGGTCTATGGAAAGGGAACAGGGGAGAGGGATAGAACACACACACACACACACATTAAATAAAAAAAAGGGTAGGCAATTGAAAGTCAGTCTCTTTTCGAGACCTATGAGTGGCCCTGAAAAGGGCCTTTGGGTTTCTTCTTCTTATTCTTCTAACTCCTCCACTTCTTCCACCAAGTCCTCACTTTTTCCATTATTCCTTTCTTCTTCTTTTTCTCCTCTGGCATCCAGTCTGGATGGCCCAAGGCTCTAAACTTTTCCTGGACTTTGATCCAATTCTGATTGAGCCTCTCAAAATCTGCCTGTTTATTTTTGTTTTCCTGATCTTTTCTTTCTTTATTCCATCTCTCTTTAATCTTCTTTACCTCTGCCTCCATCACTTTTCTCATCAACTCCTCTCCTTTCTTCAGTCTGTCTTGACCTCTCTCCACAAAAGAGCACTCTGTCCCATGTGACATATTTTCAAGAAAGCACCTGACTTTGCTTGCATTGTCAAGTGCTTCCTTTAGGTTTCCCACTCTGACATAGGTGGGATTTATCATACCTCTCAATCTCTTTTCGTCCTCTTCTATCATTTCTGCTATCACTTCTTTTGCTACGTTTAGGCATTTAGCGTAGTCCAGATACTCTGCTATCTTCCATTTTTTTTCTAGTCTCTCCACTACATAGATACCATCCATTATCCAATTGTATATATGTACCAAGTTGTTGAACAACTCACTTGCAACCACCATCTTCGTTTTTATCATTCCGTAGAAAAGTTCGAACATCAAACCTTGTGGGTTCTTATAGTTAAAGCGCGTACGTGAAGGAAAACATCCCCTAAAACAAAATTGATATTACCTCGATTATCACTTAAAACGCGCGGACGTGAAGGAAAACATCCCCTACTTTTCTCATTTCATATGATCTACTATCCACATACGTGAAACAGCAATAAACAAACCCCGAATCTACTATCCACACACGAAAAGCATTAAAATGAAACCCTAATCTACTATTCACACGAAACAACTTAAGCTCTTACATAACCCAATAATCTACTATCCACACAAACGTACGTGAGCGCTTACAAACACACACACACACACACACACACACACACACACACACAGAGTAGGAAAAAAAGAGTCAGTGTTTATATTCACACTACTCTACATACATTGGCAAATGTATTACTATTTCTTTTCTAGAGATTTGGGTAGCCCTGAAAAGGGCTGTTTGTTTTTAACTCCAGTGACACCTGGTTAATGATGGCACCTTCCAGGCCTGGCACCACACACACATCTTCTTCCCCAGTCTCTTTTCACTCTTTTATGGGGGAGAGCAGAGGCGGGATAAGTGGCTTCAGAACCCCAATCTTCTGTCTCTGGGATTCTGAAATTTCCTCTCTCCTTTTCTTCCTCTTCTTTGTTTCTTCTCTCCTCCTCTTTTATCCTTCCCTCTTCTACGATGGCCTCTGCAGCCAGCTCATTCACTATACGCCTGGCATATTCCAGGTGTACATCAAGGTCAAGCAGTTTAGCTAGTCTGGTGTTCATTCTGGTGGTGTTGATCAATCAACAAGGGTAGCTAGACTGTCGAACGATTTTTAATTTATACTGAAAGCGCGGACGTGATGGAAAACATCCCCCTAAAACAAAATTGATCTTACCTAGATCATAACCAAACAAACGCGCGGACCTAAAAGAAACACTCACTCACTTTTTATACTACCCATCACTATTCTAAAAAATTTTATTAAACCAATAATATACTATCCACATACGCAAAGCAATCCAATCAAACCCCAAATATACTCTCCCCACACGTCAAACAGCAACAAAAAAACATGATCTTAATCTACTATCCACACCAACGTACGTGAGCACTTACAAACACACAATCATATACACAAACACATACACTCGCACTATAAAAAAGAGTCAGTGTTTATATTCACACTACTCTACATACACACATTGGCAAATGGATTGCTATTTCTTTTCTAGAGGTATGGGTAGCCCTGAAAAGGGCTGTTTTTTTGTTTGCTATGGCAATCTTTTAATTTCTAAGAATGCGATGTCCTCTGACGATAGACGTTCTGGCGATAGGTCTGCTTCTTCGGAAAGAGAAGAAGAACTCTTTGGTGTCGATACGACAATCGACAAAGCCTCTGTCAGGTTCAGGTTGCTGCTGCTGCTGTTGTTGCTGTTGCTGCTCTCTCTGCTGTTTCTGAAGTCTGTACTTCTCTGTCCATTCTTCTTTCTCCCTGTTCACTTCTTCTCTGAAGAGCTCTTCTATCAGGTCTTCAGTGACTTTTAAGATTCTCACATTCTCTATTTCTTCTGGCTTCGGTATCAGACTGTGTCTGACCCTATGCAAATTCACGTAGGCTTCGTTTAGCTTAGCTAGTTTGGAGCACATCTTCGTAGGAGGATGAGTCGACAATGGATGGTTAGACTGGAGGCTACCCCCGGCTTTAAAGTCAAAGCGCGGACGTGAAGGAAAACATCTGTCCACGGTTTTCGAGCCGCAACGTTCAATGAGTGTCATGAGAGGGATAGTAAGAAGTCAAAGAGCATGAATCAAAATTCCTATAGCCAAACAAAAGACAAAGGCATTTTTTTCAAAACAACATTTTTTTTTAATTAAAAATCACTTAACACTAACAAACAACTATTACATTTTTAACAATAATCCAACAATATAACATCAAACATTTTTTTTTCAAATCACAAACATTTTTTTTCAATTAACACTCTACTTTAAACAGGGCTGACAATTGTGATTTCCACTGTTGGAAGTCATTAGGCCATTGATGGACACTACGTTTCTTAGCTTGAGACAAAAGATAAGCATACTGGTCACAAAACCATCGATCTACTTTCACATCGTTTCTAGAAGAAGAACGAGGATCAAAATCAGTTACTAAATGTTCTAACGAATGGCCCAGGCTGCGATGATGCAGAAAATACACACAATATTGTCCACACACCAAGGAATCTGTGCCTTGTAATTTCACATTATTGAATCGGGTGGTCTGAGCATTTCTTCTCATAAAGTCAATGATATCGTCTTCCAAAGGAGGCAATCCGTAGGAATCGAAATATTCCACACATCCTTCCTGAGGAAAGTAGACGGCTACCCAGTGGGTTCCTGGGAGATGACTGTCGTCCGTGTTGATCACATAAACTTGATGGTCTTGAGGTTTGCGATGAGGGAGTTCATCTTTAGCACAGACGACAGGATTCCAAGAAGCCGTGTACGAACTGTGGTTCAAAAGGTAATAAAGTTCCCAGGTATCCATGTTTTGTGTGTTTTTTTTTTTTTTCTTCTTCACAGGTAATAATAAGTCATCAATTCGATCCTGACTTTTTGCTTGAAAATGTCTGATAAATAACCGTTTCTTCGCTTCGTCTCCCCACTCTGATTCAGGAGAGCTTCGATACGATGGATCTCTTGAGTGGTTAATAGTGGACAAGAATGTTCACGCAAGTCTTTATACCACTGATACAACACGACTTCGTCCGAGATGAGACTCCAAGCTTCGTCCAGATACTCGTTCAATTTTTCTTCTTGACTCAGCATTAGGCATTTATCGTGTTGAATTTGACTGGGATGATCGTTTTGACATCCATAGCAATCTTTCTTGATCAATTCCGTCATTTTTTCGACCAAGTGTTTGGCAAAACAGGAGACTAAATGGGCTTCTTGTTCTGGCCATCTTGACTTCATCATGATAACTTCTTCGTCTTTGTCTTGAGATTCTTCTTCCCCGGTCTCCTCACATTCCATCTTCAAAGTTTCTCCACTAGGCAAAGAGGGATAACAGTCTTCTATGGCTTCTAATAGTCTAGAATGACTTCTCTCAAACTGTTGATTTCTATGGTATTGTCAAATTCTGCATACAGGAGGACGTTCACTGTGTGATCTGGAGGTGGATTTGCAAACTGAAGTTCCACACGAATCTGACCCGATTTTATAGGGTGGAAATGTCCCTCGTCGCTGCCTTGGTCTGGAGTGAAATCAAAACCCCACAAAGCACAGCCTCCTGCATAATCGTCGTACGAAATACCGTGACTGGTGTTGGTTCCTAACTGTCCCGTGGCTTCGTACAGGGACAAGTAGATCTCAAATAATTCTTCGCGACACCAAAGTTGGGCTCAAAGGGTCGAGTACACAAGGTCTTGCCGTCTCGACTGACTTCGATCTTGGACACATTGTAATGTTGAAACTCAAAAGGATTTTGATCGTGGGTTCCGTTGAAGGCTGAATTCCTGACGATACCAACAATCAAACGCTTGGGTAACTGTCCTTGGAACAGATGATCTTCGATCATAGATCGCTGTCCAGCGGGAATGGTGAACGTTTTCACTTCTACGCGTCGTATCGGATACTTGGCGGTCGTTCTGCTCAACGTCTGACTGATGTCGTTTCCCACTTTAGGTAACACTTCCACACGACGCACGTAAAGTCGGGCTTCTTGAATGATAGTTTTGTATTCATTGGCACGGGCCATCAAATGGAAAGCGGCACTGCTACGATTCAGTCTCAGACGGATATCCACCCCGTTCAGCAAATACTTTTCTTGTAACCACATGTCCAAATGCAAACGATCCATCAGTTCTAAACTTCGCCCTTGCAGAATTTTCTTACGACGGTCGTTAAACCCCACATTGTGAGGATTGTCATCTTCTGTCAGGACTGTGTCGCTAAACGTGCCTACACCTGCCGTGTCAGGTTTCCATACCACGCAAGCATCCAGATGAGTATTCTTGGCTTCTTTTCCGTACGTCAAGAGATTTTCCAGGTAGGCACGATATGGGTAAGTATCCATGCTGCTGCTGACCAGTTTGTTATTCAAGTACAAGTCCACTTCGCTGAACAAGGAATGCATGAAATTGTTGACAGGAGCTACTCTAGCATTGCCTCCTGGATTGGTGTTGTCCGTTTTGATCACTTTCACTTTCAAATGTAATCTTCTGGTTGTCCTTTGATTTCAAACTCGATGGGAGCGGAATCCGTCAATGAGGAGACGGGATGAAATTCCACCCACTGGGATTCTTGCATGGTCATCATGGTGGGGGGCATGGCAAACAGATCCAGTTCCGACTTGGAACAGGCGCAAGACTCTCGGTGCATCATTTTTTTCTCTTTCTCAATAATCGAAAACGTCTAAGTCTCGAACGGTTCTTCTTTTCTTTGCCTTTCTAGCTTTAGACGTGTGAAGTCTGGTGAAAGGGTGTTTTCTTCGTCGTCTCTTTCTGCCTTGTCCTTGCTGAATGCTTGACTCGGTAGCGTGCAGGGCATTTATAGGTGTGTCTCGTCGGCCCAAAAGGTCTTTGCCCGGTTGCAGCAAGACATTTTTGCCTGCCCTCATGAAGGCTTCTTTAGGATTTTGTTTGTCGATGATGACATTTTGGAGAAATTCTTTGCCTTGTGTCAGTGCCGCATCTGTCAAGGCGTGCAATCCGCGTGTCACCATCGGTTTCAACACCGGGGCCACCGAACGAAAGGCCGATTTTAACATATCTCCTAAACCGTGTCCTCGCTGTTCAGCAACCCCTCGGTACACTGGATACATGACTTACGAATCGTGAGAGAACCGTTTTCGAAAATGGAGTTTCACCGTGACTTTTCCTTCGGTGAATGGACTCTTTTGTCCCAGATCTCCTTTTATAGCAATGTTGACCGTGTCCAAATAAGACTTACTGACAGGCAAATAGTGAGGATGTACAAATTCGCGGTGAACGTGGTAAGTGTTTCCACCTTCCTCGTCAGTGACCGTGGCAGAATCCACTTTGAAAGGAATGACACGCAGTAACGGCACAGAGGTGTGTCCCACCACGTTATACTCCACCACATCTGAGTACACAAACATCAAATTCAGTCCTTGGTTCAGTTCTACCGGGGCACGAAATAACTTGCTAAAAGACTCGTTGTCGTAAATGACTGGCAATTCGTTTTTCTTCATCATGGCCATTCTCATGTCCATGTCTCCGCCCAACATGTCAAACAATTCACGACAAAATAAAATGGACACGATTTTACTCCCGTCAAATTTCATCAAGAAGCGACGAGCTGCTTTGTGGTATTCCATGGTGACACTTTTTTGACACTTTCCAAAGCTTTCAGAAACACGACATTAAATCTGGAGGCTATGGTGCTCACCAAATGTTGACCACTAAAATGATAGCCTGGGGGAACGAACAAGTGATAGGTGGTGTACTTTTGATTTTTTGTGCCAGGGGTTTTCTTGTCATATTTGCCATGGGTATCCAAGTACTGTTGCAATTGTTCGTCATGAACTTCCACATCAAAAAAAGTTTGATTGGGAAGGACATTGAGGACTTGGATCGGGTGAATGATTTCTGTTAAAGTCACTTCCCAATGGGCTTCGTGACCTAATGGGATGGTCTGAGGTAATTTGGCCGTGTAACAGCACAACGTGTTGTTGGGAAACACCTCCATGGAACTGTCACTGGGTAAGGTTAAGTAAAATTGGTTTTGGTGACTCATAATTCCAGAGTTCTGTGGCTGTCCGAGGGGTTACTGGACGTCAGAGGAGTGTCTCCGCTCAAAATGGGGTTCTGGTTGTTGTTGGAGTGGTGACTGGCACTGGCACTGGACACAAGGTTCCCGTGGTTCCCGTTCGAAGAGAATTTCAGGGAGGGATTGGGAAGCAGGTAACCGATGCAACTGCTCAATAAAATGGTCCACAACTGTTTGCCTCCTTGTTGCAAACTCAAATTGGCAATGGCTGCCCCGATGACACAATACACCACGAAGATTTGGCAGAAAAAGACGATTTGCGTTTTAGGCACACGTTCTCCACACCACACCCACAAGGGTTGTTTTTGTACGTCATGCAGAGCAGAACTAGGTGAAGGAGTGGTCGACGTAGCTGCGTCTGTGTGAAAGGGCATGATGGTCACTTCTTTTTATAGTCGATGACTTGCGAAGCGTCGATCCAAGAATCAAAACTGGGTGGATATCCTTTCCAACGTACTTTGACTTCTTTGACACGTCGTTTGCCCACTTTACGGGTTCTGCGTTCGAGAATGCTTTCGATGTCGTACACGTTGTCTTCTTTTTTGGTGACACGTTGTGGTAAGTAAAACGTTCGTTTGAGCACTTCTCCGTTCATGTCTTCCAATTTATAGACGGCAGGATGACGGCCATGCACTCGTCCAGTGACACGAAACAATTCGGTCGTCCAGTTAGGTAAGTAACCTTTGTCGAAAGTGCGTTTGGTTTTGCCAATGCGTACCGAATCTCCTACGGCCAACACTCCACTTTTCTTGGGAACAGCCCTCGTCGTGGACGTACCAAACAGGCGCGTAAACATCAGCACTTCGTTCTCGGGAGTCACTTCTTGCGGGGCACGTCCGATGCTTCGATGGTAAGATTGGTTGTACGCTTGCACCAGGTGCGGTAAGATGTCGATGTACTTCAGAGTGTGGTGATGCGTAAAATATTTCCACATGCGTTCTTTCAAAGTGCGTTGAAAACGTTCCACGATGCTGGCTTTGGTTTCGGGATTCTCGGTGGTAAAAAAATGAATGTCACGTTTCTTTAATTCTTTTTGGAAAGCTTGGTTCAGAAATTCGGTGCCTTTGTCCGTTTGCCACCGAAGAGGGTGACGACCACTTTGTTTCAACACTCGTTGCAGGGCTCGCACTAACTCGCTGCTCGATTTGGAAGTCAAGGGTACGACCCAGGCAAATTTGGAAAAGACGTCGATGACACAAAACAAATATTTGTAGCGCGATTGTAGCTGGCCAAATGAGAGACATCGGCTAAATCGGCTTGCCATTGATGATCGATGCCTTCCACTCGGGTGCGACGTCTGGAAAACTTGCGTCGAATGGGTTTGTGTAAAGTGTAGGTAGCTTGTTCTTGTAACCATCGTTGCACTTGAGGTAAACGGAGACTTTTCAGTCGCATTTTGGCAGCACGATAAAATTTTTGAACTCCTGCGTAACCTGCAGGATGCGAGGGATCGTAGTAAATGCTGGCTAACACTTTTTCCATTTTGTGTTTGTGTGTTAATAAGGCACCCACTCTTGGAAGATGCTACTCTTTTTCTCTTGGGGTACTTTCTTGGATTGCAATACTTTGCGTGTGCGACCAGCAATAGGTGTCGCAGAGGAGGATGTCGGAACAGGGGATATCGGTTCCTGTTTCACTTCTGTCTTCACTTCTGTCTTCACTTTCTTTTTCTCTTGTGATGAAGAAGGGGTGGTCATCATCTTTTTAATCCATCCAATTCTGGAGGTAGGTGGTGTTGTTAACTTGCGTACTTTTTCTGGTGGAGTTTGAAACCCTTCTTCTTCTTCTTCTTTTTTTTCTGTCTTGGTCACCGGTAGTGGTGGTGGTGGTACTGGTGATGGTGCTGGACTTTTCATCAAGGTCTTAAAATCTTTCAGAGTGGGTACAGCTGTTTCGTCTAAAGCTTTCTGGTGAAAGAGTTGTAGTCGTTGCAAGAGTTGACCGTACTTTTGCGATTTTTCTGTTTCGGACAAATCTTGGCGATCCATCAAGGACTGCAATTCGTGTTGTAACTGGGACAT
This sequence comes from Sinohyriopsis cumingii, assembly GCA_028554795.2. Lineage (NCBI taxonomy): Eukaryota > Metazoa > Mollusca > Bivalvia > Unionida > Unionidae > Sinohyriopsis > Sinohyriopsis cumingii. The sequence goes on from CM068830.1 coordinate 12,345,363, forward strand.
TTCGCTCAAATGGGAATTGGGAGGTAAATGCGGGGTGTGTTCTTGCCAACGATGGTATTCCATCCATCGTTTGTAAGGCACTAAAGCTAGTTTTCGTCCTTCCATGGGGTTGTCAAGGGTCGATTCCGAGATCTTGGGACTTCAGAGGGCCTTTTTATCTTGCTCCCACCAGTCCTCCCAACATGGTTCCCAAGACTCCTTTCAGCAAGGGGCCTAACAAAAGGGGTAAAATGCCTCCACGTTGGACCAACATCTTCTTCTTTTGACGAAGGGGGATTTTCTTTTGAACCATTTGGCGAAGAACGTGACGATGTTTGCCTAAGCATTGTTTTTGGTGTTTGGACAAAGGGATCGTACCTTTCAAGACGTTCAAACAACATTCGCACACGATATCGATGACCTCTTTGGAGGCTGTTTGAATGAGTTTTTTTCGTAGGGGCGGAGAAGCTTTGGACAGGACAGATAACATGTCCCCATGTTTGACTAAACGTGGAGGCAGTCCTTTCCTTTTCTTTCCTTGGGGTTGTTTAGAAGAGGGATGTTTTCTGGAGGGTGACATCTTCAGGAGCACCAAAAACACTGATACCCCTACTTGGTCACAGACCTTTTTTATACTGGAACGCGTCGCCACTGATTGTCTTTACGTCGTATTAGTTTGAGGACAGGCATGACACGTCGTGCAGGGGTACGCAACGGACTAAATCGAGCCAGTTCTTGCTTTGACAAATCCAGTAAACTTTGTAACATGCCCGATCTTTCATGGACTTTGATTTTGGGAGAAGGTACTTTGTGAGCAGCAGCCACTGCCACTAAATTGGAGGGTCCTGCCACTGGGGAAGTTCTTGGGGTCATCAACGGAGAAGTTCTTGGTGTGATCAACGTCTCCAAGTACTCTTCAGTTCTTGGTGTCATCAACGGAGAAGTGTTTGAACTTGAGGCTGCCGGAGACGTGGTCACCGCCGTGGCAGGTCGTGGTTTGCGAGTGTAAGGTTGCGTCCTGGTCGAAGTGCCTCTCTTGCGACTAGTTTTCTTCTGTGGACTTTTCTTTTTCTGGGGACTTTTTCTCTGTTTCTTTTTCTGGGGGCTTCTTTTCTTTTTCCGGGGTGGTGTCTGGTAAGAGGAGGGTCCCGCCACTGGAGAAGTTCTCCTTGGGGACCTGGTCTTTTTCTTCTTCTTGGAGCTTCGTTTCACTTTTTTCTTGGGGAGAACTTTGGGGGCATTAGGATCCCATCTTAAGAGAGAGCGAATGATGACCCCTCCTAGAGTACCGCTCCCTCCAGGTTTCAAAATGATTTGTTTCTGGTTTGAGTGTCGATGCGGGGATCGGCCAGTTGGGTCAAAGCGACTTTGTTTCGATCAAGAAAGCGTTTGGTTTGATGAGGAATCTGAATGATCCCTTGGAGTAATTGACGTGCAGTCACCGTGAACCGTCGTAAGACTTCTTTGAGACTAGCTTCTAAGACACGAGCTCGTGTTTGTGGATTTTTGTCTCGACTGATGCCATACAAGGCACGAATCAATTTGACGGGAAGATGCGACTGAAGGGACGTCATGTTCAAAATGTGTGTGAGACAGACGAAAAGGGTCTGAGGTTTTTATAGATTTTTTTGTGAATGAAGTTCAGTCGAGGACGGAGACGTGTACAGGACAGGCCCTCCGTCTTGGCACCAGTGGTGAAACAAGTGGGTACGAAATCGCAAATCATCGGGGCTCGTAGGTTTCAAATCGACGAGTAAATAGGCGTGTGGAGTTTGAGTGGCATCGTCGTACGCCTGAGTCAGCCTAGGTGTCCCTAACTGTTTGGCTAAGACTTGCACTTGCGATTTATCTCGAGGGCTTTTAAACAAGACCACGTAATGCGCATTGAGACTAATGGTGCGATGGGCTTTACTTTGTTGAAACAAATTTTGAGTGATGTAAACGACACTGGCATTACGATGATGCCCTTTGCGCGCGAACCACAGTTTAATTTCTTCTTCGTCTTCTCCTTAACATGTCGTCAAAAATGACCAAATGGGTTTGACGGGAGTCAGAGACGATGCCGTCGTCTTCTTTAGGAATGCCTTCCACAAACACGATGGAATCGCCTTGACTTTCTCGCAAGAGGCTGTACGCCGATTGCCACTCTTTGTAACACCACACGATGCGTTGAGGTGGACGATCGATCAAATGATGTTTATGTTTATAGGTCCAGCAATGAGCATGTTAAAGGGATGGCGAAGATACAAAGCCTCCCAACTGGCACGATCTAAGTGTTCGTCGATGACTTTGACAGTAGAGGAAGAGGGAGCAGAGACAGCAGAGGTAGCCATAGTGTGAGGAATGTCACTTGTGACACGAAAACAAACAAGACGAGAGTTTATATACTTTTTTCAGAACACGTTTATTGAATGTTTTAAACATGAATACGAAAGACAAAAATACATAAAAGCCAAAGGCTTAAGTACAACAATAAAAGGCACATGATAACCATCAACGTGGAATAAACACAAGTGTCTGTACAACATGTTTTGGGTAATGTTCTGACCAGTTCTATAGAGGGTAAGGTCGCACAAGTGTCCTCCCGAAAGGGTCTTTCAGGGATGTCCACGACAGTCCTGTCCTGGGTGACGGGTTCTCCTGGTACTGTCACTAACACAGGTTGAAAAGTCGCAAGGCTCACAATCGCATTCCACTTCAGAAGCCCCACACTTGAATTGTGCCTTTCTAAACTTGTTCTGTGTTTCTCTGAAAGTATTCATCTTGTTCACTTGGTCTTGGTAGTCACAATGAACTATCGATCTTGCCTAGGGTTCCTTTTTATATACAGACCAATACCGACGTGTCCATACGGTAAGGTGAAATGATTGGGAAGTCGCACTCGCTTCTGGTACACGATTTGATAGACTTTTTCCAATGGTCGACTGACGATGTGGTGAGTGGGTAAACGTACAATCTTGTTCGGTTGATAGGTGGTCACTTTAAAGTGTTCATCTTCTCCAGATTGCAAGGCTTCTTTCAATACCCCAAAGTTGACCACACGACTGGTACGATAATTCAGAGTCAATCCTTTCACTTTACACTTCGTGTGCACTTCTCCTTGTGGGTCCCGGTATTCGTAGCCGTGATTTTTTGGACCGCCACTGACGAAACTTAGAATCTGGTCGTCGGGATGCTCGTCTGTCCAGGCTCCTAAACGGTCTCCTTCGATGTCAGGGTGCTGTTGACTCGGGTGATGGATGTAAATGCAACTGTCCGTGTCAAAGTACAGGACGCGTTCCCCTAACAGTTCTAAAGCTTCGTACAATTTTAAGCGAGCATGAACTGTCACGTAAGCCGCAATGATGACATTTCCAAAAGGGTCGTCTTGTACAAAGTCCAGATCTTCTTCGTAATTGACCAAGATCAAATCCTCGCGAACGACGTCCACGTGTTTCATGAATTTGGTTTTGTCGTGAATCATCTGAAAGTAGCGGGAAGGTTCTGTCAAATACTCCGTCTTGGGTAAACACGGACGTTGTGCCATTTTACCCCACAAGCAATTTAACATCACTTTGGCACACGATCGCCTGCCGTCGTTTTTCTCGATGTGATCTAAAGTAATGCCTTCTTGTGCCCAGTATTTCTGTTTGAATGTCTTTTGGTCTTCGGAAGTGTGACACCAGGAAGCCACTGGCTTCTTGTTTCAGTTTCAAAAAGGCATCCACGTAGTCTGCGAAAATGCCTTTCTGCGTGGGGTCACCCTTGTGGTATTGTTGTGTGTTGGGAAAGTGACAAATTTCGTACACTTCTAACAGTTGATATCCCATGTCCAGAGCTTTGAATAATTCTACGCTGACCCAGGTTCTCGTCAAGGCGCGTTCTTCCTGGGTGTGCTGGCAAGGTTGATCTTGGTTGCACGTTTCGGCACAAGTACGGCACAAAGGAAACATCAGTTTGCCTTGACAATGGTGAGGTAACACGGGATGGTACAAGTCCGTGGGAGGCAAAACTTTGCACTTGATCAAGCCTTCGTATTGTCGAATGTTTTTCAGGTCGATGTGTTCCGTGAACAATTGTGGATGCCCTGCAGGAAAGCGACAATATTTGCACACGTAGGGATACAGCGAACACACGTCCAAGTATTTGATTTCTTCTCCTTTCTCTTCGTCGGCTTGGTACAGCAAACAGGTGGCATTGGTCCTTCCTCCGTACAAACTATCCCTCGGGTTCAGCGGGTCCATGAACTGATAACTTTCCACGAGGCGTTTAAATTCGGGATCGGTTTTCAAACGGCGATCGTACTCGTGTTCCCACATTTCCACCACTTGGTATCCTTCCTGCTCTAACTTTAGGCGTCGCTGATAAGTGGCCTGGTACAAGTCTTCCATGGTTCGTTGTAAAAACTGATTTTTAGTGCCACGGTCAGGGTAACAGACGGGACATCCGTGAAATAAGCAACCGTTAGACTCGTACACGACCTTGGGGTTTTCTAAGTCCCAGCCATCGACCGAATGCGTTCCGATGGTCTTTTCGCCTCCTCCGTTGCGGGCATGCTGAATCCATTTGTCTTCCTTGTCGCACAAGTAATGTAACCAGCGTAGGGCTTTGACTGAGTATTGACGTTTGACATAGTTGGTCGTTTGAGGACTGATGACAGCTACAGTGTTTCCAGGCATGAATCGTTGGCGGTACACTAAGGAACACGCTTTGGCAATGGTGCAAGCTTCTTTCAAAGGATCGACCCCTCCGTGTTCCATGAACAGTTCTCGAAATTTTCCACAGCAACGTCGTAAAATGTCCACGTCGGAACGACAATACTTTAACATTTCTTCCTGAAAGTCGAAAGGGTCCGAGGCGTGAGCCTGGTACCAAGCGTAGAAAGCTTCTCGTTGTTCGGTACGCATGTTGTCAGGGTCGTAATAGTGAGCCTCAGGTAAATGGCGTAGAACGGCGTGTTGATTGGCTTCCGTATTGAAAAAGTGTGGAAAGTACCCTTTAGCCATTTCTGTCATTCCAAACGTTTTAGGCATTCGGCTCAAAGGCATGGCCAAGTAACTCATCGAATCTTTAAACTGTACTTGTCCCACTTGCATGAAAATGATTTTGGCTCCGTTCAAAGTCACTTTAGGACGCTCGGTGCCTTGTTCCGTATAGTATCTCAAAAGAAACTGTCCATCGTATCCGGAGAAATTGTGAGCCATCACTGTGGCATGACGATGACAATCTCCGTAACGTTCGATGTCCTCTTGGCTCCACGTCTTGTCGATGGGGTCTAGGACCCATTGTGCAAAATCGGCTAACGTGTTCGGTCCTCGAAAGATTTTTTCTCGCCCTCCGGGAATCTTGCTGCAGTGATGGCAATGACTGAAGATAGGTTCCTGAATGCACTTCTCGCACGCTCGATGAGCCACGCAGAAATTAGGAATGTGAATACCGGTCTCTTGCATGCATTCGAAATCGAAAAAGATGAAATTGCCTTTCTTCTTGTGACCGTCCTCTTTCTCTGGTGGGGGTTGGTATTTTTGCACGTAGCATTGGTGTTCCAAGTCCACGATGTGGTGACAAATGTGACATTTTTTCTTTCCTGAACATACGTGTGCCTTGGCACTGTTGGTACATATGCCTTGTCCACACGTAGGGCACAATCTCAACAGTTGACAAGCGCATTTCTGCTGTGAACCTTGCGTCTTGAGATGTTGCTGGCAACAGGTAGGGCTGACAAACGTGCGCAGACAAGCTGGACAATGGACTGGTCCTTCGCTCAGATCGGGTGGAGAGGCCAAACATCCTGAGCATTTCGATCCGCAATGCTTGTGTTGCTCTCGATTGTTATAACCATAGTCACATTTCTCACAGTAATAACCGTATCCCAGGAATGCAGTGATACTGGTAATGGTATCGAAATGGTCATCGTGATAATAGACATGAATGTATTTTCCGTCCTTAAAGTCTTTCCCTCGAAACAACAGAGGTCCGCGCACTTCTTGAGGGTACACTTTCAAGGTATATCGTGGAGCTAGGACATCTTGCAATTTTTGCATTTCAGGAATGCCACAGGGTTTGTCTTTGGGCAAGTCGGCTTGTTGCAACAGGAGTTCTGCTTCACTTCGTTGTTTGGCTTGGTCCGATTTTTGAATAGTTTTCCAGGCTCTTTTCCATTCTACCGTGTCGTTCTTGTTGGCATAGGTTCGTCCCACCACGATAGCCCTGGCTAAACACATCTGGTGTTGAGGGTTGTGAATTCGGACGAGACTGGTTTCGGTGCTGCGAAGCTCGTCCACCAATAACATCTTTTTGCGTCCAGTCCCTTGAGGAGGAGAGACGTGGGTCATGTCCAGTGTGGCTTTTCCATCGGTGATGTCAAACTGGTCATTGGATTGTTGCACGTGTTGAATTTTGTCCATGACTTTGGAAGCGGTCAATTCTGCAGGGGTGCTAAACTCGATCCAAACAGGGGATTTCAAACCGTCGTGTTGTATGGAGAGTCTCAAGCGATCGTCTTCTTTGGGTTGACATTGTCGATTGAGTGTGGTAAGCAAAGAATCCCACACCCCAGTGATGAACCCTTCTGCTTTCTCTAACGGTACTTCAGCCTTGAAATCTTTAAACTTCACCGTGTATTTGTAAGCCGTGGTTCTAAATTTTCTAGAGGAGCGCTTTTCCGTCTCTCGAATGGAATAATACCTTTCAGGATTAACTAAGGGTGGTGAACTTTGTTTAGAGGGTTTGGATTCTGGTTCACTCATGTCCTCTTCAAAATCACTGGCATGAATTTGTGCCATGACTTCAGCTCTGGTACGAGGCGATAGATCACGTTTCTGCCTCTTACTTTCTTCTTCTTTCTTCTCAAATGAATTGGATCGTTTCATCAAATGACTCAAGTTTAAACACCATGGACTAATTTATAGTCATGGCAGACCAGCGTATATAAAAGGGTGTGTGTCTTGTCCTTTCACTATTCATTTCACTCTCAAACCGAGCACAAAGATGGAAGAGACTAGACAGATCGAACGTTTCATCAGAGCTTTGCGAGGGGTCATCCGAAAATGTTCTTCAGACAAGCCGACGGACTACTCTCCTTCCTTTCGAGATAAAAGTGAAGATACTTGCTATATCTGTCAGAAGAAAGGGCATTGGTCTTCAGAGTGTCCAGACCGTCAAAAAAGAAAAACAGGGGTTAAAAGAGACAAAAGTCAAGATACCTGTTATTATTGTCAAGAAAAAGGACATTGGTCTCCAGATTGCCCAAAAAAAGAAACAAGAGGAGTCAGAAGAAAAGAGGGATTCTTCAGAGGAAGAAGAGGAGGAAGATAGCAGACAGGTGAAGAAAAAGAAACAGGAGAAGAAACGAAGAAGGGAAGAAAGTGAGGAGGAAGAGGAGGAAAAGACTGTGACGGTGAAGAAATTTAAAAAACAGTGAGACTAAACAGTGAGACAGAAGAAGTGAATGTACTTTTTAAAGTGCTCTGTTGTGAATTGTGAATTGGATTGTAACTATTGATAAAAGAATACATTAATTATATAAGGTAAGTGTCTTTGAGTTTTGATTTTAAATAAGAAGTTACACTCACGCACTCATATACACATACAATAGGGGTAAAATGTTTTTTTTGTTGTTTTTTTTGAGTTATGGGCAATTGAAAGTCTATCTCTTTTCGAGAGAAGTGCGTGGCCCTGAAAAGGGCCTTTGGTTTTTGGTGTAGGGATGAGTTTAAGCAATCAACTTTAACTGCCTTAAGCCTTTGCCACGATCGAGGCCTACTTCTGATGATGATGATTGGGTTGAAATCACTAAGGGTGGTACGGTAGGCTTAGTCACAGGGTTGGCGTGTTTAGTTCGGGAATGTCGTATTCTCTTCGGTCGTGATAAAGAAGTCTGATACATTTGTTTCAGACTTCTTAACTCCGCTAAAATGTCTAACAGTACCGTGACCGTTTGATTTTCACCCTCTTGTTTCTTTGCTGCTGCTTGTTGTTGTTGTTGTTGTTTTTTTCTTACCTCTTCTTGCTGTTGTTGCTGTAAAAGAAAAGCTTGTTCCGCTTCCTTTTGTCGTTGTATAAATTTCTCCAATTCTTCTTTCTGTCTCTGTCTAAAATTCTCCACGTGTGGTAATGAAGGTGACGAAGGTTCCGAAACAAATTCTTGCGAGGTAAGAAAATCCACAAAATCCCAATGTACCTCTTCTGAAAGTAAGTCCGGGTTCCCTTTTGTAGTGTCCACTGCTGGTGCACCCCAATGGATCGTTTTCTGAGTTTCCGTCATGTTGAATCACTGTCTCGCATCGATTGACAGCACACAGGCGGTAGCGAATCTATATAGACCACGTGACGTCACAGACTGTTCTCTTCGGATCGGATGCGAGCTGACTGAATTTTGTAACGCGTGTTTGGATTGGTCAATGAACTCAATCCGTTTCAATCCTTCCTCTACCTATAAATAAGCGCATTTCACTGCATTGATTTACCTGTTCTCGTCGCCTCAGCATGTGGATTGACGTTGAATCATCCACCCTTGTGTCAACAATGATGTTCAGGACGGACATACCGATGTATGTCCGATCCGAATGGACAATTGTCCATAGGACCGCCAGCAACCTATGGATACGTAGGATTTACGTGGAGAGGCAAGGATGCCTCAAAAGAGTCCTGATTTACGGTCCTACAGTGAGACGAAGCCTAAGGACAAGAAGAAGTCACAGATGCCCTTCATGTTAAGGGCATATATAAACCCAAAGGCCCTTTTCAGGGCCACCCACATCTCTCGAAAAGAGATCGACTTTCAATTGTCTACCCTTTTTTTTATTTAATATGTGTGTGTGTGTGTGTGTGTGTGTGTGTGTGTGTGTGTTCTATCCCTCTCCCCTGTTCCCTTTCCATAGACCCCTCAGGTCGGGACCTTATTAAAATAGGGTCCCGACCCTGTTCCATTTTGTCGCTCAACAGACCCACAATCTATTCCCATGTTAAATTTACATTGTCCCCTGACTGTCCCATGATTTTTCCCATGTGAAATTTCCATTGTTCCCAGATTGTCCCATGATTTTTCCCCATGTTAAATTTCCATTGTCTCCAGATTGTCCCATGATTTTTCCCCATGTTTAATTTCCATTGTCTCCATATAGTCCCAAGGGGTCCTGTAATGGTAATTCCCATTGTCTCCAGGTTATCCCCATTCACTACTCATGCTTTATGTTAGACTGTGGAAACTCCAATGTACGTCTAAACATGACCTTCTGTTCTTTGAACGCTATATTCGTCGTTTTAATTTAACACGACCCTAATATGAAAATTATTTTAATCGGATAGATGAAATGAATACATCAATGAGCCATCTGTTATTTTATGTAAATTTATGTATCCAGGATGTTGAATTGTTATAGTAGTAATTAGAGGCGATTGGGTGACTAATAAGTGACTAATAAGCACATTTCTCTAACAGATGGCGATATGGCTGATCGATTTCTAGGTCAGTACCCAATATTTTTCAGCATCCGCATCAAGCTGAATTAAACTAGATGGAACATAAAAAAAATTCAAGCTTTTCTTCCTGTAGAAATAGTAATGTAATGTTTTGTAACCTCAACGGTTTTTCTGGGGTTTTTGTTTGTTTGTCAGTTTATTGCAAGGGATCACGTGTGTCAAGGATTGATTAAGATAAATGCAATAAACTGACAACGAACATTGCGAAACTAGTATGGGCCAGTGTTTCCCGATGATTGTACCTACTTTGGGGTTGTCTAGCTGGTAGGTCAGGATAAATGGTATCCTATCAGCCTTTTCCTTGTTCCTATATTTTAGTAGGTCATCGCGGTTTGTTTCTTTAGCCCTTTGGGTTACCTCCGTAATTAAGTCTTTGTCGTAGCCACGGTAAGTTAAACGTTTAGATACCTCTTTAGACCTTTTAAAGAATGTTTCATTGTCGGAGCAAATTCTGCGTATTCTCAGTGCCTGGCTATCTGGGATGTTCTTAATGCAGTATTTTGGATGACAGCTACTTGGGAGGAGATACTGGTGTTTGTCGGTTGGTTTGGAGAAGATGTCTGTATGGAGTTTGTTTTCTACCAGTCTGGTTGTTGTGTCCAGGAAGACGTGGTTTGAGTTGGAGACTTCTGCCGTGAATTTTACTGAGAGATGGAAATTGTTTGCCTTTGATATGAAATCATCCAGACTTTCTCTTCTATGTTGCCACTTCATTTCTATATAATCGATAAAGCATACCCACTGGTATGGTGCAAGTTTAACCGATGCTAAAAATTGACCCTCCAGATTTTCCATAAAAATATTAGCTTACGAAGGGGCCATTTTTGTACCCGGAGCGGTTCCATTTTTTGGAGGTAGTTTGCTTCATTAAATTTAAAGTTATTGAGTTTTAGGACAACTGTAGGAGTTGGACTAGGAAGTGTGTGGGTGGATTGTCTATAATTCTGGTTTCCCATGCTTCTCTACGCGCCTGTATCCCTTCATTGTGCGGTATGTTAGTATACAAAGATGTGACGTCTAAGGAAACAAGCAATGTAGCTGACAGTGGTTCGCTTGCTTTGCTTTTATGAGGTAATCTATCGTGTCCTGAAGATATGATGGTAATTTGTGGACATGTGGTCTCATAAAGTTATCCAAATATTCTGATATCTTTTCTGTGGGATGCCCGTTACCGGAGATTATAGGTCTGCCCGGGTTTCCTTGTTTGTGGATTTTAGGTAGATGATACAATGTACCTGCCCTCGGGTTTTCTGGGCTTAAGTAGTTTCTCGTTTGCTGGTCTATGTGCACCATTTGGTACGCCTCGTCAATATTATTAGTGATGATTTTTGCATATTCCAGTGTTGGATCATGGTCTAGTTTTTGTTAGAACCTACTGTCACTTAGTTGTCTACTTGCTTCACTGATGTAGTTTTCCCTTTTCATAACGACTACAGCGGAACCCTTATCTGCAGGCATAATTATGATATCTATTCTGCTTTTCAGTGAGTGTAGAGCATCTGTTTCTTCTTTTGTCAAAGTAGAGCATCTGTTAGTATGGTTAATGTGTCTGAAAGTGTCGTTTTCAACTGAGTAGATAAAGGCTTCTAGATTTGGAATTGAACTTTTTGGTCTAATTACTTTTCTTTCTGATTATGGGTTGGTCGCAGCTTATATTTTCCTCTGATTTACTTATTGGCTGCAAGGCAAAAGTGGCTTTGAGTCTTAATCGGCGGCAAAACTCTTCGGTGTCCTTTTTCAGCTTTCCTCTATCATATGTCTTTGGACGGGGACAGAAACTCGAACCCTTCGATTAAAGTTTCATTTCTGCCTCCATAAGTTCAAACTTAGAGATATTGACGACTGACTTAGTAATAGTTGAATTAGTTTTGCTACAGAGTACTAACTACAGTTTTACGGCGATTTTTCTTCTTACGTTTGTTTTGTTATTATTATTATTATTATTATTAAGACTTGTACGTTATGTTCTCAAAGCTTTTATATTGACATTATCTTTCGCAAGCTGCGGGATATCACAATGAGCAGAAAATTAAATGTTTGACAATACTGGTTTTGAAAACTTGTCCTGTACGTTCAGTCCTGCGCAACGTACACAAAAGGCAGAGGTACATGATCAACACCATCGTACATATTTATACACAAATTTGGTGGATAATTTAGATGATTTTCTGCAACATAATACTATAGAGGTTGTTTATTATCTTAATAGCTGGTGAAAAGGAAGATATTATTAGCAAAGCATTGTATAGAAAGCGATGTATGATTATCGGTTTAAAAAGTGTTTTTCAAATATTGCATTGTTGGTAAGTTTCTGCATTTTTTGGTATCATGTTTACATTTTTAATTGTTGAAAATAAACTAAAATTTCAAAAACAAATAAGACCCCACACGAGAAAGTTAACAAGACTTAAATCATCATCATCATCATCATCATCATCATCATCAATGGTTCCTTCTTTTTAAGAGGATTTATACTATTAGCTGTGACTGGATAGTTTTGATTCAAGTGAATGATATTTACCCTGGTGCGTACTTTCTGTCCTCCCTTATTCTTTCTTGTTGTCTATATTTCATTATGCACGTCTTACCCTTACTACAAGATCTACTTATAATATAACTGACAAATATGTAATGTAATTACACTGGTCAACAGTGAAATCATTACTGACTTGAAAAGGCCCTAATCTGTAGTATTTTGGTGTGCCGAACACGAATATAACCGTGAAAAATTTGTATTGGCTCTCGTTTTGAAGATATTCATATACCTCATTTTCTATGTTTCACTGTGTAAATTTCTCCAGTAGGACTGCAGCAACATCCGGAATAATGATGTAACATTGCATAATACCATCATGCTCACATCATCCACAGTTGATTGCATCATTTTCTGATGCAATGCAATACTAATGCCATGCGGCTGCTGAAGTAAGTTGACGTCAGCAGTGTACTATACATGTGTAGGCCTATTATACTAATGCCAGGCGGCTGCTGAAGCTGACGTAAGCAGTGTACTATATAAAGCCCAATCAGATAGGTTCAGCATTTAAAATATTTTAGACGTTGTGCGAGACAGTTCAAGCTACTGTTACATAAAACTTATTATTTTATCCATTTACGTACAATAAAGAACAGTAATGCCTCGAAAGTGTGTTAATACCGCGGACAATTTTTGCTATATTTGTGGGGAAGTGACATTTGCCAACCAGAAGAAAAGTATCAATTCTCAAGTGAAGAAGGCATATCATCTTTACTTCGGATGCAAGGTTGGTGACCAAGACAAGCCTTGGGCTCCGCATATATGCTGTGCTACATGTACAACACAGCTTTCACAGTGGTTGAATTGCAAAAGGTCATCAATGCCGTTTGCAGTCCCAATGGTGTGGAGAGAGCCAAGCAACCACCTAAATGACTGTTACTTCTGCTTGGTTCCTCCTCTTTCCGGCGGAATAACGAAGCGAAAGAAGTCGAGAATAGTCTACCCAAACATTCCGTCTGCATTGAGACCAGTTCCACATGGTGAGGGACTTCCTATTCCAGAACCTCCAGCAGAATATTCTCTTGATTCATCTGACGAAGACAAAGGTGAGTCGACCTGTTCTTCTCCTGGTCCATCAGCATGCAGTGATCCAGATTTTCACTGTGGTGCATCATCAACCCCACACAGAATAACACAGGAAGAACTAAATGACCTGATTCGTGATTTGGACTTATCAAAGAACAAGGCAGAATTGCTAGGATCAAGACTCCAACAATGGAATCTTCTAGAAGAAGATGTCACAATTACTGCATATCAAAAGCGCCACCAGCAATTGGAGCCTTTCTTCAGAAAGGAAAGTAATCTGATATTCTGTTCCGATATTGAGGGCCTCATGAATGCTTTAAAAATCACTCATGACCCACAAGAATGGAGACTATTTGTGGACTCTTCGAAACTGAGTCTCAAGGCTGTGCTTTTGCACAATGGAAACATTCTTCCATCTATTCCAGTAGCGTATGCTGTCCACATGAAAGAGACATACGATAACTTAAGGCAGCTACTGAATTCCATTGAGTATAACAAGTACAGCTGGCACCTCTGTGGTGATTTGAAGGTAGTTGCCCTTTTAATGGGACTGCAGCAAGGATATACAAAATACATGTGTTTCTTATGCGAGTGGGATAGCCGAGCAAGGGAAATGCACTACATGAGGAAGGAATGGACTCACAGGCAGAATGTAGCCATTGGAGAGAAGAATATCCAACACCCAGCTCTGGTTGAGGCTCAGAAAATCTTGCTACCACCCCTTCACATCAAACTAGGTTTGATGAAGAACTTCGTGAAAGCCATTGACCGGACTTTGCCAGCATTCCGATACCTGCATGAAAAATTCCCTCGACTCAGCGAAGCAAAGATTAAAGAGGGAGTTTTTGTGGGTCCTCAGATTCGAGAGCTTTTCAAAGATGACCGGTTCAACAACTTGCTGGAAGGTGACGCGAAACAAGCATGGAATGCTTTTCGCCTAGTTTCTACAAACTTCCTCGGAAATGTTAGGGCAGAAAACTATAAGGAACTAGTAGAAGACATGTTGATGAAGTATAAGAAACTTGGCTGCAATATGTCTCTAAAGATTCACTTCCTTCATTCCCATTTGGATTTCTTTCCTAGCAACTGTGGTATTGTTAGTGATGAACACGGCGAACGTTTTCATCAAGATATCGCAACAATGGAACAAAGATACCAGGGAAAATGGTCCACTACAATGCTGGCTGACTACTGCTGGACACTCCTCAGAGATGCTCCCGAACAGCTGTACAAGAGACAGGCGAAGAAATCTAAGATGTAGTCAATGACTTGATTTTTTATAGGTAGGCTATTACAGTTGACCTTTTACTATTGGAATGCATTTCGTTATGTAAACATTAATTTCTTGCAGATTACAAAAAAACTAGAGCCAATTTTGCAATTTGACTGTCATATTCGTGTTCAGCACATAAAAATTGATAAGAATTGACTAATTTTATTTCAGTAACATGACTTTTGTAAAAATTTGTTGTCCAGTGTTATTGTCTCTTAGGATAATTATTACATTCGTTAAAATCGTATATACATATATCTTATCAAAGTGTTGATATCATGCTTTATGAGTGATGCTGATAGTACTATGCTTTGATTTTATATACATTTACTTTTTTGCCATAATAATTTAATGGCAAGAATAATGTTATTGTTCTTTCAATAAAGAACAATGAACTCTTATTAAAGTTATGATTTGTAAACTCTTTTATATGGAAAATGGACTTCTTGGTGTGTGTATATGGATTAGAAAGTTGACTAGAAGTTTGTTCACTCAATGCATTATATTTTCAGGGTGGGGGGAGGTACATAAATGTTATAAAGCCTATTTGTAGTCTGTCGAAATATCTTTATAAAACTTATAATCGACCTGTTATTGAATAAACTGCATTTGGATATATTTTTTCAGAAATGAATGTCAGTCGAAAATATGCTGTATAATGGATATGTTTTGTTGTCATTTGTTCTTTAATGACACTTTACTAACATAATTGGCTATATCACGCCGAAGAAATGGGAACTAAGCACTATCGCTGTTATTGGGGCAGTTTAAATAGTGGCGACATTTGCATTCTTGATCTTATGAATATATTCCTACAGAAGCCGGTCATCATCAGGTGAAAATATTCGTTTGCGATTCACAATATGAGCGTGTACCTGGAATGTTCAAACTTGCAACAGTATCATCAGACAGGTAAAAATGTCATGTACATCAGGACAAACCAATATTCCATGTCTATATCATTCTCATTGTTAGGTAATCAAATCGTTTAAAAATAGATTAAATATCAGAGTACTAACAATACCTCATCGGTTGACTAATATATGACAAGGAAAATGTTTACATAACATTGATCATCTAAGACACACGCACAAAGACTATTTTGTACATGAATGCTATCAGACATAAAATATTTCCCTTCTTCACTAAACTTTATGTGAGCAGCAGAGAGGGTGAACAGACCACTTGCTGGAAGGTCCATTTTTAAAAAGAAAAAGACAAAAAAATAAGGTCAATAACGCGAAACCGAAGCCTCTAACTGACCGAGAGTTTCTCTAATTGGGTTAGTTTATTTTGTTACTCTATCTTTGTCGTTTGTGTTTTCTCAATTTGTATGTGTCTTGTGTACCCATCGTGACACTTTTTTGTGGTCGCACCCTCTCTGCTGCTATAAATGTATAAGTAATTAAATCATTATTATATCAGTAATGGAATCTTATACTGGTAGATTAGCTCGAGAAAGATTAGAAGCGATTAGAGGATATATTCCTGTTCGTGATGCTCTCAAACAAAAAACTGCAGGAACGACAAGAAGAACAAGTTGAATATGCAGGAGGTACAGACAAATTATTTAAACCTGTTACAAAGGTTGCTGAAAGAGTTGCAGAAGCTACTGAAGGTCTTCTTCCACCGTTAAAACAAACTGCTGAGCAAACTGAAAAGATAGCAAGAAGAACTAAACAAACAAAAAAGATTTTAAGAGATCTTCCAACTTAAATAACTGCTGCTCCACCTCCATCTGCTTCTCATCTTGAAGAAGAACTTGAAGGTAAAGAAGAACTTGAAGGAGCTGTTGTAAAAGAACCAGAACCAAAACAAGCAGGAATCAGAACTAAATATAATGATACATTTTCAGAGATGAATATTTCCTACATCAAAAATACTGAAGAGGTAAGATTACTTGCACTTGCCGTGCACAGTTATGATAATAGAAAAGTATTTCTGAAACCCGAGTACGCTAATAAATATGTAAGACGTAAAACCTGGTACAAGTGGATTTATAAAGAATACTATCGAACTGATAATGTCAAAAATGACTATCCAAAATATATTGAATTATTAATGAGATAAATAAACATCTTGAAAGCTTACAACGACTAAAAAATCGACAACAACCGCAACAAAAACAAAACCAACAATCAAAGCAACCAGTCCAAATAACAAGTGAGGAAGAACGAGAACCTACAGCAGTTGAAGTAATTGATGAAACTTATGATAAATATTTTGGTCCAAAACAGGAAGCGGCCTTATTGTCATGACAGTGTTCATGCCGATGTTGACCGACTAGAAATTCTGATCGGAGGAAAACGTGCAGGAAATAATTCTCCAGAAATTATTAATGAAATATCTGACATTTGACGAAGATTATTTACAGGAGGTGTTCTGGATTGTAATGTTTATCATTCTTTTATTAATGAAATTGTTGATGATTATTACAGCGACTGAAAACAATTTAATTAATCAACTTGTAATTTAAAAAATGATTATACACAATGCTCAACGTGGACCTGTAACTGTTAGGGTAGTAAATTCACGATTACCAACATACCAAGTGACTTACGGGGACGGACTTGGTGATATCGTTACTGGTTTATTTAGAATGATGGTTCCAAAAGCCGTGCCAATTGCAAAATAATTAGATATGAAAGATATTGATTTTGTTGGAAATAAAGCATTAGGTTCTGCTGGTAAAGCAGTTTCATTTATCAAAGAAAGATTAACTCGATTAGTAAAAACCCTCAACGCCACAGCCAATTACTCTTCCCAGTACTGAAGTTATGTTTAAAAATATCAGTAAAATAATAAATCAAGCTGCAAATAAAAAACTAACAGAGTTGGCTGTCAATGAAGTCGTTCCTGCAGAATTGACTAATAAAATTCTGTTTGTAGCTATACTAAAAGAAAAAGAAAAAAATATAACAGCAAGTTTAATAATAATAATAATAATAATAATGAGGACTTTGTACAGCGCCTAATCTTTAGAAGCTCTAAGCGCTTTACACCTTTAGACAACTACTATAACATAAAAATATATATATATATAATGATATGATTACAAAATAAACAAACACCATGAAATTAGAAAACATAAAAAACACGCTGAAAATATTTAAGGTAGGAAACATTATTAGGTCTTTAAGTTTGTTCTTTCAGTCGAAATAAGTGAGTTTTAAGAGCACTCTTGAATGGGATCACTGTGTCTTTGTGTCTAAGTTCAGTGGGCAATTCATTCCACGCTGCTAGGCCCTGGTATACAACAGAACGTTGTCCATATGACTTCGTTTTCATAGTGGGAATAATGAGTATACGATTGTCAGAAGAGGAGCGTAAGTATCTTGCTGGTGTGTACACATGGGTGAGGTCAGATAGGTATGTTGGACTGGAGTCCGTCAGTGAAACGTAGCACAGAGAACAAATTTTGTTTGATTCTTGATAGCCAGTGTAAGGTACAGAGCAGTGGGGAGGTGTGCTCTTATTGTGGTACTCTAAGTATGATCCGAACAGCTGTGTGAATCATGTCTCGAAAATGTTGATATTGCTACGACGATATTAGTTCTGGCAAGATACAGTGAAGATTACTCGAGGTCAGCTGGTCCGTCAATGATATTTGCAAAGGATACCACTGATCAACCCGAGAATAGCAACATTAGACTAAATACAGCTGGGGACTGTAAAAAAAGCTGGGGACTCGATGAACGAAAATTTCAACTTAGGATTTTCCGCACGTATATCAAGGTTAAATGGAGAAAAAAATTCATGTGTGATTCCATTTTCACATATCTTTGGATTTTGAAGAAATGTTAGAAAAGTTATATTTGGAACTAAACACATCGTGGTACTTGTAAGAAAAGCCACTGACAATGATGCAATCTGGCGACCCATCGCAGCTGATAATGGTAAAGTAATACTAACAAAACTGTCACTGTTTATGCCGGTAATGACTCCATCACTTGCTAAAGAAGAAAAACTACTTGCTTTTATGAATTCAGGTGGTAAATCATTGTTATCATGGTTGACAATGACTACAGACAGCGTTCAAAATAATGCGGCTGGTTTATTTACATGATAAATAGCAACCCAGCAAGGGGATTCTGCACCAAGACGTATATTTATTACTTTCAGGAAAATGCTAGAATATATTTACAGGAACGAAATCGAATGGTATTTGACACACTTGGAGTTTCTGAAGTTGATATGAGGATAAATGAACATCAAGAACCTTCTGAAGATGTTTTGTTAAATTTTGAACAAAATCATGTTGAACGTGCTTATCATCGGTTGATGACATTTATGGGGCGTGATCAAAGTGTTGACACTGGTTTACAAATATCTCAGCGGGATTTCACAACATTATATCCAGTGTATTACTTTTCGTTGGAACATTTAGGTTTTTTTTCAGGCAATCTGTCGTTGATATACATTTTCGAGCCCGTGTAGCTCGACTGCCTGGTGGTGGTTACAGAACAATCGCTGTTATACTCTCAGACAAAGCAATGCTACTTGAAGGTGTTGGCGGACGAATGAGAGTTATTGATGCTCGATTAGAAAACACGTAATTAAATCGATCACGATATTTATAATGTCATATCATTATGTTAGTGTCAGTCTGACTCCTGATCAGATTAAAAAGCTTCAATCAAATTCAGCAAAGAACTGTGGAATAAAAATATCACTAAAAAAGACCAGATTACAGGTGGTCAAAATAAACCATTTTTTGAGAACGTCAACTCAGACATTTCAATAGCGCCAAACAATCAATAACAGGCGTTAAGGTCAATCTTTCTGATAGTGCAGTTAAAGACTCAATTAAAACAGGCAGTATATTTCCACTTCTTGCAGCTATACCAGCGTTAGTAACCGCTGCAGCACCAGCTGTTGCAAAAGCAGTTGCACTTGATGTTGTTAGAACTGCTGCTGGGATGTCATTAAAGAAAGCAGCAGGACAAGGATTTTAAAAAATGGGAAGGGTCTAAGATTACAAGGAACTCCTTATCGATAGAGAAACGGCCTGAGACTTCCAGGAACACTTCGTTAATCTGTCCAAAGTCAAATTTTGATTTATCTGATGCTGTTAAAAATTAAATATTAAAATTTTTAGAGGTATTTTTATGCGTGATCAATTACCAACACAACCGAACAATATTGAAATAGGCATTATTAATCTCGATAATATTTCTGGTCCTGGTACTCATTGGGTGGCATATGCGATTGATCCACGTAGAATTATTTATTTTGATTCCTATGGGTTGGATTCACCAAACGAATTTTTAAATTATGTAAACACAATAAAAACTCCAGTCTGGTATTCAACATTACCAACACAAACAATAACCTATCCGCCAATCTTCGCTATATTTTCATCAACCATACCGCCTCATAAAGTCATGCACGAGCATGCAAGTAGCCGCTAATCGTTTTAAACAGATCTTAAAGTATAATGGTAGATATTTATGGAGGATCTTCTCTGAGTAAGACTAAAAGCAAACCTCAAGGCGACTTATCTAAATATGCAACCCATGACGAGGTCAAGGATGAACTCGTTAATCTTTTGATTCTTGTAAATGTAGACCAAAATGAAGCCGTTGTTTTTCAGGATTAGCAACTAAGATTAAAGACGAGTAATATCCCGTTGGCATATATTATTCTGCGGGTTCCAGATGCAACAGAAGATAACTTAGTGGTGTTTACTAAAAACGGTAAAATGAAAAAATCTGATAAATCAATTCTATCAATCATGGGAGAAATTGCTGGACGTATCAGAAGAATTGGAAATATTATGTACGGCGTAAAAAATACATTTATTAATGTGAGAGAACGAAAATCAGATGATCTGGTAACAAAAAGGTAGATAGACAGCAACAACAGCATGATCAGAACTGAGATCAATGATCGCCTATTAAACACAGGTGATACAATGACTGGCGTAGAAATATGACGATGATAGCAACATTCCGATGATAAACTCGTTAATGAAAATCAACGACGGAATGACAATATTTAGATCTGAATACTCTAATCATGTACAAGCGTTTACAGATTTTCAAAGAAACATAAATAGAGCCATTGACGAATTATTTTTTTCAAATCCACCAGACATTTACATTAAGCTCTCTGATATAAAAAACAATAACTGACCATGTAGTATATACGGTAACATCTGGATCAGCATTATGGTCACCACTCAATAAATCATTAAACATCGACCTGATGTTACTGGTATATATATATATATATATATATATATATATATATATATATATATATATTCAATACTCGGCACTACAACATATACAATATCTATTACTATCTATTACAATTTCACGGCGTTTTCCACTAAACTGGATGCATGTTAATGATGTTAGATCAAAACGACAAGGGAATATTCGTGGTGTAACCTGAAGAAAAGGTAACCCCTTGTTGTATTATTGGTGTCTTGAATTAGTTGCTTAATTACCACCTACTTAAAATATAATGAGCTCCCCAATCAACGTTTTAGATACAGTCAGGCACGTGAATGGCAAACAAAACTAAGATATATCGTTGACAAATATACAGCAAAAGTATTTAAAAAAAAATATCGCAGACGTGTAGGTGCTGTTGACTTAATTGTATATTCTGCGTCTGCTGTTATTGCTGGAACCGGCATATTCTTATCAACAATAACAAGGACATCACCAGCAGGTGTAACAATTTGTGTTTCAGCTGCAGTAACAACTTCTGGCCTCTTCAATATCATCGCAAAAAATATGCACGTGTACCAATGCAAAATTACATGATTATATAATAAAATTACATACAGCGACATTAGCACGCTTCAAATTATCCTCGTTATTATCAACAAGCCGGGGCCCCGAGTGGCCCAGTGGTCTAAAGCGCTCACCGTTCCGGATCACTGCCATCTCACCTCTGTCTGCGAGGGTTCGAGTCCAAGGCTCGGCTAGCGTGGGTACGTGGGAAAGCCTGCCAGTAGCTTCTCGTTGGTCGGTGGTTCTTCCCTGGGTTTTCCAGGGTTCTTCCTCCACCAGTTATACTGGCCACCATGTATAGCCTATCTTGTGCTGAAAAATGGCCTTAAACCCTAGAACAACAACAACATCAACAAGCCTTAGTGATGAAAAAATATCAGATTTTGAGTTCATGGAGATGATTAAAATCTACCCGGAAGTGATGACTTAAATAGAATCCACGCCAGATTTAGAAAATTAGGATTTAAATAAGAATGTCAACTCCGATCGATCTACTTCAGCTAATTGTCGTTAATACAACTCTGTCAAAAACTACGAAGATATCAGTGAGCTCATCTAATCTAGAATTTAGTGTTAACTTTCCAACTGCAAAATATCAGATCAAAGTCATTTGGTGGATTGCCAGCAAGTAATTCACTGGTATTTGCAAATAAAAATACAATAGACGGAACTCCCGATTGTCAAGTTTGTCGGAATTCCCACAGGTAATTATCAGATTGAACAAATCAATGATGAATTCCAGCGCAGAAGCAACTATATAACAGGAAAATAATAAAAAATAGTTATCACCGTTCACGAACCAACTTTATCAGCTGCGATAGAAATAAATTCAGAAGATTATGCTGTAGATATTTATCAGTCATCAATCAGATCAGTGTTAGGGTGGCCTGAAATTCCAATTGAAATTGAATATCAAGGACCGCCAGAATCTCAACGAGATGATTTCTCTATGAACGATTTTTTAAATAAATAAATCCTCCAGAATATCGAGAAGTATCTCCATTACGCCTCATTTTCAATATCTCTATTCTTCTTATAGTCAGAAGTGATGAAAATGATGTGTATGTTGTTCATGAAAGAATACTTAAATCATTATCTAGAAAATTAAAGATGAACATGCAATTATATCTGCAGCATTAGAACGGTTATTTAAAAATTATGTTCTTGAGTATCCTAATGATAATCTAAAAAACAAATTCGTTGAAACAATACAACGTTTAATTCATACTTTTAGTATATCAATCAAGCAACTGTTGATATTTTTGAAAGTAATCCAAGTATTTTATCACCAGAAAATTTATTTAATTATAAAGAAATATTTCTCAATTATTATAAAATAACCGAAGCAGATCTAGCAACATTTATAATACCAGGATTTAATGCGGCGAACTAAAAATATGGGTCAATGACATTATCAATGAACATTTTCTACAAATCGTTGATGCATGGAGAAAAATAATCCTATCATGAATTATTATAAAGATAACAATGATCCACACGGTGGCGGCAGACATATTTCACCAGTATATGTTGATATAACTACAACAATCGCGGTCAATCTTGTATGTGATGCAACTGATGGTAGCTGTCAAATTGATCTTGAAAATCTAGTCAGGCCCAGCAAGGATATATTTTATATACATTTACACCTGAAGTACCTCCTGGATATTTGATCGTATAAGAACCGATTAATCCGGTCTATTTGCGATGTCATAATCCGCTAATATCAAAGATACATTTCAAACTTACTGACGAATCCGGACGGTTACTTGATTTACGAAATGAAAATTAAAATATTAATCTCTACGTAAAATCTTAAAGATTTCATGGGTATATTCAAATTATCAAACAATTTCAATAAGATGGGATCAATCAAAATGATCTCATCGAAAAAATTTTATTATAATAATTTCATAAACAAACATATATTTGTAACATAATGTATTCTTTAAAATGATTTTTCGTTAATTTGATGGGGTAATAAGTACTAAAATAATGAAAATCAGTTACATTTTATAATTTTGATGGGATAAATAGTACTAAAATAATGAAATTCAGTTAGACTTTATAATTTTGGTGGGGTAAATAGTACTAAAATAACGAAAATCTCATATAAAAAAAGATTTTTTGTGCATAATAATAATGACGAGGTAGAATGAAAAAATCTGAATCCCTTAACAAAGTCAATAATAAATATTATAATCTGAATAAATATTGCAGAATAAATATTAACTTTCACTTTCACAATAACCAGCGACAGCAACCACACTTGCCATAACTTTCATTTTCATCAGTAACATTTTCACTACTTTCATTTTTAAACTCCCCTTAACTATTTTCATTAATAACTTTGTCACTGTTATCTGACATACACTTTTTCAACAGCCTCACGCGCGGGTTAATAAGTTGTTTTTCGTTTCACATTCCTGAGCTAATTCTGATCTAATTTTCTCAATCACGCTTGAGAGAGAGATACGAATTTTTTAAACTTCTGAATCTTTCAAGATTGGAACATGGCCTCCAGGATTTGCTTTATAAATCTATATTCCGCTGGTAGTGTATATCTATCTTCAAATTTACTTGTTTGCAATAATTCCAAATCACAGATATTTTTTTCTGGATCAGGCTGAATTTTTATGCGGTCTATTTCTATTGCAGAAATAATATCATTAATATTTTTGTAATTCAATATATATATATATATATATATATATATATATATATATATATATATATATATATATATATATATATATATATATATATATATATATATATATATATATATATATATATATAATTTTTAACAACAAATAAACCGTAACATGATGAGCGGGATCCCTTCATATTAGCCTTTGTGCATTTCCATAGGCTTTTCTTTTTTGGCTGAGATTCTTTCTGAATGTTTTTGTATTTTTGTGTGGTGTACCATTCAGTGAGATTTTGAGCTCACATCACGATACAATTTTTTTTGGAGG
Organism: Sinohyriopsis cumingii; assembly: GCA_028554795.2. NCBI lineage: Eukaryota > Metazoa > Mollusca > Bivalvia > Unionida > Unionidae > Sinohyriopsis > Sinohyriopsis cumingii. The sequence goes on from CM068830.1 coordinate 12,369,363, forward strand.
GCTCCAAACTGCAAAGCCCCCCCCCTCCCCAGCGAAACCCTAAACGAAAGCAAACTTTAAAAATTCAGAGGGTTCTGTAGGCTTTTCAAATTCATGCACACACCTCAGTATCAAACTACGGGGTGGTGGGGGTGGAAAACGCACATTGTGAGGAGTTGTATATGAATTTTATTTATTGAAAAATCGCGATTATCTCCACCGTCGACAGTATGTCCAGTCACGAGTTTCGAACGCCAACCCTCGAGTATGAGAATTAGTTACAGATATACGTTTCACAAATTATTATAAAGTTACCTATGCTGGATTTCCTACAGATTATTATTATTAGAAATAAATCTGAATGAGAATAAAATACCATTATACTGAGGAAACTACAGCGTGAATTTACTTTCATTTTCCAGAACACACTGAATTAAAATAATCGGCATGTATATTTGTGCCTTTGACTCTGCCAAGGTTAAGATAAATGTAGGTCTGTATACTGCTTACCTACAGATCTTAAAATAACCTGTATTATAATCATGCGTTAAATATTGATTTTCTACCTTGTCTTTGTCAAGGGAGATGACATTAAGATGTAGTTATCCTTTCACTAATTTGAACTATTACAAAATTATATTACTTCACTGATACTAATTATCACTCAACTGGTTAAACTATTGTGCAAGTTAGTAACAAGCGAGGTAACTACTTAATTACTCTACCGGAGAGAACTTAACTAGAGAGAGTTATATCCCTTCAACAATAATGAAAAATTATCTTTCGTTTTTATTTTATAGAGAAAGCAGATCTGGTAATATTTTCTGCAAAATATTTTACCGAACGCCCTGAAATACCAAAATATTTTCCAGCTGCGTTTATTGATTGTAATATTATATCTTCACCAGTTTCTGTATTTAAAGACTTAACAAGTTTTGCAATTTTTTGACGTTTGCCAGTACCACTAAATCTGTTGTTCTGGCTTTGTGTAATGGCTCGCAAATTATCTAAAGTGTTATCGAGTTTTTTGGACATTAATTTGATCGATCACAAGACCGTCCTCGAGTACCCCCACCCATTAAAAAAACACTAGTAGACAAACCTATGGCTGGAATAATGTTTATTCCCATTAGTATGGATCACGAGATAACCAGTATTAGTGAGATTACCAGCTTGTTTTTTTAGCAGAGAGTTCCTGATTACATCATGACGAGATACTTTTACAATTCTTGATGGTAGGATGTTTCACACATTCTTTTTGCTCCATTTATATATAAAATTATTTGTCTAAATGTCTAAATAATCATTTTGAAAATCTGGCTCAGTAATCTTCTGCGCTTTTTATAACTTTGTCATTATTATCAGTGTTGTCTTTTATCATTATATCTTTTCAGCTCTCAGTATTATTTGCCACAACAATGCACACATAACTGAGTTTTTCCTCTAACCCAACACCATATTTCGGTTTAGGTCCTATACTCCCTCTCAGTACACTTTGTAAAGAAAGTCCACATAATTCGTTTACACGACATTTGTTACAGGGAGCTTTAGAGAATATCATATGCCAATTGCATTTATTTTTTGTTTGAATCATTATATATATATATATATATATATATATATATATATATATATATATATATATATATATATATATATATATATATATATATATATATATATAATATTTCAATTTAAATATTTATTTGTATTAGTCATAATATGGCGAAGTTATCATCAGTGATTACAATTAAGCCTTCTTAATATAAATTTGATCTTGACAGAATAACCCTTCACCCACGAAGACGACCTCTGGTTGATCAGAAGAAAACTCTAAATGAAAGTATTCGTAATGCTAGAAAAGAATTTTGCAACGATAATATATCTCATGTTTGGTCAGCATTTAAAATCACACGCAATACCGCTTTTATCGATGCTACAATGAACGACAAACGAACGGCGAAGATTAATAATTATCTCGATAATCTAAGATTTTTTTTCAGAGTAAAGTTTATTAAGGAAGTATAGGATACTTGGATTATCAGTGACAAACTTGACCCTGTCCTTCATAATAAAGAAAAAAAAAATCGCCGTATTAAGTAAAAATTCCAAACCAGGAGTGTTGACTGGTATTCACAAACCGTATTATGAAAGAGCGTATCCTGTAGGTGCGGTTATTTATGAAATTTATCCGATAAATGATAAACCTAGCGCTCATGATCTGAAACCAATTAAATTTTCGTCATTGACTTTGTCAAGGCTAAATTGTGCAGCCGACCGAGTAACGGAACATTTTACAAACGCGATACGTGGAAATAGTTTAAAGGATCAGCGACGTGAAAAAATAAACAAATGGGTTGAATCATTCAAGGTTAAAGGAGCTAAAATAAATGATGTTGCTGAATTAGGAAAGAAAATAAAATTCTCAACGATAACTTGAGAGATTGTATAAAAATCAAAGTATAAATCGAAAGGAGCTTCGATTGAAATTATCGATCATAATGCGCATGCGTGGACTAATGCAGTATAATGGAAGCTATGATTAGTTTGTACGACCTAATGGAGACATTTATCGGACAGAATCTCTCCATGAAGAAAAATAAAGTCTTGCGTTGAAATATATCAATGACTATGCTGAACAATTACTGAGTAACTGTTTTACCGTTCCTTCAGTTGCTGCTCATTTTGCTTGAGAGAAAAATTCGTGGAAACCAAACGATTTGATTTTCTTGAAGAAATACAACGCAGTTGGGTCGAATATGGACACGATGGATTTTGGAATACGAAATACGATTATAGGGATGTTATTTCGGTTGATATGGTTGCATGTTATCCGGGAAGTTTTCTTGGTATGGGAGAGTGTTCTAAGTATTTTGAGCGATTTGGACGCCCAACACATGAGATGCCCATTGTATCGATAAACGGACCATTGCCAGATTTTGATTGGACTGGATTCGCTTGTATCGAGTCATTTAAGTTCGTCGAAAATCTTCATCCGATTTGTTATGTCTGGTTTTGCAAACACCTTTCAGAAAAAATGTGGGTACCAACAGTATTATTATAATATATGCTCGATGTAAAAATATTATTGTTCACAGTAAGTGAAGCAATGATATCATATCGTCCGCAGAAAGAAATTTGGTTTCCACAACAAAAGAAATATTCTGATGATGAAATCCCGGACATAACCGATTTTTAGAATAAAATAACAAAAGATCTTGTCAGAAAAATAACCGGTAAATTCATCCAAGGTATGATCATATGATCATAAACGACATTGTACAGATTGATTATAGTTGATGCTGAACTAGATTTTATAATTGCTGATACAACAAATAGAAATACGTTTTTAAGTGGAACATTACGTTAATTTATCAGACGGAACTAAATTAGGAACAATTGTGAGTAATTTTGATGGTGAGTCACCGCAGTTTACTCATTTAAGTTCTTCAATGCTTGCGCAAGTTTCGATAAATCTATTATCGATGATAATTAGAGCTTCTTAGTTTGCTGTCAGAGTTGCTACGGATTCTTTTTATATAAATAAATACAAAATTGCTTGAACAACTACATATCGGCACTTATGCATCATGGGGTGAATAGAGAATAAAAGAAGAAAATATACATAATTATTCTGAGTCTGCCGACGTTGAAATTCAGGATTTTTGTTACCCCAAAAATCGATTATCAAAATCGTCATCTGCGCCATCGGTATATGATCCTGTAACTAGACATAAATCAGTTTATCTCAATGGACCTGACGGTTCTGGTAAAACAACTCGTGTTATTAAATTATTCTTGAACAGTTGTTCAGAAATAGTTGTATTAACACGTACACACAGACTCGCATGAGAAATGAGAGAAAGAAATATTAAATCATGCACTTATCATAAATTCTTTCAATGGAAGGGAAATAAATGGACTCCTGAACGAATGGGAGAGAACTATATTACAAGTTTTTTTTTTTTTGTTTGGGATGAAATATGCACCGTTTCATTAGAAATGTTAAAAATATTTCTTGGTTGGTTATTGACAAAAAATACTGCTGTAACAATGTGTGGCGATCGTGGTCAACCACCACTGTTTTGTTGGATTGTCTCCACATAAATGGCTGCAATCACGTGTGTATTATTATGAAGGAATAACTGTTGATCATAGAGCATTTGATCCAGAATTAAGAGAGTTAAAAAAATTAATCAGAACACAACTGAATAAAATTCAATGTGAAATAATGTGTGGAATAATTTCAGAAACTTCTATTAACAATTTTTTGGAATTTATGAGACCAAAGGATTTGATAGTTGAAAGTAGGAAGATAGTTCGTGATACACTTCAACAACAATTATTTATGTTGCATAAATTTTATAAAAATTTTCCCGTACCATTGTGTTATCAATCAGCAGATACTCGACGACAGAATATCGACGTTGATATACCAGGATCGTCAGAGAAAGAAAATCTTGTATTAAATGATATTGTTTTAGTTTCTGTCAGTGTTGTTGAGAGCGTGTTAACTATGGACACATTTCCATGGACGCTGGGATACGCAATGGCAATTCATTCATCACAATGATTAACCATCCCTGATACAAATGTTTGGATCGTCGATGATCGTATCGAATGGTCAAACTTAGTTTATCTTGCAGTGTCTCGAGTCAGAAGAATATCTCAGCTACGGAGAATTGTCATTGACTTCACAGAAAATAGTGACCAAATTCAGGAAACCATTGCTGGCAATGGCGATTATATATAGTAAGAAAAAATAGTGTCCAAATAAAATAAAATAAGCGCGACTTTGATCTCGATGCTGAATGAATTTATTGAAACAACAACAGAGTAATCATTGTGCAAGCTGTAACACAGTAATGTTGTGGCAGTATTCAAATAATAATCCAAGACGATTTACCGTTGACAGAATTAATAGTAGTCTTGGTCATACACGCGAAAATGTGATGCTTACCTGTCTTGAATGTAATCGACGTCGAGGTGCTAGTTTACAAAAGTGAATGCGTTGGTAATTGTGTGTCTTCATGAATTGCTTGTAATTGTTCATGTACAAATCCACGTTGAGGAGCAATTGAATCTAGTCTGTAGATTGCATGTCTACCCGTAGATCTTGCCACGCTAGAAATTGTATGTGTCGTAATACTCCAAACAGAATGAGTCTCTCTTTATTTTACCACTGTTTGAAGAGAGTTCTCATCTACGGACCAGAAGCCAGACGAAGTTTGAGGAAGAGAAGAAGACCTGTGCGATGCCCTATATGTTAAAGGAATGATATTAAGATAGATCAAAAAAGGCCCTTTTCAGGGCTACACATATGCATCGAAAATATTTGCTTTCTTGCCTCAAAAATTATTTAGTTGTTTATGTTTGTATAATGTCTATTGTCTGTGTTATACCTGTCTCTGTTCCGCCAGTCCCCATCCCGCCAAGCGTTCTAGTCCCCCCACCTCGCCCCCGCTGTTTGGTGCGATTGAGGTCACCTCCTTGCTACATTGTTGTTCATTGTCAGTACCGTGACGTCACCTTCCCTGTTCCATTCCTATTGTCCCTATATTAATGGTAAGTCCCATTGTCGCTATACAGGCCCACGACCTTTTTGACTGGATTTTCCCTTGTCTCTAAACAAGCCCACGACCTATTTGACTGGAATTTCCTTTGTCGCTGAATCGCCCCACTTCACTACTTATGTGCTTGGATCATGTACCGTCTCCACAAGTACAATACACAGGTGCTCGACGCGAGTTTATTAGTTAAAGAGCAATAATGTGAAGGGAATTAAAATCATACTTAGCGACACAATTTCCTCAGATTAACCCGATGACCCATTCTGACAAAGGACCCTGTCTATCATACAATACCACTCGGTATGATTTTCTTTCCCCTTCAGTTTATTGCTTTTTAAGATTAAGCTTGCGTCGAGTACCTGTGGTCAGTGCCGGATTAAGGCCTTCCAGAGCCCTAAGCATTGAAAATATTATGGTACACTCCCCCCACCCCGGGCCGACAAGAGGGGGTGACAACCGGAGATGCATCCCAGGGGCCCAGGCTGAACAACACTTTTCAATTTTATAAAAGAAATTTTTTGTTTGAACAAGAACTAGGAGACTCTCAGGTGTTTCTTACCCCAGGGCCCGTGATCGCTCTCTACGGTCCGCTACTAAAAAATGTGACCCCCACCCCACCCCACAAAAACAATATTAAGACTGAAAATATTTTTATTATTTGAAATAATCTTTATATTAAATGCTTGATTTCAAATATATTCTTTCTCGACCAAAATGGTAATAGATAATTCATTCAGTTTTATCATCAACAATTCATTTGAATTTTTCTGGTGCCCCTTTTGGGCTGGTGCCTTAAGCACGTGCTTAGTGTGCTGAATGTGTAAATCCGGCACTGCCTGTGGTACAATATCAGCCATAGTACATGAAAGTAACATGGAAGCATACCAGAATTCTCTTCAGTTTGTTGCAGAAATAAACAACTTCACCTTACACCCGCCTCTCTCTCTCTTTCAGAAGTTCATAATATCTATAGAGCGCCCTCTTTGTCTGCATATTTTTCAATGTGAACGAAAGTAGTTCAGAAAATAGTTGTCGCTATAGTCGCCACGACTCCGAGGCTTCATTCACAACTTGACGGAAAAGCCCGAAGTTGTTCTGATTGAGTGTAACGAACCAGTGTACAGGCACTGAACAAAATGGTACGTCATGATCATGTGAGTTTGTTCAAGATGGCGGAGAGTTTGCGGCGTTTCGACAGATTTTGTCCAGTGTGTTGAAGCGTCGATAGAGAGCAATAAAAACAAGAGTATGTAGAACAAGAAGTATGCAAGAAACTGTTTTATTTACACCCAAAATACTGCATTTATTATAGTAGTTTAATGTTTATTATCAGTCGTCTGCTAACAGAAACCAGTACTGGTAATCTATGCTATAATACAGTACTGCGGAATAATGTGGCAAAGCACAAGTACGAATTAAGTAAGAGTAGAGAGATCCGACCACATCACTGCAGTGTTTCGATGCAGATTTCCTCGAATTTCGACCCAGGTGAGTATGTTAAGTATTGTGTAACATATGAATAATACCCCATCTGCGATTCTTAATTTGAACCAAACTTGTTTTCGTTTCTTTATTTTTTGTTCGCAATGGTTAATAGGTATCACTGTCAGTTGCCCATTCTCATTAATCAGCAAGCCAACTTAGGTAATGTGTATCACTGATTGGTGGAAAATACTTTTTTGTACTTGAAGAAAACGACGGGAAAATGTGATCCAAAAACACTTTAAAGGTTTGTCACTGAAAGTTCGTGTAGGCATTAAAAATATCGAATAAACAGTTTTTGCATAAAACTGAATATACAATATAATAAATAGAAACAAGGAAATGAAAGTGATGAATATAAACAATCATACCACATTTCAGTTTAGATAAATTTTTCTTGCCATATAAAATTAACTCGTATGGTTAAAATTGTATAAGTCATGATTGTGCTTTGTGCCAATTTTTGTAGTAATGGGTGTCATTTTTTAAAATTTGATTATAAATGCCTTCAAATGGCAATTATTGGCTTTATTTGGATCCCCCTAGATCTTTTTTCCTTTGAAAGGTCATTATTTGCATGCCATGACAAACATGTATGGCAAAACCCAATGTTAAAGTACATAGTCATTTTAGGATGAGGTTGACCTAAAGGTGCGATCCAGTACAAACTGGATTAAATGATAAAATGTCATGTTATCTGATGTCAAAATGAAATAATAACTTAATGTCAGAAATGAATGGACAGTGCTGTAGTCTGAAATTTGAGAAGTGCTATAAGGTTAAGGTCATTTCTTACATCACACTATGTGTGTGTGTGTGTGTGTGTTAATTTTTTCAAAAGAGAATGACAAGTATGACACATACACTGCTGTCGGGCATTTCTGTGCACCTAAGGTTTTCGTTTCCAATATTGAAGCAAAGCGCATACCGAATTCGAGTGATTGACAAAAATAAAATACAGCAATGCTTACCATTTGAAAAGATGCAATTGTCACAACGAATATTCTTTTCAAAATAATATTAACTTTGGACACAGAGGATACCCACAGTTGCCCATTCTCATTAATCAGCAAGCCAACTTAGGTAATGTGTATCAATGCTGTAATGTAAAATAATTATATTTTGAATTGATATAATGAAATAAAGGGATCATTTTAATTGAAGAAAATGAACCATATCTCTTTTGTATCATTAGAAACTTTAGAAAATATCTACCAGTACCACTCCTCTTTGATGACAGCTCCACATGACTTTTGTATCATTACAAAGTGCTTAAGAAATTTTGTCAGTACCATAGCAACTGATGTTTTTGCTATACTATATCTAATACTATTGTTTGAATCACCTATAATACACAGAAAATTAACCCACAGAGGTAGATGCACAATGGATACTTTTTGTGCATTTAGTGGTACTGTTGTATTACTTTTCTGTGACTCTTAAAGAGAGAAGTACAAAAAAGAACCATGTTTACTTTTCGTGTTAGTTGGTTCTTTTTATGTTGATGTCATTGTTTTAATTTTAAAATATTTATGTGTACAAAGCTTATTAAAGCATTTGTTATCTACACTGAAAAAAACAGTCTTAAATTAAGCAATAGAAAAGAGTGAAAACCAACAGGATTTGGAAAATTACACAAATAATTTATTGCCCTAGAATATAAAGTGAAAAGTTAAAGTGAACTTACACTGTTGTGAATTAAATCCTGAGTGGTCCTTAAAGTTCTATCACAAGTCCAAATGTATAAGGTTCCAGTGGTGTTTTGAATAAATTCCAATATTGGATGTGCTGATGTGCCAGTAGCCTTGAATGTGCTAATGTGCCAACAGTCTTGATGTATCACAATGATATAATCCAAAATGTCTTTGAATGAATTCACAATAACTCGAAAGTAATGATTTAGTCCAAGAAGTATCAATGAGCACTATGAAATTCCACTGAATAATTTAAAAAATAAATCTTGCCAAAGTAAAAACAAAACATAACAATAAGACTGATTCCACTTGGAATGTTAAGGCTAGTAATGAGTAATTCTGAAATAAACAACATCATTATAAAAACTAAGACACAATGGCAGAGCCAGGTTGCAGGTCAATTTCCCATGAATTAATCAACAGCATTCTTTTTAAACACTCTAAGTTGTCAACATGACCAGGAATTTCCATGTGAAAAACTAATGTTCTTAACTCAGATAAGAGTAAATATGTTTACCTCCATTAATAATGATTTATTTAATCTATAATCATAGGAAATATTAGTTATGTAGTATATCGTTTACAAAATAGATATCACTAGTCAGGTAGGCCCTTAATTCATTACTGACCAAGGTCATTCAGGCAATACAAGTATGCATAATATATAATCATGGAGGAAAGCCAACAAACAATACAGATTAAATATGCATAACGATATACATTATTTGAAATGTATCAACCATATTGTTACCATGGCAATCAACAAGTAACTACTGCTGCATTGCATTGCTGCCAAGTATATTATGCTGGTTTCTCCATAAGTCTGATATGTAAGCTTCATGAAGTTAGGACAAAACCAATGTGAAATATCATTTACTGATATCCACATAGCAGTTAGTTTTGTCAATTTGAGTGCCTCTGCTAAAAATCAGGAAATCAGGTGTATTGACCAGGATGACTGAAGAGGAAAGGGTTATGGGTAGTAAAAGGGAATATATAATAGCAACCAAAAGCTGCCCAGTATTCATTCATTTTCAAAGGAAAGATTCCATATTCTGACTTCAGATATTAAATAAGTCAGTATGTTCTTCATATCTGGCCAAATATGTTGAGTGAAAACTCTGCAAATGAGCTTCAAAACAGGGTGGGAAAAATAATGGATATGGGAACTTCATGAAGAAACAGTATGATGACATACAGCCAAAGAAAATCTTTATGGAGGAATGCAATTGATAAATTTTGACCATATTTTTTATAGAGATTTTTCAAGTTTTACCTATATTTTTTTATTTTATATATGAATCTACTATGGAAAATATTATCTTGACCTTTTAGCTTCTGTTATGTATATCTAAATTTTGTTGTAACTCTTGATGCATGGTTGTTTTGGTATTATGTGTAATTTGTGTTGATGACTGTAAACTGTAATGATCATATATAATCAAGATATTAGTTAATTTTTGTACACAGGTATGAAATTCTATTTTAAGATATTAGGAGTATATGATATACAATAGTTGTCGTCGTAGGTGTTACGATCATTACTAATAATATTAATAATAAAACCAGCTGACGACTTTGTGGTAATTTCTCATTGGCTGGTGAGGTCAGGTGGTTCTTAGATGAATTAAGTTATTACCCATTGGATGGATTAGGTCAGGTGGGTTCTTTTACAATGTGGGATATTTGCAAAGTGTCACATAGTGAGTAGTAGCAAAATGTGTTTTCACCTCTTATGCTTGTATATAAGTATGTGGAGCTGGACAATTTGGTCAGTCTATTTCTTGTGTTTAGATGTTGAGAAGAAACATTTATGTTTGGATTGAATTTATTGAAATTGAAATTATAAAGTGCTCATTGGACTAAAATATTATCTGGGACTGTTGTGAATTATTCAAAGGAGTTCTGTGTATTGCCGTTTTGATAAATCATGACTACTCTGATAATGAAATTATTTGTAAAGTTTTGCAGAACTTTTGCTTCTTTCTGTTACTTACATGTAGTTTATGACATTAGAGTAATACTGACATATTTAGGTTATTTTATTTTGAGGGCAATCGTTAGAGGTTTGTTTGCACCTTATAGCCAGTATCGTGCTGGCTTGCCATTAAACCCTACAAGTCCTACATAAAATGAAAAATTGTCAGCACTGATCAGTAGGTGGACATTCATAAGAGAGTAATTGACTTCCCAATGTAGTCTTTTGAACATCAGCATACACACAAATGATAGGAATTTCCTAATGTGTTTTTCCCATTGAAGTTTCTAAAATGATTGATATGTACATTACATTTATAAAAATAGCACCACATTGAATGGGATGCTGACAATATAAAACATGAAAAAGAAGAGAAATTGACTTAAATGTTGATAAAATAAAGTGAAATGTCTTGATTGTATATTGAGTTATTAAACTTTTGCCTCGATTTCTCACATAATCAGATAACTGTATTGTAAAATGTTCTATTTATTATTATAAACATCTTGAACATCTTGAATACTTTATGCATATATATATATGTGTGTGTGTGTGTGTGTGTGTGTGTGTGTGTGTGTGTTACACAGCATTTACTCACCACCTGGTTTAAAATTTAATTTTAAATCTTTGGATATGATCTGGATTATTTAATAGGACCAGAACAATCATAAGGTATCATAAGCTTTTAATTGGAAGAGGGGGAAAGAACAACTGGTAACCTATAAAATGGACTTAGAAATTAAATTACTGAGAAAAATCCACTGTACAATATCATTTCATGACACAAGATTTTATTTCTATCCATTTTGTTTACAATAATGTACTATCCTTCAAATACTTAATCCTCAAGTTAAACTTTTAATACATTCAAATACATGTCTTATTTGTTCCATCTATTAAGCATCTGTTGCCATGTATGACGTATGACCTCATGTTTATGAATACTGTATCTTGTTATTTTGTATGTCATATATTATAAATCTTGTATTGTTGTTCTACTTTCATTTTTTAGTTTGTTTCTGTGTAAACCAATAGAGATATAATGGTATACACAAAAGAGACTATTTCAAAATAGATACTATTAACAATCCAGCTATTGTCCATCATAGGATGGGAGTAATAAAAGACAGTTTCATGTTTTAAAAAAAGTACAAAAAAAACAAAAAAAGTTTGAAAATAAAAATACAAAAAAAAGTTATAAAAAATTAGAATCCTGCCATGGGTTTAGAACCTATGACCTCTTGTTTGGCAGATGCAACACAGAGTATTATAACAAATGTTAGTGTTTATATATAAGATTTTAAATTCTTGTCTTAGTTATGTTGGAATAATGCAACATGTTTTTGCAGAAATTTGGACCCACTGAAAAACATAATCTACAAATATATGATTTTTTGAATGAAAGATTATGTACCTTTGGTGAAACCATGGCCAGATTTTATGATAGTTATCATATCAATGCAGTTAAACCCATATAACAGTCGTAATGTTAAAATTTCCACTTACAAAGAATTATGTTTAGTTATTCATGATTATTCATAGTTTTTTCTGACTGGCAAGTAATTTCCTAAAGTAAATGACCAATACTGGAAGTCCATGAAACTCACTATTCTTTGAAAGATACTTCATATAAATGGAAAATATAAATGATGTTCAGATAAATTTGTGTTTTTGGAGATATCTTAGTTTTAACCTATGAAAATTCTGCAAGTCTGCTGTGCGTTGGTGCAGCCATGTTGCAGAATTAAAATGTATAAATGCTATGAAAGCATCTGAAGATCCCTGAATGGTTTGTTGTGTTGTTTAGTTGGTTTATACTTATTGCTGGGAGTATAGTTGACTACCCCAAGGAATGCTGTTAAAGTTGAATATTTTCATAAGAAAAAAATGTATATTTGTTTTTAATTTAACTTTGCCTTCTTTTACAAAGGAGTACTTAAATTTGTGATGATTTCTAACCAGAGTGTAAGTAAAAAGACAGTCTTGTGATTGCTTGAAATATCATTTGAAAATACTTGAATTATTCTTTATCTGGGTCAAAATTTACAAGTATTGGATTCTATTTTTACTTCAGCATTATGAATGTCTGAAATGTTAGTAAATATGTTTATTATGTTTAGCATGGACATGCTGTAATTATGAGTTTATTATGTTTAGCATGGACAGTCTGTAATTATGAGTTTATTATGTTTAGCATGGACAGTCTGTAATTATGAGTTTATTATGTTAGCATAGACAGTCTGTAATTATGAGTTTATTATGTTAGCATGGACATGCTGTATTTATGAGTTTATTATGTTTAACATGGACAGTCTGTAATTATGAGTTTATAATGTTTAGCATGGACATGGTGTAATTATGAGTTTATTGTGTTTAGCATGGACAGTCTGTAATTATGAGTTTATTATGTTTAGCATGGACAGTCTGGAATTATGAGTTTATTGTGTTTAACATGGACATGCTGTAATTATTAGTTTATTGTGTTTAACATGGACATGGTGTATTTATGAGTTTATTATGTTTTATGTTTAGCATGGACATGCTGTAATTATGAGTTTGTTATGTGTAGCATGGACAGTCTGTAATTATGAGTTTATTATGTTTAGCATGGACAGTCTGTAATTATGAGTTTATTATGTTAGCATGGACAGTTTGTAATTATGAGTTTATTATGTTAGCATGGACCTGCTGTATTTATGAGTTTATTATGTTTAACATGGACAGTCTGTAATTATGAGTTTATTATGTTTAGCATGGACATGGTGTAATTATGAGTTTATTGTGTTTAGCATGGACAGTCTGTAATTAAGAGTTTATTATGTTTAACATGGACATGCTGTAATTATTAGTTTATTATGTTTAACATGGACAGTCTGTAATTATGAGTTTATTATGTTTAGCATGGACAATCTGTAATTATGAGTTTATTGTGTTTAGCATTGACAGTCTGTAGTTATGAGTTTATTATGTTTAACATGGACATGCTGTAATTATTAGTTTATTATGTTTAACATGGACAGTCTGTAATTATGAGTTTATTATGTTTAGCATAGACAGTCTGTAATTATGAGTTTATTGTGTTTAGCATGGACAGTCTGTAATTATGAGTTTACTATGTTTAGCATGGACAGTCTGTAATTATGAGTTTATTATGTTAGCATGGACAGTCTGTAATTATGAGTTTATTGTGTTTAACATGGACATGCTGTAATTATGAATTTATTATGTTTAGCATGGATAGTCTGTAAGTATAAGTTTATTATGTTTAGCATGGACATGCTATAATTATGAGTTTATTATGTTTAGCATGGACATGCTGTATTTATGAGTTTATTATGTTTAACATGGACAGTCTGTAATATTGAGTTTATTATGATTAGCATTGGACATGGTGTATTTATGAGTTTATTATGTTTAACATGGACATGGTGTAATTATGAGTTTATTATGTTTAGCATGGACATGCTGTAATTATGAGTTTATTATGTTTAGCATGGACAGTCTGTAATTATGAGTTTATTATGTTTAGCATGGGCATGCTGTAATTATGAGTTTATTATGGTTACCATGGACATTCTGAAATTACGAGTTTATTATGTTAGCATCGACAGTCTGTAATTATGCGTTTATTATGTTTAGCATGTACATGCTGTATTTAATGAGTTTATTATGTTTAGCATGGACATGCTGTAATTATGAGTTTATTATGTTTAGCATGAACATGCTGTATTTATGAGTTTATTATGTTTAGCATGGACAGTCTGTAATTATGAGTTTATTATGTTTAACATGGACATTGTGTAATTATGAGTTTATTATGTTTAGCATCGACATTCTGTAATTATGCTGTGTATGCAGTGCTTGGAATTGATGCTAGCAAGATAGGATATTACTAGTTACAGTTCTGATATTGCTAGCCGAAACACAATAAACTTGAAGTGCCTTGTTAGTGATATTTGGAAGTGTGTTAGAATTTGTATTTCAAAATATCAAGTATGCTAGTTGATATTGAAAGTATCTGTATTGTTGCTTCTTGAAAGTATTAGCTTTTCCAAATGCTGCTAATAGCAAAAAAAGGTTAATTTTGAGCCCTGGTACTACATGTATTGATTGTAAACATAAACCAACTTTTTTATATCATGGGCAGTCTCTAATGGTGGCTAACATTGATATATGGTGCTTTTAAGCAATTTATTTTATGGAAAATGTTTTCCTTCGTGGTATGGAGATGATGTAAAATATGTCTCCTGTACACTGTATTTAATAAATGAAATGCACAATAAATTATACCTTCAAAAAGCCTAGGGTGGCCAAGTAGTCTAATGGACATGTCTCTGCAGATCATTCACACATCTTGCCTCTATCTGCATAAGTTCAAGTCTCGCCTCAACCAGTCTGGGTACGTGTGAAAGCATGTCAGTAACTTCCTATGGATAAGGTGGTTCTTCTTGGGCTATTCTCTCACCAGATATTCTGGCTGCCACATGTAGCCTATTTATGTGCAGAAAAAGGGCATTAACCCTTACAAAGCTTTCCATTTAAACATGATACCAGTTAGTAATTGATAGTAACAATAGCTGAGCTAAAGGAGCAGAGTTGATAGTCAATTTTCCTGCATACCAGCTGTTAAAGAAGATCCTGTGATTTCGTAAACTATGAATCTGTTTTGAATGATAACATGATTTTATATAAACTAAACACATTTCCTAAATTCTTGTTTTAAATTGCTTTCATTGTCTCTGTAGATATCCATCATGTCAGGATCAGACTCGAGTGAGCAACATTTGTCTCCAGACACAATTCTTCACTACCTGTGTAATGCTGAGGACCAGCTCTGGGTACAAGCACGGATAGGAGAGGCAGGAGATGGAGGGCCTATTCCATCAGCATCAGGAGATGTTGGAAGCCGTCTTTTGGGGTAAAATTTACAAGTCTCAAACAATGAAAGTTGATGTAGCCAGAGACTTTTGTGGTCCTGGACTCTCAGATTTTAAAACTGGGTCTTCAGTTTTCTTTGTAGTCTAAGTACAAGTGAGCTTTTTTAGTTTAAAACTGTGGACCTGAACTTCATGTTACAAAATCTTACATAGAAAAGCACAAGATGAACATAATGTTAGAACAATGGGATACTGTAAAGAACTAAAGAAAATCATACTTCACAGTCTGTGGACATAGTGCTTCAGCCAGAAATTCCAAAAGAGGGCAGTCGGAGAATTAAGGGCATTTTGTATCGAAGGACTCTTTTTTTTGTTTGTTTGAGAAAGTACCTTTTTAAAAGTTGTAAGATCCCAGTCAAAATTACATTGCATGTTTTATTCTCAAATTGTAATCTGTCAAGTTTTTTTTTTAAAGAACATAATCATATTAAAAAAGCAATTTACATTGTGTATAGTGGACTGATTACTTTGAACACATTGTCATTAAGGGATAAAATGTTAGTACAGTGTGACCCTGCTGTAACATGGTAGTTTAAGCCATAGAACCCAACCGTATTATAGACTGAGCTGTGTTATAAGCAACCATGTCAGTTAGCTGAAGAAAATGATGCATGTACCCAAAAAAAATCGTGTGGGTGTGTGTGATAAATGCAGGTGGTAAAATATGTGCTTAATTGGCACAGTTACCCTCTTAAACTGATGCATATTAAATGCGAAATACACCTGTAGTGAAAACAGAAGGCATATATAATAGTTTACTTTATTTAGACCACCATGGATTGGTAAATATATGTGTATACTGTTTATATATATACGTCTAATGTATAGCATGAACAGAGTATCAACACTGTGTACTCACCCGCGAATCTCATCACATACATTGAATCCACAATACAAGTAATTCCATCAAAAATATGCACACACAGATTTAAAGCATTCAGTAATTTTGTCACAGGTCATGTAGGTCTGAATTCAGTGGATAAACATAGCACAATCATGTAATGAATGATGCAACACATTTACTTTTCACTACGTCCCAAGTCGGTAAACATTATTTTGCGTTTTAAGCCACTGTTGGTAGCGTTCGTAAGCATAAACCTTTTCCATGCATAAAGGAAACTTTCACAGCACAGTAAACTTGTTCCAGTCATGTTGAAAAATGGAAAAAATCCATCAGATTCCATTGCTTTTATTTAAGTTTGGTACTGACTTTCTTTGAAGAAAAGTTCTTTGTTTTTATTGAAGATTGTAGTTGGCTTTCTTTGATGAAGGGTGCATGCGTTATTGAAGTCACCGCTAAAGGACAGCTATGGAGAACCAAACAAATGTCTGTTTCTTATTGTGGCAGCAACTTCAAATAATTGTATTGCATGATTCAAACTGATTTGTTTTCTGTTTGCTTAGTATGTTTTCATAACAATTGATGCTTCAAAGGTAATCTGTTTTCTTTGAAATTTCAGCAAACTATTTTATCTGGGTACATTTTTAAAGAGGAATTGGCCGTCATTTTGGTTGATTGTAGTTACTGTTCCTCCCTGCCTACTGAATAGACCAACAGATCAGATGTTTTTTCTGTTTGTTTTTGTGGGTTTTTTTTATACTTTTGTGGTAGCGGAGTGATGCTGCCTTCCATGCATGCGTCAGACATTTAACAAAGGGTCAACAGATAATAGAGATGCAGGTGTTCTGGTCTGATGACCGGGATTACTACAGAGAATGTGAGTATTCTGAAGGATTTAATTCCTAGTGAAACAAAGAGGAATTTTACTTACCATCCACATACAAAATGCCAGTCTAAGTAAATATATTAATTGCTAGCAAGCAGCCGAAAATCTGAGGAAAGATAGATTATGAGATAATGCCTCGGCTGGTTGATCTCTGCTGACAGATATATAAAAAAACGGATATCTCACAACATACGGTACTCCTGCTAGATGTCAACATAAGTGGATTATGATATAACAATGCATATATAAATTGCAATGCGTTTTATATCACGCTGCGGCTTCCTTTCATTGGGCCTCTGAATTTCTCCACTCAAAACAATGGTTGTGTATACAAGTTTAAACAGCCAACAATGTCGCCAATAAAAAAAATATATCGCCAGATGGTATATTTTGCCACCTATAAGGAAAAAAATTGCAGTTTGTGACATTGGCGAAACCCTACATGATCCCAGAATAAACTTTTTACACACTATATTTCATACTTTTAAGAAGAAAAAACTTTTTTCATGTACAAGAAAAATACATATTAAATTTAAGGAGCCACACCTGATTGTCTTGTATTTTTCATGCACGGTCTCCTCCCCAAAATGATAATAAACTTTTGATGTTTTTTTCTTCATTCTTTTAAGAAAGGATATTTTTTTTTGTGTATAAGAATGAGACATGTATATAACATTTTGGGAGCCACACCACGACCATGTTATATCAAATTTTTGTTATAGCGGAGCGTGCTATAGTGGGGTCATACTGTATTATACCTAAGTGTTGGATTCACATGTAAAAATAGCAAGAAAGTTTTGTTGTATTTCAAAATGTTACTGTAAGGCCAATAAAGGTTTCAAGTAAAATTATTTAATAGCAGAGATTCACATGACAGAAATTTTGGTAATTTATAATCAAAGGATTCCAAAAATTGGATACTCAAGTGAGAAGTAAAACTGTAAGCACTTCTAAGCATTTGTAAAATTTATACCTGTAATCAACAAAATCACAAATTATGCATTAGCAGTACACACATATATGTGCCTACAGCCAAGTTGAGACAGAACTGTTTAAAATGTTGAAAAGAATACAGTTAACACAGCTATGGTAAAGGAAGCAGGTAGCTTTATTATTTCTGTGCATTGCAACTTGAGTGGGTTCATGGGAAGTATCAGATCTAGACCAAATATGAAAACTGTTTTCTCCAAGATTATGTGAATCATTGTAAATTCAATGAATCCCCCCTTAAGAATGAGCAAGCATGTGAAAATTATGCATAGCTGAGTTTCCTTGAGCATGATGAAATTAATATTAGCAGAAAACAATGTAATCGTCTAAATGCTCAATTTCTTGATCAGCTGCCATAATCCAACATTTACTGAGTGACTTTTGATTAAAACATTTAGGCAGTTGTGGGTATGGTTGTACAATGCAGACAAATAGTTTTCTGTTTGTGGTTATGTCTTTTTCGTTAGATGCAAATCTATTGCATACAGTTTATTGTCATTGTCACAATACCAAAGCACATGCTTGTTGCTGTTGTGCCAATAAATGAAGATAGCAGGTTAGTTTTATTATTATTAATTAAAAGTTATTTATGACTCACACATTTGTTGAAACAAACTATGAGGGGGCTGTTGATAGTGTTCTTGTATAAAAAGTTTACCCCCCCCCCCCTTAAACAATGTAAAAAAAACCACACAAAAATGCCAGAATGGGAATTTCCCATCGGTGTGCAGATCCTGGAGAAATTGCAGTAGAAACCATCAGCACAATGACTATACAGGTCATTTCTTTTCATAGACTTCTGACCCCTGTTATCAAATGTTTATGATTACTTGAAATTTTGAACCATCTTTGTTAGAATAGTATATATTGGTCCATTATCTTTTCTTGGATTAAAATGACTGGCTTAAGAATTAAAAATCTGTAAACACTGTCGATTCAAACAAATCGGATATGTAATGATGCACTGTTGTTTGCCTAAAAAAGATGTTATGGAATGGTTGTGCTTTGCAATTTCTCTTTTCAGATTTTTCATCTACCAGTGTTTAATCTGATTGGTTGTACCATAGGTATAAATCCCTCAAACAACCATTCTGAAGAGGTTAGGTTCAATTTTGCATTTGTGCTGTTATAAGAATTTGTCTGTGCTTGAAATATTTTGGCTTTAATGGTTTTTTTTATTAGGCAAAGTCATTCTTGGGGTTTGTGAAGTTTAATGAGATGGACTTTTCCATGCTGGGCTGCATATGGTGGACATCCCACTTGGTGTTTAATCTGACTACAGTGTGGTTTGCAGTCAATTAAGCAAGTAATCTTAGTTGCATTTATTTTGTGGAGTCCAGTTTTCATGGTTCAGAAGGAAAAAAAATACATTTCATGGGTACTTAAGTTTGTAGTTTCGTCTGTCAAATTTTGCATGTTATTTAATTGCATGGGGTAACCTCACATATACTCCAAATAAAGAATACAAAAGAACTAAACCTAGAGAGCAACAAATGATGGTCACTTCAATGGTTAAAACAGTACTACCACCTGTATGAGCACAAATCAATCACCTGTCAAGATAAATCACTTAAACTCAACATCAGAGGGTGCCAATAGAGCCAACAACACATGATGTTGATTCAGTGGTTCTGTCTGAAAATAAATGAAGTGTGAGCATCAATCTTCTGTGTTAATTAGTGTATATTTGCAGTGTTTCATTAGTAATCTTACCTCAGGCAATAGTTTTGAGTATTTTAAAGTCATGTGGTCCATTGGGATTAGGCATGCATGGACGTAATGAGATGCTTTCATGAGGTTTTTAAATTTTTACAAGTTTCACTTGCATGAAGAATCAATTTGAGCAAGTATTACATCTAATTTTCATTTACAGGATCCTTTCTTATTCCTTTTCATTTATAGTAATAACTTTGTTTGAATAACTTACGCTCTTAATGCTTCTTTATATCATTACTTACCTCACAGCATATCAGTTAAAAGCACTGAGTGGAAATTGTGCCTGCCATATATGGTATAGATAAGTGTTCATTGAAACAGTATGAAATGCTGTAAAAAAAATTTAAAAGGGTGAAAATAAAGCAAATACACATAAAAGCTACAATATCTAAACTAGATTTTAGAAGTAACATTGATTTATCAAATAGCTTTATTGATCTTCAGGAAAGAAATACAGTAAAATAAGCGAGGAGTGGGGCTTTCTTTATCATTATGTGGCTAACTTTTTGTTGGGTCTTTAAATTTATGGTTCAGGGCAACATCTAAATCCAACAAAATTGGTACCCATGAAAATTAGTGATATGACAGTGTTAAAGTTTGTAAAAAAAATTAAAACAGCCTTTTTAACTAGCAAGGCTTTTAGAAAATGATGTAGTTTTTATAAATTTGTACATGTTTACAATTGAAGAAGGCAGAGGGGCACATTAGTAGGGCAGAGCAGAATGGCAGTGTGCCCCTTGCCCCTCTCTTTCTAACTGGAGCATTAGACATAATTAAAATATTTTGGAGTATCAAATTTCCTAAAAATTTTCTTGTTACATCATGATCACATAAGTTTTGCATCATTTTCATTACTTTTCTGAAGGAGGATTTAATTTATTTATTTTTTGTGGACCTATTGAAACAAAATGGAATACCCAGCTTTTGTGTGATGAATTTATGAGTGAATCTTGTTTATTTTCTTCTTTGTAATATTTTTCTCTTATAAGAAAAGAGATTGCCCATATAATTAAGAGCCATTCATTTTATTGGAAGCTGTGGATAAAGTTGTTGGGGTGCACTCCTTTCCAGGGATGTGCACTATTTAAAAGATTCATATAAAACTAACTCTAATTGCATTTGTCTTGTTTTATGTGATTAATTTTTAATTCTTCTTTTTTTGTCAGATATGGTGGAGTTGTTGGAAGGGTGCACAATTACTTTACTAATCTTGAGTAAGGTGACATTTGTAATTAACAGCCTCATTATTAGACGTGTTGAATATATCATTGCTTATTCAGGTTGAAAAATCGTATTTCACAAATTTGTCATAAGAAATGCTCTTGCTGCCTCATAATAATTGATAACTATTGCTGAAAATTTCATATTAATTAATGAAGTGATTTATGATTTTGACCAAGTAACAATTCTGTTCTGTATTGTTATGTATTTCTATCACATATAGATAAATATTGACTGAGTAAATATATTGGATTCGGTATTTTAATTATGATTCTAAAAATCATTTATGAAGTTTGTTTTCATTTTTAGCTTTACTGGTTATTTACCAGAAGAACTTACGGGATAGCTTGTTGTCTGTCATCAGCTGTACGTCATTTAACATCGGACACCAGTACATCTGTTAACACAAGTTGTTATTGCTTAACCTTGCTACTTTTCCTAAATGGAAAGTCATGTTGTTTTCACTTGAAGACTTGTTGGTCCTGAATGAAAATGATGCCAATCCGACATTCATCTTGAAAATCTTGTTATTGCTACTCCTCCAGAATTGATGGTCATATTGACATAGGGTTTTAAGCAAAAAGATTCTTATAATATCTAATTGGTCCTAAATGAAAGTGGTACCCCACAGACATCCAATGTGACCGTCACAATGAATTTTTTGAAAATCTTGTCACTAATTCTACTGAATGGATGGTAATATTGTCTAGGGGTTTTCATCAAAAGTCTTTTAATGTTGCCTTGTTTATCCTTAATGAAAATGGTGCTAATCTAGCATCCAATTTGGCTGTCACAGTGATTAATTGAAAATCTTACCACTTATGAATATCAGAGCTGGTTTTAAAACTTAGCAATTAAAAAGAAGAAATTGTCTTGAATTCATGGAAATTCATTTTGGGCAGTAGAGTGTCATTCCTTGTGAGGAACTCTTGTTGTTTGAATGTAGTTTGGTTGTCTAAAATAAATTAGAGGGAAATTGTTAAATCTCTAATACTATGCTAATCCCTATCAAATTTAGTTGATTTCATTTAGTATTTTAATTTCATGTATTTAAGAATATAAATAATTTGAATAATAATCAAAAACTTGCATGTTTAATTCATAAAAATGAATAATCGAAATGTGTATTTCAGATGCCAGACATATTTTGATAAGGTTACTAGTAAAGTAGTGTTACACATTTAAGGGATTTAAATTTTTTCAGACAAAGAAAATGCTGTCTACTTCTTGCAGCTTGTAAAACTACATTTAGCAATGTCAGAATAGTAAGTATAATGGCCTTTTACTGTATTGCCCCTCAGTATAATACAGCACCCATTAATATAGCTTTTTTATCATTGCTACTGAACTAATATGAGTTGATTGGTAGCTTAAAGCATTATTATATACGTTAGACTTTTTGGTAGAGTGGCAACATATCCCATTATGATGATTCCTTGCTTGTAATATATGTGTGCATTCCTATAAATTCACAACATACAATTAAAAACAGAAAAGGACAAATGGTTTCATCTTGTTTTATTTTATTAGAGAAAGAGAATGATTGAAGTGTGTCCTATTCGTTTCATTTACTGTTCATTCAGAAGTTTTTTCAATTCATTTTACCAGAAAGCAAATCATAAAAAGATTCTTTTTAATTTTGAAAAACAGTTTAGAAGCAGATTTAGGCAACTGTCCAGTGTATTCAGATATGCTGTTGGGTGGGGGATATAGAGAGAAATATTGAATTTAATTTTTCCTCTTTCATAGGGTAATTGAATTATAATTGAAAGGACATTTTAAAATTTTATTTTTGCTTTGCTGTTAAACAAGGGGGATTGAAAGCATAAGAACATGATGAATGATTAATTTAGCTATTGGTAGCATTTAGTAAGGTGTTTCCCCATGTCATTTAGTAAGGTATTTCCCCATGTCATTTAGTAAGGTATTTTCCCATGTCATTTAGAAAGGTATTTCCCCATGTCATTTAGTAAGGTATTTCCCCATGTCATTTAGTAAGGTGTTTCCCCATGTCATTTAGTAAGGTATTTCCCAGTGTCATTTAGTAAGGTGTTTCCCCATGTTATTTAGTAAGGTGTTTCCCCATGTCATTTAGTAAGGTATTTCCCAGTGTCATTTAGTAAGGTGTTTCTCCATGTCATTTAGTAAGGTATTTCCCCATGTCATTTACTAAGGTGTTTCCTCATGTCATTTAGTAAGGTATTTCCCCATGTCATTTAGTAAGATGTTTCCCCATGTCATTTGGTAAGGTATTTCCCCATGTCATTTAGTAAGGTGTTTCCCCATGTCATTTAGTAAGGTATTTTCCCATGTCATTTAGAAAGGTATTTCCTATTGTCATTTAGTAAGGTATTTCCCCATGTTATTTAGTAAGGTATTTTCCCATGTCATTTAGTAAGGTATTTCCCTATGTCATTTTTAAATAGATACAGTTTATCCTTAAAATAATATTTACTAAACGTGGGTATTTAAAATACATGTACAGTCTAACCTGTCCTAACTGTCACCATTACTCATGGACATTCTGATCTCTCCCAACAAATTTCTTATATATTATATGTTAGCACCATGTGTTTCCTAACCAAACAGTGTTTTCTCCTTGCCTTTAACAGTCACTTGAGCATATATCTTCATTGACTGTTAAGTCTATGCAAACTGAATGTTTGCTTCATGAAAAAAGTATTGTTTAGTTAAATGAATATCATGTTAGTCATACTGAAAACATTTTTTATCTGGCTTTAAGTCTAGTCATGCTGACAGTGTAACTCAGAGGTGTCAATATGTAAAATTCCAAACCAAAGCAGTTTTTATTATTATGGTTGAGGGTCAAAGCAATTTGTTTGCTGGATAGTGGGAAAAGTAGTTGTGTTTGACTGTACTTATATTCTCTTTGTGATGTGTATAATATTAAGATTGAAAAGTACGACTGGTTAATCTCATATAAAAGCAGAGATGCCACTATTTATAATTCATTCCACACAGCATTGCAAATTGTATCCTATCTGTAACTCAGAAAATTTTCAGGTCAGCATTATAAAATGTTGCTAAAAGTACCTAAATCATTTCATACCAAGTATTTACATTATAATTGGTCAATTCTTGTATTTTTCATCAATCATTGGCCACAAGTTTACTGCTCATTTCAAAGCCTATTTTCCAAGTTCTTTGTCCCTGGTCACATTAGTATTAATGGTAATGAAAGTGCACATAAAGCACCATAACTGCACTGCAGTCATGGAAATTTCATTTACAGACTTCAGATATTTAAAGTGGCATGTTCATCATACTTAGCAAAATATTTGCAATGAAAACTCCATAAACAAGCTTAGGGACATTATTAAAGAGATGCCTTCTGACATAGAATAAATTGCAAAGAAGAAGTGTTATTTTGCCAGTTGTGTATGGGACATGCATACCCGACTTGTGCATTCCTGCTGAACGGTGAACATTAGCCAAAGTGCATACCTTGCCAGTATCCACTGACAGAAGAACATGTTCTTATCAAGTGTATAAACTTCCACCCTACAAGAGAAGTTTCTGAACTCATTTGAAGATGTTATGATTATGTACCAGTAGACAAATCATGGACTTTGTGAGATAAAGCATTTTATATTTTTTTACTTTGTCTTTTTTTTTTATTAGAGTCAGACCCACTTATCTCAACCTCGGTTACCTTGAGAACCCATGGATATAGAGTGTTTTGGTCCAGTCTCGAAAAAATCCTTCATTGTTTTGCTAATTTTTCTCCAATTATTTAAACTCTGTTAAGTCAACAACCCCATTATGCTGGACATAAGTTTCAGTCTGATGTAACATGTGGACCCACTTAATTTGAGGAAGTGCAACTTTCAATGTCCATCTTGTAGAAATTTTACAAGAAATATAACGGTTCCACTACTACTGGTACCTCATAAAGTCTTGGATGGAAAAAGTTGGTACAAGACCAAATTTTACTGTTACAAATTGTCTCATCGATGAATGTATTATCACTTGCACAGAGTGGAGAAAATTATGTTATAAACAATACTTTGGAGTAAGAAAATGAAATGAATGTGTTTCTGACCTTTTCACTACCAACCCTTATGATTTTGCCATAAGTCTTATGAAAAATACCCATTGAATATGGAATTATGTGATAAAAGCCAAAACTATGTAAAAATGATTGAAATATGTTTGGTGTTGAAAACTCATGTTAATTGGTTCATCTGTGTTTGATTTGGGTCCAGATTTCACATTAGAATTAGTGGAATTAGTCACGGAACCAGACTAATTTTACAGCAGTATTTCAGAGGCTTTAAACTGACCATATTTTTTCATGCAAAGCGTCTGCATGATCAAACTGAAGATTATATAATTTTTTTAAAATGGTGTCCAGCAAGCAATTCATGTTGACTGGGCGCTTATCAGATATAAACTTCTGAGAAAGTGGTGGATGTAAGGTGAAGTTGTTTACCTTTGCAACATGCACATTGGAGAGAACGTTGGTATACCTCTATGTTAATTTCATGTACTGTGGCTGAAATTTCATTGGATATTGTACTTGTGGAAATTTTAAATGATCTAAGCACACATCTGACTAAAATGACTGCTCCCTTGTGCTAAAAAATCAGCCTGTATTAGTCTAAAGTACACTATCTTTAGCAGTTATTCAAATAGGGAAGATGAATTTTGCCAGACTAGACAATAACAGTTTCTGAAAGTGCATTGAATGAATTACCAAATATATAAAATGTAAAAAAAAGTTATCAGCTCTTTATTTTACTACTTACCTCTGAAGTCCAGGAAGTGAAAATGACCAAGTGGAGCTAGCAGTTTTTTAAGAGGTGCAAATTTGAAGTAAGGCCAAGTTGTATACTCTATAACACATATTACACCCATCAATCATATACCAAAATAAAGGGAATTAAAGGTTCTTTGAATTATACCTAAGATATACAAGGTCTTTTTTAAATAGCCAGTATAACCAGTGAGGACACCCAGGGAAATTTTTTTTGTTTAAAATTCTAACCCTATGCAAAATACAAAACTGGTGAACGCCACCTTAAAACAAATATGAAAATATTTGCATTTTTAAAAAAAAAATTCGTATCGTTATGTATGATGTTCTGAACAAAATAGTACATTAACATTGATTTTATGCATGAAAATAAGCTAATTATGCTTTGTTTGCTCTTGCTTACACAAAATGCCATGAGGTAATATTATGTGTGTAATGACATTAATTATGGGGAAATTAGAAGTCTTAGAGTACAGTAGTGAAGACAAATTAAATTTAAAACTGTTGCACTAAGTGAAATATATTGTATATCCTTTATAACAGTATAATTATATGTATGACTGTCTATTTTATTGTATTATTTTACTGCATTAAGTGAAAGAAATACATAGTTAAAATGTTTCTTATCAGTTATTTGTATTGAAATTAAGAAATAAATGTTGACAAAGCGAATTTGCTTTCTTCCATATTAAATAATAAGCAAATATTCTAACCTTTGACCTTTGACTTCCATCAACCTGCTCTGTTCCATCCCTTTTCAGATTGTAAATTTATTGGTGACATGTGAGGAACAATTATGACAAGTTTTTTGAGAGGTGCACATTTGAAGTTAGGCCAAGCTGTATACTCTATAACCCATATTACACCTATCAATCATATACCAAAATAAAGGGAATCAAATGTTCTTTGAATAATACCTAAGATATACAAGTTCCTTTGTAAATAGCCAGCATAACCAGTGAGGACAGCTGGGGAAATTCTCTTTTTTTAAATTTCTAACCCTTTGCAAAATACGAAACTGGTGAGCACCACCTGAAGACAAAATGTAAAATAGGCCTCTTAAAAAGTGTAAATAATCAGCATAGAAGAATAACAATAAATATTCATATTCTTGTGAATAAAAGCTGGAAGGGACACAGTTACGTTTATTGGACATCGCATGTCAATTTGAGTATGTCTTGTGGCAGGAGATATGATTGCCATCATCATGTGAAATGGAAAAAGAATTTCCAAGAATTATGTCAAGTTGAGAGATAGTAACAAGCCATTGAGCTGCATAGGGTTTGGAAGTGAAGTTTGTTCAAATGTACTAATGGTAAATAAGGTCTATGTGTACTTAACAAACTTTAAAGTTTGACATAATGTTTACCATCACTGCATGCTTTGAATATTGAACTTCTAAATACATTTTCCAGCTTTACAATAGCAGTTTATGATATTTTGTTACATCTTACTGAAAACTGGTGAAACATACAGAAACAAATCAACTGCCTTACTGAGACGGTTTCATCAGGGTTGGCAGGTCTGCTTTACAGGAGTTGCATTCATAATGGACAAAGTGTTTCCATTCTTTGTGAGTGAAAGCCTTAACTTCAGTATGACTAGATCACATAACTTACAGTCATCTATAAATATAAACCAGCAAAATTCCAAACCAAGCTGGCCCCCAGCAAATAAACATATGGTAATTAATTTGCATTGAACAAAAGTAAATAAAAATACTAATGATATTTTTTTAAAAATCCATAGTACCCAGTATTTTACAAAAATGAACTTGTTGATTTCTGGGCCGTGATTACAGATTCTTCATGCAAATGGAATGAATCAGAAAGTGACTACTAGGATTTTAACATCTGTGAAACAGAAAGAAGATTGCTTTCATTTGTATTGTTCTATCTTAAATCAAATATCAAAGCCTTGCAATCTATCAAAGTTATATGCTGACTTTCCTTCTGGTGTTGTGTTGTTGCTGACAATCACTGGTCAAAGTCAGAGTGGGATATGGGCAAATGTAGGTCACAGTTACATACTTTTTACATTCCAGTGATTACATTCAGTTTTTGAATTTAGGTAATTTTTTGGTACTGTTGTATGCAAGTTCATTGAACTTGATGGGTGTATTTATCATGAAGTGGTACCTAATGCTCACCATGTTCAATAGTAAGTCATAGTGGCTTACTTTTTTATGTTTTATGCTCCAGTGATTATATCAAGCTTCTACATACAGCTCTGTTCCTTTGACACTTTAAGAATTTTACCACAACACAGCAGGTGAAACATCATACAGTGGAATTCGTGTCTTTAATTTTTTTTAATGTCTTATAGGTTCGGAATGATGGAAGAGATTCTGGGTTGGAAGAAGGTATTTAAAATCTATATATTTTTCATGTGTGTAAACTTTGGATTAACCCAAGGATTTTTTGGTGTCTGGCAATCAATACTGAACGGATTAATTTTTATCTTGCTCACTAAGCACATATACATAACAAAATATCAGTTTTTTCATGTCATGTTTTTAATATTGTTTTTCAGAATGGCATTGTAGTTTATTTGATTAAACTCCATTTCTCTGAAAGTGTTGCATGTATATTGATGAACTTAGTCATTATGTGCAACCTGATAGGTACTATTACTGTTAGGTAATGCAAGGTCATAGTGATCTACTCTTAAAGTAAGTGTTGTGGTTGTGATTAGGTTTGGGAAACGTGTGGCAGTAGATTTTATAGATTGTTTTTGTTTTGTGTCCAGTTCATTTTTAATATATTATCCTACTCTTTTTAAAAATATGTTGTATCTCATTCCAGGGGCAATGATGAAGAGCTCTGTGGACAAAGCTTCTTTTGTATTCACTTTAGATGCCCAGGTAAATGATATTAACTGGTATTATTGATTTCAGTGCATCTTCTTTGAACATATTTCTTGTTTGCATACATGTATAAATCAGAGATCAGGATTCAGAACTGACTTGTACAATACCTGAAGTACTTATAATGTTTGATCTTTAGGGTCTTTTTAAATTGATTTACATTTTTTTATATATATACTTTCAAACATATGTTAGTTCATTCCACCAGGGCAGGAAAAATTTTAAAAATTTACCGCTTTCCTAGAATGGGTATTTTTGAAATTTTAACAAAAGATTCCTTAATGTTTAAAAATTATTTCATGTAAAATTTTGAGCAAGTAGCATATGACCCAACATAAAGAGCAAATTCATTTACTTTTCCTGGGCTGCCTGACAAAGGATTTTTCTAACTTTTTTTTAAAATGAAGGTCTTGCTAAATCCTTTTCACTCCAGTTATACGTTGCTGAATAAAAGAAAATCATCAAGTGCAGTTGATATCTTAAATATTTTAGGGATATTTGAGGAAGAAAGCATTTGTGCTTTAATATCATGTTTTATGTTAATTCATCCACATCACATGCAGAATCATAATATTTGCATAGTAAAGTCATGTCCGTTGGTAAGGCAATTCATATTGATTGGTAAATACATCAGGATGATTGCATAGTATAGACAAGTCTGTAGTTAAGGCAGTTAATGGCTGATAAATACATGTGGGTAATTGCATAGTATAGACAAGTCTGTAGTTAAGGCAGTTAATGGCTGATAAATACATGTGGGTAATTGCATAGTATAGACAAGTCTGTAGTTAAGGTAGTTAATGGCTGATAAATACATGTGGGTAATTGCATGGTATAGACAAGTCTGTAGTTAAGGCAGTTAATGGCTGATAAATACATGTGGGTAATTGCATAGTATAGACAAGTCTGTAGTTAAGGCAGTTAATGGCTGATAAATACATCAGGATGATTGCATAGTACAGACAAGTCTGTAGTTAAGGTAGTTAATGGCTGATAAATACATGTGGATAATTGCATAGTATAGACAAGTCTGTAGTTAAGGTAGTTAATGGCTGATAAATACATGTGGGTAATTGCATAGTATAGACAAGTCTGTAGTTAAGGCAGTTAATGGCTGATAAATACATCAGGATGATTGCATAGTATAGACAAGTCTGTAGTTAAGGTAGTTAATGGCTGATAAATGCATGTGGATAATTGCATAGTATAGACAAGTCTGTAGTTAAGGTAGTTAATGGCTGATAAATACATGTGGGTAATTGCATAGTATAGACAAGTCTGTAGTTAAGGTAGTTAATGGCTGATAAATACATGTGGGTAATTGCATAGTATAGACAAGTCTGTAGTTAAGGCAGTTAATGGCTGATAAATACATGTGGGTTATTGTATAGTATAGACTGATCTGTCATTAAAGTAATTAATATTGGTTGGTAAATATATGAGGATAATTTTACTGTGTAGACAGGTCCATAGTTAAGGTAATTAATAGTGGTTGGTAAATACATGGAGATAATTGCATAGTTTACACAAGTTGGTGGTTAAGGCAGTTAATAGTGTTTAGTAAATACATGGGGATAATTGCATTGTATTATAAGAGGTTATTTGCCACTGGCATATACATTGAGTTTATACCTGTTTGGTTGACATTTAGAGCATGGAATATTAACAGCATTACTTCATTTCAAATCATCTCTGCATATAACATTTTCATCTTATTTAAAATATTTGCATGAATATATTGGCAATCAGTGGCAATCAGCACGTATTTGATACAAATTTAATATTAGTACAAGCATTTTCTACTATTCCTATAGGAGTTTAGAGTTTTCCAGCAAGCATATGTGTGTGCAGCCTTTCCTGTGCTCGGAGCCCCTGAACCTCCACCTGATCCCTCCCCCTTTTCAACTCCAACAGATCAACAGCCACATAGGCAAGTGCTAGAGCATTTTTTTTTTGACCTGCTAAGACTATCTGTGTATACAATGTGCATGGTGCCATGTTATTACATCTATGAAATATATTTAGATCTTGTCACAGTTCCTGATATCATAGTGTGCACAAATGTTATTACAGCCATTTTTTCAGTTCAAGAATTTTTTTAATGAAATTTAAATTTTATTTCCTATTTTATGTTCAAGTTTGAATAAAGAATTTCCTTCACAAGTTTACTAACTGGTGTTCTCTGATGACATTCATTGTGATTATTAAATTTCAAACTTAGCAGGCTCTCGGTAGATTTCTGGTCAGATTTCCCTTGTGAAATGGTGTGTTCATATGTCTGGTGCTATCACATCTTCACCAGTATACCAAATTCAAATCCACTATGCTTGAAACATTCAATGCAAACTAATAAACTTTGCTACTCAACTGCACTGACATAGACTCTGATTTCCCAGCATTATTGAACTTGCTGATGGTGTAAAATTTTAGCATTGGAAGAAAGTACACAGTTCAACATGTTGATATGAATTGACCCAGCCCAAAAATTAAGAAATTCCTTATACAACATCTTGAAAAAAAAGAACAACAATTAAGCAAGACAAAAAAATAAATGCAGACAAAGGTCTGGATTCGCCAGTGTGTCGGTAAGATGTCAATAATTATATTTTTAACCATGTGCAGGGTCACTGATCAAGTGACTCCACTGTGTTGCTTATATAATTAGGAGAACTGGTTATTGTTCCGATGGGGAATCCAGTCATCATTCCCTCGAAGGATACCAGAGGCATTTGTTGGATACTTGTCATTCCTTCCTCCTATTTACATATTCTCCTAATGTAATGTGATTGGGTAACATATTTGAAGGAGAAAGCAAATTTTTTAGTAAATTTTGTTTCTCCCCGAATAATTATCCAATCACATTACTTAAAAGTCCTCACAACCACCCCACCATGCAAGTATCCTTGTAAGTATATCACTTAGCTAAAAACTAGTGACACCTGGTGGTGGCAAGGGAAGGTAATGGGCAAGAGTTATTGCCCTTTGTCTACATGAGATAGAAAAAGATGTTTTTAATCTTTTAGTAGGCTGGATTCTTGAGGTAGCAGGCTATTATTCATAACATCATGTGATTGGGTAAGCATTCTTGGAGTAACATAATTTACTCTAAAGATTGTTTTCTGCTGAAATAATATTTTGTTGGTCTCATTTAAATCTCACCTCTTTGAAAGGTTGGCAGATTTGTAATGAAAGACTTATAACACCTGAATAAATATCCTGCCTTTGGTCTTAAACTTTTCAAATTGCAATACTAAGGTAATCAATTTATAGCTTGTTGTGTACACATATCATCTGTTGTTTAACAGTTCTTAATCAGATTGTACTGGTTAATAAAATGTAAAACATTTTATAATATTTTTTTTTAATAGATATTTTAAACAATCTTTTAATTTTTAAAAGTGGTAGATTTCAGGTATAAAATTATGTGTGGAGTAGATGGCCTTCAAAGCAGTATTTCTGTCTGCTGATAATATTAAATGTATACACAGTGGCTCAGTGGTTATCATACTCATGACTGAAAACACAAAACCATACCATTGTGTCATTTCCTCATTTCCAAGAATTAGGACTGAGTTTTTATTGCATTGCAAATAAAGACAAAAGAGACCAGATATCCCAAGATAACTTAAGTCAGATGAGCTGTTATTTGAGCATTCTATTCAGGACATTTTTCAATGGTGGCTTGCCATGCTGTCCTTTCACTGCACCAGGTCTTTTTCTCTGCCATGCCATTTAGTTTACATAGTATCATGGCCTTATGTTTTACAACAGCTTATCCATTTTTGGTTGCAAAATGTCCCTTTTTGTTTGTCATGAGTCACTTACGTCCTCAACTTAATTTCAGTATTTGTTATGATCATAAGTGGCAGTATGCTTATGCCCAAAAGTTAGGCTTGCAGGTCATGACCGATTAACAATGGTGCTTAAAGATGGTTTTTGTTTATTGGAACTGAATTGCTTGGGGCAGTGTGTACATTCACTGGATAATATTTAGGGATTATGTTTTTCAACATGTATTGACTTTGCAACAATTGACTGGGTATGATCCATTTTATTTATTGTAAATGGTATGCTGATTATTCTCACTTATGCAAGATGTTAACAAAATTAATGTTGTATAGTAATGGATTAAATCTGAGCTTATTATAAAAAAACGTTTTTTTTCAAATAGTTTCTGGAAGGTTTGGATTTTTGTTGGTAATAATTTAACTACATTCATATTGTTTATTGTTCCAAATTAAAGCAAAAAATCAAATAGAAAATCTATTTGCAGTTAATGCAAGTAGAAAATTGAGTGGTGAGCTAAATGCTACTGACTGATTGTAGAATTCCCTTCAATAAATTAAATCATCGTTTGTCCAAGGAATATGTTACTCATCTGGAACAGGATATCACGCAAGGCAGGAACTGTTTGATACATTACTTGTTTCAGAAATATTTAGCATTGCTTATAAGATTCTGAAAAATAACTTTCCCAGAGATGTTCTAGTTTCTTGCCATCAGCTTTTGGCATGAGTCATTGAAGTAAATTGGAGGAGCATGTTTTTTTACCTGTCTGCTTTAATTATCTGCTTTACTTGCCAAAGGCCTTTGTTACCAAAATATCATAACAATATCTGTATAATTTTCTTGCAGATATGCATACTCTAATCTTCTATCCATGGGGCGACCGTTGACCCCTCCTTCTCTCCATGACAGTGGTGTTGAGGATCCAGAAGATACATCTGTGGTGCCTGCTGAAACATTGTTTGAACTTTTGCAGAGAGCTTTCCGTCTCACACCAGAGAAATTCGTGCTGTATAAGAAAAGCATAACTGCTCAGTATCATGGCAAATCAGTAGAAATGGCAAGTTTTAACTTCATTTGCATTACATAAGCCTATGCTACAGACTTCATCACCAGGAAGTTGTATTTTGATATGGGAAGGGTGTCAGAGGTCAAATATACAAAACTTGCAATGACATGGCATTTTTTAATATTTTATGACCAAACTTCGTACATGCATTCATAGGAGGAGGACCGATTATACAATATGTGGGTCATGGTCCTGATGTGATGTTGGGATAAGGGGAAAGCATAAAATATACCATGCAAATATACCATGGCAAGAAATGGAAATAGCTCTAGTTTAATTTTGTCTTATTTGTTTTCTCAAACAGACGTGTGCGTTAAATTTTACATTAGTGGATGTGACAGTGCCATAGATTTTATATTAAAGTTTTTAGCCATATCACATATATTATGTTTTTTTTTGTAGATGAGACATGGTAGTCTGTACAGTTATAGTTGTTAATGGCCCACTTTGTTAAAGACTTTTTATGGTTTCACTTTTTCAAAAAATGACACGAGACATAGTGTACATGATAACATCCTTAGTCACTTGTGTAGTCAAGTTTTTGTGCAAGCAATTATCAAATTTTTGTTCAAGCCCATAACCTTGAAAAGGGTGAGAAGGGACATTCCAAGACCAAAGGCAGTGGGTGTACTACAATAAAAATTAAAAATTACATGCAGGACAATTACAGCTGACTCTTATGACCAACTTGGTTGTAACCAATTATGATGCTATATCAAATTTGATGTTTCATTGATTAAAGGAATTTGGCATGGTTGAAAGCTTAAATGCAGTGTCATGTAATTGATTTATCACAACTTTCTTAGTAATTTATTTCGGCAGATATTCTCAAAACATCATACTAGGATATGACAGGTGTTAATTTTACTTTTTTTTCATTTTTGTAAAACAATGGATCTGAAAACCTCCAGCTAGCTTGTTATGCATGATTATGTTTTGACAGATTATCAGCACAAGCATCTGATGTGTGGGCGCAACATGATTGCAGCTTTTGTCTAAAATATATACTTTTCTTTTATGAATTTCATAAGAAGAGTCTATGATCTTCAATCTATGCAAATTTGATGATTTTTAAAAACTTATTCAGCAATTTTATTGGGTACTTTTTTCATACTCTTTGATGCAGTTACCTTTTTGGGGGGATAGGTATTGACCTAGGAGTAGCACAAAAACATGCATGCAATCCTGTATATTTTTAAGCTTTTTTCATTAACTCTGTAAAAATATAAACAAAAATTGAAAAGATAAATACTCTAACATTACTTCCCTAGCTATGTAAGATACAACATGGGAGAGTTATAAATAATGTATCTTTTTTATTCCATGAATTACTTATTCATCATGCTGATAAAGGACTGGTTCACTTTTGACTAATGGCAGCTGTATGTCAGATTTTTATGATATTTTTCAAAATATAACTGCTGTATGGGTACTTCATGAAACAGTTTTGTTTTCAGCATGGTATTTGTGTTTTCTGTGGTTTTAGTGCAAAATGAGAAGGATGTAATACACAAAAGAAATCTTCAAACGACATGCATCATCATCATTGTTCTGAGTGAAGCATTCAGTTTGTTTACTACAGTGTATATATAGATGTCACAGAGGAAGAAGTTCATGTTCTCTTTTCCGTTTACAATGCTGTTGTGCATTTCTGCACACTTAAGGTTTCAGTCTCCAGTATTGAAGCAAAATGCATACCGAATTCGACCGATTGATGAAAATAAAATAAAGCAAAGCTTACCATTTGAAAAGTGGCAATTGTCACCAGATTATTCTGTTCAAAATATTATTAATTTTGGACACATGGGATAACACCACCCCTGTTTTCCTGACTCGTGATATGTCGGCCCATTCTGCGCACAACTTTGAAAAGATGTAATGTTTATCCATCAGGCTATAGAAATGAATTGTATTACTTTGGACTATTAATGTCAGCAGTTCAGTCGAGTAATTAGGTTAGGTTTTTACAAAATTCAATGTAAAAATGCCTATAAATGGCAAGATATGTTAAGTAAACTAAACTGATCTTAGTAAAGTTCAACATTTTTTATAAAAAAATAAGCTATTACATGGAAGAGAAACAAAAATGAATAGAATGCAATGTGTTTACAATGTCTTGTTGATGGGGAAAAGTTCCTACAGAATTTAAAAATAGACTATACGCCGGTGAATTTCTTGAGAATTTATGTTCTAGCGGCAAGTTGACACGTTGCATAGCAGACGATTTTGTATGTGTGGGACAACTTCTTGCAAAATTGGAAACTTGGATTAAAATGCAGTATTGTGTTAAGGTATACATTTCCATCTTTTATATAATGTATTTATTTGTATGATTCTAAAATATGCATAGTAAATCAGATTTTTTGTGTTACAGGTTCAAGAAGGTCATAGAGTGGGTCTTCATGTTGACATTTAGAAATCACATTTTCATGTGTATTTTGAGTCGAAATCTAGGAATTTTTTTTTCACTTTATGAATGTCACTTTCCTTAATTAAAGTACGATTGTTCTTTCTTGATACAAAATGGATTTTTGAACAAAAATAACACATGATTCAGTGTTTACAGAAATGATGTATAGTTGTGCAGAATTACCCGACGTGCAGAATTAGCCATCATGGTGGTACAGTGGAACCCCGCTATAATGCGATAATTGGGGTAAAAAGATTGGATCGCGTTAATAAAGGGGTCATGATGTCTAATGTATATGATGAATAGGGTATCAACATCGTTTACTATTGTGTCGTCGTGGCATGCAGTTCATCTATAATGCATGTAATTCCATTGAAAAATTGCACACAGATTTACAATATTCAGTCATTTTTTTCCCCAGATCATTGTCTGAATTCAACGTCTGATATACAGAATGAACAGAGTATCAACACCGTTTACTTGCTGTCTAATATTGTACCATTGGGGCTTGCAATTAATCCATAATATATGTAATTCCATTGCAAAAATTGCATACCTATTTAAACTATTCAATAATTTTGTCACACATCATTATGTGTCTGAATTCAATGGGAAAAATTAACAGCAAAATTGGGTTAAGAAAGACAAAGCACATATACGGTTCATTATGTTCCAGGGTCTATGAATGGTCTGTACAAATTTCATACTGCTAAAATTTTCTCATATGCATTTCCGTGTACATTTATCCATTGTAAATTTCCAATAATTAACGCTTGTACGCCTATTCGTTTGAATGATTACAGCAAGAATAATTAACAATTTACACATACTTTCAGCTTGCATCTAACTTTTACTTCAGATTCTGTGAATATTGAAAGAAACATGCGAAAAATACTATACTGTTAATTGCACGAAGTGCAGAGAATGACTTGCGTTTGTTAACTTGCTTTTCCATAACAGTAAAATATTTTATAAAAAATAGGAAATTAATAACGAGTTCATAAACAAACACCATACCCATGTAAACCAGAGAGCTAAGTGCAGTTGACCTGCAATGGTCATGAGTCACTTTTATAAATTGTTTTAAGCTGAACGCATGTACAATTTCATACCCTTTCAATTTCCAGCTAATAAAGTGGACATTATTTACTGGTCAATTGATTGCATCTAATAACACCACCAAGCCTAGCAAACATTTTGTCGGCTTTCACTTTTTGATGTTTATTAAATTGTGAGAATCTTTTATCAACCACCACATTGTCTGCTGCTTGGTTATGTATGCAGTTAAAGAAGAAACACGTCAGCTATTATTTGAGCAACGATTGTATACAGAATTAATTGAAGACAATCACAAAGATGACTTACTGGCTTTACTGATGGACCAGTAATAAGTATCATTTCCGATAATGTTTTTTTTGGCATAACACTTCAAGACCCTGGTGATATTGTTAAATGTCAGAAGCTATGCCATAATCATATTATATTAAAATTCATATGCAAACTCTTCCCCAAAATGATAATAAATGTTTTCTCGTACTTAAAAAAAAAAATTTTCCGGTAAGAGAAAAATACATATACATGTATTTAAAATTTCAGGAAACATGCCACGAATTAAATTCAAATTCATACATGATCTCTTCCCTATATTGATAATACATTTGTTATACACCATTTCAAGTACTATAAAAAAAAACAAAAAAAATTTTTCATGTGTGAATGAATATACAAAATTTCGTGAACCATGTCATGATCGCATTATATCCAAATTTGTGTTATAGTGGGGGTTTCACTGTATATTTATGAAAAACTGAAATATTTCTTGTTAGGTATACTATTCTAAAGGTTTCTTCAATATGGCAAACATTTTCTCAGTCAGAGATAGATATTAGTCATGTTGTATTGTTATGCTATTTGAAAGTTAGTTAAAGATATTGAAATAGTAACCATGAGGTTTCTTTACCTTCATATCAGACCTGGTCACTTCAAAACACCCTAGTTCATCTTCATTTTTACTGCTGTTGTTAATTGTCTTTATTATTATTATACAATTACAGAATAGTAGTGTGAAGAGGCTGTAAGGTTAGAAGCGTCTTTGGCATCATTTATTTTTTATTACATCCCTTGCTGCTTTGGGAGTTACTGCCCCTTGCTGCAAGGCTAGGGTAGGATGATTAGAATGGGTATATATTTCATGTAAATAAATTATAGGAAATAAACATCAAAGCAGTAGCAATAAATTTCGTAAGAGCAATAAAACATTCTATTTAAGGCAGACACACACACTCTTTGTGGAGCAACTACATGCATTTGTTGTTTCATGAAGATAATATTAATGCACTAAAATAATTGTTTCCTTTGTCTCACCTGTGCTGTATTTCTTAAATCATGTTCATTATTGCTATCTGCCATTTTCTATTTGTGGTGAGCTTGAATGTTAAAGCCAATAGGAAGCAATCTGTGCACATTTAGAAAGTGTTTGAAGTTTTATTTTTTCAAGTGACATATTTAAAGAGCATACAGACAGTAATTTATGTAACTTTTCATACACAAAACAATAATTATTAATTTCAAAGTATGAAAATTATACATAAAATAAGTAATTATCATTTTATGGACAGTGTATGAAAAATAAAGGGATCATACCCAAACAAGGTCTGTGGAACATACAATACTTGACAACCTAACGTTACTAACATACAAAATAAATGTTCAAATTCTGTCTCATTCTGCTTTCAACTCAAGAATCCAATTACAATAAAAATAAAAATACTAAAATGACATTTGTTGTTATTAGTGAAAGAGAGAGATGGAGATGACTGAAACGATAATTTTACAGTGTGCAAGCTCATCTGCATTTTTAGCAAACTTTGTTGCTGTTATCCCTTTATCTCATAGAGTGTATGTCTTTTTAGCCTTTCGATACACATGTAGCAAAGTTACCCAGTACAGTGCATTGTAAATAGAACACCTGTTACCTGTTCGACTCCATACACATAGGCCTGATGTTAACTGTTAAGGAATGTAGTGTATGTTATGTTTAACAGCAATTTTAACCATTTTACATTTTTGGTACACATCTATTATATGTGGGAAAATTTAAGAGTAAAGTCCGATCATTATAGCTGTGTAATTGATTTTCATGGAAGAATTTTTTATGTGCTTTAAAATCTTGAGATAACTCATTCAGCATCAAGTCAGTCAAGCCACATGACCAACCGTAGCTGCCATTTCTCATACTCAAAATTTACAAGTTCTTGGTCTGCATCTACATCACTAAGTCATCTGAATTTGATAATTTATAAAAACTAATTGCTGCCTGCATCAATATCAGAGCCTTTACCTAAGTTATTGAAGCTTTCATAGTTGTGATTCTAATGGTGGAAAATCCTAAGTACTGAATGAAATCTGCAACCTCCATTTTGGAGAGTGGAGAATACAACCCAGTTACTTTAAATATCAGATTTTGACCAGAGCATAAACAGCGACCATGTGATCTGACGTAATGGTCATTCACAGCAATGAATGTAGTATCTAAGAGGGGGTTTTCCCCGAAGGTGGCACTGCGAAAAACTGCTCAAGATGGCTGATGTTTACAAAAAGCATCAAAAGGTGCTTGTATGCTAATTGGGTAGTAGTGTCCAAAGGGGCTTGTGTGCGAATCGAGTAGAGGCGTCCAAAGGCAGTTGTATTCGAATGGAGTAGAGGCATCCAAAGGCACTTGCATCAGGTAAAAGGTTATGGTGTGTTGTGTTGGCAAAAT
Source organism: Sinohyriopsis cumingii (assembly GCA_028554795.2). Classification (NCBI taxonomy): domain Eukaryota; kingdom Metazoa; phylum Mollusca; class Bivalvia; order Unionida; family Unionidae; genus Sinohyriopsis; species Sinohyriopsis cumingii. The sequence continues at coordinate 12,409,325 of CM068830.1, forward strand.
GGTTAAGATGGTCTTAACACATATTAGTTATGGATATTAGTTATCATTAAATTTGTATGCAATGATGTGAGCCCAGGTTGTCCAGAAATTAAGTGCGACTTGTAATCGTACAGGAACAGTGACCTCATTATCAAATTACAACAAGCATTAAAGGAACTAAAAAAATGTTTTTAGTTAATGAGTTTGTGTGTGTACGAGAGAGAAAGAGAGATATGAAACAGTGTTGTGTCAGTGTGGAAAACCATGTTTATTCAAGGTGGTTTGTATTTGTAGCTTTTGGAAAGAGAGAGGAAAGAGAGGTTACAGGTCAATTGTAATCTGTATTTTCAGTTACTTGATGATTGATATCTACCTCACGCACTAGGACACTTCTCATGTCTGTGCGTGATTCTGTCCATTTACCCTCTTGTTTCGACTGTCTGTCCATGTAGGGACCCATCTATTTACCGTATCACCCATCTCTGTAATTCTTTCCATCCTTTTATTCATCTGCAAGTTTTTCTGCCAATGTGTTTTGAAAAACACCTGAACTAATGAAATTTGGTGTCACTTTAAAAGATTTGAAAGTTGTGATTTGATCAGTGACCTACAAGGTCAATAGAACATGACCTCATATTGACCATGAGATCTCCACTCTCAGCATGGTGATCAGATTTTTATCTTATTGGAGGGAGTGACTAAGTCTGAGCCCATTTGTTTGTTTTAAAATAATGGAAACCTGATGATTCCCCAAAAATCATATTTTTTAAACTTTTTTTTTGAGGAACACATTTTGTCAGAAGGACAGTACCAATTTTCTGTTGATGTAATACTCCAACTTTCACTTTTGTGTATAATCCCCCCCCACATCTCATGTTTTAATGCTTATCTGTATTTACTTTAATACAATATATTATTTATCCCATGGTTTGCAAATGGCAAGAAGGTGGGGGAACAATTAATCATTAATTCTACACCTCCGTCACAAATATGGCGTTATTATATTATATTATATATACATGTTTGTTGAGCTGAGGCCTAAAAGAAAAAGTCATGTTTGTTTTCTAAGGTAAGTCTTTTTTGAATAATGACTTCAACTGAGATCGTACTCAGAGTTATTTACTAAAATTTGTAGTCCACTTTATTTAATAGTCATGTGTTCATTGCACTTCAGTCAAGTACATATGATTCATCACTCTTAATAGACTCCTTTAAGTCTGCTCTGTTTCACTGTCTTTAAATTCTCTGAAGGAATTTTGCAATTTATTTCCAACAAGTTGATAGCTGCACATCATTTTGTTAAGAAATATATATATTAAAAGGTGTTATTTGCATGCATATCTCACATCTTTGCACAAGTATACAATGACAACAGGTGCAGAAGACAAAGTTTATCTGATCCATTCTTGAATCCTTTCAAATAAATTAATTAAAATTAGTATTAAAAGTTTGATTTAAACTGTATAAATCTCTGCTGATTTAGTATATGAATGAAATAGTGCTTAAAGACCTAATTTAATAATTTTTCATGACCTAAGTAAGATTTAATACTCATATTTTTCTTTCAAGTATTATTTTTCTTTCAAGTTTGGTTTAGAAATTTAAAATTGTTGTTGTTTTTGTAATCCATGAATGATCTTCTAAACAGCAATGAAGAACAAATATCTTTATTTTCAATACTGAGTGCATTTATGACTCAACTTAGTTCTTTCAGATTATGTCTTGATTAGCCTCGACTGCCACTTAACAAAATATTGCAGTGATGATGCAAGCACTGTATGTTAATATTGTCCAGAAAGGTACATTTCTGGCTTAAATTGCATTCTTCAGCATTCCACTACCATTTTGTCACATGACATGATATTGGCACATGCTAATGACATATCAGAGGTACCAATTTGAACTCTTATTGACATTGTAACATTTCATCGTAGAGATAAGTCTATCCACGAAATTTATTATTTTTTTTATACCAGATTTTAGGGCCATTTAGAGGGTAAAGTGAACCTAGTCCTTTATCTTATCAATCATCTCAAAATATATTTGTGTCTTGTGTTTTTGCCCATTGTCACATTGTTGGTGCAAAGTTATAGATTTTGCTAACCTGGGACAATTGTGCTTTGAGAAAAAACGATGTGTTATTTTATCATTAATTGGTTTTCACATTCACCTAATCACATGACTGCTTTCAGATTTTAGCAGAGGTGCTTGTAACCCAGCTAATAGCCCTAGAAAAGAACAGTAATCCATTCTATTGCCCTAAGAACTTTCTGGTGAGTATTGCATATATTTTTATCATTTGACATCCATCATGGTACCTTATCTTTTGATATATTTAATAAGATAAACATCTGTTAGACCTTTTTTGTAAATTGGTCATTTACAATTTTTTATCATATAATTAGTATGCATGTTCCTGAAATCACAAGTATGTATGAATGTATGATTTGTGTATCAGTACAGTATTGCCAAGACAGATTATATGTAGTTTTTTGGTTTCAATCTCAAAGTGCATTTTTTGAATACTTATGTTTTAGCTTTCTTGTTTAAGCCTTAGCCGAGGATTTTCTAAACACGTTGAATATAACTGTTTTTTTTTTTACATTTAAATTTCGGGGTAATTTGTTTCTGACTTAAAACAGGAAAAGATATTTCTTAATAATTAAGACACATTGATTTTATAGTCAGACTGTGTGGTAAATTTTGCACACCTGAAATGAAGGTGTCCTGTTTCATATCAAACTTGTCAACGTGAGTTAAGAAGGAAAGAGTTAAACTGAGTCCAAAGCACTTATACATAGATACAAAGTAGCAGATATGTTAAATTTTATATTATGTTAATGGTATATATAATTCAGTGGAGTATTTAAATCTCCAGTGTGTAACAGTATGTTTCATCAGTTGTTGTTAGTAGGAATTAGATATCTTTCCAATCTTCGGACAATGAGGGAACCTTGTTGATCATCATTCAATTTATTCTGAGATGATGACTTCCTTTAATGGCCTTTAGAAGTAAATTATTTTAATCGTTAAAAGAATTATCATTGTTTTGTATAAAATCAATATATTTTTGGTAATGCCTTCTTAATTGTTTGTGAAATGTGCTGATGTCATCTATTCCTTTAGTAATTGTTCTTGTTGCTCCACAGACTTGAACAAAATGAACACTGAAATTATATCTTTGTTTGATATCACATTTGATTGAAGGATTGAAGTTTTTATCAGCCAAGTAATTTTTACAAAATACCATTGTTTATCCAATTCTGAAAGAAATTACAATATATGTTGATAGTGTTCAGCTAAATCGCTTGTGTTCATCATGGGCTGTGGGTTTAAATTGATCTGATTTTGCCTATTTTGATTCGGATAAGTGTGTTCTTGATGATTTAATTCATGCACTGTGTTCATGTGATCATGTGTTTCTCACAAATTTTCTTCCTATGTCCCCCAGATTTTGATTTCTGTACCCTCTAGTTGGGCTTTTTGTCAGGGAAAAATAGAAAATTCTGCTTGTCAGTTCATGTTTGTATTGACTTTAGCAATGGTCATAGTTAAAACTTTAAGATGGTAATTAATTGTCATTTTAAAACAACAGTTTTCGCAATCAGAACATTCACAGTTTTGTAGTAGTCTGTAGAACTGCAGTGTAATGTAATTTTGAGGTTGAATTAATGACATAAAAGAATATATTTCTTGGTGAAAAACTTATATAAATACACAAACTTTATAAATTATTACTTTGAAAAAAATGATAATACAGAATAAATTGGAATTATTGTACAAAATGCTGGTAGATGATGTGTATACACTAAAACTTTAATGAAAGCAAGATCCAGAACAGAAAATCCATTGGTGTAGCTCTTTTCAGGTGAACCATATATTAAAACATGTAAATGTTTTTATAGGTTACTTGAGCACTGGATAAAACATTTATAACAATGATATAAGTGAATCAGGAGAACATGATAGCACAGTGCAGATGACAAAATTAAGGTGGGAGATTGTCAAGCATGTAAGATTATCTCCATCTTTTTAACACTACCAGGGCACTGAGTACTGTCTAACATATTTCTTTGCCCCTTTTAAATGTTGTGTGCCCTCCATAGTTTGAGGACATTGGGACGTAGTGCACCCTACCTTTGGCATCCTTGAAGTAACACATTAGAATTTTAAAACAACAAGCAGAATTTGTTTCCTCCAGGACTCTCCAGTTCTTATTAAAATTAAATGTTAAATGTTTGTGGGTTTAGTAATATTTTTATCCAAAATGTTTTTGATGCAATAGTGAAAGTGTAGACATTTGGCATGTTCAAGTCACTTTTTTCAAAAGAATTAATACAGACTAATTTTTTATTTCATCTTTATTACCATTTCTTACAAATGCAAAACACATATAATGTTCCTAAGTATGTATTATGAGGGATCTGGGAGGACAGAGAATGCATGATTGAAAATGGGTCATGACAAGAATTTTATTACTGTTGTTTGTCATTTTTCAGCAACGAGTCATTTAGAAGTTTTTTCCACAGATTTTTTCTTTGTAATGAATTGAATTAACATCAGTGAAATTTTATGCTAAATCAAGAATTTTGAAATTATTAGAACAATTCCACTGCATTTTTGGGGTAATGTTTAGCCCCTTTTCACAGTCTCATTTTAGCACCAGTCCATATTGCCTGTGTTTTGTCATCATTGACTTTCAGTCCTGGACACTCTCCAAAAATGATCTAATAAATATAAAGTTGTGTTGGGTGAATCTTGTTTTGCCCTAATTGTTTGTGAGAGAGATATTATAGGCATGTTGACTTGTAATATATTCGGTTTTATTAGTATTTACTCACCTAATATTTGGATAGAATTTAACTGCTGTGCTTAAAAGATACAACAGAACAGCAAAAAGATATGGAGGTAGAGGATCACCATGTCTTATGCCACTTTGTAACATAAAAAATAAGAGAAGTGGCCATTATTCATTACTCATACCATTGTAAACTATTCTAAAAAAAACTATTATAAAAGGAACCCTGGAATATTATTTTTTCATTGAGATCATAGATAAGTTGGATAATATAATTTGTATGCCTGCCTTTTATGTAACCAATGTGCAGTTTACCAATTTGCTGTCGTAAATATGTCCTGATTTAGTTTGCTGTTTATCTGACTTGTTTTATTAATGATATATTATACACTGGAATGATTGATTTAATGATAGTCCTTTAAAATTGAAAGACTTTAACTATAATTGATCATATATTATATCATCAAGATCTGACATTCAGTAAGCATGTGCTGTTTGTGTTTCCATGGAGCATGACCAAACTAGAACTATTTAATTGTTTTAACTGACATTGACACATCATAATTGTTAGATGCATCAAGTTAGATTTATATTATTCACAATTTGTTTTGAAATCCATTCCCACATTATGACTAATAATACTTGGAAATCATAAATGGGGAGAATTAAAAAACTACATTTGTGATTTGTTGTGTGTCAGGGAAAGAACTCATTTGCTATGGCATGGATATATGTTGAGGCTCTCAGGCTGAGATGTATTCATATACCATTATCAGACAGTTTTTGTATCATTTTTATCTATCTGTAAACAGCATAGACTCAGATTTACTGTTGTCTAACACACAAACTGATCTGTGTCTAAACTGTTCCTTTTGTGATTTAAAGCAAATAGCGTAGACTCAAAACTGCCATTGTATAACACAGGTAAATCTATATCTACACTGTTCTATTTGTGATTCAAAGCATAAGTGTAGACTCAAATCTGCCATTCAGTATCAAGTCAACTATCTCTACACTGTTTTATTTATGATTTAATGGCCAGTTTGGGTATGTGAGAAATCTTGCCAGTATCTTTGCGTATGTTGGTGGTTCTTTCTGGGGTTTTCCGTGATTCTTCCTCCACCATTTATGCTGGCCATCATGTATAGCCTATCTTGTGCTGAAAAATGGCATTAAACCCAAGAACAACAGCATTTGTGATTTAAAGCAAATGACAACAAGTCATGTTTGTGATTCAAAGCAAATATATCAGCTCAAACCTGCCATTGTATAACACAGGTCAATCTGTGTTGGCATTGTTCTATTTGTGATTAAAAGCAAATAATTTGGACTGCAATCCGCCATTGTATAACACTAAGGCTTATCTGTGTCTACAGTGTTATACCTGTGATTTAAAGCAAATAGCATGAATTCAAACCTGCCATTGTATAACAGTTCAAGCTTTATCAACGCTGTTCTCCTTGTGATTTAAAGTGAACAGCTTAGATTCAAGCTGTCATTGTATAGTACAGGCTAGTCTGTGTCTGCAGTGTTATACCTGTGATTTTAAAGGAACAGAATAGATTCAAGCTGTCATTGTATAGTACAGGCTAGTCTGTGTCTGCAGTGTTATACCTGTGATTTTAAAGGAACAGAATAGATTCAAGCTGTCATTGTATAGTACAGGCTAGTCTGTGTCTGCAGTGTTATACCTGTGATTTTAAAGGAACAGAATAGATTCAAGCTGTCATTGTATAGTACAGGCTAGTCTGTGTCTACAGTGTTATACTTGTGATTTTAAAGGAACAGAATAGACTCAAATCTGCTGTTGTATAATATATAAAGACCTCTTTATGACTACACTGTTCTGTGTGAATTAAAGTGAACAACAGAGACTAAATCTGCCATGTATATTACACAAGCTGTTCTGTGTCTACACCTTCTACATGTCATTTTAAAAGATCGACATAGACTCTTCAAGTCTGCCATTTTATAATATACATGCCAGTCTGTCTAAACTGTTCTACTTATTATTTAAATTGAACATCATATGCTCAGATTTACCATTTTATATTGCACAGGTCAATGTGTCTACACTGCTCTGCTTGTGATTTAATATGAACAACCTAGACTCAAATCTGCCATTGTATAACACACAAGTCGATCTGTACCAGATCTGTTCTTCTTGTGATTTAATGAATAGCATTGACTTGAATCTTCCATTGCATTCACTTATGCCAATCTGTGTCTGCTCTGTTCTACTTGTGATTTAAAGTGAACAACACATATTAAAATCTGTCATTCATTAACACACATGTTCATCTGGGCTTTTACTGTTGTACTTTTGATTTACAGTAAATAGCATAGACTCTAATCTGCCAATGCATCATATGTAAGTTGATCTGTGTCTAAAATACTCTGATTGCAGTTTAAAAACACTTATGATTTAAAGTGAACATCAAAGACACAAATCTGCCATCATACAACTTACAGGGCAATCTGTCTCTGTACTAATCTACTTATGGTTCAAAGTGTCATTAGTTAACATACATAGTTGCATTTAAGCTGTGAGTGTGTATGTTACATAGTATAATATCAATTAATTTTTGTGTTTCTGTGGCTACTGTTTGCATGGCTGTTGTAAATGTTTGGAGAGCTGTGCCCATTTTCACAAAATTCACAGTTTGATGCTTCCGATGGTCAATATTATTGTCATGGTTAGAAAGAGGAAAGGATGTAAAATCACGTTTTGGTTTTAAAATTGGACACCTGGCAACCTTGTTATTCTTGAAAATAGACTGGAGGAATTCCTCAAATAATAGGAAATCCTAAAAAATTCCACAAGAATATAATTCTTTACGGAAATTCAAGACTTTATGATGGTATTTTAATGTCTGATGCCTGCTCAATATTCTTTGAAAAATTATTCTTACCAATTAAGCAATAAGAAAGATATGTAAAAAATTTCAAGTTAAGAAAGATGATAAGTTAAACTATGGCCAGATAATTAGAGAAGCGGCATGTAAAGTTACTTGAACTTGGTAGGTGTTTATTTGATTTTGGATAAAGCAATAAATAGATAATTAGGATACAGCAGCAAGAAATATCTTTTACAGTTTAAAGTTAGTGAAATTTGGAATCTTACTTAAAGAATATACATTCAGAAATATTCATAACATCAATGCTACATAATTTGTATCAGGAACAAACATTAACATAATTGCATTTCTTGTTATTTGTATACCAGAGTCGTCAGGGTTATGACCAGTGGCAACATTTAGAACGGCATCATATTACTGAACTGATTACCAAATTCTGGCAATTCTCCCTTCCCCAGCCTAGTGCAGAGCAACATGACCAGATATATACTCATGCCCATGAAGATTACAGATTACTAATGGAAAAACTAATAAGGTCTGTTTCTAAGGAAATATGTTTTTTTTATTTCATCAGAGTACATTGTATTGCTGGTATACCTTTTGTGTTGCTATATTTGTACTAATTTGTACTTATCTGGTTCTTCCATAACAAAATTAACATGTAAATAAGTTACTTCTGTTACTTTACCTTTTACTGAACAATTCATTTGTAAAATATAAACCCATACAAAATTTGATACTTTAAAAAAAAAATGCAGTTTCACAAACATTCCAGGAGTGAAAGTCACCCATTTACACAGTATCTTAAACTATGCTAATTTAATATCTACTTGAAATATGACCTTAAAAAAAACTGTTTACAAACAAAGAAGAAAATTTTGTAAAGAAGAAGCTTGCACAATATTTGAATTCATGGATTAATTAATTCATCTTCAATGTGATATAATAGTGTTTGTTTCTTCTTAGGTCATTTTATATTTTTAAAGTATTTAAATATCATATTTCATCAAATGTGTCTTCATTAAGATTGTTTTTTTTCAAGGGATTTTAATAATAATAATTTTTGATATTTTTAAAGAAATAAAGAATTCCAATAATAATTTTGTTAAACATCAATCCTGCTATTTATTGTATGCTAGTCCTTCACAGAGTGGATTTTCCAAGAGAAATAATTTTATTAATTCACTAGAGGGAATTATCAACATTTTTCACTTCTGTCAGTAGATATTGATAACATATTACCAAAGAATTTATCTGCAGTGAGGTCAATTGCTTGATCAGTTGGTAAGCATGGCAGTATGCCTGTTTTTCTGCAACTGGCATTTCCGCTTCAGGCATTTCTACGACATGCATTTCCTTGTCCAACATTTTTGTTAATTGTGATTTTAGTGACAGGAAGGCAGGTGATAAATAAAACTATCTATTGAAAATCGAAAGGTGAAATTAAATCTTAAGAAGGGTAATAAGAATTATGTAGTGGCAGTATTTTGGTCATTTGTACTGCTCACTTTTTCACAATCTAATTCATACCTCCTTCAGATATTTACAGTGATGACAGCTGTTATCTGGGTTACTTTGATGATAATTCTTGCACATTAAAAGCTTAGTTTAGTTTCCTCAGGTGCCAGAATCTTACTTAATGCAACAATGTTTTCTGCTTACTTGTGCTGCACTTATTTTTACCCCTATCTTCTTTTTTATGTTCAGATCCGATTTCTGTTATGATGACTTTAATAATAATTAATACACATTAAAAGACTTTTCTTACTTTGCTCAATTGCCAAAATCTCATTTTTATGTTTACTTAACCGATTAATTAGCAGTTTGTTTGTTTTGTGCTTGCGCATAGCACTCTTCAGTTCATACCAACAATTTCAGATAATTGCTGATGTGGTGGTCACTGACAAAAATCAATGCAGTCACTGAAGTGACCGGTGCAGAAATGCCTGTAACAGAAAAAACAGTCATGCAGGAATACTAGGTTCCAATCCCACAATGTGTGTCTTTGTTTTTTCTTTTTCTTTTCTTTTCATGTGCTTTTTTTAAAACTTAAAAATAAAATTAGGAAAGAGAATTATGTTATTCCTGGTATTCTTCATGCAGATATACACAAAACAGATATACAAAAAGCACAGCAAAACATAAACAGTAAACATCTGATATTATCTTATATTTTAGACTGGTATACACCTTAGCTAGTCAGTATGTTTGTGCATAAAATAAAAAAGAAAATTTGCTTGTTCTGAATCAGTAATGGATATATTTCATCTCGGCTTAGACACTCATGAAATACTGAACTTTCAACGCATGATGAATTGTATCGGTTATTTACTCGATAAAAGCATTTATCCTCTACAGAGTCAAGAAATGCATGTATATTTGTTAATGGCAAGGTATTGGATAGAGAAAAAAAAATACAACAATAAGACTGAAAAACTGGCACATATTCTTAAACTAAAAAACAGTTTTCTTTTACTCCTGCAGATATGAGTCTCTTTATAGAGAGGAGAGCGAACTTGTATCCACTGCTTCTACCTCACCACTGTCATCTGCTTCTGTGCGTCTGCTTCGGGAGTTTGGGCTCAGATATGGAGTGGTGAGTAAAGATTTCTTTCATGGCAACATGTTATTATCTCTTTCTAATTTGTACATTTTGGATCAAGATTTACTTTATTCCTTATGCTACAGCCCATTCAAGCTACATATGCCAACTTCATTCTATTCCTTATCATGTTACAGCCCATTCTCACTACTTGTCATTTTGTTCATTATTATGTCACAGCCCACTATCACTACATGTCATTTTGTTTATTATTATGTCACAGCCCACTATCACTGCACATAATTTTATTCCTTACCATGTTGCAGCCCATTCTCACTATACATATCATTTTGTTCCTAACTATCTCACAGCCCATTCTCACTACATATCATTTTGTTCCTAACTATCTCACAGCCCATTCTCACTGTACATATCATTTTGTTCCTATCTCACAGCCCATTCTCACTACATGTCATTTTGTTCCTAACTATCTCACAGCCCATTCTCACTGTACATATCATTTTGTTCCTATCTCACAGCCCATTCTCACTACATGTCATTTTGTTCCTAACTATCTCACAGCCCATTCTCACTACATGTCATTTTGTTCCTAACTATCTCACAGCCCATTCTCACTACATGTCATTTTGTTCCTATCTCACAGCCCATTTTCACTACATGTCATTTTGTTCCTAACTATCTCACAGCCCATTCTCACTACATGTCATTTTGTTCCTATCTCACAGCCCATTCTCATTACATGTCATTTTGTTCCTAACTATCTCACAGCCCATTCTCACTACATGTCATTTTGTTCCTAACTATTTCACAGCCCATTCTCACTACATATCATTTTGTTCCTAACTATCTCACAGCCCATTCTCACTATACATATCATTTTGTTCCTATCTCACAGCCCATTCTCACTACATATCATTTTGTTCCTAACTATCTCACAGCCCATTCTCACTACATGTCATTTTGTTCCTTATGAAGTCTTACTATAAGGTTGTATAATGTAACTCCAGTGGAAAGTATTATAATGAGGGAGTACTCTGTGTATAACACACTTCATTGCAAGTGAGTATCATTATAATGTGGTATGCTCCATGACTCCAGTGGACAACATTATAATGAATGGGTGTCTCTGTATAATACACTTTATTGTAACCAAGTGAGACTGTAAGGTGGTATGCTCCATGACTCCAGTGGAAACATTATTATTAATAAGTGCTCTATATATAATACACTTCATTGTAATTGAGTCTCACTGTAAGGTGGTATCCTCCATGGCTCCCACGGACAACATTATTATTAATAAGTGCTCTATATATAATACACTTCATTGTAAGTGAGTCTCACTGTAAGGTGGTATCCTCCATGGCTCCCATGGACAACATTATTATTAATAAGTGCTCTATATATAATACACTTCATTGTAAGTGAGTCTCACTGTAAGGTGGTATCCTTCATGGCTCCCACGGACAACATTATCATTAATAAGTGCTCTATATATAATACACTTCATTGTAAGTGAGTCTCACTGTTAGGTGGTATCCTCCATGGCTCCCACAGACAACAATTTAATGAGGCAGTGCTGTATGTATGATGTACTTTATGATAAGGCAGTAATATTCTACGGCTTAAGTAGACAACATTATAATGTGGGAGTGGCTTCAGTTTAATTTAGATGCATAGCAGTTAATAATAATGGTTACTGTAATTGTTTTGATTATGCACCTGTAGTGGGCAACATAAATTTGCTGCTAGTTTTCAATTGTTTTACCCAAAGGTTTTCTCAAAGGAAGACACAACCTTTACAAATCTGCTGTCTCTAGTGCATTGCAATGCCTTTCATTTGTAGGGATACAAATATCAGTAAATCATACAGAATTGAAGGTAGCTCTTTTGGCTACACTTTTCATTTTAAAAGATTTTTACATTTTCTAATGAAAATATGTAATTACAGTGGTACTCCTCTTATATGGCCACCTCTTCTGCACTAGGAAAGTGGCCTTATAAAATGGTTGGCCTTTCCAGAGGGGGATTATATTTGTGAGATGTGTATGTATATGTGTACATAGCAGGAAAGATACATATAACTTGAAGCAGTTAATATCTTCATTTAAAATCAGCATTAATTATTAAAATGTTCTTCTTGTCTTAAAAACAGAGTTATTTCAAGGTAACATAAATTAATAGTTCTTAATTCTCAGGCGTGGATTGTGATTTGGATATGTTTGGCATCCACGTTACAAAACCATTCAAAAACGTTATTAAATCTTGGTACATACATTGTTTCATATTTAAAATAATTCTCTTTCCATTTACTCAATTTTCCCACTGCTACAAAATATTCTTCTTAGCTTTTACAATCTTGTTTATTTGAATCTTGCCAACATAAAATCTTTTAGCATGTGAACTCTCTCCATTGTTGTCAAGTCGAATAACTTTTGTTTTTCCTTCTAAAGTATTATTTCTTCATTTATGTGATAACATGTTAAAGTTTTATAATGATTTATTCTTATGTTGCTAATTGTATAGTACTGCAATTTAATTTTCCAGATGAAACTTTTGTAAATGAAATGCCTTGTTGTAAAGGAAGTGATACATGTATTGTCACATGATTTCTTTTGTCTTTGTCTGGTACCCTGTTTTGTTCAAGGTTAATTGTTTCTCTGTGTGTGTGTGTTAATTCACAAAATCTGTTTTTTAGCCTATCTGATCATGTTATGATCTTGACATTTATGCCTGGTTGTAATTGGCAATTTAAAGAGAAATAAAACACTGTGTGAAGACCAAAGCTCAATCAAAACATTGCTGACCCCATTTCCTGCAAAGTAGGCATTAATGATATAATAATAACCTTAGTAGTACATGTACTTTAGTCAACACTTCTTTCAGTAACAAAAACCTGACATCCAAAAACAGACATCGGGAAAGATAATTGGATAACTTACCTTACTGTATTTAAATATTGGTTCTGGACACATCAGTTATAAATTGTGGCTGCATGTGACGGGTAAATTTTACATTTGTGTACTAATATGTTGACCGCTGATTGCATTAGAGGGTTAGCCTTTCCTGAGGGGTACTTTTGAACACAAACTCGTCAGTGCCAAGGGATTATGGCTGCAAAGTGTGGGTGGCCCCTGGTCAGGGGGGCCATTCATGAGGGGGACCACTGTATTGGAAATAATTTTTTATGGACCTTGTGTATAATATGTAGAGGATTTTTTCTTTTCATGTGTAAGTACCAGTTATATTTCATTTTGTGGTTTAAAAAAAACTGATCTATAATAATCTAATGAGTGGCAAAGCCATGAATTTAAATGTATTATCCTGTATTTACATGGAATAATTGACAGTAAAGAGCCTTCTGCAGTGAAAGTTTCTTGTATAATTTACCTTTGTTTTCAAGATACCCAAAATTGAAACTCGTTAACAATAAAAAGAGGTTTCAACAACCATCACATGTACGAGAAAAGAAAATTCCTGTTTTCCAAAAGCTAGGGACATTTATTTCATGAAACAATTGTCTATGCCAGATCTGGATTTTTTTGGTTCGGTTAGTAAACTATTGATGCCATGGTTTTGTTGTAAGTAATAGTGAAACTTCTCATTTTGTAAGGTGATCTCTTTCAGGAATTTTAAGTTCACCACAAACTCTGGTAATCTGTTTAATGAACGATATCTGTGAAACAGATTTTTATTTCACTTGGTTGCCTTGCTATCTTTGGTCACATTTGTGAATGAGTAAGCTACATGAAGATAGTTTGATTATGTTACTTACATAATAATATTTATAACAGTGTTCAACTGATCAATTGAAATGAGTTGACCTGACACTATCATGACTTCTTGATGTTATGCAGGTAGGATTTTCATGCCTTGTTAATTTTTCTGTTATTCCACCCCCTTTATTTGATTTGATACAAAGGACATAATTAACAATAATACAAAGCAGGTTTCCCTTTAATTGAGTGTAAAAATACAACAAATACTTCCACAAGTTGGAGATTAAAATATGATCAGCACTTAATTAAGTTCTCACAGAAAGGCTTTTGGACATAGCTGTGACTGTAGATTGACAAGGCATAGCTGTGACTGTAGATTGACAAGGCATAGCTGTGACTGTAGATTGACAAGACATAGCTGTGACTGTAGATTGACAAGGCATAGCTGTGACTGTAGATTGACAAGACATAGCTGTGACTGTAGATTGACAAGACATAGCTGTGACTGTAGATTGACAAGACATAGCTGTGACTGTAGATTGACAAGGCAAATTAAGGCAAATTAAAAGATAGAACTAAAATACAAATTTCACTTGACAAATCTTGTTCAGTTGATATTTATTTATTAAAGAATTGCCATTAGTAGGCATTAGTGACACTGTTGTTGGGACAAATTTCATGAAATGTTGTTATTTACAATGTACTGAAAATGTTTTTTGGAAAGAAAATTGAAAAAAATACATGTATATGACTTCTTTTTGAAAGCTGAGAATTGTATGATGTTGACTTGAGTTTCCATGTGCCAACCACTGTTTCAAGGATAAAACAAGTAATTGATTAAGGTTTCATTTGCCAAGTTTTGGGTCTGATTTTCTTCATGTTTAGCAAATAGCAGCCAATATTTTTGTATTTTCTAGGAAAACTAAAGTGGAATCTATCCTTCATCCTGCAGTATAAGTGGGTTCACAAGTTACCTAGCTGCAAGTTATCTAATTAGTGCTTTAATGTGTTCTGGTGATTGTTTTGGCTTTTGATTGGGTCTCTTTACTCTGATAGACACACTTTGGTTGGACACAAGTCATCTGATATCAGCAATCTTGGACAAAGAAAACACATGCTTAATAAATACTTTGCTTTGTAAAAATTTTGAGATAATTAAGATGGACTGTGTCCCTTTGCTTGGCCACACTGACTTTTTCTAGTTTTATTATGTGTACATGACAAGCAGCATCCTGGAAATCACCTAAGTCATTTCCACGTTATTGTGTCTCCCAGATGGCATGGGTTTCTTTTCAGATTGATCCTTTTTCCTTTCATAGGGTTTACCTTTTTTCTCCAGATTTTGCCATTATTCTTTATTTAGAGACCAACTGAATCATGAATTGCCATTATCTCCCATCACAATTTTTGCAGCTGTAAACAAAAACCAATTGAATTAGACTTTGAAATTTTGTTGGCATGTTTGTATGCATATGTATATTTTTTGGATTAGACATTTTTAGGTTTGCATTGGGGTGAAATGTTGAAACTGGAGGCAACATTTTTTATGATCACAGATATAGTTGAAAATGTTTCTTTTTAAACACTTTATTCCTTTTCAGTCCATTTGCATATAGTAACAATGTTTTACCCAGCCTTTGCAACAAGTATTTAGATTGGTTAAAATTGCATCGTGTGATGTAGAAAACTATAATTGGTTAAAATTGCTTCATGTGATGTAGAAAACTATAAATTATTTTTTAATAGTGCCAGAAAGGAACTACTTGCATATTCATGTTCCCTTTTTGTGTTCTTTGACAGTATTTGTAAACAACGGTTAAAATTTAGTTTGTATATATTTTTTGAGATTTTTATTATTTTTATAACCATTTGTATTGCAAAATCTTATGTAGTGTTTAATTGATTTATAAACCTCATGATTTTTTGAATCCTGTAAGGTATGAACATCAGTTATGAAAAAGTTTATTGAACAAAATGTAAAGCCTAATTCAAACTGACCTTTGCAGGGGGAACAGTACAGGAGAATTGTCTACCTGCATTACCAGGCCTTGAGCTTTGATCCCACAGTTTGGTTCATACAACATGTAACCTTCTGTCTCACTGCTCTTATGGACACCTTCCCCACCAAAAGGTCATTTCTGATCATGGTAAAACAAGAGGTAAGTACCATTATGTTTCTATTTAAACTTTACAGCCCTGGACAAGATCTTCAAGTGTCCATACAGAATTCTCATATGCTGCAATATTGGCTCAGAGTAGGTTTCTGATCAACTGAAGTTCAACTTATTACCGATCTTCACTAGCCAAGGGTCTGATATGTTAACCTGTCTACACCTTGTTGGATCAATCCGATATTTTAATGCTTTGCTGTAGCGATAGCTATTGAACTTCATGAGTTGCCCGTATTAGTATTAATGTCAACCAACCAATAGCATGTAATAGTTGTACATTTTACATACGCTGAAAATGGTGAAGGCCATTGACTTCACAAGGGTACTTTTGTAAGTTTAACATTGATAGTCTGACTACATACTAGAAAGAAACCATTACAGATGTATTTGAGGGAAAGCATGTATCTGTGCACATAGTCTGGCAGTGGAAATTCCAGTTGTATGGTCCCCTTGTCTCAGTCATGGAGGAATAGTGTTGCATCCATTGAAATTCACAGACCCAAAGCACTGAAATATTGGATGAATCAGCCAAGGTGGAGATAGGTTAACATATTGGAACCTTGTCTAGTGAAGATGCTTATTGCCCTAATAAATCTATTGACTCTTGTTAGATAACTGACTTATGTTCAGCACATTTGAAATTTAATGCATGGTGAGTAGCTTATCAATATGGTATCCAGGCATAATTAGATAAAGCCTGAAAAACAACTACATGTCAAGGTAATATGGATTTAACATGAAAAGTATTACTTTGATAAGTATACGATGACAGAATTGGTGTTATTAGTAAAATTTAGTACAGGTCTTGATTTAAAGTACGATAAAAATATATTTTTTGTAAAGTAACAAATGTTCTATTTTATATCTGATTTATCTGATTAGTCAAGGTTTGGAAAATTGATACAATGACTTAGAATTTAATGAGGATTGATAAAGAGATAACAAATTTTAAAGCTTCCCCTTACTATTCCTTGAACTTATAGGAGTCAAAGGTCAAAGTAAACAGTTTTAGTATCAACCGTGATTGTATGTGAGGCAATTGATTTGATGGAATTTGTTTATTCAGTCACGTCAGTTGATGTCTGTCTTATAATTTATTTAGTATTCATCATGTCAACAAAGCTAGAAGGTAGGCTTCACTTGTTTCTGTGTTCATCTCGTTTTACCTCCAGACTGTAAAGTGTTTTTACCATCTTTTGAGGGAGAAATTCACTTTTAACTCTTCTGCTCAATGTATAAGCAAAGGTATGCAGCATGGAAATGGGCAGCCTTACATTGTCTTGGTAAAATGTAAGATTAAAATAATCTCTTTCCAACTGGAGTCATGTTTAAATACATTATCAATCCTATTTTTGACATGCACAAAGGCCAAAGATTTGTTTTTTCTGCATTAACTTTGTGACAAATCATTCTGCTGAAGACTTTGATCTTTTCTAATTAATTGCATATTTTCAACAATCATATTCTTTCAGTTTTCATTGTTAGAAGAGACCTTGTCCACACTTGATGCCAGAGCATCTGATGCTCTTCAAAAGATGAAAAAGTTGTTTTCTGCCAGCATACTCAAGGAAGGTCTTGGTAAGAAGCCATTGAATATTATTTATATATCTTTCTGTTCTTTCTTTTTGCCTCCATTGATTGATCAACTTATTGATTTTCTTGCCTGTGAATGGCAAGACATAGGCATACATTATTGGTGATGACAGTACTGGTGATATCAACATTAGGATTCTGTCTTATTGTGCTTCAAGTCATATATGTTCTATATCATTTGCTATATTCAACTCTAGCTATGATGTAATATTTATAGATTACTGCATTTGTATGGGAAAATATGAATGAGTTTTCAGAACGAATACTGCACGAACTTGTGAGTGCAGTATATCGGACAAAACGAGTTCATATTTTCCCATACAAATGCAGTAACCTTTTTATTATATGTTCATTTTTTTTATTCTACCTAAGGTTTAATTATATAAACAAAATACACTATAAGAAACATTGTAAATGAATGAATGCCGTATTCCAAACTAAATACACAAGCGCAGTTTTGACATTACAAAATGACATCATTATTAATGCGCACATAGCTCCGCCCAGATAAATTTGAACTTAGTCGCGCAGTCGATATAACTTTCGAAAGAAAATGGCGTGTCTAGTTAAAATTGAAATTTGCAGTCATATTGTGAATGAATGCACATTGCAACGACTATTTTGGTATTTTGTTTCGATTCGACGAAGGTTTGTGATTTTGGACTGGATTCATCTGTGCAAATTATACATGAAATACATCAGATTGAAGTGGCGCGGGAGAAGCGTGTTTACGTCTGCAAATGTGTTTCTGTTTCTGTCGTTGAATGTTTGAAATCATCATGTGGGAAAATATGAAGTCTTTCAATTGCAATTTTCAAAAAGACGCTATGGAATTTAATGTGTATTTCATTTTGAGTGCAGTAAGGAGTATGCAATTGCACTTATCATCAAAATTACAACACACTTTCGAAATGTGTAATCCAGATTGAAAACCTATGACATGGCTCATGTAATTCGGATTTGCAGAATTAAGAAAAAACATTTTGAGGAAATTCAGGATGTAAAACTGTAAGTATATTTTATTTTGCCATTCTTATCACCAGATAAAGAATACAGTATATTCGTTGTCACTTGTATGTTGTTTGTAAGGACATAACCGTCCGTCTTTTATATAATGTAGCTAGCCTAAATCCGTAACATTGTATCAACGCGGAATGTGCCAAAACAGCTGGTTTTTTTTTTTTTTTGCAGTCCACGAAACATGTTTTAGTTCATTCAGAAACAAATTTAAATAACCACAATGTAAAGAGCCTCTTATGTGAGTGTATATGATTTGTTTACAAATCAAAAGTGCTGGTGTCTGCGTCATTGTTTGTTTACAATAGAAAGTAGTTCCATTATTCACGTGAATGCTATATGTGCATTGTCGCGCGCGTTCAGTGTCGGGGAATACTGAATGATTCCGACAATGTAAAGTTAACAGGGAAAAAAATGAGCATATAATAATATCATATACCTGATGTTGTGCATCTTGGTATGCTTTTATTTCTTCTCTCACATGCTTAAATTGCAAGTTTCCTCATGAATTTGGTATGCTAGGATTTCCTCTCTCACATGCTTAAATAGCAAGTTTCCTCATGAAT
Source organism: Sinohyriopsis cumingii (assembly GCA_028554795.2). Classification (NCBI taxonomy): domain Eukaryota; kingdom Metazoa; phylum Mollusca; class Bivalvia; order Unionida; family Unionidae; genus Sinohyriopsis; species Sinohyriopsis cumingii. Next base: position 12,428,586 of record CM068830.1, read on the forward strand.
ATGGTATGATAGGATTTCGTCTCTCACATGCTTAAATTGCAAGTTTCCTCTTGAATTTGGTATGATAGGTTTTCTTCTATCACTTGTGTAAATAGCAAGTTGCATCATGAATAAGGTATGCTAGGGTTTCGTTTCTCACTTAATTAAATAGCAAGTTGCCTGATGAATATGGTATGCTAAGGATTCCTCTCATGCCTACTTAAATAGCAAGTTGTCTCATGATAATTTATGGTATGCTAGGGCTTCCTATGTCACTTGCTTAAATAGCAAGTTGACTCATGAATATGGTATGCTAGGGCTTCCTCTGTCACTTGCTTAAATAGCAAGTTGCCTCATGAATATGGTATGCTAAGGTTTCCTCTCATGCCTACTTAAATAGCAAGTAGCATCATGTATGCTAGGGTTTCATCTCACATGTTTAAATAGCAAGTTGCCTAATGCATATGGTATGCTAAGGTTTCCTCTCTCACATGCTTAAATAGCAAATTTCCTCATGAATATGGTATGCTAGGGTTTCCTGTGGCACTTGCTTAAATAGCAAGTTGCTACATGAATATGGAATGCTAGGGCTTCCTCTCTCATATACTTAAATAGCAAGTTGCATCATGTATGCTATGGTTACATGTTTAAATAACTAATTGCATCATAAATATGGTATGCTAGGGTTTCCTTTCTCACCGGCTTAAATAGCAAGTTGTATCAGCAGTATTGTGTGCTTGGGTCCTCATATCTGCTTAATGTTGTACCATGAATATGGTATGGTAGGGTTACCTATCTTGCCTGATTAAATAGCAAGTTGCATCATCATTAACTCCATTCACTGACAAACACTGCATTTCATGCAACCTTTATGATATTGTTTCCTGTCAGTCTTTCATGATCTTTGCAGGTAATTGCATACCTTAAACTTACTTTAACTAGAAATTACAACATTTGTCCTCCAATTAGAACCTAACAGTCCTGTGCCATCAATTTCACATGAGTCTAGCTTTTTTGGTCAATAGCCACAAAACATGGTGTGTACAAGGTTTTATTAAAATGTTTGATATTTTAATTCTTCCTAAAGGAAAGCTAAGGGCTGAGGCATGGAAAGATTTCCTTTATTATATAATTTAGGGGGATATATCTATCACTTTGTGCATTATCCATCTGTCAGTAAACATTTTAATTTCTGGAGCATAACTGGAGGCTGTGAAGACATTCAAACAAATTGAAACATTTCCTATTTGTCAACCATGTTGTGTAAGCAATGAAAACTTGCATTTACCATGTGCTAATAAGTAAGCTATTAAAGTGGGATATTTTTTGTATGTAATACAGTGAGATACAGACATTGCTATTTTCATCAGTCTGTCGGTCTATAAACATTTTTGTTTCTGGAGCATAACTCAAGATATTGTCAACTAAATTTGGTACACATGTCAAGCATGTTGCATAGAGGTGCCTTTTGATATTTAGAATTTCCATTATTTTTACTATAGAAACTAACTGGTATATAAGTATTATATGAATTTAGAGTCCTGCACCACAGATTTCTAGCATGACTAGTATTAACAAATAAACATTGCTGGACCATAATGTAACTTTAGTTGGAGTCTTTGCAAAAGGAGGGGTCTGGGAGGGATGTTTCATCTCTAAAATGCTCTTTTCTTTCTATTCCAATTCTGTTTATGATTGGGCTAAGAAACATAATGGCTGCATGTGTCTCTAGGAGTGCTACTCCTTTCTACCACAAGAAGGTCACTGGGATGTCTGAGACTGAACCAGTGTTTATTCATTCATTTGGTTTAGTTGGTGTTGCATGTGCCATTCATGAGTAGCAGCTGAAACTAGAGGAATAAATGCTTTTGTTTGGATACTTGTCCATTGCATGAAAAGTAGGTCAGTTATTTTTTAAAATGCTTTTTTTAGACACTGGAATATTAACTATTGATGGAGTTCTTGTACAATCACAGAATTTTGTAAAAAGTTACCTTTGAATGATTGAGCTGTACTTTCTTACAAGAGGCCAGTTGTCGATTTTACAGTCTTTCTTTTTCAGAAGCCTTAATTGATCTCCTGTCGGTGACCCTCCAGGCCAAGACCTACCTATTGATGCGTGCTGAGGAGCCCCTAAAAGTAAAGCTACAAAAAATTGTTCAAGTAAGCTCTGATACCATATCTCTGGAGGAATTATTAATTATTTGCTTCAGCAGTTGCATAGATATATAATTATGTTTCCGTTATTTCTTGACTTTTGTCTAAAATTTTGCCATCACATTTACAAGATAAGTGAAAAATAATATTGGATTTTAATTTATTGCAATATAAACATCAGTAGCATCATTTTGATCGATATTAGCCAATATTTGTTAAAGGCAAAATCACTAGATAGATCTGGCACATAAAAGTTGGTACCGTCCAACTTCTCTCTACTTTCCACTGAATTTCATACATGCAGAGCCATTTAAATCCAGAATATTTTCAGTGATTTGTAATGAAATATGAAGTGAACACAAGCAACTGCATATTGTGGTTCATTGGCTCTCACTTGCCAAGAAATTTTGTTGTTTTAGAAAGACCATGACAAACAATATGTTATATGGCTCTTGGATGCACCATGGTTGGCTACACTGATTTATCTTGCAGACATTGTTTCCAAGGTTAATGACATCAACCCGGGACTTCAGGTCTGTCTCTGACTCTGTTTACTGCTTATGATAAAGTTCAAGGATTCATGAGGAAACTCTCAGACTTTCTTGACTGAAACTGATATTACTTTACCCTCTGATTTCTTTGAACTGTGTTTTGGCCTACTGGACATCACTAAGGAAGCAATTTCAGTTATTTCCCTGAAATGAGTATATTTATGTCCATGATCTGTTTCTGTGTTTTGAGCCTGCCAAAAGTCTAATGCTAAAATCGAAGGAAAATTTGATGAAACTGTCATGTGATGGTAAAATTAAAATGCAATCCAGCAATGCAGATGTGATCCATTTTTCTATGCATTTGAGTGGTTTACAAGGATATGTTTGATGCAGCCTTAGACATCTTTTGCTTCATCTTATTCTTGTGAAAATGATTTGTCTTCACTCATTTCAATTAAAAACAAGTACCGAAACAAGATAGGCAAAGCTATCAAGCTGAATCTCACTAGCATTGAGGAACTTTATGTGGGATGACATGACCACCTGTCTCACTGATTGTAAGTAATAGGAAAAAAATCAGGTTTTTTAATTGTTTTGCTTTTTAATAACATTTCTTTCAAGAATGCCCAGGTTTTCTTAATTACACTGTTATACTGGTGCTTTCACATTTCTTTCAGATGTAGATATTTAAAAGATTATCAAGAAAATCAAGGTGAATTTTGTTTAGTATTCAGTAAAGTTAAACAATTTTTCAGGGGTTTATTCTTTAAAGGTTGGCCATGATAATTTTTAGTCCTCTTAGGTGAGTCTTGTGTGCAAAATCTTTAATGTAAACAACACCAACACATAAAATCTATGACAAGGTTTGCTTGATTGCATATTCAGGCTGAATTCAGTTCATTGTTTACGTCATGAAACCTGTATGGTTTCTAGGAAACAAATGTTATAAACACAGTGATGTCATGGCATGAACCATGGCTACAAATTTATATGCTGACATTAAAAGGTATGCAAAACTAGATCATTAAGATACACATGCCTCTATTGAAAATTGATGGTAGAACATATGTAAAAAGATAGAGACAAACAGTTTTATTTTCCTTTAAAATGTAGAATTGTTTAAATATTACTTATCAATAAATGAATTTTCATACATAACTTTTTACATAATTTTAGAATTTAAACCTTCTGGATAGACATATCCAAACTTTGAATCCAATATGTTTCTGTTAATAGATGTTCAACTTCAGAAGTAATAATGTCATTTGGTATAAATGAAAAATTCTTAACTTCTGCATGCTGTCATTAAAATGTGTGGCAACAATGAGACAGATAAGATGGATTGCTAAATTTATTTTTGCCAAATATGTTTGTTCATGTGTTTAAAAAAACAAAAATATACTTCTTATTAAAAGTTGATAATTTCATAATGTTGATTAAAATTTCCAGGTTCTATCTACCGTTTTCAATGATAAAATGAGCAGTACCGTATTTGCCAGCCTATAAGTGGATGCATAGTATAAGTTGAATCAGTAAATTTGGCAAATTTTCCATCCCTCATCCTTATACAAGTTTATGCTGAGTATAAGACAATGCCAGATCAACACCTCAGATTGTTTTTCACTTCGTTCCACACAGCATTGCACATTTTTTCCTACCTGCAACTCAGTAACCTTTCCAGTCAGGATCATTAAATGTAACTAAAAATACCTAATTTATTTCACAAGAAGTATTTTAAACATGTACTTTTAGCTACATACAATGATGCAGACCCAAAAATTTATTGAGTTACAGATAGGATAAAACTTGCAAAGCTGTGTGGAATTAAACTATAATAACTTCTGGTTTCATAAATATTAAAAATAACACTATACTATTTCAGATTACCAGCAATAGGGAAATTGCATCATAAATACTAAAATGCATTTTCGAGAGGTGGTGGGTGGGGGGAGGGGAAGAGAGATACTGAGAGAGGGATTTATATGTATTCCATTGCATTTTTCATTTTGCATCTCGTGATCAAAATCAAATATGGTCCGATATATGAGAGAGAGAGAGACAGAAAGAGAGAAAGTTCAGCTCTTCGTGGATATTTGTTCTTTTATTTACTAATTGCCCCCATGTTGCTGAAGCTTTTGCCAAAGAGAGAAAACATTATTAAATGAAACAGCAAATGTAAACTATGAAAATACATACCATACTCCTGCAATGTTTAAATATTCACAACAGTTATATCCATATAGTCTCCATTAGGTTAAATCCCAAGAATGACCATTTTGCCTGCTGTCTAATTTTCTTTGCAAGTATCACAACCTTTCCATTCCTAACAAATAAGATTTTGTTTAAAGTGCATATACTCTACCTGTACTTGGGCGGCAATTGTATTTGATCTTTGCTCATGCTAGATGTACTTTAAATTGCTGTTGGTTCCATCGGCAAGTTCAAAAATGTCATTGGCTGAGAAATTTACAATAGTAACCACCTGGCATATCCTTTAACTATATGGCATGGTATTCATAATACCCATGGGTAGCCTCATTTCCCTATTGGTAGCCTTGCTAATCTACTCTGGTCTGCAGAATCTTGACCTCAAACAGGTGTTATCTTGGAATGACTGAATACAGCCATAGCATATTTAATTAGCATGTAAATACCACTACAAAACCATGTGATTCTTTTAATAATATAAGTGGAAACAAAAACTAGAAGGAATTGCTTACCTAGTGGTATTAATTGATAATGGAATATGGTACTGCACTTGTACACAAGTAAAATCAGTTATCTGGTAAGTGAACAACACAGAATTACAGTCATGAATACATCTCTGTTTGTCTGTCTGTCTCTCAGTGGGGCATACATATTATTTGATCATTAGGTGCAAGAAGAAAATTGATGGAATATGTCTTTGTGATGGTTATTTATCTTCTAAATTGTAAATTCTAATGCACATATATGTAATCAAATTTAAACAACATATATTACAATGTACATTACTGGTGCATGCTGCTTTAGTGCAATTACATCTGATGAATGTTAATTTGTAATATTAATGATCATGTAATTGTCTAAAATACTCAGTGTGGGATCCTATATTATTCATCCACGATCTCTTCCCCAAAATGATATATTTTTTGCACATTATTTTTCGTACTCTTGAAGAATTATTTTCCATACGAAATATATGATAAAGCAATTTGGATGGCATAATCCATATATAAGTTGATTCAGAGTATAAGACGAAGCTAAGATTTTTTGGTTAAAAAGTATCGTCCTATAGGCGGGCAAATACGGTATATCAAAGTTTCAGTTACCAAATTTGATCATGATTTTCTTTAAATTTAACAAATAGGGATCAGTTTTGGGGAGGTGGGTTAAAAAAATGGGACCCATGCCTGACCCTGTGTTATAAGCGGGTTTGCTAGTTATCAGGGCTCAAGTTCTGGAGGGAGTGGTGTAATAACCAGTAAAATCACTTATCTATTAGCATTATGTAGTGTTATACAATTGTAATATGCCATTCTGTCACATAATAACCAGCAACATCACTTGGCAACTATTGTTCCAAGGCAAAGTTTTTGCAGCTATCTGTCCTGTGAATCCTAAATGGGTTTTTAATAACCTGCAGTACCCCTTCATTATAACACTGCATGGGAGCTATAAAAGTTACCAGTGTTATAAATTAGAGACCCTTATACTGAGGGATGTTCCAATAAAGATGTGTCATTAACACAGAGACAGAGAGATCATAATTGGTTTTGGAGATCTTAAATACAGTGAAATAAGTTAAATAGTAAAGATAAAATATAATTGCCAATTTAATGGAATCCATGGCCTTAACTTAGTATAAAAGAGACTACAGTTTACTGAGGGGATTTGTGGTTAGGGGCCACTGTGTACAGACTTTGACATTCATTGATTAGAGATAAATTCCACTCCCTGTGAGCAGCTTTATCTTTGTTCATAATTTCAATTTGAAATGGGTACAGTCTTGTAATATGTTAAATGTATCACATGCTTTTTCTTTTTCACTTAATATATACAAGGTTTCCTTTCCCTTTCAGTCAGTGTTCCCTGTTGTCTATGAGACTCACAAAACAGTAGCAATGGATGAGCTGAGACAGAGTCAGTGGGATATGGACCTCAGTCCTAGACTGGTATAACTGAACATAGCCATACATAGTACAATGTTGTTCTTCACACCATTGCTTTAATTAGGGACTATAGGTTTGATTTGGGAAATGAACTGATTTCAGAGGATGCAGTCTCTTGCATCATAAATGAGAATGATCTAACTGGGTATTTATTGGGGAATGGTTTCATTTCAGAAATTGTCTAAGAGAAGTTTTACTGCATATTAAAGACATGATCAGAGTTCTGTGTAGGATCTTTTGAACAAAAGAGACACAGTTCTCCAATAATGAGGAGTCTATTACTTTGATAATGTAAAACCATAGTCCTGAACAAATACAAAACAAAAAAGTGATAATGCTGGCAATGGGGAAACTCGTAGGAGAGCATTCAAGATCATGATAGGTTTGTTGTGTTGCCACAGAAAAACACTTTTTCTTATGCCTCTCTGCACCCATGAGGGCACAGGGCCTTGACTACATCTCACAAGTTCACCTGGTTCAACACTGTTGTCTTCAGTTCAGCTCACATTTTTCTGGCATACTTGATCTTCATTGGTCTTCCAACCTTTCTCTTACCTTGGAGGTTCCATGTTAGAGCCTACCCAGTGATTTATTTTGGTGGTCTTTCTCAGTGTTTATCCCAATTCACCCCCATTTCCTTCTGGAAATTTCTTAGTACATAGTCATCTGACTGGTGGATTCCCACAAGTTGGTGTTATGGATCCTCTCTGGCCACTAGATGTTGAGGAGGTGGTGGAGGCAGCTTTTCACAGAGGATGTCAGTTTATTGGAGGTCGTCACCCTTCAGGTCTCTTAACTATAGAGCAGGACAGGCTTTTTGTTTGTTGAACTATTAGATCTTGTTCCCTATAGAAAGGGATGATTAGCACCATGCCAATTTCAGGGTGTAAAATGATTGTATGGCTTTCCCATTTCTGTTTCTGATGTTGGCCCTTCCATTGGTCAAGACGCTCACAAGATAGGTGAACTGTTCAGCTTCCTCTAGGCCTACTCCATCATGTTGTATTTGCTGTATTATCATTCTTGATTTTCTTTTTTTTGTTTCATATAATGTACATATGGTTCTTTTGACAAGGTAGCTGGTCTTGGCCTTCAGGTGCTGGTGTTTGTGGTGGTGATCAGAATGGAGAATCTCATAGCACAGCATTCACTATCATCCTAAGTTTGTTGTGTTTGCCATAGCTTAATATTGGGTGTGTCTAAACATAGAAGTGAAGTCTTAGGTTTGAAACCTTTTGGTATGTTCTAATGAATGTTGTAATCCTGTCTAATTGTTATTGCTACCTAATACATCATAATATCAATAATATATGGCAAAATCTATATTTTGCCTATGATTATGTATGAGAGAAATGCAGCAATCCTTGGGGTTAGGATGCTGTTGATTCAGACTCGCTGAAGCATCAGCTGTGTTTGCCAAATATGAAATGTACAACTGTTGGCAACCTTTAGTATCCAATTTGAGGCTGATGAGGAAGAGAGCAAGATTCTTTAAAAATTCCACTGACTGATAATGACAATCAATCAGTGACCCATGTTCATGTTAAAATAACAAGAAATTCTGCACATATTCTTTGCCAGTTTGAAAATAAGAACAATTATGTATCCTGTACCTATGTTAATATAACAAGAATTTATACATGTATATCATGCCTACCTGTGAATTGGCAGTAGGTTTATTTCCAGAACAAGAGTAGCATGCTTGCAGTAGAAAATGCCAGCTTTTTCTTGTATGCTTACAACAGTTTTGCAGTAATACTGGAACAAACTTGCTTCACTTTCTCCAAACAGCATGATTGCAGTATGTTTCAGTTATAAAAATATGCCCCATTCATACTGTGATTATTTAATTTATGCCATTTTCATTCTGCAATCAGTCTGCAGACAAGTAACAGCATAGGTAACCAGTATATTGGTTGAGTGTCCTAGTCCTACACTGTTATGCTGTAACAATGCTGGACATCAGTGTTGCAAAGTAGCATAGGTCACCCACGTCATGGCAGAATGATTGGTCAAATCATATATTATGTTGGAACCATGATGCATACCTGCTGCATAAAAGCATAGATTACCAGAATGGTGGCAGCATGAGTTACCTAATCATACCCTATTTTGTTAGATTTGTTTGTGGTCAGCATTTTTGCAGCATGTTTCATTTGTATAAATTATGCTTCATTTATGCTGCAGTCACCTGTAGAAGACCAACAGTATTGGTAATCAGCATGGTGACAGCATGAGTGTCCAACTTGTACTCTGTTATGCTGTAGCCATGCTGGACATCAGTGCTGCAAATCAGCCTTGGTCACCAGTGTAATGTTGGAACCATGCTACATATCAGTATTTCAAAAAGCATAAATAACAGTATAGCAGCATTTTTAATGTTCTCCTCTTATGTCACATGGATGTATCAATGCTCCTGATACATTTAGAGTTTTCTGTAGATCTCAGGGACTTGCACATTAACAAAAAAAGTGGAGCCCAAGCTTATTTGTGAAGTTGTATAGGCTACCTGTCAAGTACCTAAGTACAATTAATTGTGTAAAGGTGACAAAGTGTGGCAGAAATTGTAAAGGCAGAACTTTGTTGAAATAGAAAGAGAGACAAGTTGGAAATATAGATGGAGTATACTTTCCTTGAGAAGTTGAAACTCCAGCAACTTGTATCAACATTGATTCTGGCATTTGCGAGATCTCTCTTGGTGACAGTGTGCTTCTCATAATGAACAGAAGTAGTAATTGGTATATTCATGGGTTTTGGCATCAGTCCCTTTCACAAGGATTTTTGTCTTGCTTGGATATTTTGACATTTTCTTACTACCATTATAGAATTTCCAAGACTTATGATTGTAATGTTTCTTATGTGAAGAAAGTCATGCAAGTTCCATCATATCCAGAAATCAGCACACTTGCAGATAAAAACAGTCTTGATAAATGATAAGAGATCCCTGTACTTGTTTCAGGCACTGATAGATACTATAGTATCACTAATTTCCTTGAGATTTCTTTGTTACCCTGAACCATAAAGTTAAAGACTGAGTGAAAATCTAGCCGAATATAATCAATAAGCCCCACCCCCATTTTCTTACTTTGTTTCATTCAAGAAACAAAGCTGTTTAATAAGTCAGCATTATTTCTATAATCTGGTGATAAAATATTGGCTTTTACTATGTCAAAGTATTATAATCATTTTTGTGGTACTGCTGTTGGGATAGAAATGGTTTGCAAATATAATTTTTCAAAAAGCTAATAATATATAATGAAGTACATTACACCCATTTTAGTGAAGAAAAGAAAAACTTTTGTATATAATATTTTGAAATTGCATCATCTTTTAGATTTTATATCAGAGTGAATACAGCATAGCTGCAGCATGTTGCAACATTTATTTATCTCACCGTCAGAAATGATTAAAGTTTTCACATCACAACTGCAGCATTTTCTGTTTGAGTCTAAGGTAAAACAGAACAAATTGCTAAATTTTTCCATGTACTAAGTAAATTCAGTGTGATTGCAGTGTGTATATTTAGCATTTTAGTAGTACGTGCTGGAACACAATATTGTTGTGAATTGTCAATATCTATTCAGCATGTCTGCAGCATGTACATTTTGTATGCTAGCAATTCATGTCGGAAAAAGCATTGTTTTGATATTTTCAAAGTTGGTTCAGCATGACTGAATCATACATATTCAGCATGATAACAAGTCCATGCTGGAAATCAGCATAGATGGGTGTTGATACTTGAAATACAATATTACAGCACAGATGCAGTATTTGATCAGCATAAGTAATGTATGTAATGCACTTGCAGTAAATGCTGCAATTCTGTAAAGGCTATGTTAAATAAAAGAATCTGCACATACACTTTTCCTGTATTAAAATAATGAGATTCTACATGTACACTCTTCCTATGTTAAAATAATGAGATTCTACATGTACACTCTTTCTTTATTAAAATAATGAGTTTCAGCATGTATGCCTATGTCTGTGTTATGATAATATGTTTCAGCAAATGTTCTGTGCCTATGTTAAATAATAAGAGATTCTGCACATACACAGTACCTATTTCCAAATAATGAGATTCTGGGAATATGCTGTGCCTATGTTAAAATAGCAAGATTCTGCAGATATACTGTGCCTATGTTAAAATAACAAGAGATTCTGCACGTATACTGTGCCTATGTTAAAATAGCAAGAGATTCTGCATGTATACTGTGCCTATGTTAAAATAGCAAGATTCTGCAGATACACTGTGCCATGTTAAAATAGCAAGATTATGCATGTATACTGTGCCTATGTTAAAATAGCAAGATTCTGCAGATATACTGTGCCATGTTAAAATAGCAAGATTATGCATGTATACTGTGCCATGTTAAAATAACAAGAGATTCTGCATATATACTGTGCCTATGTTAAAATAGCAAGATTATGCATGTATACTGTGCCTATGTTAAAATAGCAAGATTCTGCAGATATACTGTGCCTATGTTAAAATAGCAAGATTATGCATGTATACTGTGCCTATGTTAAAATAGCAAGATTCTGCATGTATACTGTGCCTATGTTAAAATTGCAAGATTCTGCAGATATACTGTGCCTATGTTAAAATAGCGAGATCCTGAATGTATACTGTGCCTATGTTAAAATAGCGAGATCCTGAATGTATACAGTGCCTATGTTAAAATAGCGAGATCCTGAATGTATACTGTGCCTATGTTAAAATAGCGAGATCCTGCATGTATACAGTGCCTATGCTAAAATAGCAAGATTCTGCATGTATACTGTGCCTATGTTGAAATAGCGAGATTCTCCATATACACTGTGCCAATGTTAATTTAAGGATTTGTATGTATATATACTGTGCCTATGGTTAAATAATGAGTTTCTGCATATATACTGTGCCTTTGTTAAAATAATGAGATTCTCCATATATACTGTGCCTATGTTAAAGTAATGAGATTCTCCATATACACTGTGCCTATGTTAAAATAATGAGATTCTCCATATACACTGTGCCTATGTTAAAATAATGAGATTCTCCATATACACTGTGCCTATGTTAAAATAATGAGATTCTCCATATACACTGTGCCTATGTTAAAATAATGAGATTTTCCATATACACTGTGCCTATGTTAAAATAATGAGATTCTCCATATACACTGTGCCTATGTTAAAATAATGAGATTCTCCATATACACTGTGCCTATGTTAAATTAGTGAGATTCTTCATACTGTACCCATGTTAAAATAGTGATAATGCATCATGGGAACACATTTTCATCATAGTATGATTTTGACTGAAATGTGCAGGAACCATACACAAGTTACCTTTCCAATCAGCCAGACAGCTATACATGAACTGTTCTTCATGAGTGAGGGGGTACCAAAATATTCTGTACTTGTATGTCTGTCAGTTTTTCCTTGCACAAACTTTTAAATATCTGCCTTCAAGCATGCCTAACAGATACAGTTTTGTTAAATGTACACTTTTATTTAGTTAAACATGACTTGTTTTTGTAACAGATATTTTCTTTTTTTGCAGCTGAATATGTTGATAGGAAAGATCAGAGATGAGGTGCAGGATTATAAACAAAACTATCAAGCCACATTTCTCAGGTAAGGCCACTGACAGTGTTAAGGGCTGTCCATTTAATACATATGCGTGGCGGGGGGAATGGGTGCATACACTTGCATATGGGGGGGGGTGTCTACTGGTAATGTACATACGCATAGGAAAAGGGGTGTGTGTGTGAAACTTCTATAATAATTTGTCTAATATGTAACCTGTTTGACTGGGTTCAGTAGGCGTTCGAATTTTAGCGGACACTAGACAAACTTTAAAGTTACGCAGCTTATTTCTTTGATGCAGCCAGACATTCAACATCGGTGGACTATATGTTTTATTTAACACGCTAATATTATTAATCCGTTATGGTTTCTGCATGGATTAAATATATGCCGTTCTATGGAATTTGGGGTGGGGGCATCAAGCGTATGTACGCAGGTGGGGTGGGTGAATAAAAAAATATGCATGTGTACAAGGGGAGGAAGGGTCAAGTTTTGCTTTATTTTTGCACATGTACTAAATGGATGGCCCCTTATAAAGAATATTTTTGATTCGTCTGTTTTAGTAGACATGCTTGATAAATATGACTTTAGTGGTGGCAACATCACTGACACAATTTTAATTTGTTCCAGGTTCTTTGATGTGGCGGAAGAGGCAGCTCAAATGTTGTACAGGTTACTGATGGCTGATGTTTGTAAACTTAAACTGAAGTCAGAGAAACAAATGGTAAGTCATCTTATACAGAAGTTCAAACAAAAATAAAAACAGTATTTTCTACAAATTTTTCAGACAGTAAAATTTATTACTTTTTCTGTCTGAAAACATAAAAGCATTTAATTCAGTGTCCAGAACGAAATGACTTAAAAATCCAAGTCAAAGCAATCAAACCCACATGACATTAGGCTATTCCTTCAGTCACACAGTAAACAGTATGTGATTAGGTGCAAGTGTTACTATTATCCACAATTAAACTTTGAACATGAAAGCTTTTGATTTGAACGGTTTCCTCTTTTAGTAATGGTGACATGTTTGTCTATTAGTAATGGTGACATGTTTGTCTATTAGTAATGGTGACATGTAATGGTGACATGTTTGTCTATTAGTAATGGTGACATGTTTGTCTGTTAGTAATGGTGACATGTTTGTCTATTAGTAATGGTGACATGTTTGTCTAATATTTCTGTGTTTAAGATCTTCACATGTAAATAGTTTTAAACAAAAGTTATTCATTATATCAGTGTCAGCAATCTAATGAATAATGAATAGAGAAACCTGTCACTCCAAGTTTTGACAATTTGAATCATACATGTAACTTGTTGAGGTTGTTTCCTGTCATAAGCAAGCCAATCCTTCACTTTCAGAAAGTGATATTAGTCTGTTTCTCTTGATTTATCAATTTGTAACCACAGTTGTATCCAGAAATATCATTGCATAAAAAGGTTGTTTTATAATAATGTCTGAAAATTACAGGGCAAGATAATTATAAAATTTTAGGTGTTCATGAGACTGACCTTTGTCCATTGACTTACAGAAAATGAGGTAGATATTTTTGGTTATTGTAATTGCAATGACATTTCCAAAGTATGACCTATCATTAGACTCTTAGAAAAGTTGCCTGAATTTGTGAGTCATCTGAGTTGAGATTTCAGAGGGAAATCACTAAACATGATTGCTACTGCGAAGAGATCTCATGGAGATATGTGGTTGCTTTGTGAGATGGATGCTTAAGGAAAAGTTCCCTTAGTTTTTCATTTCTTAAAAAACTCTGGTGTTGCTTGCTAACCATTATTTAAAATATAAATCATATCTATGGTTAAAGTTTAGCTGCTTGCTAAAACATAAGGGAAGATTTTGGATACAAAGGCAGAGTCTTAGATTTCATCTTATTTCTTGAGTGTTGAAAGAAATGTTCAGAGACATGCTGCAGATTTCTCAATATCTTTTTTACCATATTGACCATTATATCATTCAAGCCATTAGTGAGCAACATATACTCAGACCTTCCATTGCATGACACTTGGGCAGATTCGGGTTTTAGTATATGTTTTAGGTACTAGTTATAACAAACAGCATAGACCCAGATCTCCCATTGCCTGACACTGTGGCAGATCAGTGTCTAAACTATTTGCAAAACTTCATGCGTGTAACCAACAGCTATGACCCAGATCTCGCATTGCATGCCACTATGGCAAATTTGGGTCTAAACTATTTGCAAAAGGTCATAGGTGTAACAAACTGCATAGACCCAGATCTCCCATTGCCTGACACTATGGACAATTTGGGCTTAATTTATTTGAAAAAATTTCATAAGTGTAACAAACAGCATAGATCCAGATCTCCCATTGCCTGACACTGTGGCAGATTTGTGTATAAACTATTTGCAAAAGGTCATTTGTGTAACAAATATCATACACCCAGACCTTCCATCATATGATGCCCTGGCAGAATAGGCTCAAGGCCATAAGTGTAACAAACATCATTGATCTGGTCTGCTGGTGAATGGTCTGTGCTGTTCAAAGTTTATTACATACCCATTCAGTCTTGTATGGTCGATCTGACATTCGATATGGCTGTTCATTGCACATTTTCTTATTGCACACCATGACTGGAACTATTTAAATGTTTTCACAGATGTCTTTACTTGCTGTTAGTATTTAGAAATGGAGTGAACTAAACTTTTGCCTAAATAAATATATATCCTGATTTGTTTTGAATTCCATTCACAATGTAAAGCTAAATATATTTGAAAAGTATATTACAGGAGATATATAATAAATAATGAATACAAGACCACATTTTCATTTTGTTCAGAGTCAGTTAAAAAAATTCATATGGCATTGTTGTATCCATATGTAATATTAAAACAGTTTTTTTGAATGGAATCAGAACAAAGACATTATAGTTGCATATATTTGATGTGCATTATACTCCAGCAAAGAAGTTAAATTATTTGTGACTTCCTGTGTTGAAATACTTCTCCTTTAAATGCATTCCACAATTACACTGGCATTAGGGAAGTAAACTGCTTTAGAAAAAAAGGTCTTTTTATCTAGATACCATGTAGACAAAGAGATGAAACTCTTATCTATTACCTTCCCATACTACTGCTGGATGGCTACACATCAACAGATATTTACCATTTTTAAACTTTCGCAAGATACTATCAATACGGTACTGCAAGACCTCCCAAAATCCTTTTATATCTTCATTATTTCAACTCATTTACACAGAGTCGGGTTAAAAGTTTGTATTAATGTATATGTCACTTGTTGCTTTAATTTTTAGACTGATCAATATTTATGTGATTTTTTGTTGTCGCAGTTATAGACTTTGTTTATATTGACCTTGTTCTTCAAGATGGTATTGTTGTTGCATGTTGTTGGTTTTCTTTATTCATAATCACGGCATATTTTTATTGCTTGTGCTTAGCCATGTATGTTGTTATTGTGATTCTGTGAACACTTTAAGTTTTTTATTTTCTAAAATTTTGTTGTTCTTGTCATTTTAGTTAAACAGAGGCAACAAAAGGCAGTAAGTTTACCAAATTTAAATTTATTAAGACAAACATGAGATGTGTCTTGCTTGCATGAAGTGTTCATCATCCTCTACCTGCAGTGTTTGTGCATCATGGTCAGAAAGCATTTTGGCCATTGTATTGTGGAAAATCTTTAAGAGCAAGGAGAGACATGAAGTCTTGGATAGACTGCACAATTTTTTAGCCTTTGTCTGAAGATGACATTGATTGCTAATGTAACGGGGAATGACATGATGGTTCATTCCCATCCCCCAGCCCACCAAAAAAAGATCATGCACATGATGACAGCTTTGATGATTACAAATTGGAGAAAAAAAGGGTTGTGATAGAGTCAGAGATGTGTTACCTGATACACAGGTGATGACACAGTTCCTGGTCTCAGGGTATCTTTTTCTGTACATTCATTACCATCCTCCATAGATGGATTGGAATTAATATGGGAGTGCCCCCCCCCCCCCCCCAATCATGTAGGCAGCCCAGAGGGTACAAGTCCACTGCATGTCTAAGCATGGCCTTTGGGCCTGTAACTCTAGGCACATGGGGTATTTATCAGATCATGATGACATCTTCTACATGGATATGGAGGTTGTGCCAGATGAGGACGTCTTCTACATGGATATGGAGGTTGTGCCAGATGAGGACATCTTCTACATGGATATGGAGGTTGTGCCAGATGAGGACATCTTCTACATGGATATGGAGTTGTACCAGATGAGGACATTCCCTACAGTGATTGTGGGATAACCTCATACTCAGATCATACAATGGAATGGACAGAGTAGAGCTTTAAAGTGTCTGTCAAGGAAATGTATTGTGTGTTGCCAATTCCAAATGCTCACCAGCTGTGAGCCAGGCATATAAGATGATGGTTTCAGAAGACTGTGAAGATGAAGACAAACATTCCTCTTTCTGTCTGCTGCTGCAGTTGGTGCAGATAATGGAATATCAGACCACCTGTGATCCATGCAATTCTAAAGTACTTTTTCTGAAGCCAGTTACCAGCAATGTTTTTGTTGTGCTGGTATTGGACACATTTGGACACACTTACCACTGAGCTTATGGCATTAGTTTAAAAAAACGTATAAGAACATTTTCTATGCCACCTCTAAGCTCACACATAAACATTGTGACAACATTTTCCATGTTAGACCTAGCATACTATTAATTTGTTACTGGCCAGAATATCAGGTATTGTAGTGTATGGCCAGGATTACCAATGTCATCAGTAGGGCTCAGCACCACCCTGTGGCTAATGCCTTGACAGACAGATTCAACTAACTTAGACTTAGTGCGGCAGCCCTGAGTGGTTAAGTGGACTAAAGCACTTGCCTTTACAGATCACTGCCATCTCACCTCTGTCCACATGGGTTTGAGTCTTGGGCTAAGCCAACATGGATATGTGAGAAAGCTTGCCTGTGGCATCCCATGAAAATGGCGTTCAACCCATACATGCCAACCATTACGCTTTTCGCCTAATTGTTACGCTTTTTTTCCACTAAATTATGCCTGACGCATAAATGTATTTGGATTATGCATTTTCGGTATATCCCCCTCCAAAAAAATCAGTAATTTGTTTTCTCATTTTTATTAACATCCCATTAATCCCACATACCATATTCTAGAAAAGACTGCTTCTGTGTAACTACGACATAAGAGTATGCTTGTCCATAGACTTACATGCACTTTCCTAACAGTATTATGTTTTATTTATAGCAGTTGCCCTATTTCCAAGAAGTAGGCTGGTTCTACTTTCAAACTTTTGACCTCAGTTTCTATTTATAGCAGCTGTATGGCTTAGTTAGGAGAGAACAGACTGGTTTTTTAACTTGTAATCTTTGCTCACAGATTCTTTGTTCAAATTGATAACTGGTACAGAACCAGTCTGTAGGTATTTGGTGCTAAAAGTAAAGTCGGATTTATTCTAGTTGATGTATGTGTTAGAGCAAAAATGTTTTTCAAATAATTTCACAGATGGATTAGAAAAGATGAAAAATCGATTCAGAGATGAATACATGAACTACATATTACAGTGTTCCATTCTGCAGCAGCTTCACGCCCCTTGCAGGCTGTGTGGAAAGTATTTAAATATTGGTCATGTTGGTAAAACAAAGAAACCTTGAATTAGCTCGTTTTACTAACTCCAGTACTAAGGTAACTTCTTTTTTTACAGCAAAACTAAATTGTGGACACAAATTTTATAAATTCAGAGGCATTATATACCGAGTTCTTAAATGAACATGGACTACCCCTAACAGTAGAAGACTACATTGGTCCTTTGTTCAAACAGATGTTTCCTGATTCCAAAGTTGCAGAAAATATGCATGTGCAAGAACAAACATAATACATGTATTTTGATCCAAGACAATATAAGCTGTTGGCTCACATGCACAGTCAATCTTCTCCAAGATAAGAATTGAATCTGATAGGTCCAGTGGCTGTAGCCCAGTTGACCAGCAGGCCCAGTTGATGTCGGCACAACATCCTCACAAGCCTGGGTTTAACACTTTCCCTGGAGTTGCCAGGAATTTTTATCAGAAGAATTAATTATTTTCTGTGTGATCTGTCTATGGTCATTCCAGGTTACATGACAGTTGGTTGTTTTGCTGTCATGAAAAAAAATGTGTCATCATGATATCTCTTCATCCTACTTGGTGTGTCACTCAGCTTAAAACTGGCAAACATGTGGTTGATGGGTAGCTACCAAGCAGTGGTAAGGGGAGATAATGGGTAAGAGTTTCTTTCCTTTTTCTTGATGGTATTTAAATGGAAAAAACAACAGGGCTGCATTTAGATGGTAGCAAGTTTATTTTTCTTACATTATTATGATTGGGTATATATTCCCAGAGAAATATAATTTGCTAACGAATTTGATGTCTACAGGAGCTGTTGGAGATAGACCTCCTGATGCTGAGCCTGGCATATAGACTGAACCAGTTGGACCAAGACTGGAGTCAATACATTTACCCACAGTATGTATAACTCTTTGTATCTCTGTTACTATCATCATGACATCACTTCATATAAAGAGTATATTATTCTTTAGCATAGCACCTAGAATCATCAGATATCAACTCTAAGTAGTTCAAAGTCTTTGAAGTTACGGGATAAATAGACTTGAAAAGACTATTAGGCATTGAGTATTATAAATGTTTTTGAAACATACAACATTTTTCAGCTTGTTCCATAAATTATATGTCTCATATAAGATCTTTCATTTATCAGTTACACTTGAACTGTAGTGTTGCCAACCACCTGGCCCCAATTTCACTAACATTCTCAGAATTTCCCCTTTGGTTGTGGTTTTACATTATTTTCCTTTTGATACTTAAGTCAATATCAATATTTTTGTCACAGTTAGACATGGTAGAAATGTTGAAATCACTTTTTAGTTTTAAATTTGATACATGGAAACCTTTTTAGTCTTAAAAAGAATTGAAGAATTCCTCATATTTGAGGAAATCCTCAACATCTCCTTAATGATAAGGCAAGACTCCTATAAGGACAAGTCAAGAATTTATGACTGTATTTTAGTGATAAGGCAAGACTTCATTAAGGGCAAGTCAAGATTTTATGATTGTTTTAGTGATGAGACAAGGCTTCTTGAAGGACAAGGCTCCTTGAAGGTCAAGTCAAGATTTTATGACTGTATTTTAGTGATAAGGCAAGACACTTTTAAGAACAAATCATGATTTTATGACTGTATTTTAGTGATAAGGCAAGACACCTATAAGGACAAGTCAAGATTTCATGACTGTATTTTAGTAAGAAGGCAAGACTCCATTAAGGGCAAATCAAGATTTTATAACTGTTTTAGTGATGAGACAAGGCTCCTTGAAGGACAAGGTTCCTTGAAGGTCAAGGCAAGATTTTTGACTGCATTTTAGTGATAAGGGATGATTCCTATAAGGACAAGTCAAGATTTTGTGACTGTATTTTAATCCTCCCTAATGCTTGCTGAGTAGTCTTTGTGAAATAATCATTGTTACTGACTAAGCAGTAAGGAAGATATTTAGAAATTCAATTTGAGGAAGAAATTTCAGGATGCTTAGTGAAAGCGGGGCCTTCAGTACAGGAAAACTTGATTTGAGTGACCTCTGCTGTGAATGATCACCTCTCATTTACAAAAAAATTGTTTGTTACATGGATTTGTTTTACTATATAAAACCACTGGTGTAAGTAACCACATAACCAGCAGCTACAATGTTTTGCAGAGAAATGTTTCATCACTGCTATCAATTACTGTTTCACAAAAGCTGATGTAAACACTACATACCTTTATTTGATCCTTTGTAACTATGATTGATGAGTAGAATCTACAGGTATGGATTGTTCTAAACTGATCCCCACAAAATAATGAGGAAATAAGTTGGTGCTTGTTTGATTAAATTCATATGGTAGATTTGTGTGCTATATGATTTAATTTGACTCAAGTACATGACAAACTGCCATATTATTGCCATGGTCATCTAAGTCCCAATTACATTTAACCATTCCATCATGGATGCACATAGTCCATAGGTTCACATTGATTTTTGTTCTGTTGTGATGTCTAGCACTCGGGCATCATGCCACAGATATGTAGCATGATGTCCTACCCAGTCACATTATCCTGACATCAGGCTGACCGGTCCTAACACTAACCTCTTAATGCTGCGTGCCTAGCAAGGAAGCTGTTAGTATCATTTATGTAAGTCTTTGGTATGACTCGGCTGGGGTTCAAACCCATGACCTCCTGCATCCAGGACATGTACTCTAACCACTAGGCCACCAGAGCAGTCAGAAGGATGTTTTTGAAACAAAATACTTTGCTTAAGATTTCAAATAAAAACACAATCTTAATATTGTAGAATTTATTGTTTATCTCTCACAAAACATTTATGGTATTGTAAAATGTTGAAAAAGCCTTGAACCCACACAATAAAATAAATAAATTGATGCAATTTGGAAGTTAGTGTTTGACAAATCAAATTGTCCTCTTCATTTGCAAAACATATAACATGAAACAGACTATATTGTTTCTGATGGCATGAAGTTAGGTCTGATAATAAATTCCAAAACATTCATTATGTTAAACAATTTTATCACATAGAATGGATAGCAAAAAAGAATCAAGTTTTACATTTTCACATATGTCTACAGCTGAAGATTACTTCTATAAAGTGGACAGCTCTCTGATAAGGCTTCTGTATATTGTGATAATATCAAGATAACTAGCAAAGGATATAATATTGATAAAGTGACTATTTATTGCAGAAATGAATAAATCCCCAACCTTATGGTCTGTGATCATTATCAATTTCCCCTGTCATCAGCCATTCATACTGGGATTTAAATTTCTCATGCTTGAGCAACCATTGCCCGGTAGAATTTATTTTTGGACATTTGATTCTACATTTGTTCCTTCCTGTACACTATTTTGAAACTAAATGTAGCAGTGTGTTGGCTGAAGATTTCATCTTCTCATCTTCAGATTTTCTATCACTGATCATTGACCATGTGCTCTTGAATGATTCACTGATGTATCTATGCATTGATAGTTTTGTCATATGCATCGATAATAAGAGTGGAAAATCAAATAAGAATGACATTTACATAATAAAGGCTACTTTTAATTTTCAATGTCCATGACTATTAATATTTGCCTCTTTAGTCTTTATGTTTATTGATATGTATCATATCCTGGGTTGTGTATTGTTAAACATGGTATAAATCTGCGAATTATGATAAATGGTATAAGTGTATTGTTTCATCTCTAATCAAAATCGATACGACATTTCTTTTAATCAGTGAAACTGATTTTTGTGTGCTGCTTTGGCATTGAGTATACTATGTCCATCAATCATGGTGTGAACTCGATTCCGTCAAAGACTGGCTGTCTCAGTATGTTATCTTTATTTTCTTAAGTCTTTTTTATGTGCCTCATTGGTGCCATTACATAAATATTCCTGCCAGTGAAAATGGATCACTGGTTCCAGGGTGCAGCTTAAAATGAACCCTGATGATAAGTAGGTAACCGTTTTATCAGCCATGGTGACATGGCGCATACAGTGATGCCCTTCAAGACATTCAGAACATCTTTACCATCACATGCCTGAAAAAGACATCAGATGCAATTAGTGGCCATTTTGAACTGGCCCCATGTCTTTTGTAACTGTTACATTATAATAATTTATTGATATCATAATGACTCAGTGTGTCATCACCAATAGGAATTTAAGCAGTAGTTTAAAGCTTTGGAAGAGAAAGATTTCTTCAGGTTTTTACTTCAAAATTTACAAGAATAACATTGAAAATGAAAAGTGTGGATAATTCATTGATTGATGAAATGTTGTCATGTATTATTTTCAGTTCCTATCTTACATAGTGAGAATCTGTTCTTCACATGTCTAACTGGATATTAATGTTGTAAAAATTTGGGAACTATCACTATTATTACCTCCAAGTCTTTTTTAGAGAGTCAAAGTTATTTGACTTGCATTCAAAAGAGATGAGGATGCTCTGATTACTCTCAAGATTGAAGTCCCCTAGGACCATATTAAATTTTTTGATTGTGAATTGTTCTTTTGGGCATAATGAGTTTCTCTATTTTCACTTCTTATTATAGGTAAACACATTTTGATAAAACATCAAAAACCAGTCAATCTTTGAAACTGATATATACAAGAATTAGGATTTAATTGTATCTGCATGTGTATGTATATTGATCTTAATTTATGCATCATAGCTTTAGTTTGTAAAATGAGCATTGGTTGGCCACATGCTTTGAGTAAGTTTCATGTTTATGTGGTTCAGTTTAGTGTAAAATTGATTTTTCTGACTGAACTTTTCTTGAGTGTTCAGGGTACAGGGGTTTCACTTTATTGAAATTAAAGAAAGAAAAATTTGGTACCAGAAATATGATTTGGTTTTAAGTGAATTTTGGTTTACTGTGGTTTCAGTTGTAAGAGGCTTCGATGTATTTTGTTAAAATTTTTGCAGGCCAGATCCCATACATTATAGCACGTTTAATCGACCAGAAATTCAAACACTGCATTGCAGAACAAATAAAATGATAATTTCAGGATGCAGACATGGAGGGTGGCATTTCTACAAGAAGGATTCCATTGGTTGGTGGTGATGAAGGTTCACATGCAGGAGATGGTAACAGAGGCAGTAGCTGCTGACAAGGTAATATATTTTTTTGTCATATACCCATGTGTATCTGATTAAGGATAATAACTCTTTCATTATATTGCATCATATAACATCTAGATAGTATTTTGATTGGCACATTGCCATTTTGATTGGCACAATTATCTGCTATTATTATATCTTTGTAATTTATGCAGGTTTCTAATCTATCTGCATTTTAACCTCGATACCATGTTTACACAAAATTTTTAATTGTAAATCAAACACAATACCCTCCTTATAAATATGGAAACATTTTTTATGTACAGTCAAACCTGTCTCTTATGGGAAATGGCAAAACTGACCACTGCACACAAGTGAACACTGGTTCACTTTTTAAAATTGGTTTTTGAACAAATTCCATGCACCTAATGTCATTATCATCATTATATTATTATTATTATTATTATTATTATTATTATTATTCTTGTTGTTGTTGCATTATCAGGATTGTTTTATGTGTATTGTACAACAAAAATCATAATTACATGTATATGTTGCTTTCCACACAAGATCATTGTATGCTGCTTACTTTAATCCATCCAATAAATGAAATCTCCAATTAAAAATATATACTGACCTTATTTTGTTCATGCTATAAAAACAAGATCTGGATTAGTCAGTTGCCAAGTTCAAAAGCCAATCAGTTTATGTGAGAAGCATGTGACAAACAGAAAATAAAATGGTAGTATATGGTTATTTGTTATTACCCATGAACCAAAACTCCTCCTACCTTTACAGTCAGGTTTGAATATTGAATGACTCCTGACCCTAATGAAAAGGGATGTAACTTGTATCTCTTATCTAAGATAACTCTTTTCTTTTGATAGCTTTAATTTAATTTCTGCTGCAGTATAACACAACTACATTTCCTACCATCCAGCAGACAAATTGCATTGACCCTGTATCTAATGATAAAAACTGCAGTATAACACAACTACATTTCCTACCATCCAGCAGACAAATTGCATTGACCCTGTATCTAATGATAAAAACTGCAGTATAACACAACTACATTTCCTACCATCCAGCAGACAAATTGCATTGACCCTGTATCTAATGATAAAAACTGCTGTATAACACAACTACATTTCCTACCATCCAGCAGACAAATTGCATTGACCCTGTATCTGATGATAAAAACTGCAGTATAACACAACTACATTTCCTACCATCCAGCAGACAAATTGCATTAACCCTGTATCTAATGATAAAATCTGCAGTATAACACAACTACATTTCCTACCATCCAGCAGACAAATTGCATTGACCCTGTATCTAATGATAAAAACTGCTGTGCTTTCAAATTGTATATCTTGACACCTTTGAGTTAGATTGTTAGTATGACTGGAGTTATGAATACAAATGAGATCAGAAATGTTTGCACACTGATTCACCTGATATTCCTTTATCTATGCAATCTTGAATGAGCAATATAGATTCACTCTAGTGACCACTTAAGGCAGGGAGAAGCCATTGTTTGGTACTGCCAAATGCAGGTGAGCATTACATACAGGACATTTATATTGGAAATTTGCCATGGTAAAGTTTGAACAGGTGACTGCTGAGTAAAGGTGACTTTTATGATGGTTTTGATCATATATTTATTTTTTTAAATGTTTTACCAATAGCAGTTGAATGCCATTTTGTTCATAGCCTGTTCTTTGTGGCCAGGAATGTGAGAAAAATAATTCTTGTTGTTGGATATGAAAATTCTATCCTCATAATTATTGTTGGATAGAAAAATTCTATCTTCACAACTAGAATATAAGACACTCTGGAAACCCTGTCTGACTAATAATTCTGACCCACAATTAAAATTTTATAATTCTTACACTATTTATTAATCTTACAGTAGTATAAATTATCTTAGTATGTTAATTTTTTCATACCCTCAAAGTCTTTTATATAGATTATAATTGTAGGTTTAATGCACTAAAATTTTTCATACAGTTTTGTTCAGTTAACTTCAGAGTAAAATTACATTGATTAAAATTTCAAAAAGAGTTATGCACTTAATTTAAAGATGAAACTAATTATCACCTTGACACAGTAGTGTGACTTGAAAAAGGAATTGAAATTTTCTTGTTTCTTTGCATAAACATATCTCACTGCCTCTTGGTTTAGAGAAAGATAAGGAATGAAGCAAGAAGTAATGTTCCATGTGAAAATTTGGTGTATTATTTGAAAAAGAATTTGAACTTAATAATTCAGGGCTCTGCCAAACATGTAAAATTGAAAGGTTATCAATACCAAAAGTGAGAGCTAAATATAGAGTGTACTCGCATTAATATCTAGTTTGAATAGAGCAGTTGAACCCATTTTATCCTGTATATCAATTTCAAATGCAATGTATGATAAATGAGAAACAATTCTAACTACAGTGTGGTAAAACTGATCATAAAACAATAGCAGCAGAAATTATGATGACCTTCACCAAGTTTACTAAACATTTTGTACCATTGTTTTTGTTTTATTAAAGTATATAAAACTAATATCTTCAAAAAACTAATAAAATTTGCATCAGAATGGTGTATGTTTTGTTATCATTTATGAATCTTGATGCTCACAACTGCATTTTTGAAAAATGACTTGAAAGAAAAAAACATTGTTTAAACAACTTATCTTAATTTTTTATGGAATTTTTTGTGTCCATGACAATCAATGAAATTCTCCTAATATTATGTGAATAAAATCAAGACAATTCAGTTTCAAGTATTTTGGTCAGGATTTGAAAGTCTTAGTACAGTTAATTCAAAAGTTTTAATAATTTTACTAAAATTGGTCAACAAAACTTCTCAAACATTTTTTGCATCACATTCTAAAACATCTATCAATGCAGATTATTCCTGTAACCAAGCTCAAAAATCATCCCATCCCATTCCTCTGGAAAGCCTTTAAATTCTATTTGATTGTCACATTCACTGTTGAACAGTGCTCAAAGTCTTGCATCATTGTTTTGGTTAGCTTCACGCAGTTGTAATTTATTTTATTTGAATCATTATTTTCATCAGAATCTTCAGTTTCAATATCACTACCCTCACTATTAACTTCCAAGTTGTTGTCTATGTTTTTATTGATTGATTTTGATTTAGTAAAGTACTAATCCAAACAGATTTTGTAAAATTTCTCTGCAAGTATATGCTTTGGTCATTTCCTTATGTGATGATGAACACATCGTTTTTGGTGCATAACATGTGTCTATGAGACTACAAATACAAAGTAGATTACAACTGCAGTGTATTCAGGATATAATCAGATACTTGTTGTATTCAGGATAAAATGACATAATATGACCATAGTTGTATTCAGGATAAGGTGACATACCATGACCATAGTTGTATTCAGGATGAAATGACATACTATGACCATAGTTGTATTCAGGATAAAATGACATACTATAACCATAGTTGTATTCAGGATGAAATGACATAATATGACCATAGTTGTATTCAGGATAAAATGACATACTATGACCATAGTTGTATTCAGGATGAAATGACATAATATGACCATAGTTGTATTCAGGATGAAATGACATAATATGACCATAGTTGTATTCAGGATAAAATGACATACTATGACCATAGTTGTATTCAGGATGAAATGACATAATATGACCATAGTTGTATTCAGGATGAAATGACATAATATGACCATAGTTGTATTCAGGATAAAATGACATACTATAACCATAGTTGTATTCAGGATGAAATGACATACCATGACCATAGTTGTATTCAGGATGAAATGACATAATATGACCATAGTTGTATTCAGGATAAAATGACATACTATAACCATAGTTGTATTCAGGATGAAATGACATAATATGACCATAGTTGTATTCAGGATGAAATGACATAATATGACCATAGTTGTATTCAGGATAAAATGACATACTATGACCATAGTTGTATTCAGGATGAAATGACATAATATGACCATAGTTGTATTCAGGATGAAATGACATAATATGACCATAGTTGTATTCAGGATGAAATGACATACCATGACCATAGTTGTATTCAGGATGAAATGACATAATATGACCATAGTTGTATTCAGGATGAAATGACATAATATGACCATAGTTGTATTCAGGATAAAATGACATACTATGACCATAGTTGTATTCAGGATGAAATGACATAACATGACCATAGTTGTATTCAGGATGAAATGACATACCATGACCATAGTTGTATTCAGGATGAAATGACATACCATGACCATAGTTGTATTCAGGATGAAATGACATAATATGACCACAGTTGTATTCAGGGTGAAATGACATACTATAACCATAGTTGTATTCAGGATGAAATGACATAATATGACCATAGTTGTATTCAGGATGAAATGACATACCATGACCATAGTTGTATTCAGGATGAAATGACATACCATGACCATAGTTTTATTCAGGATGAAATGACATACCATGACCATAGTTGTATTCAGGATGAAATGACATACCATGACCATAGTTGTATTCAGGATGAAATGACATACCATGACCATAGTTGTATTCAGGATGAAATGACATAATATGACCATAGTTGTATTCAGGATGAAATGACATACCATGACCATAGTTTTATTCAGGATGAAATGACATACCATGACCATAGTTGTATTCAGGATGAAATGACATACCATGACCATAGTTGTATTCAGGATGAAATGACATACCATGACCATAGTTGTATTCAGGATGAAATGACATAATATGACCATAGTTGTATTCAGGATGAAATGACATACCATGACCATAGTTGTATTCAGGATGAAATGACATACTATAACCATAGTTGTATTCAGGATGAAATGACATAATATGACCATAGTTGTATTCAGGATGAAATGACATAATATGACCATAGTTGTATTCAGGATGAAATGACATAATATGACCATAGTTGTATTCAGGATGAAATGACATACTATGACCATAGTTGTATTCAGGATGAAATGACATACCATGACCATAGTTGTATTCAGGATGAAATGACATACCATGACCATAGTTGTATTCAGGATGAAATGACATACCATGACCATAGTTGTATTCAGGATGAAATGACATACCATGACCATAGTTGTATTCAGGATGAAATGACATACCATGACCATAGTTGTATTCAGGATGAAATGACATACCATGACCATAGTTGTATTCAGGATGAAATGACATACCATGACCATAGTTGTATTCAGGATGAAATGACATACCATGACCATAGTTGTATTCAGGATGAAATGACATACCATGACCATAGTTGTATTCAGGATGAAATGACATAATATGACCATAGTTGTATTCAGGATGAAATGACATACCGTGACCATAGTTGTATTCAGGATGAAATGACATACTGTGACCATAGTTGTATTCAGGATGAAATGACATACTGTGACCATAGTTGTATTCAGGATGAAATGACATAATATGACCATAGTTGTATTCAGGATGAAATGACATAATATGACCATAGTTGTATTCAGGATGAAATGACATAATATGACCATAGTTGTATTCAGGATAAAATGACATACTATGACCATAGTTGTATTCAGGATGAAATGACATAATATGACCATAGTCGTATTCAGGATGAAATGACATAATATGACCATAGTCGTATTCAGGATGAAATGACATACTATGACCATAGTTGTATTCAGGATGAAATGACATAATATGACCATAGTTGTATTCAGGATAAAATGACATACTATGACCATAGTTGTATTCAGGATGAAATGACATACTATGACCATAGTTGTATTTAGGATGAAATGACATACCATGACCATAGTTGTATTCAGGATGAAATGACATACCATGACCATAGTTGTATTCAGGATAAAATGACATACCATGACCATAGTTGTATTCAGGATGAAATGACATACCATGACCATAGTTGTATTCAGGATGAAATGACATACTATGACCATAGTTGTATTCAGGATGAAATGACATACCATGACCATAGTTGTATTCAGGATGAAATGACATAATATGACCATAGTTGTATTCAGGATGAAATGACATAATATGACCATAGTTGTATTCAGGATGAAATGACATACCATGACCATAGTTGTATTCAGGATGAAATGACATACCATGACCATAGTTGTATTCAGGATGAAATGACATAATATGACCATAGTTGTATTCAGGATGAAATGACATACCATGACCATAGTTGTATTCAGGATGAAATGACATACCATGACCATAGTTGTATTCAGGATGAAATGACATAATATGACCATAGTTGTATTCAGGATGAAATGACATACCATGACCATAGTTGTATTCAGGATGAAATGACATAATATGACCATAGTTGTATTCAGGATGAAATGACATACCATGACCATAGTTGTATTCAGGATGAAATGACATACCATGACCATAGTTGTATTCAGGATGAAATGACATAATATGACCATAGTTGTATTCAGGATGAAATGACATACCATGACCATAGTTCTATTCAGGATGAAATGACATAAGATGACCATAGTTGTATTCAGGATGAAATGACATAATATGACCATAGTTGTATTCAGGATGAAATGACATACCATGACCATAGTTGTATTCAGGATGAAATGACATAATATGACCATAGTTGTATTCAGGATGAAATGACATACTATGACCATAGTTGTATTCAGGATGAAATGACATACCATGACCATAGTTGTATTCAGGATGAAATGACATACCATGACCATAGTTGTATTCAGGATGAAATGACATAATATGACCATAGTTGTATTCAGGATGAAATGACATACCATGACCATAGTTGTATTCAGGATGAAATGACATAATATGACCATAGTTGTATTCAGGATGAAATGACATACCATGACCATAGTTGTATTCAGGATGAAATGACATAATATGACCATAGTTGTATTCAGGATGAAATGACATACTATGACCATAGTTGTATTCAGGATGAAATGACATACCATGACCATAGTTGTATTCAGGATAAAATGACATACTATGACCATAGTTGTATTCAGGATGAAATGACATAATATGACCATAGTCGTATTCAGGATGAAATGACATAATATGACCATAGTCGTATTCAGGATGAAATGACATACTATGACCATAGTTGTATTCAGGATGAAATGACATAATATGACCATAGTTGTATTCAGGATAAAATGACATACTATGACCATAGTTGTATTCAGGATGAAATGACATACTATGACCATAGTTGTATTTAGGATGAAATGACATACCATGACCATAGTTGTATTCAGGATGAAATGACATACCATGACCATAGTTGTATTCAGGATAAAATGACATACCATGACCATAGTTGTATTCAGGATGAAATGACATACCATGACCATAGTTGTATTCAGGATGAAATGACATACTATGACCATAGTTGTATTCAGGATGAAATGACATACCATGACCATAGTTGTATTCAGGATGAAATGACATACCATGACCATAGTTGTATTCAGGATGAAATGACATAATATGACCATAGTTGTATTCAGGATGAAATGACATAATATGACCATAGTTGTATTCAGGATGAAATGACATACCATGACCATAGTTGTATTCAGGATGAAATGACATAATATGACCATAGTTGTATTCAGGATGAAATGACATACCATGACCATAGTTGTATTCAGGATGAAATGACATACCATGACCATAGTTGTATTCAGGATGAAATGACATAATATGACCATAGTTGTATTCAGGATGAAATGACATACCATGACCATAGTTGTATTCAGGATGAAATGACATAATATGACCATAGTTGTATTCAGGATGAAATGACATAATATGACCATAGTTGTATTCAGGATGAAATGACATACCATGACCATAGTTGTATTCAGGATGAAATGACATACCATGACCATAGTTGTATTCAGGATGAAATGACATAATATGACCATAGTTGTATTCAGGATGAAATGACATACCATGACCATAGTTGTATTCAGGATGAAATGACATACCATGACCATAGTTGTATTCAGGATGAAATGACATAATATGACCATAGTTGTATTCAGGATGAAATGACATACCATGACCATAGTTGTATTCAGGATGAAATGACATAATATGACCATAGTTGTATTCAGGATGAAATGACATACCATGACCATAGTTGTATTCAGGATGAAATGACATACCATGACCATAGTTGTATTCAGGATGAAATGACATAATATGACCATAGTTGTATTCAGGATGAAATGACATACCATGACCATAGTTCTATTCAGGATGAAATGACATAAGATGACCATAGTTGTATTCAGGATGAAATGACATAATATGACCATAGTTGTATTCAGGATGAAATGACATACCATGACCATAGTTGTATTCAGGATGAAATGACATAATATGACCATAGTTGTATTCAGGATGAAATGACATACTATGACCATAGTTGTATTCAGGATGAAATGACATACCATGACCATAGTTGTATTCAGGATGAAATGACATACCATGACCATAGTTGTATTCAGGATGAAATGACATAATATGACCATAGTTGTATTCAGGATGAAATGACATACCATGACCATAGTTGTATTCAGGATGAAATGACATAATATGACCATAGTTGTATTCAGGATGAAATGACATACCATGACCATAGTTGTATTCAGGATGAAATGACATAATATGACCATAGTTGTATTCAGGATGAAATGACATACTATGACCATAGTTGTATTCAGGATGAAATGACATACCATGACCATAGTTGTATTCAGGATGAAATGACATACCATGACCATAGTTGTATTCAGGATGAAATGACATACCATGACCATAGTTGTATTCAGGATGAAATGACATAATATGACCATAGTTGTATTCAGGATAAAATGACATACCATGACCATAGTTGTATTCAGGATAAAATGACATACCATGACCATAGTTGTATTCAGGATGAAATGACATAATATGACCATAGTTGTATTCAGGATGAAATGACATAATATGACCATAGTTGTAGTCAGGATGAAATGACATAATATGACCATAGTTGTATTCAGGATGAAATGACATACCATGACCATAGTTGTATTCAGGATGAAATGACATACCATGACCATAGTTGTATTCAGGATGAAATGACATAATATGACCATAGTTGTATTCAGGATGAAATGACATAATATGACCATAGTTGTATTCAGGATAAAATGACATACCATGACCATAGTTGTATTCAGGATGAAATGACATAATATGACCATAGTTGTATTCAGGATGAAATGACATAATATGACCATAGTTGTATTCAGGATAAAATGACATACCATGACCATAGTTGTATTCAGGATGAAATGACATACCATGACCATAGTTGTATTCAGGATGAAATGACATAATATGA
Source organism: Sinohyriopsis cumingii (assembly GCA_028554795.2). Lineage (NCBI taxonomy): Eukaryota > Metazoa > Mollusca > Bivalvia > Unionida > Unionidae > Sinohyriopsis > Sinohyriopsis cumingii. Next base: position 12,461,087 of record CM068830.1, read on the forward strand.
CCATAGTTGTATTCAGGATGAAATGACATGCCATGACCATAGTTGTATTCAGGATAAGATGACATACTATGACCATAGTTGTATTCAGGATGAAATGACATGCCATGACCATAGTTGTATTCAGGATAAGATGACATACTATGACCATAGTTGTATTCAGGATGAAATGACATACCATGACCATAGTTGTATTCAGGATGAAATGACATACCATGACCATAGTTGTATTCAGGATAAAATGACATACCATGACCATAGTTGTATTCAGGATGAAATGACATACCATGACCATAGTTGTATTCAGGATAAAATGACATACCATGACCATAGTTGTATTCAGGATGAAATGACATGCTATGACCATAGTTGTATTCAGGATGAAATGACATACCATGACCATAGTTGTATTCAGGATGAAATGACATACTATGACCATAGTTGTATTCAGGATGAAATGACATACCATGACCATAGTTGTATTCAGGATGAAATGACATACCATGACCATAGTTGTGTTCAGGATGAAATGACATACCATGACCATAGTTGTATTCAGGATAAAATGACATACCATGACCATAGTTGCATTCAGGATGAAATGACATACCATGACCATAGTTGTATTCAGGATGAAATGACATACCATGACCATAGTTGTATTCAGGATGAAATGACATACCATGACCATAGTTGTATTCAGGATGAAATGACATACCATGACCATAGTTGTATTCAGGATGAAATGACATACCATGACCATAGTTGTATTCAGGATGAAATGACATACCATGACCATAGTTGTATTCAGGATGAAATGACATACCATGACCATAGTTGTATTCAGGATGAAATGACATACCATGACCATAGTTGTATTCAGGATAAGATGACATACTATGACCATAGTTGTATTCAGGATGAAATGACATACCATGACCATAGTTGTATTCAGGATGAAATGACATACCATGACCATAGTTGTATTCAGGATGAAATGACATACCATGACCATAGTTGTATTCAGGATGAAATGACATACCATGACCATAGTTGTATTCAGGATGAAATGACATACCATGACCATAGTTGTATTCAGGATAAGATGACATACTATGACCATAGTTGTATTCAGGATGAAATGACATACCATGACCATAGTTGTATTCAGGATGAAATGACATACCATGACCATAGTTGTATTCAGGATGAAATGACATAATATGACCATAGTTGTATTCAGGATGAAATGACATACCATGACCATAGTTGTATTCAGGATGAAATGACATACCATGACCATAGTTGTATTCAGGATGAAATGACATAATATGACCATAGTTGTATTCAGGATGAAATGACATAATATGACCATAGTTGTATTCAGGATGAAATGACATACCATGACCATAGTTGTATTCAGGATGAAATGACATAATATGACCATAGTTGTATTCAGGATGAAATGACATACCATGACCATAGTTGTATTCAGGATGAAATGACATACCATGACCATAGTTGTATTCAGGATGAAATGACATAATATGACCATAGTTGTATTCAGGATGAAATGACATACCATGACCATAGTTGTATTCAGGATGAAATGACATAATATGACCATAGTTGTATTCAGGATGAAATGACATAATATGACCATAGTTGTATTCAGGATGAAATGACATAATATGACCATAGTTTTATTCAGGATGAAATGACATACCATGACCATAGTTGTATTCAGGATGAAATGACATACCATGACCATAGTTGTATTCAGGATGAAATGACATAATATGACCATAGTTGTATTCAGGATGAAATGACATACCATGACCATAGTTGTATTCAGGATGAAATGACATAATATGACCATAGTTGTATTCAGGATGAAATGACATACCATGACCATAGTTGTATTCAGGATGAAATGACATAATATGACCATAGTTGTATTCAGGATGAAATGACATACTATGACCATAGTTGTATTCAGGATGAAATGACATAGCATGACCATAGTTGTATTCAGGATGAAATGACATACCATGACCATAGTTGTATTCAGGATGAAATGACATACTATGACCATAGTTGTATTCAGGATGAAATGACATAATATGACCATAGTTGTATTCAGTATAAAATGACATACCATGACCATAGTTGTATTCAGGATGAAATGACATAATATGACCATAGTTGTATTCAGGATGAAATGACATAATATGACCATAGTTGTATTCAGGATGAAATGACATAATATGACCATAGTTGTATTCAGGATGAAATGACATAATATGACCATAGTTGTATTCAGGATGAAATGACATACCATGACCATAGTTGTATTCAGGATGAAATGACATACTATGACCATAGTTGTATTCAGGATGAAATGACATACCATGACCATAGTTGTATTCAGGATGAAATGACATACCATGACCATAGTTGTATTCAGGATAAAATGACATACCATGACCATAGTTGTATTCAGGATGAAATGACATACCATGACCATAGTTGTATTCAGGATGAAATGACATACCATGACCATAGTTGTATTCAGGATGAAATGACATACCATGACCATAGTTGTATTCAGGATGAAATGACATAATATGACCATAGTTGTATTCAGGATGAAATGACATACTATGACCATAGTTGTATTCAGGATGAAATGACATACCATGACCATAGTTGTATTCAGGATGAAATGACATACCATGACCATAGTTGTATTCAGGATGAAATGACATAATATGACCATAGTTGTATTCAGGATGAAATGACATAATATGACCATAGTTGTATTCAGGATGAAATGACATACCATGACCATAGTTGTATTCAGGATGAAATGACATACCATGACCATAGTTGTATTCAGGATGAAATGACATACCATGACCATGGTTGTATTCAGGATGAAATGACATGCCATGACCATAGTTGTATTCAGGATGAAATGACATGCCATGACCATAGTTGTATTCAGGATGAAATGACATAATATGACCATAGTTGTATTCAGGATGAAATGACATAATATGACCATAGTTGTATTCAGGATGAAATGGCATACTATGACCATAGTTGTATTCAGGATGAAATGACATACCATGACCATAGTTGTATTCAGGATGAAATGACATACCATGACCATGGTTGTATTCAGGATGAAATGACATAATATGACCATAGTTGTATTCAGGATGAAATGACATACTATGACCATAGTTGTATTCAGGATAAAATGACATACCATGACCATAGTTGTATTCAGGATGAAATGACATACTATGACCATAGTTGTGTTCAGGATGAAATGACATAATATGACCATAGTTGTATTCAGGATGAAATGACATAATATGACCATAGTTGTATTCAGGATAAGATGACATACTATGACCATAGTTGTATTCAGGATGAAATGACATAATATCACCATAGTTGTATTCAGGATAAAATGACATACTATAACCATAGTTGTATTCAGGATAAAATGAGTTAAGTGGTTAATTAAAAAAATGGACCTAAAATTTGGAATTTTGCAATTTATGTTTTTAAAGTAAACACATGTGAGCTTTGGATATACATTTGCAAGCATGATCAGTTAAAAAATGGATATATAAAATACAGTTTGTTTGAAACACTAAGTCTTCAAAAGATATCTGCATTTCAGCATAATTGTTTGTATTTACAGTATACCCACTGTGAGGTGGAGATAATTGGTTCATCACAACCAAGTCAGGGCAGCTGCAGCAGTGTTGATGACCGTAGGCATTCTGTGTCCACAAAATCCTTGACTCCATCTGTACATAGCGCCTTTAGCTCTATCTCAGCCTCACAGTCTGCAGCAGGACACAGACTGGTAACTGACAAAATTACTACTTTAAGTCAACTTTTAGTTCCATCCCCACAGTCTACATCAGGAATCAGACTGGTATCTGCCATAATTACTACTTTCAGTCAACTTTTAGTTCCATCCCCACAGTCTACATCAGGAATCAGACTGGTATCTGCCATAATTACTACTTTCAGTCAACTTTTAGTTCCATCCCCACAGTCTACATCAGGAATTAGACTGGTATCTGCCATAATTACATCTTTAAATCAACGTTTAGTTCCATCCCCACATCCTACATCAGGAATCAGACTGGTATCTGCCATAATTACACCTTTAAGTCAACTTTTAGTTACATCCTCACAGTCTGCAGCAGGAATCAGACTGGTATCTGCAATAAATGTTAATTTAATCATTAAATTTTGGCCAATTCAGCAAAGTAAGTTTTAATAAAGTTTTATTTCAAAACATTTGTATGATTTTAATGCTGATGATTACAAGGATGGATGTCTTTTCTGCAATATTAGTAGCAACTGTTCATAAGTGATTTGTAATATTAAAGATGTAATACCACTGAGTGAACAGCTGTCCTTTTTGATGTTGCTTTAAAGAAATTATCTATGTGTGTGATTTGGATTTTTAACATAGCTTTTACAATATTTCAGTCATATCAGAGAAAGAAATGATCTAATTGGTAAGGTAAGATAAGATTTATTTAATGTTAGCATGATTTAAATGAACAATTTAGCATAATCTCTGATGAGCTTTGACCAACATGACATACAAAACAATAAAGACATTAAATCTAACATGAGTTGCAAGACATACAAATACATCATAATTCATAGATACAATTGGGCAAAACACAATCTACAGTTTGATATGTTCAAACAGCAACTTCCCTATGAAATATTAGCAATAGAAGACCAAACTTTGCATTGCAAATAAGACATTGAACTTATCCCAGCATCATCCATACAGAAAGTTATAGAAAATCTAAATAACAACAAAGCTGCTACTACCAAGGATTTAGAACACCTTAATCTAGGTGGATAAATGGTCAAAAGATGCATAAAAAAACTGCTGAATATCATTAACATGGGAGGACTCCCAGACATCCTAAAAGTTGGTATCCTTACTCCACTTCCAGAGAGGGGTAAAAACTAAAGGAAGTTACAGAGGTATTGCTGTATATACTCTGAGACATCTCAAGATGCATGAGGTAAGTTCTAAATGCATTTATTTAGGCAAAGTTTTATTGAAAAAAAGATACATGAATACTTATCTCGAGCTTGGCGCACATGATTATTAAAAAGAAATAGTATAAACTTGTTTGAAAAGTAATTTATTTAATTTTCTGTTTTCAGACAGAATTGAGTTACAATAGTTCAGTCTTGAAAGTACTAATGAACACACAAGTGTTTTAGTAGCATCAGCTGAAAGATATTTGCGAATGGAGCTGATGCGTCGCAGCTCAAGATATGCAGCCTTGCATATGTTCATGACATGTTGGTGCAATGTGAGAGTATTGTCCAGAGTAACACCTAGGTTTCGTACTGATTGTGTGAATTTAATGTTGGTGCTGCTGATATTGTTTGAGGTAAAAGATGTGAATGAGAAGGTCTTATTGTTGTGATCAGAATGGCCTCAGTTTTATCATCATTCTTCTGCGGCTTGTTACGTATCACCCATGATTTCACATCAGAAATGCACCTCTCTATGCCTTGGATGGTAGCATCAACTTCAGTTGGGTGGCTAGATTTGTATATTTGGGTGTTGTCAGCGTACAATTGGTAAGACACTGGATGATGATCTATGACACTTGAGAGCTACTGAGTGTATAGAATGAAGAGAACAGGTCCAAGAACAGACCCCTGTGGAACACCACAACATAGATCAACTGAGCTGGAGTGTATTCCATTTGCAGATACAATTTGTGTCCTGTTGACCAAGTAGGACTTGAACCACAGTAAGGCTGTATCATGAATGCCAAATACATGACTTGAATACGCAGATTGTACATTGCTTAAAAGACTGTTTGAATTCAGATGAGATACAAGCTGGGATAGAACAACCTTTTCTAAGACTTTTTATATGAATGGGAGATTAGAAACTGGGTGGTAGTTCTTTAAATCTTTATGATCGAGTGTTGGTTTCTTCAGCAGAGGCTTTACAATGGCAGTTTTGAAAAATGATGGGAATTCCCCAGATGAGAGAGAGAGTTATTAATAACATCAGTTAGTGAAGGCAATACTGGATCTAAGCACTCAAGCAGCAGTGATGTTGGAATTGGATCAAGTTCACGTGACTTTGGTGCACTTTTCATCAGGATTGTACGTACAAAATCCATAGAGATGGGTTCAAATGCTGCTAATGGTTGCCACTGTAATTCTGTATCCCATCTGTATGGTGATGACGAGTCAATTGAAATTGTGTTGTCAAGCTTATCTCTAATGGTTTGTACTTTGTCGCAGAAGAAATTTGCAAACAGGTCCAGAAGGTCGACTGGAGAGAAGATAGTTGGAAGTGGTGTACATTTGTTCCTTGACATTAGCTTGTTAGTAATTTCGAAGAGCTCTTTACAGCTGGAACTTTCCAGTATGTCTTCAATTTTCATTTCTTCTAAACAAGAAAGACCTACATGTTCTGTTGCATCACCTGTGATTTATTGTTGGGATGAAATAATTACTTTACCAGAAAGAATTCGCTTTTTCACTAAATAGAATGTTAAGTTTAAACATTATCCACATAAATTAATTTTTTTTTAAACTCTACAACAATACAAAAATAAAAAAATAAACCAGAACAAAAAAATAAAGAACAACAATAAAATCGTCCACAATTAATTTCAATCCCAAGAATGATCACTACAAATGCAGTAACTCCAAATGCCATAGCGCCATTCCCACAAAAGAAATTTACACGAGTGAACACCTGGCATTTGTATACCATATATACCAATGTTAATTACCACTGTTAAATTAAAAGAAGGAATGAAAATACATACCATGTAGCAAATGTATCCTCATAAAACTAATTCAGAATGCATGTTTTATAGCAAACAATACTAAATGCTTTACATGTTGACAATAAGGGAATAAGGTCGGATATACAACATGGGGAAAATACCATGAGACTGCCCATTCAGGTACCTTTAGTTCAGCAGAACTGGGAATCCTTTATTTGCCAGTCAATTGCTGGTGCTTGCATAACACACAATAGTGTAGAAAGTGGTTTCTTTGAATTATGATGAAGGGCCAGTCATTTTCACAAAATAGTTGCATCGATAAGGATTAACTTTTAATTAGTTTCATTGGCTTTTTTGCTTGTTTATTTAAGACTAATCTTTAGCTATTGTGCAGTTTGACCACAGCTGACCAGAATATGAAAATAAGGCATGTTCTTTGGGAAAATAAGGCGCGTCGCAGGGAGAAATGGGAGTCTTTATGTGAATTTCATGCATATTGGACCAGGAAGATCGATCAATATTTAGTGAAAACAAGGCTTTAAAAATGCGATGAAAACCTCCTGATTTTAGGTCCCAATCTCTATTATTTTATTCAGTCTCCCTACTTGGCTTTTGAAAAGTTCGTAGGTATGCCTTACACCCTGTTTTACAAAACTATGGTAATCGTGCTAATATTATGGAATAAAAGGCAGTTACACATCAATGTACTGGTATAGTTGCCGGTCAAAATTCCCTCTTAACACAAGTCAGTTTCAGAGTTTTAATGATTAACTGGCCTGTACTGCTGTCGCAAAACGAAAGACAAATTCGCAGACTATCAACATAAGAGACACCGAAACATCAAGCTTTACATTGTGTGGAAAGTTATGATGTTTATTCAGTCAGAACACAAAACTAAAATTGATTGATGTTGATCTTAGTTGATCTATATGAGAATTTTAGTCTTTATTATTACCACTCTTCATAAACATGTAAATTACGTGGTTATATGCCTTATACAATTAAACCTGCATACCTTTTAAAAATATTATCTCCATTTGTAGGATCACTTGCATCATTAAAAATGAGTAACTCATGAGTTCATGATTCAACGTAAATGAAACAGCCATTAAAGACTAGCTGAAATGTTATCTGGAAGAATGTGATTTGGTCAAAACAATGAATAAAGCAAAATCTGCATCTGATATGTTTGGGAATAAGTAAGGATTTAAGTGATGATATGCATGCTTTGCACTGTGTAAGTACTGTACATTATAGTTAAGCCTGGTCTCCTGGGTAAACTCAACTAACCCATGAATTATGAAGTCTGTATTTACCTTTATTTAATTCTGTGTTGGAGAAATCAGAAAATATGCACACGCAAATAACAAAATCAATCATAGTCCTTTATAACATTTTAATAATTGTTGGGTCCTGAAAGTTATCTTTTTTTACATGCCTGTGTCTTAGGACATGGAAAAAATTATTGTTTCGTGTCCAAAGATTTACAGACATTATAGTAGTCAACAAAAAGACCTAAAAACTGTCAAGTTTGGACATTGGCCCGCAGATAAGCCGACCCCCCTTCTTACAGGCCTTTATATTTTTATAAATTATTCGGCTTATACGTGAGTATATATGGTACCATCACTCCAATTACAAGCAAGGTGCTAGAAACAATCATGCAGAAATCAAATAAGGAGCCAAACTCTCACCAAACCTATATATATATATATATATATGAATATGAATATATATATATATATATATATATATATATATATATATATATATATATATATATATATATATATATATATATATATATATATATATGTTTCAGTAATAATTTACACAACATCTTAGAGAAGTATAATCTTGGAACTCAAATAGATACAACTTTCATTGGTGCAGCCACTGTTGGGTTTCTTCATATCCAGGAAAACCCATTTTGAAATCCACACCCATTATAGACATCAGTGTCAAATAATCCCAGAGAAATACCCAAGGCAAGGATCAAGGTGAAAGTCCTTTCAGGGACATATACCTTACAATAAAATCACCTCATATTCAACCAACACTGTATCTCTCACCTGTAACCTTTGCCAATCCCAAGCTGAAGATGGGAAACAGTTTCTTCTAAATTGCTCTGCCCCAGAAGCAACACACATAAAACACATGTCCAGCTTCATTAAGGCCCCCTTGGGCTGAATGTAGAGGAAAAGCAGCTAATGTGATTACAACAAATGAAGACCTGCTTTTATAATGTATACTATGGCAGCCCCAAAATTTGCAGCAGCTCAGTATACATGTTCCAGGGTCTGTGTTTCAATCAGGAGACCGTGCAATCATAACTCTTTCATAAATAATGGTGTGACCACCTACTTAAAACTGACCACCTGCATAATATACGTATATATCTTTATAGCTGTGTGTATGTGATGCAAGAAATCTGCTGCTTAGCTGTTTTAGTTTACTGTACCCAATATACTGCTTGCATTTTTATGTTGTGCACTGCAGATTCAAACATTCCTTCACCACCGTGTGTGTGTGTATGTATGTGTGTGTGTGTGTGTGTGTATATATATGTATATATATATATATATATATATATATAATATAGATAGATAGATAGATAGACACACACTCACACACACACACACACACACACACACACAGACATCTCCCTCAATAATAACCGTGCACAGCAAGGTCCAAAAACATTGACTGAACTATAAGCGAGGGTGGAAGTTATCAAGGGACCTCCATAACAATATGAAATGATGCCATCCTTGCTGGATGTAGAGAAAACTGTGATGGAGGGGGGAGTGAGCTGGTCTGTTTAATGGCAGAATACTCATTTTAAATTCGTGTTGGGAATAATTGTAAATAAAGGGCTTTTTCTAACCAAGTTATTTATTTTATTTCCAAGATGCACAACCACTGATTGATCATTAACAATATTTCAACTTGTTTCAAGAACCATCATGTGTATGCGAAAACATTGTGTATTACATCACTACTTTATATTGTTGTTGAGTAGTCTGGTTCCCTGATCTGTATGCTCCCTGCATTGCTCTCTACAATAGTGGAATGCAATTCAAAGACCAGACTAATCAGGGGACCAGACTACTTATTGATTCAAATTCACAGTCAAACAAGATTCCTTTTAAAAATCCTACAATAAAAACCCAGAACACTTGGTTCGTGAAACAGCCATCATCATTGAAAGTCATTTTTTTTATTGTTCTAGTAGTAAAATATTGATGCAGTGATTTCATTGCAAGTAATAGTGAAACTTCTCATCTGTGAGGAAATCTCCAAGAGCCAATTCAGTAATTACAAATTAACTACAAACTGGCTTGTCATTAATAAAATGTATCTGTGAAACAAAATTATATGTCATCAATTACTCATTTCATTTGGTTGCCTTGCTGTCTTTGATCACAGTTGTGAATGAGTATGCTAATTTAAGGTAGTTTAATTACTGGTATGTTAAAAAAAAATATTTTTAATGGTGTTCACTCGACTGGGGCCGCTAGCTCTTACGCAGGTTGAATTTGCATGTCTTTTAACTTTTCATTCATTCCACCCTTTATTTGATTAAAAGACTAATTAATGTGGTAATACAAGGCCAGCTTTTTATTCATTGCAACAATACAACAAATACCAATCTGATAGCAACAAATAAAACATCATTGGCACTTAGGTTCTCACAGAAATGCTCGCGGTCATAGCTGTTATGGTAGATTGACATATTTCTTGTTGCACATTGCATTTATGATCATTACACTTAAACCAAACTAAAAGAGATAACTAAAACTCGCATTTCACTTGATAAAAAAAATTATTTACACTTAAACCAAACTAAAAGAGATAACTAAAACTCGCATTTCACTTGATAAAAAAAATTATTTAATTGGTATTTATTTATTATAGTGCTGCCTGAAGTAGGCGTTAACGCCATTTTCATTGATCAAAATTTCGTTGCATATGGTTGTTTATGGTGTACCAAGAAGAATGTAGTTTGGCAAGAAATTTTAACAAAATACATGACTTCTTATTAAAAGTTGATAACTTCATAATGTTGATTCATATTTCCAGGTCATATCAACCATTCTCAATGAAAAGCGAGCAATATATCAAGGTTTTTTTTAAAGCAATTTTGATCATTATTTTCTTTATGTTCAACAATTATGGGTCAAATTAGTAGTACTATCTAGTAAAAAAAATTGAGATCCATGACTGACTCCGTGTTATAATCGGGTTCGCGAGTTATCGAGGGTATGTATGTGTATGTACATATATATATATATATATATATATATATATATATATATATATATATATATATATATATATATATATATATATATATATATATCGTCTGAAAATTTTAGAAGAATTTTTATAAATAGCATGCATGTATCCAGTGCTCTTGTATGCTTTGTAGTGAAAGCGGAGGGATATACTTAACAGTAACATGGTACAATAATCATTTTTTTTACTGGTAATACAGCTTACAATGAGTATCAATTTATGAGTACTGAGTGACTAACCCCAGATAGTATGAGTAATAATTAGAATAAGTATAGAGTGACCACTGCTCGTATAATAAAATTAATTTGAGAAATTGAACCAGTTAGTTTCTGTGGTTTATTTCCTTGTGCTACTTTTTTAGTGCACTAAATTCTTACTGTGCATGATAATGTTAATGGTGGTATATTTGGTACCTTCCCTCATATTTGTGATCCTGTTACAAACATGACGAAAACTACCATATATACTTGCGTATAAGCCAAAAAATTTAGGAAAAAAATAAGGCCTGAAAGAAGGGGGGTCGACTTATCTGCAGGCCAAGGTCCAAGGCTGAAATTTTTAACGCTTTTTTCCCTCGATTTCCAGTATTTATTGTTTCTGTCAATCGCCAAAGATGAGATCACATGCCTAATGATGCCACATGGCTCATAAGATTTGTGATGTAGTGAAGTGAAACAAATATTTTTTTTCTAACTTAAGTGGTAGGATAATGAATGAAAAACATGTTTTAACGTACTTGACGTCTATTTGACAGATGTCCATCCACTAGAAAATGCAGCCATACATATTATTTGAGCCATGGTGGTACGTGTATTTTCCAAAAGAACCGCCATATTAGTAAACTCCAGTCAAGTATTTAACCCTCAGCTAATCAGTAATCATTAAACTCTTTGGTGTCGTACAAATGCACGCTAGCTTATTTCAGTGTAAGTATGAAAAGAATCTATGTAAAAAAATAAAAGAATTACGATACTGAAGGTATATACAACAAACATTTTGATCGAGAGTAGAAATACATGTACGATATTCTTAAAGGAACAATAGCGAGAGGCTGCATAGGGGTTTGTTGCGCGCACGCTTAGGAAGGGTAAATAACGGGGCAATATACGAGTCAGCATGAATAATTGTAAAACAATATAATTTGTGGGATTTCTTTGACAGGTGTTTTAGAAGTAATCGGCAGCCACAGTTTATATACTACTGTTTAGTTGTTTGTAAAGCAAAGTGGTTTGTTAGTGGTAGAGTGTTGTACAATAGCTACCATATGCTTAATCTGTGGTAAATACCTCGGGGATAATAGGTTTGTTTTGTTGCACAATGCCAATGACTTTACTAATACATGCCGACTCTCAGATGTATTGTTTAATGAGATATGGTAGTGGACATGGTTTCTGCTCAAAGTTATAAACTGTCACAATACTTGAATAATGTCCACGCTGAAACCAATCATATTTTGATCAATTGAATCACACTACCGGTAGTTTAAAAAAAAACACACAAATAAACAACAATGATAAATAATTATCAAATACAAATTGATAACCAACCACACATGGAAATAATTACAGGATAAGGTATATAAATAGTATACTACCACTATAAGGGGCTGTGAAAATGACAAAAGACGGGAATTTAATGAGGCCGGACATCGATTTGGTCGCCAAGTGGGTAAAAGAAGTGTGGGACTCGGTTCCATCAGAAATGATTGCAAAATCATTCAGGAAGTGCTGTATCAGCAATGTCATGGATGGAACAGAGGATGATGCTATATTTCAATCCGACAATGATGAGGAGAGCGAGAAGGAGAACGACACACTATCGGATGACCATGATGACAATGACGACGTATATGATGAAAGCACGCCCGTAACAGAAGCCAAGTTTCATGAACTGTTTGGCGAGTCTGATACAGAGCCAGATTTTGAAGGATTCTAAAAGTGATTGAACTTTTATAATTCATGATTTTAGAAAAAGGATTAATTAAATTTCCATTAAGACTTAACACTTTAGAATTATTTTTATTTCAACATATAAATTAGCTTTCTTACTTTCATTTTATTTAATAATGTGATTTGCCTAAATAAACGTATTCAGAACTCACTTTGTGCATCTTGTGATGTACCGGTAGTCTAGAAATTATGGGTTGGCTTATACGCGGGTCATGCACTTTATAACAGTTTTACCAATTCAGTTTGGGGGGGGGGGGGTCGGCTTATATGCGAACGGGCTTATACGCGAGTATATACAGTAGTTGTGAGTAGGAGGCTTTTATTTGCAATAAATAAGAATCAATACAAAATGTGATGTTATAATACACTAGTTCATCATCATCACATCCTTAACCCAAGAGGTCATTGGGGCACCACAGTTGACTTTACAACCAATTCTCTCCAACTTTCCCTCTTCTTTACTGCCCTTTTTGAATCTCCAAATCCCATGCCTGTCCACTCCTCAGTGTTGTCTTTCCACCTATTTTTATGTCTGCTCTGCTTCTGCACCCATGTACTGTGCCTTGCAAGATTGTTTTTGCCAGTCCATTACACTGGTCAAGAGGTCTTCATAGGATCTGATGGCTCATTGAATCCTGTTGTGGACTTCTTCGTTGGTTGCATGGTTAGTGTGAGATGCCTTCAGCAGAGTCCACCAAGCTGTGCAGAAGAAACTGCGTGAGATGCAGGACACACAGCTGAGCCAAAAGGCTGATGATATTCAGTCCTTTGCCGACAGACATGACATGAAGAATTTCTATAGTACTCTTCGTGATGTTTATGGCCCTGTAACATCAAGCACAGCCCCACTCTTGAGCTCTGATGGCAGCACTCTCATAACACTGAGAAGGAGAAGATACTGGATTGCTGGGCGGAAGACTTTGACGATATCATCAACAGACTGTCTTCCATCAATGATGAAGCGATCAACTATCTACCCCAGGTGGAGATCAACGATAGATTGGCTGACCCTCCAACAGTGCTGGAAACTCATAAGACCATTGAGCTCCTGTCTAGTGGAAAAGCTCCAGGAGCAGACTCCATCCCAGCTGAGATCTACAAGTCTGGTGGGCCTAAGCTAGTGGAAGCACTAACATAGATGTTCTGTGGGATGTAGAAGATGAAACGCATATCCCAGGAATTCAAAGATGCATCCATCATCCACATTTACAAATGTAAAGGCAATCGCCAATCCTGCAACAACCATAGAAGAATATCTACTCTGCATCGTGGGCAAGGTCCCTGCCAGGCTACTGCTGAATAGACTCACTGAACACCTTCATCATGGCCTAATGTTAGAAAGTCAGTTTGGCTTCAGAAAGGAGAGAGGCACCATTGACATGATCTTTGCTGCCAGGCAGATGCAAGAAAAGCATCTTGAACAAGACGTCCAGCTGTACACCACCTTTGTGGACCTGACTAAGGCATTCAACACTGTCAGCTGGGAAGGCCTTTGGAAGATCATGGCCAAATATGGATGTCCAGAAGTCTTCATTGAATTGGTGAGGCAGTTTCATGATGGCATGCTTGCCAGAATCCAGGACCAGGGTAACTATTCCAAACCCTTTGCAGTTACGAATGGTGTGAAACAAGGATGCGTCTCAGCCCCCACTCTCTTCAGCCTCATGTTCTCAGCAATGTTGTTGGATGCTTTCAAGGACAGCGATGTTGGAGTAGGTCTCCGATACCATCTGGATGGGAAGTTGTTCAATCTGAGGAGGCTTCAAGCCAAAACCAAAGTCCAAGTTGAGAACATTCGTGACCTCCTGTTTGCAGATGACTGTGCCCTCAACTCCAGCATGGAGGCAGGCATGCAACAGAGCATGGACTTTTTTTCCACAGCGTGCACCAACTTCGGACTCACCATCTCTACCAGCAAGACTGAGATTCTGCATCAGAGAGCTACTGGATAAGGTTACCTTGAACCATCCATCACTGTCAATGGCCAAAAGCTAAAAAATGTAGACAGGTTCACATACCTCAGCAGCACCCTCTCTCAAGCAGTCCACATAGACGATGAGGTCAAAACCAGGGTTGCCAAAGCCAGTGTAGCATTTGGCAGACTACGCTCAAATGTCTGGGATAGGAGAGGCATCAAGATTGCCACCAAACTCAAAGTCTCGCAGGGATTGTTCTCCCCACCCTCCTCTATGCTTGCTAGACATGGACTGTTTATAGCCGCCATGTTAAAAAACAACCATTTCCGTGTGAGTTCCCTGAGAAAACTACTGAAAATCAGATGGCAGAACAAGGTACCGAACACAGAGGTGCTCATTAAGGCCAGCATGACAAGCATCCACACCATGCTGTGTAAGGCATAACTCCGATGGGCTGGCCATGTTGTTCGCATGCTGGTAGAATGCCTACCTAAGAAAGTCTTCTTTGGAGAGCTACACCAAGGCAAGAGATCTCACGGTGCTCAAAAAAAGAGGTACAAGGACACCCTCAAGGCTCCGCTGAAGATCCTAGCATTGATCCTGACAGCTGGGAGAGTGTCGCTGCTAATCGATCTGCTTGGAGCAGTCAAGTTAATGCAGGTGCGGCAGCCTTTGAGCAGAAAAGACTGGTGGACGCAGCTGAAAAATGTGATCTGCGCAAATCCAGGAACAGCAGTTCTGCAACTCCCAGTCAGCAACCTGTACATCCATGTCCCCACTGCAACAGACTCTTCCGGGCCCAGATCGGACTGATCAGCCATCTCCAGACCATCCCTCAGTGACACGATGACATTAAATGGTCTTCACTGACACTGATGGATGAACATCATCGTGATATACCCAAGATATTGTGGTAGCATGAGATTGTACAGTTTGAACATAAATATAATGCCCAGTAATTAATTTATTATATCATTTGTTGGTTTGTTCTTGTCAGACAGCTCCTTGCTATTCACTGATTCACTGTGGCGCTTCATTGTGCACACTGACATGACTAGACACTGCTGCAAAATGTTTCTCACTTTTCTTGTATAATTTTTGTACATCCCTTCCACCGACCCCAACAGGTGATTATTTAGGTGAGCCCTAAACCAGTAATCCATTGCTAAGTTTTTAATTTTATGGGGAAATTTTTAAGTAGTCTTACAGCACAATCATAATTATTTTTTATTCTGTTGGAATATATATTTACTTCAAATGGTTAAATCTAGTTTTCAGAATAAAAGCTTTCACTGTAATGTGCTTTCACTGTACAGTCAAATGTGTGTGTAACAAGCGATTTGGAGAACCGGTGTTGAGAAATTATTATGAACAGGTTGTCATCATAAACTGGTATGAATTGACTGATTATAAATGGAACCAATTTTGCTGATTATTACCGGTATACACAATTAGTCATTTTATCTGAGTGTTTGCTATAGCAGGTTTGGCTAACCATCAACATAGTTTGCCTTTGGCTGTATTTTTGAATATCATGAGTCGTTTATTATATGTAAAAATTATATTAGTTTTATCTGTAATTTACTGCTCCAGTCGCCTAGTGGTCAGAGCGTCTGCTTGGATGCAGGAGGTCACAGTTTCAAACCCCAGCCAAGTCATAACAAAGACTTATAAAAATGCTACTTACAGTTGCCTTGCAAGACACTCAGCATTAAGAGGTTAGTGTTATGACTGGTCAGCCTGGTGTCAGGATAATGTGACTGGGTGGGACATCATTCTACATGGTTGCAGCATGATTCCCCAATCCTAAACATCACTATACACTGCCACACTGCAGACATCATAGCGATATGACTGAAAAATTGTTAAAGCTATGTTAAAAATCCAAATCACACACACACACACACTAATCTGTAGTTTTGACCAATAACAATACATTTTTTCTTTTATTCACCTGCAGGCTTTTTCTCACCCAGTAGAGATCCAGAATTCCTCAATAATCCCGGAGACAAGTTTTGAAAATCTCCACACACCGATGCAGAATACAGCCACTGGTCACAAAATAGACAGAAACAACTCTAAAACTAGGCGGTCAAGCTCTGACCCTGTCACCACCTCAGAGGCATTTTCACTAAATGAGTCATATGAAGCAGAGGTTGCAAGGTCACTTGGTCACTATGACAGCACTGACTTCCTGTCATTTACTCATGTGAGACACAGTAGGTCTGTGCCAGATAAACTTTATAAGAGTTATGAACTACCAACAAAAATGATCAGGAACAAGAAAGTGAAGAGAGAGAAAACTTTGTATGAGGTTGAATTGAAGAAAGACTCACATTTTTTAAAAAATGGGCATCATGACAAATACACCAGAGATTTGTCACCAGAGGTGTCTGTGCTTACATCACAACCTGTCTGTATCCATGATGACTTGGCTGACTCAGATAGTGGTACACTTACAAATGGTAGCATTTCGTCACATGACATGGACTCAGCAGAAGAAGAGTTTAGTTTTCCTCCTCTTGAAGAGGTTAGTGTAACCCACCAGGATGCATCAGATTTATCCACAAAGTTATTAAAAGAATCATGCAAAAATGCTACCAACAAAGATATTGTTGTGACACCAGTAAAATTGGCAGGTCAGATTAACACATCAGTTGCATCCAGACCTCAGATGACAAGGCCTATCATTACTCAAAATACTGCAAAGGATTCAGTCAGTGGCAGACAGAGTCTGGGGAGTGATAGGGCCACAAATAACACTATTTCTGAAGGTCAGATCAGAGGTGAAATGTCAAGTACATCAGTTGTTAATACACCCAATGTGCCTCAACCCAGAGGTGGAAAGACTCTCCCAGTGTCTAGTTCAGTGATAGATGTAGTGGTAATTCTTCAAAGGCTGATGGGCATTGGATGCACCTTATGTAACACACTATCCACAGTTTCAGAAAGGGTTAGATACAGCTCGGATCCAAGTTCTGGCAGCATGGAGAGTGAGAACAATGTGTCAGTCAACTCAACATCCAGGTTGGAGATCTATGACAGCATTTTGACTGTAAGAAATTTTCTCAATTGTACACATGATCATAAGCTAGAGCAAAATGTGTTTCCCTCAGTTTTAGTTGAAGGTTTAAAAATTCCTTGAAAAGTATGAAAATTGAACTTTTTTCATATTAGTTTTGTCCATCTTTTATTCTGTTATTATAACCACTTTGCTCAGCAAAAAATGAAATTGTATTTATCTATCTAACTAAAGATATATATATGTACATACAAACATTTAACAGTTATTTTAAGGCCTGACTTCATTTTTTGGAAGTAAAGATGAGCAAAGCTGTTACTTAGAGATAATTTAAGATCTAACATAATGTTTTTATAAAAAGCCCAGCACATTTGTTGCTTGGAGGTATTTTAAGATCTGACTTAATTTCTGTGAAAGGATAGGAACAGTTGTGGTTTGGAGTTTTGCAAACTTTAGTGGAAGGAAGTATAAATACACTGAGTTCATGTGCACATGGTCAAATTTTCATTATCTCAGAATTGCTTTTACTTCACTGAAAACTTTTCATGCCTGTAAGTTTAAAAATTGTTTTTGTAGTTTGTCCTCTAGATAAAGCTACCCCTCAGATCCAGTAGTACAATACAGGTGAAGGGAAGAAACTCATTACAACTCTTGATCTTATCTCCCCTAGATGGCTGGTGGTTGTGGTTGTTGACTCAGTTTTAGCCTTTACTTGATATGACATACATCATATCCTGTACCGCTAAAAATCAAAGCATATCTTGTGAATATTGACTATCCATCAACACAGTGGGTATAATATTGAGTGTATTTACTACCTATTGCAATCATTTTGTGAAATTCATTGATATTTATGGTAATTTTCATTTTTTCTGACCTTGCTCTCCAACACAATATGTCTGATGTTTCTTTTCGGTTGTTTATTTATGTGCACTACATGTAATTTTGCTTGTTAATGTAAAAAGAATGATTATTGTTGAACAGCTTTGTTTTTTTTTTCTGACTTTCATTATTATTGTCATTTCAGTTAAACAGCGATGACAAAATGTTCTCATTGCAAGATTTTATGTTGACGAGGACACTCATGATACGTGTCTCTCTTTTTTACAAATTATTCTTTCACTGTTTTTATTGTTATGTGTGAAAAATAGTAATTTCTATATTTATTGTTCTATTGATTTTGGATTAACAGTGATGAGGTTATGTGGCAAAGTAAACAAAGATGCACACGATATGTCTTAAGCACCAAGTGGTCTTCTAATGCTGTTTTGTTATATGTGAACACCTTTGGGCTGTTATTTTTTATTTATTCTTGTCATTTTAGAAATGAGCAATGCCAGTGTTATGTGCCTGAGTAAACAATGCTATGGACGATACATGTCTCACTTAAACAAAGTTTTAATGGTAGTAGTAGATTACCCATAGCTGTTTTGTAGCATTATGCTTTTTTGTATCCAAAAACCAAGGTCCAATGATGTTAATACATCCTCCTCCAGAGTGGAAATTGTCAGTATGACACAATCAACAATGTACCTAGCCTAGGTAGTGAGTAGAAACATCATCTTATTATCCCAACTAATTGTTATGGGATGTGGTGCCTTCCAGCTCAGGGACATTGGTCTTGTATGGCCCAGTGTGCTACTGGACATTGGTCTTGTATGGCCCAGTGTGCTACTGGACATTGGTCTTGTATGGCCCAGTGTGCTACTGGACATTGGTCTTGTATGGCCCAGTGAGCTACTGGACATTGGTCTTGTATGGCCCAGTGAGCTACTGGACATTGGTCTTGTATGGCCCAGTGAGCTGCTGGACATTGGTCTTGTATGGCCCAGTGAGCTACTGGACATTGGTCTTGTATGGCCCAGTGTGCTACTGGACGCTGTCCTTACAGTAGAGGTAATGATGCAGCTCATGACCTACCATCACCTCTCCAGGTCACATCAAACTATAAGGATAGGATTGTCACATTGTCTAGTGCAGGCAGACAATCCCATCTCCCCCTTTCTAACCGCTCTGAATTACAGGATGTGGGACAGAGTGCGCTGATGCACTTTCTGATGCCCAACCAGTCCCCATTTTTGAGTATCTTAATCGATGATAATGTCCTATCTATCTTCATTGACTCAAGCAATTTTGAGGTAGAAGCAGTGCCATTGACATCTCCTACCAGGCTGATGCCTTCCTCTCCGCTGAACGATGAGGATGAAGTCTGATTGTTTGATAAAGCAGTAAATGAAGTCTACCACCTATTACCCTCAGACTTGCGCCCCAAACCATCGAGCACACATTCCAAGAAAATACTCTCCATTTGGGGAAAATATTGGGAATACAACCTCAAACAGACCTATTACTTCTTCCTTATTCATACATGATCAAGGAAATTTCTCAGAGGTTTGTGGCAGGCCAAAATGTCACTCAGTAATGTCGAGGCTGTCAGTTCCTTTTATAACACTGGGACAACTGAAGACATGGAACAGAAAGCCAGGTTACTTGTCACGATAGTATCAAATGCTGATATCTACTTAACTACATCATTTTGTAAGCTGAGAGAACCATTGCTGAATCCAGCTGTCTTGCAACACATGCTGGAAGTGGTGAT
The DNA here is from genome assembly GCA_028554795.2 of Sinohyriopsis cumingii. NCBI lineage: Eukaryota > Metazoa > Mollusca > Bivalvia > Unionida > Unionidae > Sinohyriopsis > Sinohyriopsis cumingii. The sequence continues at coordinate 12,481,696 of CM068830.1, forward strand.
CAAGATGTCTAGACATGTACTCTCTATTGCAATGGCAATATTGGTGAAATTTGTGCATATCCACAGTTACATCACTCTGGATTCTTCATGGTCAAGACCTTGTAAGGGCTGCTCCATATGAAGCCAAGACCCTCTTTAGGGGACTCATCCCTACGTTGGCTTCCCAAAACTTGCTGGACCATCAACATGGGTCCTTCTCAACCACTCCTGGTAAGTCACAATTGACCAGGAAACACAGAAATGCAAAATGCCCTCAAGGGCCATCCACCAAGTTGTTCAGATATATGCAGCCCCAATCCAACACAGAACCTCAAACTTGACCTCATCTGTCATGTTCAGTGCACTTGGGAAGATGCAGCAGACTGTCAAATAGGAAGGAAGGAATTGAAGGAAGGGAGGTAGACATCCCTTGGGACCCAAACACTTTCCTTCTATGCATCTCACTCCCAAACATCTCCATATCAGCTTATTTTCAGAGGCCTGATCAAGCATAACGAATGTTTGTTGGGTCCTTTCCATTGTAAGCAAGGGTTACCTACTCCAAACAACTATATTAAGGACCCACATGTATTTTCAGCAGTCCAGTCTGGTGAAATTGAGGGAGGAAGGGCATACCTTTTTGCAAAAAGGGGCATTAGAGAAGGTCATAAACATTCAGTTGCCCACTTTCTATTCTTGAATCCTCCTGATTACAAAAAGGGCAGAAAGTTTCATATAATTGATCTTTTCCCTTTAAACTAATTTGTTCTAGAGGAACCTTTCAAGATGGAGACCACTTCCTCAATCCAGAATGCTCTTCATCCATCAGATTGGGTGGTCACCTTCAATCTTCACAATGTCTGTTTGCACATCCAGATATTTTTCTCCACACACAGATACCTCCAGTTTTGCTTAGACCAGGAAGTTTTTCAATTCCAGGTTCTGCCATTTGTAATCTCTTACATACCCAGAGTGTTCAACTCGTGTTATGGAAGTAATAGTGGCATACCTTCGGTTACTCGGAACACCAGTTCTCCAGTATTTTGATGATTGGCTTCACACTGCATGTCAGGTTCAATACTTGACCAAGATCTGTTTCGTTGTAGGTCTTTGGTAACTCTGTTGGGTCTTCTGCCCAGCTGTGAGAAGTTGTAACTTCTTCATCTCAGGACATTGTTTATTTGTGGATGAACTTCCTAACATGCCAGAAATGAGTCCAGATTCCACTGGATCAGATAGATTGAATTCTGGTACTCTTAGAGGCACTACAAGCAGAAAATTCCTTACCTGTTTGTCTTTACTTATCCCTACCGGAGACCTTGAATGCCACTGCATTGAGAGAATAAGGGTTGATGTGTCATACTGACAGTTTCCATCCTGTGCAATGATATTATCACGTTTTAAGGTACTGGAGCACCTGATTCTCCAAAGAATTGGTCCTGACTTGGAGAATATCATAACTGTTGAGCAGGCAGGCTTCAGGCATGGCTTCAGCATTTGTGATGAAGTCCTTACCCTGACTTCATTTGTTGAAAATGGGTTTCAGAGGAACATTAAAACTATAGTTGTTTGCCTTGATCTAACAGCGGCATATGACACGGTCTGGCCATGCAGGGCTGCTTTTGAAAATTTCCAGAGTATTGCTGCACTGGATAATTGAGACTATTGAACTTAATGTGTTTTGTTGTGTTGAGCTGGACATCAGTTAACTTAGTGTGGGATGATCAAGCTTGGTATTGTGCTCCTGTCTGGGCTTGATCATCCCACACTAAGTTAACTGATGTCCAGCTCAACACAACAAAACACATTATCACTGGAACACTATGTCCTGCTCCTTTACCATGGCTGCCGGTACTCAGCAACATTCCTTCTCCACAGCTGCATCACCAGGAAGCAACCACAAAGTGTTGGCTAAGGTCTCTGCCAGTGAGAAACTTCAACTGTACATGGATATCACCTCACATTATGCGATCTGCTTGACTTTGAGATGCCCAATCTGGTTAGGTCCTTAACCAGAGGATATGAAAGCTATTTCAGAATGGAGTGTTGAGTGGTTTTCAACACATGTTGTAAACTGCTCCCTCATAGCTGATCCATCTGTCTGCTCTCCTGGCTTCAACCTTACATGTCTGTGGACCACACTGAACTGCTTTTGGACAGGACAGGGGCATTGTGCAGTCAACCTTGTCCGATGGGGCCAGGCCACTAACTCTTCCTGTTGCTATGGAGCTGTTCAGACCACGTCACACATTGTGAACAACTGTCCACTGACAAAGTTCCCCGGTGGACTGCAGGCTGTACACCTTGCTTATGATGATGTTAAATGTCTGAGCACGCACTGCACACAATAATAATAATAATAATAATAATAATAATAATCCTGTTGACTGGTTAACAAAGGTCTGTCACATCAGTTAGACGTGTTGCATACTGCTTGTCTGTTCTTTAGTATGCAGTTATATTGGGATCCTTGGAGTCAGTCCCTCCATTGTGCCTCACATTCTTCCTGGTGATTTTTGAATTGATCCAGATGACCAGCCAGCTGTACAGCACACTTTTCAGTCACCCTTCCTGTTTTCCATACCATCAAGATAGGCTATGTCATTTGCATGGCCACCAATTTAACAATTGGACCAGTTTATTCATGGCATATCTGTTATGTATTTAGCATGTCACACAAGGAATAGTGCCTGATAAGTTTAGCTCCTTCTGAATGTGCAGATAACCTCAGTCAGTTAGTGTTGTATTCCCACGCCACCATGGATTGTATAGAGTTTTGGCTTTAAAGTGACTATGGAAGAAAATTACTTTGAGTGATCAGCTCCACTGTCTCCAAGCCAAGCCTCTAAGATGACTTCTTCAGAGTTTGAACTTATGAAATGAGATTCCAGTCTCCACTTGTCTTCAGGGAAGCTGTATCATTCCATTGCTGTCCATTTTGCACACTTTGGTACACCATTGCTGTTTGACAGTAGAATCATTATATACAGAAGCAAGCAGCACAGTAACTGCTTCCCTAGTGTATGTTGCCACCTCCTTCAATGTTTTGGCTGATTAAGTCTGAACAGCAATGTAGAGTCAGTCATCGTCCAAAAAGAGAGATAAATGATTGCTGCTTAACAGCTATTTTGACCATAGTCTAATTGCAGGTGGAAACAGGCTCCTTAGTTCCTGAAGCAGTTCAATAATGGAGATAAGGGTTTTCCTTCCCCAAGCCTTCCAACAAAAATTATTGACTTTACACCCTGTCTGCAGATAGCCTGCCTATTGGTGCCAGACTCCTTCAATTTTGCCATGATTGGATCAACTGGGACATGATGGGGTGTCAGTATTGCCCCCCCCCCCAATGATGCAAAGAAATTGTGATGATTAAATGCAACAAATTGTAGGAACAGAGGGTTGTTGAGTTGATATCCCCACTTTTTCCCCAATGCTGATAGAGATGGAGCATTACTTGAAGCAAACAGAAAAGTCATGGGGCATGACATCATCTCTCTCCTCTGGAGAAAGCCAAAAAAGGAGGGTATAACTCCCCTATCAGCATCACCACAGTCTTCACATTCACGCATGATAGTTTGATCTGAGACATAATATTAGCTGTTGACTGGCATGCACAGTCAACTGTCTTGAGTTTTTATCTCAGTGTATCTCTTTCATCAAGCTTTACAGAGACAAGAATTTAATCCAGCCATTCTTCCCTCAAAGTGTGCCTGCATTTCTTCCTTTTATTACCTTTTCTAGCAATGTTAATTTGATTAGAAAATCTATTCAAAGAATGCAAATCCAATATAATTACTAAATTGGAACCCATTTAAGCAGCAAGCACCTTTGTTGAGTTACCACAAAAGCTAAAACTGAGTAAACAACTGTTGCCATCTAGTGGTAGTAAGGGGAGATAATGGGAGAGTTGGTAAGAGATTTCTTCCCTTAGACAGAAAACAATGGATTTGAGAGATTATAAAGCTTTTTTCTTGACATTAATATGATCAGGTAAATATTCTCAGAGAAACAATTTACAATTTGCTTCATGAAAATAAATTTATAATAATTTCACCATTAGTTAAATTGTTCTCATTATCAGTGGAAGCTCTTTAATGAGTTCAAATTCAAATTCAAAAGTTTATTCAAATAATGATGAACATTATTTTGTTGGTTTACAAACTTATTTTGTTTGTTCAATACAGATGGATATAGATATATATATATATATATATATATATATATATATATATATGATGCTTATTGGTATTAAAAGTCTCACATTGCATTTCTTTCAGTCCCTGTGTAGTGTTATTTGCCAGTATGCAGATAACATGCTATGTATGGACTTGTGTGGGACTCCACAGTCAGTGGCAAGGCGGTTGGCAGGACCTAGGGTAAAACTCTTGGTCATGCATGGAGGGAGAGATTTCAGAACATGGCGCTTTTATGTTGGTTATGATATTGACAGCTTATAGATTGTGTTTTTCTGTTTAAAATGTTTCTTAATTCATATATATCACAGAATCACCATGTGGTTTAAGAAACTTTATTTGCTTAATATGCTTAGAAATTTTCTTAACATCAGGAAATAAGCTCTTTGCACTTATATAAACTGTACTATGCGCAGTTGAGACATTTTTCAGCAGAACCCTTTGGGGTTTTTTTTCCTTAGATGCAACATAAAAGTTGATGTGGCCTTTCTATTATTTAACATTGATATTAGCATTTATGTCATTTATGACAAAGTTTGGTAAATTTAGTAGAATTATGGAAACTCTCTTTAAAAAAAAACATTTCTTGTTTACATTTTCATTATTTTAAAAATGTTTGGATAGACGACAGTTGATGTTCTTCCAGAGGTTTTTATGGTTGATAAGTTCTACATCAAATTCTTTTCATCATGATGTCAAAATTACAAGATTTTCACATGACAAATGGCTTGTCACAAGAGTCTAATGCAGAAGGGAACTCAAACTATTTCAACCAAACTTTAAAATTTAATTGCCAGGTATAAATATTTATAAAAAAATTAATATTGATAATAAATAATGCATTTTCTTCTGTTTAAAAGCAAACAGAGTACTAAAAAGTTTCTTAAAAATAAAAATCTCTGATTTTTGGAAATGCTTATCTTCATGCCACTTAGCTTTTTATATGATTATGTATCATTTCATTTCAGTTGGTTGAGTTTTTGCAGACACAGCAGATGAGTGGGCTGATATGGGGCTGCCGACATGATCTCATGGGGAACAGAGACTGCTTTGAATATGTGCACAAGAATACAGACTTACTGTGTGACAAGCATGAACCAGTCACACAGAGTGTAAGTACCCTTTCTTCTCCCCTGCCAAACAAAGTTGGAAGGGAATACAGAAACAGGTTCTCTTTCACACATTCATTTCCAGAGCATAACTCCCAAACCATTGAGGACATCTCAGAAACTTGACACACATATTAGACTAGCAATGCTTCACATTTCACTATTTGTCATGCTTCACATTTCACTATTTGTCATGCTTCACATTTCACTATTTGTCATTCTTCACATTTCACAATTTTGTGTGTTGTTGTCCATTTTTAGCTAGAAACTCCTATATATGTACACGCAAATTCTCTGGATGTTATTATGATATGCTAAATGATACTGACATTATTTTTATATGCTAAATGAGATACATACAACTCATGTAGTCTGGAATTCAGCATAAAGCAAATAAGTTTTTAATATCAAAGTGTGTGTGCTTCATATAACTAGTATTACATTGTTCAAATTTGAAAATTCACATTCTTTGAACAAATTTTTCCTGGGGACACTCGGCCTCTTTCCTAGCTCAGTGGTTCCTTGCGATTCCAGCAACTTCTGTTTGAAATACCGATATTTTCAAATATCACGGTACATCTTATTGATCTAGATTCCCAACGGTAACGACTCACTAGTTTGATGATTGATTCTCCTTGTCATGCCACCCAGCATCCATCTAGACATGTATTATGCCACTGCTGCCAACTATATTACTCAGTTGCCAGCTGTATTGCTTTGCTACTGACCATGTTGCTTAGTTGCCAACTGTTTTGCTTTGCTACTGACCATGTTGCTTAGTTGCCAGCTGTGTTGCTTTGCTACTGACCACGTTGCTTAGCTGCCAAGTGTGTTGCTTTGCTACTGATTGCTTAGTTGCCAACTGTGCTGCTTTGCTACTGACCATGTTGCTCAGTTGCCATTATATGTTGCCCAGCTGTGTGCTGTGTTGCCCATTTGCCAGCTAAAAATAGACCAAATTGGCTTGGGTGCTATATGGATAAACATCAAGACATAATTATTAAACTAACAACCAAATGTATACATCTGATCAATTAGAATAAAATATAATCGAAATACATCCTTATAATTTTTGCAAAATGACCTGTAAATGCATAGTACCCCATAATTTTCACCAGCTAGGTTCATTTGTAAAATTTATTAAAGTTACCTGTTTCAAAAACTACAAAAGCACTGTTGGAAGTACGTAAGGATTTTGGCAAACCATTTTTGAGAACGTATTGACCAGAGCTTAGGTTCTTCATTGCAGTTTAGAAGTTTTCCTCACTAGTTATCCTGGTTATTTGTAAAAAGATCTTTGATATGTTAGGTATTGTTAAAATAACTTTTAATTCCCTTAATTTGGAATATACTATGATTCTTGGGTGTAATTTGGGTTATAGAGCATACAGCTTGATCTTACTTCTAATGTGCACCTTTCAAAAGACTTTCCTGGACTTCTGAGCTGAATTGAAGAATTGAAGAAAAAAAAATGTTTTTAAATTTATTGTTTTCTTGTTGATATTTCATAATTGTTTTCTTGCACTTTATGAAGTTAGTTTTTCTACTCTGGAAAATTCATCTTCTTTATTTTATTAACTGTTAAAGTTAGTGTACTTTGGACTGCTTCATGTTCATCTCATGAGAACATTGGAGCAGCCATTTCAATTACCTGTACTGTACTGTACCTTGATAATTAAATAAATTTCAGTCATAGTAAATGAAAAGAGCATAAAGATAAGCCAACATTCTTTTCACTGTGCTTGTTACCAATGCAAACAAGTGTATCTTATACCAGTCCCAGTTTCAGAAGTACAAAATAACTGTAGAGCAGGACTTTTAACAAAAATTAAAAATTCTTACCAAAACTTTGTAACCGGCATTTAGATTGGTTACAATTGCATCATGTGACAAAACCAGAAGTTATTCATAACAATAGAAAGAAAGAGGTTCATTTGTCCTTGTGCATGTTGTCAGTATATGTAAACAATGGTGGAAATATAGTTCTGTTATTTATTTCTTGAGATTCATTATTATTTTTCTACCTTTTTTTGTTGTCAGGTTTAACGCCATTTTTCAGCACACGATAGGCTATACATGGTGGCCAGTATTAATGGTGGAGGAAGAATCCGGGAAATCCCCAGAAAGAACCACCAACACACGAGAAGCTACTGGCAAGCTTTCTCACATACCCACATTGGCTGAATCCGAGACTCAAACCCATGCAGACAGAGGTGAGATGGCAGTGATGCATAACTGATAGTGCTTTGACCACTTGGCCACTCGGGGCCCCTTCTACTTTTTGTAATTATAAGAATGCAACTTCACATTGTACAGGATTCATAAGATCATCAGCTTGAAAATTGATTACACATAAGTGGTCCTCACTTCACTTTATTTGTGCAGGATATAATCTTTTTTAAAGTCACATGACTTCAGGACTCCAGTAAAATATGAAGTTCAGTTTTTAAATAAGTATTAATGATCGCTGTTATTATTTGCTCATTTTCGTTTCTTTTAATTTTACATTGTCAGAATCATGCAGTATTTTACGATATTGAACACCTTCCTATTGCACGCCACATGTACCCAATAGTAGCATAGTGTATTAGAAACTACTTTGTAAACAAATCATGTACACTCATGTTGTAGATGCTTTAGGTTTTGGTTGATTAAATGGAAAAGTTGTTGCAATGTGCATTCATTCACAATATGACAATAAATTTAAATTTAAGTAAACAAAAATGCCATTTTCTATCAAAATTGATGTCAAGCATGTGACTAAATTAAAATTTTGCTGGGTGGAGTTTTGTGTGCATTAATATTGTTGTGTACTGATGAATCTGTGCCTGTTTATTTAGTTTGGAATACAGCATAAATTCAGTTGCTTTGTTTCTTGTAGTGTATTTTTGTTTATATAATTAAGTCTTAGTAGAACAAGAAAACGAGTATATAATGAAAAGGTTACTGCATTTATAGGGGAAAAAGGTTGTGCAGTATCCATCCAAAAAAACTCATTCATATTTTCCGATACAAATGCAGTAACCTATAATTACCAAGACCCTTGAAGTATATTGTATGCATCCTGATTATATTATTGGAAATTTTTTAATTAATAAGAATTAGATAGAATTGAGAATCTTGAGTTTGTTAAAGTTATAAGTGAGCCACACATGTTTCACTAAGAACCTTCACAAATTTAGAAGTGAGAGTTTGATAAAATTGTTTCATTTTTCCTTCTGGTTTTACTTAAATTGCTGGTTTGCAGTGAGAACTGAAGGAAGTTTATTATTCAGTAATAAACTCATATTTGCAGATGTGCACCAGGATCAACAATGTCAGCATGATGATTAGTACCCTTAATCACTGTCATCGTCGTCTTGGCCGATTGTTTGCTGTACATAGTGACTGGTCTGTCAGTCATAAAACAGGTGGTTTCCAAGGTTCTGCAGCTGGATCAGACATTGATAGCAGTGGTAAGCCTAGTTATAAACTAAATCTCCCCTCCCCACTGGGAGGGAGATGTAGAATAGGTCCATTGCACCCTCCCACTTTTCATAAGATGTGACGAATGGAGGCAACTGTTTTATTCTGGCATGAGTCCTCTGAATTTTTGGTTTCACAGAGTTTTAGACTTTTTATACCTTCTATGTGGGCATTATCCTGTTTGCACAGCTTGACTCAGTTTTCAATTTATTGTTATGGCACTTGGTAAAAACTATGTTTATCGCATAAAGATGTGCATGCTGACAACTTGCTTTTGTCCAACAATTTTTAGCTCTTTTGGCTGTAGACCAAAAGAGCTTATGGGCTGTCCTTTTGTCTGTTATCCATCATCAATACTTCTATGTCTACACGTTTGTTATTTCTACTCCACATAAACTACTTTGAATAGTTGAAGCTTTTACACTCACATTCATCCCACGATCTAGTTGGTCCTAGATGACATCTTATATGGTTGCCACAGCAGTCATCTTGAAAATCTTACCACTGCTCCTCCTGAATGGATTGATGGATTGACATAGGACTTTTATTACAAGGCTTCTTATGATGTCTGGATGGCCCTAAATGAAAATGGTGCCAATTTGACGTTCAGTATGGCCACCATGACAGCCATCTTGAAAATATTGTCATTGCTACTCCCTTTTGAACAGAAAATCATCTTGACATGGTGTTTTTGCCAGAAGACTTGTTATTATGTCTAGTTGATCCCAGATGAAAATGGTTTTGCTAGGATGTCCACTATTGCAGCCACAGTGGTTGTGTTGAAAATCTTATCACCATTTATCCTGAATGGATTGTCATACCAGCATGGGGATTTCACTTAAAGGATTCTTATCATGACCTAGTTGATCTTAAATGAAAAAAGTGTAGATCTAACATCCACTATGGTACCATGACAGGCACCTTGAAAATATTTTTATTGCTACTCCTCCTAAATAGAAATGTATATTGACATGGGGGTTTTCACCAAAAGACTAGTTACGATATCTAGTTGGTCCTCAATGAAAATGGTGCCAATCTGATCTGAAATACGTCCACCTTAGCAGCTATCTTGAAAATTTTGTCTCTACTCTTAAATGGAAAGCCATATTGATATGGGGTTTTAACCAGAAGACTTGTTGTGTTATCTGCCTGAATAAAATAGAAACATTATGGATCTGACATCCAATATGGCCACCATAGTAGTCATCTTGGAAATCTTGTTACAGCTACTCCTTGAGAATTTAAATTCATATCAGTATAGAGTTTTGGCCAAAAGGCTTTTTATAACCTCTAGTTCATGGGTCTTAAACACATGGCCTATGGGCCACATCCAGCCCACCAAGCTGTATCCTGTGTCCCGCAAAATGATTGTCATCACAAGGTATCATGAGAGATAACAAAGGTGGTGCAGCCCTTAAGTCATTAAAAATGCCCTCATGTGGCCCTCAGGGTGGTTTGAGTTTGAGACCCCTAATCTAGTTCAGCCTAAATAAAAATGTTGCTCTGCAGATATTCAATATGGTTGCTACAACGAACATACGGAAAATCTCATCACTAATTATCCTGAATGGATGGTCATATTGGCATGGGGTTTTCACCAAAAGTCTTCTAATGGTAGCTGGCTTGTCCTAAATGAAAATGGTGCTGACCTTAAATACTCTGAATATTGCTGATGATTTGAAACCAAGATCAATTATGTAGATATTTTCAAGAAAATTGAAAAGTCAGTATGTTAAATCATAAAAAAACTTGTATGTGCATCATAGACATAATTGTTTGTTGGCTGTTTCTTTTCAGAGTTTGTAATTGTTGATGGTTATAACTATGATCCTGATGTAGATAGACTTGAAGTACTGGAAACTGCATCACAGAGATTCACTGCATCCACAGAAACAGTGCAGTCCCATTCCAGTCAGACTAGTTCAGTGCTTGTCTCTGATCCTACAGAGACCTACAGGAGTCATCTGTTAGCCATTCTGCGTGCCCAGAGCAGGATAATGGCTTATAGGGTACAGCTATTTTTAATTCATTTACTACCAGTATCTTCTTTAAAATATATAAATAAGGAAGATCTTAAACAGCAATATTTCAGAGGAGATCATGATCCATTTTATACTATTCCTCATATTCAGCTTTTTATGAGTTAATCCTTTACCTCATGTAAGCGCCTTTGGATGCTTCTACTCCATTGTCATGGAAGCACCTTTGGACGCCTGTACACAATTCACATGACGGAAGTGCCTTTTGACTCATCTACATCATTCTCATGGAAGCGTCTTTCGATGCCTGCTGTGTATACAGTTTATCAGTCATTTTGAGCTGGTTTTCATTGCGCCACCTACGGGGAAAACCCTCTATTAGATTACATTAATTGGGGTGAATGACCATATTTTCTGAAAACAAATTCAAAGCTAAATTAAGAATCACAGCGGCTGATCTTATCAATAAGTGATCTCACTTGGCCATGTTATGAATATTAACAAAGATTGACCATATGAGTGCTTTATCTCACTTACCCAGATTAAGAATAACAAGAGCTGACCTTATCAGTAGGTGACCTCATGAAGAAATTGCAATATTGTTACAGGTAGAAATTGTAGCAGATGACATTTTTATCACTGATGAACAAAAGGCGCAGTTATCTGCCAGGATTATAAACAAGTCATACAAACATTGCTGTGCAGACAATGCACCAGAGTCATTATAGATATAATGGTGCAGACATGGTTTTCCATTGATGTTAGCATCATCTGCTAAATTTACTTTGAACAATATTTGAATTTCTTTACCTGGCCAAAAAACCCAAATTAACATATTTTTAACATGATTAATTATTATCATTTTTAATGCGCTGAAATATTTTTTCAGAAAATGTGGAAGGAGTACCTAATTCATCTCTTATGCTGCATACTGTAGATGGCTAATTCTTCGGAAAACATAAAAATATGGTATCAGGCTTTTATGGTACATGGTAGTTAACATGCAGGGGAGATTCTACTTTAGCAGCAATGCAGTCAAACAAAAGTATTTCCTTGCTGTTATTAGTTTCATCTACAAAGTGTGATATTCCTGTATATAGCAAATGCCAGCTGTGGTCCACTTTATTATAGTTAATATGTTATTATAGCAGAGAGGTTAAGGATTCAGATTTTTATGCTACACAGTGATGACAGAAGGGGTAATATTGTTTTGCTACTATCCATCTCTGTGTCTGCATGTCCATTCCTAATCTGTTTTAGTACAGTAGTACAAAAACTATTAAACTAAGCCATGAAATTATTAAGATTTTTATGGGTCATAAGTAGATGACTTGGGTAGAGTTTAAAACCATTTCAGTAAATTTTTAAAATTTAAATACAGTTTCCAGGAGGGTGGCTTTGACCTTTTACAGCCATTATAGCAATTGATCATTTTAAAAGAATTTTGAAAAAAAAAATTGGGGATATTTACCTTTTTGAGGGCTAAAAGTCTTTTTAGTGCAATTAAGTACACACTACTTAAGGTGGAAAAAATAACTTTTGTATTTAAATGTAGATGACCCGATAAGAGTTGAGGTTTCTTTTACTCAGATTTATTTTAGTGGTGAAATACTTTGAAATGCCGTTTGCTAAATATGTTTAATGTTTCTCTTAGCACATACAAATTAATTTTATTGCTTCAGATTTTTTTAATGAAAACTATCCAGTGTAAAAGCATACAAATTATGTATCTGTAGTATTCATTGTCTTTTTTGTTTTCCTGCCATTTTCTATAGACAAAATGTAGGGTTTTTATTAGGCCACATTCAGCAGATTTGTCTGTCTGTCTGTTCATTGACAATTTGGTTTCCACAAGGTAACTTTGTGGAGAATTTACCAAATTTTGATATGCAGCTATGTATTGATGTGACCTCAAAAAGTTTGATTTCAGCTGTTATGTCATAGGAGTAGTTATGGTTTATAATTGTGAATTTGCCTAATTTCATTTCTGCTTTGAATACATTCCCCAACCATATTATGTTAGGAATATTAGCCTGCTACCTCACGAATTCAGCCCTACTAAAAGATGACAGTCATCTTTTTATGTCCATTTCAATAAACAAAGGATAATAACTCTTGCCCATTACCTTCCCTTGGGACAACCAGCTGTCACTAGATTTAGCTTTGCTGCTGTACGGGTAACATTATACAGTTCATGCCCTTACAGTTCAGAGCCGTTTTTGTGTTCTAATTGGCCAATCCAGTGTTTCTTTTGGATCTTTTGTGCAGATTAATCAATATGCTGCAGGTTGTTTGCATTATTTTTAGTTTCTGACAAATTTGAGTGATTTTGTCAACTTTTGGGATTTCGCCTATTTAAGACCCCTCCCATCTTGCTATCATTAACCTTCTACTTGGTCAGTATGAGTTAGCGTGACTTTGACCTTTTTTGCTCACTCTGTTTATATTGGAGCTGATAGTGAATTCTAAGGTACTGTGTTGTTAATTTATGCTTGGTTTCTTTTTTGATGTTGTTTTGATGGACTTGTTAAAGTAAGCATTATGAATAAATTCCAGGCGTGGCTGTAAGTTTCTAATATGTCACTTTTTCACTTTTTAGTTACTTACAAAGTGTTTTAGTGGGTTGGTAATTTCAATGCATTACTAGTTTCCACTTTAATTTTATTTTCTTGTGTTGTTTTAGTGAAATGTCATCCAAGTGCTTCAAGTGCAAAAAATTTAAGGCAAGGGAGGATAACCACAACTCTTTAATGGTCTGTTGTAAATGTACGTTGTCTTTTCCATGCACCATATGTAGTATGTGGTTGGAAGACATTTGGACCATAGTGGTCCAAAAGGCAGCTAAGGGGAAGAACAATGGACTAAATTGGGAAGGAAAGCATTGATATCCTCTGCCTTTTGCAAGTCTTGCGGGGGATGCTGGGGTTCTCTCCATCCCTTCCCCCAAAAAGTTCATCAGGTGCAACCAATGTCCACAGTTACATCAGCAGCAGGGGAGGAAGATGATGTGGAAAGCATGCAACTATTTTTCAAACAGATGTGTTGTCTGGTACAGGAGACAACATGCAAATCCTGACATGGCAAATTTTACCCATTTTTCCTCTGCATGCTCCCTCACCGGTGGGGAAGCATTACTCCAATTTTAGGAAGCCCACATCCAGCCATCACCAGCCATCCTGATTTTACTAGCTGTCCAGCTGTCCCAGCATGTGGGCTTTTCACTGAAATGGTCCAGCCAAATAGATTTTTGGCGATCTTAGTGACATCTGTCCATCCAGCCACACCTACTGCATCATGTCACAATTATGTGGGAGATTTCAGTGACAGATCTCTCTGTCAGCCAGGCCTTGGGAGTAGGCAATACTGGTGATAGAAAGACCATCTTAAACTGCCAGCATCTGGGCCAGCCATATGCCATTCACACCAGCTGGCAGGACAGACAGAATCGGACTTCTGAATGTTAGTCCATTTCTTCTGGCTCTTTACAAAATTCTGGCTTCTGTCCACATTTTGGGTCAGTTGTACTACAAAGTATATAAGAATATGTTCTATGCCTCACTGACAATTCTTCTGGCTCACTGAACAATCCAACAATAGGTTTGCATGGTATGCAACAGCCAGAATCACTTGGCCCTTAACCAAGCAGCACACCCTACTATGGCCAGTACCTTGATAGCTTTGGACAACTTATACCTAATCAGACGGTATGCTGTCCATGCTCCTCAGACCACATCATATTCTTGCTTTACAGACATCAACATTTGGGTCTCCATTGTTTTTGGAAGACAAATCAGACTTATGAGGCAGGCAACTCAGGAACTTCCCATCAACTTGCCACTCCACTCACACAGACTTTTGGACCCATTCAGTCCCCACCAGTGCAAATGAATGTTCAGTGGCCCTGGGAAGGGAATATCTCAGAGGTGCACCAATTTTGGTCACAATCCAGTACCAGGAAAACACAGCCTAACCAAAATTGGAGGTGATTGTACAGAGGCAGGAAGAAACAGAGTTTGTCTGCCTTCAAGCCTCCAAACATTGACCTACCCCCTCCACCACCTGCAGACAGCCTACCTGTTGGTGGCCGGCTCTTGCATTTTTGTGCTCAGTGAATCTTCCTAGTCCCTCAGAACGGGTGGATCATCCAGGTCATTTTGGAGGGGCTCTGGGTTTTGTTCTTCCAACTCCTTCTCGCTATTCCTCTCCCTTCTTTACCTATTTACTATCAGTTCAGGAGAAGGATGCCTTCCTATAACAGGAGATATGGTCTCATAAAAAAAAAAACAGGCAGTAGAGATTGTGCAAAGACCACCATTCCCAGGGTGTTATTCAAGGCTGTTTCTAATTCAGAGTCATCTCAACTGATTCAGTACACTTCCAAAATTCAAGATGGAGATGGCGAGATCAATCTGCCTCTATGTCCAAAAGGGTGAGTATGACATGAGTCTTGATCTCATCAACACATACTTTCATGTAGCCATCTGCACCATGTCATGCTGATTTCTCTGTTTTGCTTACCATGACACCATTTATTAGTTCACAGTTCTTTTCTAGGCCTCAACATCACCCATTGGGTTTTTACCCAGATTATGGATTTCATCATCTCCCTGATCTGGTCAATGTCATTTACAATGATGGCAGTATACATGGATGACATCCTCCAGAAACACATACTCTAAAGCAGGAACAATCTCCTCTCTCATTTAGATCATCTAGGCTTTGTAGTGAACTGGGAAAAGTCAGACCTCTGTCTATCCCAGAATTTTGTCCATCTGGGTTTGGAATTTTAACCATCTGGAACCTGGTGCAGCTCCTTGTGTTTGCATTATCAGAATCATTAAAGTCATTTAGTCCATTTCCAACAGGACTTGGATTTCAGTAGTTCATAGTTCTTGCAACTCTTCGGTTTATTCATTGTGGCAGTTTCCTGCTCTGCTGTATTTCTGTGCGCCCCATACAAATGACATTGTTAGCACTGGTGTCACCCCTTTTCAAGTCCCCTCTATCAAACAGTCATGATCACACCTGAGATTTGAGCATTCATACATTAGTTATGTAACCCATGTTGGCTGACTTTGGAAATCTCGCTGGAGCAGCTCCAAGCAGAAATAATGGTATGTACCAATGCCACTGTGTACAGTTGGGGTGCCCACCTGTTGCCAGACTAAACTATAGTCAGCGGTATGTGGGAGGCAGGGGAGCAGTTTCTGCATACCAACATTCTAGAAGTGAAGGTTGTCGTCAATGTCTTTCATTTCTAGGATGGTCATCTCAAAGGCAAAATGGTTCTCATTATGTCCCACAACTCTGAGATGGTGACCTATCTCTTCAAACAGGGGCATCAAATATCCTGACCTGTGCATGCTGTTTTGGCAGTTTATGCTTTGGTGTGACAATCTCCATATCAGTGTACATGTCAGACACATTCCTGGCAGACTCATTGTCTTGGCCTACACTGTGTCCACAAGAGGTCAAGTCCTTCACACGGAAAGCTCTTTCCATTAATCGGTCTTCACTTGGATCTGTACACTTTGGGGGTGTCCAATGATTGACCTTTTTGCAATGAGGCAGAATCACAAGTTACCCACCTTTGTCTCTCCAGGCCCAGACCATAAAGTTTGGGCTGTGGATGCACTTTCAATCATTTAAGAGGGGTTGTGGGCATTTGTCTACCCTCCCATGGTCCTAATACCTAAAATAATCCAGAAGTTATGAGGTGAGAAATGAAAGATGATTCTGATAGCCCCTTAAAAGAAGGGGCAATTCTTGGGTCACCAGTCTACTTGATTTAGGGATAGATCTGCCCAGGAAGATTCTGGTCAACCTGAATCTTAAGCAACCATGGTCATGGGTGTTCCATCCCTGCCCAGATTGTCCTCTTCTGCACACTTCTATACACTTGGTTCTTATCAGGATGGCCTTGCAAGAGAAAACAGTTTAAACCTTTGATTGTGGAGAGAAAGTGAGAGCAAGATGGCTCTCCACTCTGAAGGCTTATGTGGAAAAGTGGAATGTTTTCAGGGACTGGTGACAGACCAATAACATTGTCCCACTGAGTGCCTTAATCACTCTAATGGCTGACTTTTTTTCTCTGGCTTGAGGAGAAACATTTGGTCCAAATCACTATCAAGGACTACCAGTCTGTGAAATTGGACACATTCCAGCATTTGGCAGATATGATATTGGGCATGATAAAGACCTTTCAGATCTTTTAGCCAGTTTTAGTCTCAATCCCTCACTGTTTCCAAAAAGAAACTTGCCTGGGTTTTAGAATGGTTCAGTTCAAATAAATTCAAGCCTCTAGCCAACACTTCACTAAAGTTACTATCATACAAGACACGTTTCCTGATAGCTTTAACTTCTGCATGCAGGGTAAGCAAGCTACATGCCCTTTCCATCAACCCAAACTATCTTCAGCTCAGATTGGATGTTTCAGTGATTCTCTTGACACAACCAGGCTTTGTAACCAAAGAGTCATCATTTTCTCTGTCTCTTTCATAGTCATGTTGAGAGCAGGCAGGCAAAATCCCATTTGCACTTGCAAGCACTACTTGAAACAGTAGACAAGTCATGGCACATGCAAACACCTCTTTCTGTTGGTGCAAGCCTGGAAACAGGACATCATCCCCTCAAGCCCGTGCTTCATGGCTGAAGTGGGTTATGCTCTCAGCATACTCTGAGGTCTCACAAGATCAGAGTTGCCTGATGAAGATTACCACTCATGAGATTGGTGCCATCTCTGCAAGCTCATGTTTGAACCTAATGTTTTGATACGAGGTATAATAGAAGTTGTAGAGGAGGAACATTAGGCCCCAGTCACTATCTATGGCTACCTCTCTTTGATATCGGACACATTCTGGCAACTTGGCAGATAGATAATGGGTATGATAAAGACCTTTCAGATCTTTTAGCGAATTTTGATCTCAGTTGACCAAATTCCCTCACTATGTTTCTAAAATGAAACCTCTCCTGGTTTTAACATGGCTCATTTTGATAAGTTCAAGCCTCTAGCCCATACTTCACTAAAGTTACTATCATAAAAGACATGTTTCCTGAAAGCTTTTGTGTCTGTGTGCAGGGAAAGCATGCTACATGCTCTATCCTTGTCTCATATTGGAGGTTTCAGTGGTCTTCTTGACACAACCAGGCTTTGTAGCCAAAAGCAGGTTACCATCTGTTGGTAACCAAAGAGTCATCATTTGCTCCCTCTCAGGAGATAACAGCATATCACCCCTCAAGCCTTCACTTCATGGCTTAAGTGGGTTATATTTTTGATGTACACTGAGGTCTCAAAAGATCAGACTCACCTCATGAGATTAAAGCCATCTCTGTTAGCATCATGTTTGAATGTAATGTTTTGATCTGAGACGTAACAGATGCTGTTTGCTCGCATGCAGTGTCTGCCTTTTTATCTCTGAGATTTCTCATTGCAGACATAAACCTTAAATCTTGTAGGTGTTGAGTCTGGTGGCAGCACAGACAGCCACCAGATCCAATTAAATCGTTCAACACAGCCTATAAGCTTTGCTGGATTCGCCAGTGAATTTTTTTTTAGATAAGATTTAATTCTTCATCTTCTTAACCATTGGTAAGGGTAAGGTCCACAGGTCTAGTGACCCTAAGCTGTTTTGCTTATGTAAACAGATGAACAGGTTACCTTTCGTATAATGAATCTATCCAGCTATTCTTTCCTAGAAGGATACCTGAGGTAGATATCGAAAGCTTAGCATCCCCTCCTCTTATTACTTATTCTCGTAATGTAACATGATTGGGGAACAAATTCAAAATAGAAAACAAACTTTTTTAGTAAATGTTTCTCCGAGAATATTTACGTAATCAAATAACTTAAAAACCCACCCACCCACCCAAGCATTCTTATTAGGTAAAAGAAAATAGCAACACCTGGCAGTGCCAAGGGGAGGTAATGGACAAGAGCTATTGCCCTTTGTTTATTTGAAATAGAAAAAGACAATTTTCATCTTTAAGTAAGGCTGGATTTGTGAGGTAGCAGGCTAATATTCCTACCATAATGTGATTGGGTAAGTATTCTCAGAGAAACACTTAAAAATTTGCTTTCTGTAAGATAACTTTACCAAGTTGTTTTGGATTTTAACCAAGTTGGTCATTCAGCATTATATTGATGAGGCATTAAATGGGTTTTATTTCCATCAATTTAAGCCATCATTTATACGAGTTATGCCCTGTGATTGCTCATTCTCCCATCTTTAGTTCCTGCCGCATAACTTTACCAGTGCTTTTTCAGTTTTAACAAACTTTGGCATGTGACTGAATATTGATTTTAGCTTGATGCTTTTAAGAATTTGCATTTCAGCCTTACATGACATCATTTGCAGGAGTAAAGTTCACTGATTGCCTGTCCTCCTGATTTGTTTATCTCAGCATAAGTTTTCTGTGGATTGTTAGATTTCTTTCAAAATTGGCATTCACTTTCATAGTAGTATGACCTTGAATTAGTCTAATTGGCATTCACTTTCATATTAATAAGACCTTGAATTAGTCTAATTGGCATTCACTTTCATATTAGTAAGACCTTGAATTAGTTTAATTGGCATTCATTTTCCTATTAATAAGACCTTGAATTAGTCTAATTGGCATTCACTTTCATATTAATAAGACTTTGAATTAGTCTAATTGGCATTCACTTTCATATTAATAAGACCTTGAATTAGTCTAATTGGCATTCACTTTCATATTAATAAGACATTGAATTGGTCTAATTGGCATTCAGTTTCATATTAAAAAGACCTTGAATTAGTCTAATTGGCATTTCACTTTCATATTAATAAGACCTTGAATTAGTCTAATTTAAAGTATTCTTTGACATTGTTTACAGTAGTAATGGTCCCTGATTTTATCCTTCCTTATAATGTTTGTTTCTGCAGCATCTCTTTATCAAGAATTGTTGAATTTCAACCATATTCAAGTATGCAGGCTTATATCAATGAGACCCTGAATAAGTTTATTTTCAAGTGTTCCACATTATCATTCTGCAGATGTATGGCCCCTGATTGCCCCTCCTAACTCTTGTTTTCCACATCATATTTCTACTTTGGAATGCTGGACTTCAACCCAGTGTATCAAGCACCTTTATAACAATGACACCTTGAATAAGTTGGATTTTGAGAATTCCAGATTATCATTTATGTCAGTTATGGCCCGTGAAGGCCCATTTTCTCCTACTCTGGTTTCCCATCACAGTTTCAGCTGTTTAAGTCTTTACTAGTATATCATAGTGAGCAGGACCCCTTGTGATTCACCCACTATTAATAGCTCTAGTTTATGTTAAATCATTACATTTGTCTTGTCTATTTTCAGCTGAACCTATTTGTTCAAGATTCCTTACCTGTGTTGTTAATCCTGAAGAACCCAAGGTTGTCCATTGAGACCTGTCTGAAACCCATCATGGACTTCCTGACTATCTACATACAGTTCCTCAGTAGTTGGCTCTATGCTGACAACTTCCGACGGATCCTGGAATGTCTCTGGATCTTTATTGTCCAGGTTAGTGTTGTGTATGTTTAATTTGCATTGTTTGTTAGTTATTTGTTTTTAAAATTTTTTGAAAATTTCATTATATGCTTTTGTAATATAACATTTATGTTGGATTTGATCGTGTCCAAAATCAAGTTCATTTTCTACCTGTCCAAATCATTGATTTTTTTATTCTGTCAACAACTAATACATTGTGAAAAGTTTTCTTTGAGATTGAGTTTAATATTGGGATCATTATTAATAGAAGGAAATATATTTATTTCAGTCTGGGTCTAGGTTATTGGAATACCCCTTTAAATATACCTGGCCTACCTGATCTATTTCACAGTCATTGTTATCATTTTACTAACAAACCTTCTAATTATAACTGAGATTTTATCTAGGAAACATTAGGATCCTTATAGATTGTTATTTTATTTTCCATTAGGTAATAGTTTTTTTTAAATAGAAAATGATATTTGTGACCTGAGGTCAAGTAGAGGACTAAAAAAGCTTGTTTCTGGAAAAATGACATATTCGTGCTTTAAGATCTTAGCAGAATCAATTGCATTTTTGTTGTGTCCAGAAATTCATTTGGGCTGGAATTTACTTATTCAGATTATTTATTTCAAGTGACTCTTCTCTGGAAATACAAAGTGCTCTTCAAAATAACTTAATTGGAAATAGACACTTGAAATTTATGTGGAAATTTCAAATAAGGATTTAATTTTTGGAGTGTATTAATGTGATGCAACAAAAGACTGTTGGCACATCAACATTATATGGACTACACCAGGCACATCAACACATTCATCATTTGATTTAATTTGGATTTCCAGTAAAGTTTATTCCGAACTTTAATTAATATGACTTGTATCTGTAATTCTATGATTATTTGGGATTAAATTTGCAATGCCATATGCTCTTTTTTTCTTCTTCATTTTCACTTTATATTCTAGGAAAATAAATTATTTGTTGAACTTTAGAAAGCTTGTTGCTTCTCTCTATTACATATTTAGACCATAGAATCATAATAGTAGAGTAATCTTATTAAATATCCTTGAAAATTGTTTGAATTATTTCATAATAATGGATTCAGACATGGCTGATTTTAATATACATTTTACAGCAGAAAAATGGAAAAGTCAAGGGTCTTAAGTTAGACATGCTACAAAAATAAAATAAGAATGCAGTTGCAGACTCTAAATTTTGCACAGTCAGTGATATTGTTTGTAATATTTTAAGATTTGATTACATTTTTTTGGTAAAGTAAACTTTGTTCCTTGTACGCATATGCTAAATTTTAATGAACTTAGATTTCATGGCAAAGTTTTCTTTGATTAGTACTTCTGTGTGCACATCTTCAAACAGAATTATGTTAAACATAAAACCATTATCACAATATTTCAATGAGTATGTAGCACACAAAAATATTTGTGGTCAAATACAAACATATACAGGGTTCCCATGCTACTGGGAAACTGGGAAAAGTCAGAAGATATAATAGGATTTTTTCCCAACTGGAAAAAGCCCTTTCATTTTGAAAATATTTATGAAGTTCAGGGAAAAACCACATGATGACATAACAAATAAGTGATTGAGTTGTAATTGAACTGATTGTGAGTTAAATGTATTGAATGCTTATCTTTGCTACTTACTTGTTTCCAGGCCAATTTGGTCCAGATGTGCACCTTGAGAATATCTGCAAATTTACTCTTGTCGATGTAGCACTGACTTTGCTTTTTATCCAGGCACCTGACACAAACTTGATCCTACATGGGTTCATATAATGAAAATATTATGTTCAGAGTGAAGAGAGTATGTTAAAAACCCAAAAGCAATATTAGTATAGTGAAAGTGTACTGTGTTGAGCTGATGACATGAATATTTACAGTACGAACTACATAATTAGATTTTAAACATGAGACAAATTTAGCCCTTCTTTTTATACAAAGGCATATCATTTTTAAGGGTTTCTTGTACAAATTTTAAACATTCCTATTGGAAATGGCTCCCTTCATACCAACATAATGCAGTAATTAATTTATTTTTATTGTGTAAATTAAAATGAGTTGCATCTGGATTGATATGAATTTCAATAGTTTCTGTACAATTTTTACTGTGATACATCCTGTGGTTTAGTATATGATCATACGTCTGATTCAGATGTTATGGGTGAACCTCAATATACAGACAGCTTTTGATTTATAAAAGGTGTTTTCTAAGCCAAAATGTTTGCTAATTACATTTATTAAGGGTTATAAGGGACCTTGAAATATCAATTTGATCCAGGAAAAGACTGGAACTTTTTTGTCTAAAACAGAGTGGGAACCCTGTACATACTACAGTGACTCATTTGAGTCATTTCTTAAGAGAGTTTTGCTTATTAAAGTGATGAAAAAGCAGTCTGAAGAGTATGTAAATCACATGACTTAATTGATTTAAGTAATTGTGCATTTACATCAAGACCAAAGAGTTGATTTCATGGATTGAGGTGAAAGTGTAACTTTGTATAAGCGATTAAGGATACATGATTTGCTTGTAAAATTGACAATTTTAGCAAGTTAATATTTTTTTTAGGAGTCTCATTACAGTTTGAAATCACCTATGTTTATAACATTAGGATGTGAGCATATAGTTGAATATTTTCACTTATTTCCCAAGGATTTTGAACTTGAGCTGGCAAACCTGGAGACCATGGAGAAAGACACAGACAAGAAAGCACACCTGCTGATACAGACCCTTTCAGTAAGAATCATCAACAGCTATTGTAATTAGAGTTGTTATTAAAGTTCTTAATCAAAATATATACTCAAACCTACATCAGGGTCACTGTTATTAATGATTCAGTTGTTATAAGAAGTACATTTCAAGCTCCATTACATCAGATAATTGTAGAAACCTCTAATAATCAACCACATGTATTTGAGACAATTCTTCTTACTCTCCAAATTTAGATGCTTAAGATATGTTTGACATTATTCAGTAAAACTTCTTTTATCAGCAATCCGTTTATCACAGTGTTTATAACTGACACTTTATGATGCCTTTTTCCTTCTATAATTCTTTGCAGTTATTTATTTACAAATAATGACTTGAAATCACCTTCAGTAGTTTAATAGCTTTTTTTCAGTGTTGCCATTTTAAATAATTCCTGAATGTTCAGGTGCATGGGGACTATATACATGGTTGCAAAACTGTAAATAAGTATATCTCTTTTGAAATAGGTAAAGTTTAAGTTTTAAATCTTTAAATTTCTCAAATCTAAGGTAAAAAAATAAATAAAATGAACATGTTTAAACCAATTTCACTCTGTTGACCCAGTACTGCAGCACATGAGTGTCACACTCAGCTATTGCATCACACTGAATGTTTCTGCTGATAACATACCACAAACATCTATTGTGAGTGGTAAATACATTTTTTTTTATATGCCCACGATAATTTAGAATAGATTAAGTTTTGATATCTGCCCATCAGTCTGTCCATTACCAATTTTGTTTCTGCTTATTAACTTGAATTGTTCACCAACAGCGCTCAACAAACTTTGTGGATGACTTTCACTTGGGGATAGGGAGAACCCTGCTAATTACAAGTGCAAAAAGCTCAAAGGTCAAGGTCATTGTCACTGAAGAAGAACAGATTGTTTCTGCACAATACCTTGAGTTCTCCACCAGCAGCAGTTATGAATCTTTGTATATAGCTTGAACTTGAGGGTAAGGAATAATCCTATTGATTTTGGATTCAGAAAGGTCACTGTGATGGAATGAAGAAAAGTGGACTCCACACAATAACATCAGTTCTACATCACATACCTTTACCAAACTATGTGGGTGGCTTGCACTTAAAGTAAGGAAGAAATGTTTTGATTTTCGAGCCAAAAGGTCAAAGATCAATATTATCTTGACCAAAGGAATATAGGTGATGCTCTACAGTTGCACATTTTGCATAGGGTTAGAATTTTAAAGAAAAAGAATTTCCCCAGGTCCCCTCAATGGTTATTCTGGCTTTTAAAAAAAAAAGACCTTCTAGTGAATGGAGACAAGATGGCCGCTATCGCTTAACTTGCTTGAAGCAGCTGTTCCGTTTTTTAGTGCCGTTTTCATGATATTTGTGCTTGTTGCCTGTTTTCATCTTCGTTATTGTGTTCATTATGTATTGGCTGTTAAATTTGTATGTGTTTCTTCATCTCCTTGTTTTGGAAACGAGAACAATTTGACTTTTTCTCAGCTGTCTTGCTCCACTGTTTTTGAACAAACCGCCATCACATGATACTCACCAGTCAACCCGTTTATGCAACGATGGACCCTCATTAATTGCTTTAAATGATCACTCCTTGGCTCTCCACACTACATTGTGCTCTAGACTAAATGAACTGGGACTACATTCATCATTACCTAAATGTAAACAGAAGCGAAAAAAGAAATGTTGTTTCAAAGCTGGCCAGCGTAGAACAGGAAGAAGAATCCCAGTTATCTCCCTTATTTCGGCACAACCATTTAAAAAAAATTCGACTGTTAATTTAGATAACCTAATTCAAATCCCTATTAATTCATCAACCTTTGTGTCAACTGTCCAAGAAATACCTCTGCGCATTGCATTATTCAATGCCCAGTCAGTAGGACCACCGGAAAAGCGCACAGAAATAGTTAATTTTATCAACGACCAGAATGTTAACATATTTTTCCTGACAGAAACATGGCTAAAAACATCAGGCGATGAGCCCAAGTGTGCAGATCTAACACCCACTGGTTACTCCATCAAGTCGTTCCCCCGTAATTCTCATGGATGTGGAATTGCTGTCATCACAAAGAACTCCATTGATAAAATGTCTTAACTACACCACAGAATTCAATTTCAGCCACACATCATTTGAACTAGTCCAAACCACACTCACACTGGAGCAAAGGTCAGTCCGTTTTTTCTGCCTATACCGCCCTCCTCCTAGTAGAAAAAACAAGTTTGCTGACTCTCTCTTTTTGGAGCAGTTTCCGAATCTCCTGGACTATGGAAATTCAATAGGTGGCAACCTGATTATTCTTGGAGATTTCAACTTTCACTTTGACTGTCCCGGAAACTCAGATACATCAAAACTCATAAATTTCATTAATGTTTTCAACCTCAAACAGTCAGTTAACCAACCCACCCATAAACATGGTCACAATTTAGACTGGATTCTTCATAGGCCTGGTGATAATATTCTACGTTCCTCCCTGGTATCCCACGAACTTGCATCAGATCACCTCTGCATTATATGCCATCTTGACATATCAGTCCCTAACCCTCCGCCTTTATCTGCTACTAAGAGAAACCTTCGTATAATAAATAGAACTAATGCACAACGTCCAAGCTAACCTAACAACTTGCTTACCTCCTACTGCAGAACAACTCGATAACTGTCTGCATTCATTGCTTGACAAACATGCCCCAGCTACCAAGTGCAGAGTATCAATTCAAAAGTGTTCTCCATGGTATGGCAGTGTTAGGGACCAGCTTTGCACTGCTAAAAGAGACCGCGTAAAGCTGAGATGCTGTGGCTTTCCACCAGACTCACTATTCATAAGCAAATCTATGAAGTCGCTAAGAAGAATGTCACAAATATAGTCCATGCAGCGAAATCAGCACACTACACTACTAAGATCATGGAAAGTTCCAGCTGCAAAGAGCTCTTCGAGATTACTAACAAGCTAATGTCAAGGAACAAATCAACACCACTTCCAACTACCTTCTCTCCAGTCAACCTTCTGGATATGTTTGCAGATTTCTTCCTTGACAAACTACAAACCATTAGAGATAAGCTTGACACCACAATTTCACTGACTCGTCGTCACCATACAGTTGGGATACAGAATTTGAGCGGCAACCATTAGCAGCATTTGAACCTGTCTCTATGGATTTTGTACATACAATCCTGATGAAGAGTGCACCAAAGTCATGTGAACTTGATCTAATTCCAACATCACTGCTGCTTGAGTGCTTAGATCCAGTATTGCCTTCACTAACTGATGTTATTAATACCTCTCTCATCTGGGGAATTTCCATCAATTTTCAAAACTGCCATTGTAAAGCCTCTGTTAAAGAAACCAACAGTAGACCATAACGATTTAAAGAACTACCGCCCAGTTTCTAATCTCCCATTCATATCAAAAATCTTAGAAAAGGTTGTTCTATCCCAGCTTGTATCTCATCTGAATTCAAACAGTCTTTTTAGCAATGTACAATCTGCATATCGCCCTTGCCACACTACTGAAACTACTCCTCTAAAAGTAGTTAATGACATTCTCTCTGCGTTGGATAGCGGAAAGATTACAGTCCTCACCCTCCTTGATTTGTCTGCAGCATTTGACACAATAGACCATGATATATTACTTCACCATCTCGAGCATGTATTTGGCATTCATGATACAGCCTTACTGTGGTTCAAGTCCTACTTGGTCAACAGGACACAAATTGTATCTGCAAATGGAATATACTCCAGACCAGTTGATCTATGTTGTGGTTTTCCACAGGGGTCTGTTCTTGGACCTGTTCTCTTCATTCTGTACACTCAGTCGCTCTCAAGTGTCATACATCATCATCCAGTGTCTCACCAGTTGTATGCTGATGACACCCAAATATACTAATCTAGCCACACAACTGAAGTTGATGCTACCATCCAAAGTGTAGAGAGGTGCATTTCTGATGTGAAATCATGGATGACATGTAACAAGCTACAGATGAATGATGATAAAACTGAGGCCATTCTGATCACAACACAAAGACTTTCTCATTCACATCCTTTACCTCAAACAATAAATATCAGCAGCGCCAACATTAAATTCACACAATCAGTATGAAACCTATGTGTTACTCTGGACAGTACTCTCACATTTCACCAGCATGTCATGAACATATGCAAGGCTGCATATCTTGAGCTGAGACACATCAGCTCAATTTGCAAATATCTTTCAGTTGATGCCGCTAAAACACTTGTGTGTTCATTAGTACTTTCAAGACGGGACTATTGTAACTCAGTTCTGTCTGGTTCATCTCAGTATCTACTCCAGAAACTTAAAAAAGTTCAAAACACAGCTGCTCGGATCATACTTAGAGTACCATGATCAGAGCACACCTCCCTGCTGCTCTGTACCCTACACTGGCTATCCATTTGATCCAGAATCAAACACAGAATTTGTTCTCTGTGCTATGTTTCACTGTTGGACTCTAGTCCAACATACATATCCGACCTTATCCGACCTCAGCCATGTGTACACACCAGCAAGATACTTACGCTCCTCTTCTGACAACTATATACTCATTATTCCCACTATGATAACAAAGTCATATGGACAGTGTTCTTTTGCATACCAGGGCCCAGCAACGTGGAATGAATTGCCCACTGAACTTAGACACAAAGACACAGTGATCACATTCAAGAGGGCTCTCAAAACTCACTTATTTCGGCTGCAAGAACAAACTTAAAGACATTATAATGTTTCCTACCTGAAATATTCTCAGCATGATTTTTTATTTTTTAATGTTTTTCTTATTTCATGGTGTTTGTTTTTGTAATAATATTATTATATTTATTTTATCGTATAGGTGTTGTCTAATGTAAAGCGCTTAGAGCTTCTAAAGATTGGGCGCTATACAAAGTCCTCATTATTATTATTATTATTATTACATCTCAGGTATTGTTCAAAGAACTTTTAAATCCCTTCATTTTGGTGTATAATTGATGGCTGTAATTTGGGTTATAGAGTGCACCGTTTGGCCTTGCTTCAGATCTGCACCTCTCAAAAACGGGTGCTTCCACTTGGTCATTTTTGCTTCCTGAACATCAAAAATAACTTGAAAGAAAAAGAGCCAGTAACTTTTTTACATTTTATTTAATTGGTAATTAATTCATTGCACTTTCTGAAGCTCGTATTGTATAGTCTGGCAAATTAATTTTCGCTATTTTGCTGACTGCTGAAGATAGTGTACTTTAGACTAATTTAGGCTGAATTTTTTAGCACAAGAGAGCAGTCATTTTAGTTAGCTGTGTTTTTAGATCATGCACAATTTCCGCAAGTACAGTATCCAAAGACATTTGAGCAACAGTACTTGAAAGTAACACAGAGGTATACCAACATTCTCTCCACTGTGCATTTTGCAAATGTAAATAACTTCACCTTACACCCATCACTATCTCAGAAGTTCCTAATATCTGTCAAGTGCCACCATAAATAGTTTCAGAGTAGTAATTTTATTTATCAACATAGAGAACAATTAAACATGGGATTAGCATATAATGTCTAATTCAGGATACACATGGTCTCATTCAGGATACACATGGTCTCATTGCATCGTAGAAGGAGACAAAACAGGTTAGAATAGTCCAGATTCCATGTTGATCTGTATGAATAGGGTGGGAAATAAAGTGCCCAGATTAAAAGTGGATAAGTCTTTATGTACACAACAATTCCATTGTTCATACAGTCATCTCTCTTGACATCAAGAATTGTCTTAACAACACTAGCTATAAGTTTGTTATACATGCTAAGGCATAGTAAATAATATTATTGTGATTATATCACTGCATGTAATTATAATAATATACAGCATTTCAAATTGCATTGGGACCAAACACCAGCAATGTAAATATCATTATATACAGCATTTAATATTGACTTGAGACCTAACACCAGCAATGTAAATATCATTATATACAACATTTAATATTGACTTGAGACCTAACACCAGTAATGTAAATATTATATACAGCATTTAATATTGACTTGGGACCTAACACCAGCAATGTAAATATTATTATATACAGCATTTAATATTAACTTGGGACCTAACACCAGCAATGTAAATATCATTATATACAACATTTAATATTGACTTGAGACCTAATACCAGTAATGTAAATATCATTATATACAGCATTTGATATTGTATTGAGACCTAACACAGCAATGTAAATATCATTATATACAACATTTAATACTGACTTGGGACCTAACACCAGTAATATATATCATTATAAACAGCATTTAATATTGACTTGGGACCTAACACCAGCATTGTAAATATCATCATATACAGCATTTAATATTGCATTGGGACCTAACACCAGCAATGTAAATATCATTATATACAGCATTTGATATTGACTTGGGACCTAACACCAGCAATGTAAATATCATTCATATACAGCATTTCAAATTGCATTGGGACCTAACACCAGCAATGTAAATATCATTATATACAGCATTTAATATTGACTTGGGACCTAACACCAGCAATGTAAATATCATCATATACAACATTTAATATTGCAATGGGACCTAACACCAGTAATGTAAATATCATCATATACAACATTTAATATTGACTTGGGACCTAACACCAGCAATGAAAATATCATCATATACAGCATTTAATATTGACTTGGGACCTAACACCAGTAATGTAAATATAGTCGTATACAACATTTAATATTGACTTGGGACCTAACACCAGTAATGTAAATATCATTATATACAGCGTTTAATATTGACTTGGGACCTCACTCCAGCAATGTAAATATTATATACAACATTTAATATTGCAATGGGACCTAACACCAGCAATGTAAATATCATCATATACAACATTTAATATTGACTTGGGACCTAACACCAGCAATGAAAATATCATCATATACAGCATTTAATATTGTACTGAGACCTAACACCAGCAATGTAAATATCATCATATACAACATTTAATATTGACTTGGGACCTAACACCAGTAATGTAAATATAGTCGTATACAACATTTAATATTGACTTGGGACCTAACACCAGCAATGTAAATATCATCATACACAACATTTAATATTGACTTGGGACCTAACACCAGCAATGTAAATATCATCATATACAACATTTAATATTGACTTGGGACCTAACACCAGTAATGTAAATATCATTATATACAGCATTTAATATTGACTTGGGACCTCACACCAGCAATGTAAATATTATATACAACATTTAATATTGCAATGGGACCTAACACCAGCAATGTAAATATCATCATATACAACATTTAATATTGACTTGGGACCTAACACCAGCAATGAAAATATCATCATATACAGCATTTAATATTGTACTGAGACCTAACACCAGCAATGTAAATATCATCATATACAACATTTAATATTGACTTGGGACCTAACACCAGTAATGTAAATATAGTCGTATACAACATTTAATATTGACTTGGGACCTAACACCAGCAATGTAAATATCATCATACACAACATTTAATATTGACTTGGGACCTAACACCAGCAATGTAAATATCATCATATACAACATTTAATATTGACTTGGGACCTAACACCAGCAATGTAAATATCATTCATATACAGCATTTCAAACTGCATTGGGACCTAACACCAGCAATGTAAATATCATTATATACAGCATTTAATATTGACTTGGGACCTAACACCAGCAATGTAAATATCATCATATACAACATTTAATATTGACTTGGGACCTAACACCAGTAATGTAAATATCATTATATACAACATTTAATATTGACTTGGGACCTCACACCAGCAATGTAAATATTATATACAACATTTAATATTGACTTGGGACCTAATACCAGCGATGTAAATATCATTATATACAGCATTTAATATTGACTTGGGACCTAACACCAGCAATGTAAATATCATTATATACAGCATTTAATATTGACTTGGGACCTAACACAAGCAATGGAAATATCATTATATACAGCATTTAATATTGACTTGGGACCTAACACCAGCGATGTAAATATCATTATATACAGCATTTAATATTGACTTGGGACCTAACACCAGCGATGTAAATATCATTATATACAGCATTTAAAATTGCATTGGGACCTAACACCAGCAATGTAAATATCATCATATACAACATTTAATATTGCATTGGGACCTAACACCAGTAATGTAAATATCATCATATACAGCATTTAATATTGTATTGAGACCTAACACCAGCAATGTAAATATCATCATATACAACATTTAATATTGACTTGGGACCTAACACCAGTAATGTAAATATAGTCGTATACAACATTTAATATTGACTTGGGACCTAACACCAGCAATGTAAATATCATCATACACAACATTTAATATTGACTTGGGACCTAACACCAGCAATGTAAATATCATCATACACAACATTTAATATTGACTTGGGACCTAACACCAGCAATGTAAATATCATCATATACAACATCTAATATTGACTTGGGACCTAACACCAGCAATGTAAATATCATCATATACAACATTTAATATTGACTTGGGACCTAACACCAGCAATGTAAATATCATTCATATACAGCATTTCAAACTGCATTGGGACCTAACACCAGCAATGTAAATATCATTATATACAGCATTTAATATTGACTTGGGACCTAACACCAGCAATGTAAATATCATCATATACAACATTTAATATTGACTTGGGACCTAACACCAGCAATGTAAATATCATCATACACAACATTTAATATTGACTTGGGACCTAACACCAGCAATGTAAATATCATCATATACAACATCTAATATTGACTTGGGACCTAACACCAGCAATGTAAATATCATCATATACAACATTTAATATTGACTTGGGACCTAACACCAGCAATGTAAATATCATTATATACAGCGTTTAATATTGACTTGGGACCTAACACCAGCAATGTAAATATCATCATATACAGCATTTAATATTGACTTGGGACCTAACACCAGCAATGTAAATATCATCATATACAACATTTAATATTGACTTGGGACCTAACACCAGCAATGTAAATATCATTCATATACAGCATTTCAAACTGCATTGGGACCTAACACCAGCAATGTAAATATCATTATATACAACATTTAATATTGACTTGGGACCTAACACCAGTAATGTAAATATCATTATATACAGCATTCAAAATTGACTTGGGACCTAACACCAGCAATGTAAATATCATCATATACAACATTTAATATTGCATTGGGACCTAACACCAGTAATGTAAATATCATTATATACAGCATTTAATATTGACTTGGGACCTAACACCAGTAATGTAAATATCATTATATACAGCATTTAATATTGACTTGGGACCTAACACCAGCAATATAAATATCATCATATACAGCATTTAATATTGACTTGGGACCAAACACCAGTAATGTAAATATCATTATGTACAGCATTCAAAATTGCATTGGGACCTAACACCAGCAATGTAAATATCATCATATACAACATTTTAAATTGACTTGGGACCAAACACCAGCAATGTAAATATCATTATATACAGCATTCAAAATTGCATTGGGACCTAACACCAGCAATGTAAATATCATTATATACAGCATTTAATATTGACTTGGGACCTAACACCAGTAATGTAAATATCATTATGTACAGCATTCAAAATTGCATTGGGACCTAACACCAGCAATGTAAATATCATCATATACAACATTTTAAATTGACTTGGGACCTAACACCAGCAATGTAAATATCATCATATACAACATTTTAAATTGACTTGGGACCAAACACCAGCAATGTAAATATCATTATATACAGTATTTAACATTGACTTGGGACCTAACACCAGCAATGTAAATATCATCATATACAACATTCAAAATTGACTTGGGACCTAACACCAATAATGTAAATATCATTATATACAGTATTTAATATGGACTTGGGACCTAACACCAGCAATGTAAATATCATCATATACAACATTTAATATTGACTTGGGATCTAACACCAGTAATGTAAATATCATTATATACAGCATTTAATATTGACTTGGGACCTAACACCAGCAATGTACATATCATCATGTACAGCATTTAATATTGACTTGGGACCTAACACCAGTAATGTAAATATCATTCATATACAGCATTCAAAATTGCATTGGGACCTAACACCAGCAATGTAAATATCATTATATACAACATTTAATACTGACTTGGGACCTAACACCAGTAATGTAAATATCATTCATATACAGCATTCAAAATTGCATTGGGACCTAACACCAGCAATGTAAATATCATTATATACAACATTTAATATTGCATTGGGACCTCACACCAGCAATGTAAATATCATCATATACAGCATTTAATATTGCATTGGGACCTAATACCAGCAATGTAAATATCATTCTATATAGCATTTAATATTGACTTGGGACCTAACACCATCAATGTAAATATCATTATATACAGCATTTAATATTGATTTGGGACCTAACACCAGCAATGTAAATATCATTATATATAGCATTTAATATTGACTTGGGATCTAACACCAGCAATGTAAATATCATCATATACAGCATTTAATATTGCATTGGGACCTAACACCAGCAATGTAAATATCATTATATATAGCATTTAATATTGACTTGGGACCTAACACCAGCAATGTAAATATCATCATATACAACATTTAATATTGACTTGAGACCTAACACCAGCAATGTAAATATCATTATATACAGCATTTGATATTGACATGGGACCTAACACCAGCAATGTAAATATCATTATATATAGCATTTAATATTGACTTAGGACCTAACACCAGCAATGTAAATATCATCATATACAACATTTAATATTGACTTAGGACCTAACACCAGTAATATATATCATCATATACAGCATTTAATATTGTATTGGGACCTAACACCAGCAATGTAAATATCATTATATATAGCATTTAATATTGACTTGGGGCCTAACATCAGAAATGTAAATATTATAACGTAGAGCATCTAAATTTGCTTTGAGGCCTAAAAACAGCAATGTAAATGTTATAAATACATCATTCAAAATTGACTTTGGGCCAAAAACCACCAACATAAATATAGTCAAATACAGCAGTTAAATTTGCCTTCGGGTCTAAAATCAGCATTGTAAATATGATAATATACAACATTTAAATTTGCCTTAGGGTTTAAAACCACAAATGTAATTATTATAATATACAGCAGTTAAATTTGCCCTGGGGCCTAAAACCACAAATGTAACCATTATAATATACAGCAGTTGAATTTGCCTTGGGGCCTAAAACCACAAATCTTATTATTACAATATACAAACAGTTAAATTTGCCTTGGGGCTTAAAACTAAAAATCTAATTATAATATACAGTAGTCAAATTTGCCTTGGGACCTAAAAAAAATATAATTATAAGATATACAACAGTTGAATTTGCCTTGGGGCCTAAAACCACAAATGTAATTATTATAATATACAGAAGTTGAATTTGCCTTGAGGCCTAAAACCACAAATGTAATTATTATAATTTACAGCAGTTAAATTTACCTTGGGACCTAAAACCAGTAGTGCAGATATGAAGACATTCAATATTTAAATATGCCATACACCTAAAACCTGCAATGTCAAAATGATAATATACAAAAGTTAAATTTGCATTATGGCCTAAAATCAGCAGTGTGAACATGATGATACACAGCATTGCAAATTGCCTTGTGGCATAAATCCATCAATATAACTATAATAATATACAGCATTAAAAATTGCCTTGTGGCATAAATCCATCAATATAACTATAATAATATACAGCATTAAAAATTGCCTTGTGGCATAAATCCATCAATATAACTATAATAATATACAGCATTGCAGATTGCATTGTGGCATAAATCCATCAATATAACTATAATAATATACAGCATTGCAAATTGCCTTGTGGCATAAATCCATCAATATAACTATAATAATATACAGCATTGCAGATTGCATTTTGGCATAAATCCATCAATATAACTATAATAATATACAGCATTGCAGATTGCATTGTGGCATAAATCCATCAATATAACTATAATAATATACAGCATTGCAAATTGCCTTGTGGCATAAATCCATCAATATAACTATAATAATATACAGCATTGCAGATTGCCTTGTGGCATAAATCCATCAATATAACTATAATAATATACAGCATTGCAGATTGCCTTGTGGCATAAATCCATCAATATAACTATAATAATATACAGCATTGCAGATTGCCTTGTGGCATAAATCCATCAATATAACTATAATAATATACAGCATTGCAGATTGCCTTGTGGCATAAATCCATCAATATAACTATAATAATATACAGCATTGCAAATTGCATTGTGGCATAAATCCATCAATATAACTATAATAATATACAGCATTGCAAATTGCCTTGTGGCATAAATCCATCAATATAACTATAATAATATACAGCATTGCAGATTGCATTGTGGCATAAATCCATCAATATAACTGTAATAATATACAGCATTGCAGATTGCCTTGTGGCATAAATCCATCAATATAACAATAATAATATGCAGCATTAAAAATTGCCTTGTGGCATAAATCCATCAATATAACTGTAATAATATACAGCATTGCAGATTGCATTGTGGCATAAATCCATCAATATAATTATAATAATATACAGCATTGCAGATTGCCTTGTGGCATAAATCCATCAATATAACTATAATAATATACAGCATTGCAGATTGCATTGTGGCATAAATCTATCAATATAACTATAATAATATACAGCATTGCAGATTGCCTTGTGGCATAAATCCATCAATATAACTATAATAATATACAGCATTGCAAATTGCCTTGTGGCATAAATCCATCAATATAACTATAATAATATATAACTATAATAATATACAGCATTAAAAATTGCATTGTGGCATAAATCCATCAATATAACTATAATAATATACAGCATTACAAATTGCCTTGTGGCATAAATCCATCAGTATAACTATAATAATATACAGCATTGCAAATTGCCTTGTGGCATAATCCATCAATATAACTATAATAATATACAGCATTGCAGATTGCCTTGTGGCATAAATCCATCAATATAACTGTAATAATATACAGCATTGCAGATTGCTTTGTGGCATAAATCCATCAATATAACTATAATAATATACAGCATTGCAGATTGCCTTTTGGCATAAATCCATCAATATAACTATAATAATATATAACTATAATAATATACAGCATTAAAAATTGCATTGTGGCATAAATCCATCAATATAACTATAATAATATACAGCATTGCAAATTGCCTTGTGGCATAAATCCATCAATATAACTATAATAATATACAGCATTGCAGATTGCCTTGTGGCATAAATCCATCAATATAACTATAATAATATACAGCATTGCAGATTGCCTTGTGGCATAAATCCATCAATATAACTATAATAATATACAGCATTAAAAATTGCCTTGTGGCATAAATCCATCAATATAACTACAATAATATACAGCATTGCAAATTGCCTTGTGGCATAAATCCATCAATATAACTATAATAATATACAGCATTGCAAATTGCATTGTGGCATAAATCCATCAATATAACTATAATAATATACAGCATTGCAAATTGCATTGTGGCATAAATCCATCAATATAGCTATAATAATATACAGCATTGCAAATTGCCTTGTGGCATAAATCCATCAATTTTCATCATAGACCTGTTACTTTTTCTCAAAAGGATTTTGCTTTTTGTTTCAATTGTTGCTGTCCTGAAGTCCAGCAGGTTCTAAAAGTTAATTTTGAACACTGGCAATATATTTTGGTTGTTTAAGTTGCTGTACACATGCATAATTATGTAGGTGTTCATTCATTGAGACATGCAAGACACTTAGCAGGCACTAGTAAGGTAATGAATTGGATGATATATGCTGTCAAGCTGAATGAAGAAAGGAACAGTGTCACAGAAGGTATAAAATTTAATAAATAAAAACAAATATGTTGGGAACAGTAGTGGACAATTTTATTGCAAAAAAATTTTTAATTATAAATTACAATATGTTCATTATAATGTAAATCTGGATATAATACCATAGAACTTTGGACTCTATGACCAAAATTTTACCCGTGAGCTTGAATTCACATTCAAATGCATGACAGCATGGGTTGAAAGTCTATTGAAATCTATGACAATCTGAGTTGAAAGTCTATCAGATGTATGACAATCTGGGTTCAAAGTCTATTGAAATCTATGACAATCTGAGTTGAAAGTCTATCAGATGTATGACAATCTGGGTTCAAAGTCTATCAAACATATGACAATCTGAGTTGAAAGTCTATCAAATGTATGACAATCTGAGTTAAAAGAAAACAACACGAAGCTAGTATTGCTCCCTTTTAAAAGCATTAAACAGTTGCATTTTATTGGACATGACTATATTAAGAGAGAGAGAGAGAGAGAGAACAATGGGGGAGTACCTAACATAGACTAAGGGATGTAACTTTTCCAGTATATATGTAAGGATCGGAACACTTTACATCATAAATGTGCACTTATTATGACCTTTAACCTCACTAAGTTTGCCCCAAAAATTAAGCGCACAGTGTAATTATATAATTCAAATGCAATAAAAATAGATAATTTTAAATCTTGCATGTAATGTAAAGTAGATTTACTGTCAACCAAGCAAATTTGATATTGAGTATGCACTCAAGTTTTGGGATTGATGAAGAAAAATAACTTTTAATTGCAATCTTTGTAGCACTTGCTGAAGTTCATGAACAGTCAGGATCAGAGCATGAAAAGGGAGCTTCTTTTATCACAGGCTGTAAGTGTTCACATCATTTATCCTATTTTTCTCTCGTCAGGTCTTACTTTTCTATTCTACAACACACTAGTAGGATCTTTTGCTTTTCTTATATCATGACTTATGAATATGTTGTTGAATGATATTTGACCCTGTCTTATTAATTAGCACACCAGCTTTTTCATGATTTTCATTGTTTGTTGCCTTTACGACATAATGAGATGGTCAACACATTATAAACAGCTGACTTTAAAGATATTAATATGTAATTGTAATATTTTGGAAATATTTCTGTTTTCATAATTCAGGGTATGACAGTTTATTTTAAGAAATACAAGCAACTCAAAATTCAGATTATCTTGATTTCATAAGACTCTAGCCATTGATGTATTCAGTGTTATGATGGATTTTTAGCTTAAACATTTTCATTCCTCTTACTACAGAACTTGTAACAGGTAATTTTACAAGTGAAATGAGAACCAAATGCAGAATGAATGCAAGCAAAATGTTGAGGAATGCAAATGAAATGATGATGTATTTTTAAGAAAACAGATCTCCAGTGCATCATGCAGAATGATGAATGATAAGTGAAAATGGGACAAAACTTGAATGCATTTCACGAATGGATTTGAAGATATACTATTTTGAAGCTGTTGCTAGATTTCCATGGGCAAAGGTCTTTTTGCTTGATAGTCTGAGATCAGGTTCTTTATATTGGCAGACAGTTTTCCATCTATACAAGCTATGACATTGTTCTTGTTGTGGCAGACATTACAAAATGACCACCACTGATGTGAAGGCATCATCATGGGTTGTTTCTATACGTTCTTTATATAAATGAAATGAAATAATGAAATTTGCTGACAAAAAACAGCACAACTATAGTTGTACACTTATTTCAGTTGTGGCTGTATTTTAAATTATAATACAAACAATTCTGTCTTTGCCTTTTATGCATTTGCTATTGCACAATTTGGGGTCCTTAGCAGCTGAGTGATTATCTTACTGAATTCACATCCAAAAAGGTGAGGGTTTGAATCATACAATCAGAAGAGCCTCATTCAGTTACTATGGTTGTCTTTTGGGCAAAGCAAATTGTCTTAGCACTAAATAATGTGCTTGTGTTCTGTGCCATAAAACAAAGACTTACTTATAATAAGAATATAGGAAAGATGGAAAAACTATAGTTCTATCACTTTAGTAATTTCAAAAATGGAAAACTCAACATAGGTAGATGGATCTCCATATTGTTCCAGGGCAGAAATGAAATGAAGTGATGAATGAAAGCAATTATCTGAATGCATATTTGAGTCGATCCACAAAACACAGCAAGATGATAGCTGAAATGCTAATATAAATGGACTGCAGATGGAATGCAGACCTAAATGGAATGAAATGCAGATGAAAAGCAAACATAATTAA
Organism: Sinohyriopsis cumingii; assembly: GCA_028554795.2. Lineage (NCBI taxonomy): Eukaryota > Metazoa > Mollusca > Bivalvia > Unionida > Unionidae > Sinohyriopsis > Sinohyriopsis cumingii. Next base: position 12,521,039 of record CM068830.1, read on the forward strand.
AATACAAACTTGGTAAAATTACCCATTACAAGGTCTTTTGGCTGATTTTGACTTCTAGTTCAAACATTTCTGTCCAGATGTTGCAAATGTTATCATCAGAGAAAGCATTTGAGATAGCTGTATTTGGTTACTGTTGCGTTTTACCCATTGTTCATGTCCTAAAGATGTTTTAACTGAATGTCTTTTAATGTTCTTTTAGTTTTAAGGTATTTCGCTTTATATTTTTCAGGATGAAGTTTCATTCCGCCTGCAGCTGTTTACACTACCTACTCTGAAACTAATTTCAGTTTACAGAGCACTGCAACATTATGTGAGTTCATACATCAGAATGTTTTCACCTCACATTAAAATAACTTTACATTGAGTAAAATAACTTTACATTGAGTAAATACATCAGAATGCTTTTGCCATTCATTTATATAATTTTATCAGTAATTATATCTACACTTTACTTCAAATTTACCATATGGCCTGTACATACTTGCTTATAAGTTGAATCCAGCTGCAAACTGCACAGACCCAGATCTGCCATCACATAATATGCCTGCCTGTCTGGGTCTGTTTTTAGGAGTAATCATAAAAACGATCTTTAGACCTTGATCTGCTGGTGCATTATTTTACATGATATCAGGGTCTATGTTGTTTGCACTTGGACTATTGGTAGTTTTCCCATTCTGGTCCAGTTAAGCATACAACATGTTACTTGAGAATTTTAAAGCTTTACTGTGTATATTCATTCAGATAGTATCAGAAGTAGATTATTGAATGAGTCAGTATATGCTATTACCTACCCTACTAGAAATAACAGCAATGAATTTTTCCCCCTGACCTTTCTGACCTTTGTGACAGACGTGTTGAGTGACTGGATGACAATGGTTCTGTTTAAATGGCCATTAGAGTAAACCCTACCCAATCTACTTCTGAAAAGGGGGAGGGATAGGGACATTGAACTGCAAACTTGACCTTGAGGATTTAACCTTCACTATGATACAATAGATGATGTCAAATTGATACACTTTTGTGTACCACAGTTTAAGTTCTAAAACATAAAATAATCCTCTGAAAATGTTGGCATGTGACCTTGATGTTAAAGAAATGTCCCCCGATGTTGTACAGCATATCTTCTAATTACATTTTATTTAAGTCTCCCAAGTTTTATCCATTTTTATGAAATAACTCTAAGGAGCATAGAGCAGAAGGGAAAATGTGAATGAAACATAAAATATTGACCTTGAAAATGAGACCCCACCCCACACAACGCATCTAGTTATGATACCATATTTCATCCATGTGTATTAAACAGCTTTAATCAATATATATTAAACAGCTCTAACATTTTAGAACAAAAAGAAAAGTGTGAAAGAAAACTTTATGTAAAGTTATGTGTCAGGAATCAAGGCATGCCAAAGCATACCAAACAGGCAGATAGACAAATGGAAATACAACTGCTATTTCACCAGATTTTTTCCAAAATGGGTTAAGACAATAATAATAATAAAAACCTTTATCTAGTATGAAATGTAAATATTTGACAAGTAAAATATTATCTGTCATTTGCTGTTTTTAGTTTAACTGACCATAAGGTGAATTGAGTTTATGGTATGGCCCAATGACTGTCACCTGCTTGTCAACATTTGCTTGTTACCAGTCTAGAGGCCTTGATGGTTTTAATTGAGTTTTGATCAGACTTGGAATAAAAGTTAATCATTGTTGAAGATGAGTTGGATAATGAGTGAGATCCACAACCAGTTTGATGATGAGCAAGATTCAAGCATATTAATGAGGCAGCCTTGCATCTGATTGGTTAAGATTGTAACCACTATAGAGGTAATATTTCTGATTCAATTTTTATCAGACTTGGAATATTTCTTACATCATCAAAATGAGCAAGATCCAGGCACATTGATGAAGTATGCTAATCTTGTTACCATGTTGGAAGCCATTGTTTTGATGTTACTCTTACAAAATATAAACAAATAAATATTGGAAAGTTGCATGCATTTCAGCAGAACAGTATATAAAATTAGCAAAATAAAACACTAAGGTATCAAACAACTAACATTATAAGTTGATAAAATATTTTGGCTATAAAATGAGTTTAGTGAAATGGGCAACTGTCAAGTTACATAAGCAGGTGAGCTATATCAATCACACAAGTAACAGACCCAAGCAGGTGAGCTATATCAATCACACAAGTAACAGACCCAAGCAGGTGAGCTATATCAATCACACAAGTAACAGACCCAAGCAGGTGAGTTATATCAAGCACACAAGTAACAGACACAAGTAGCTGAGCTAGATCAAGCACACAAGTAACAGACACTAGTAGCTGACCTAGATCAAGCACACAAGTAACAGACCCAAGCAGGTGAGATATATCAATCACACAAGTAACAGACCCAAGCAGGTGAGCTAGATCAAGCACACAAGTAACACCCAAGCAGATGAGCTATATCAAGCACACAAGTAACAGACACAAGTAGCTGAGCTAGATCAAGCACACAAGTAACAGACCCAAGCAGATGAGCTAGATCAAGCACACAAGTAACACCCAAGCAGATGAGCTATATCAAGCACACAAGTAACAGACCCAAGCAGGTGAGCTAGATCAAGCACACAAGTAACACCCAAGCAGGTGAGCTATATCAAGCACACAAGTAACAGACCCAAACAGGTGAGCTAGATCAAGCACACAAGTAACACCCAAGCAGAAGAGCTATATCAAGCACACAAGTAACAGACCCAAGCAGGTGAGCTATATCAAGCACACAAGTAACACCCAAGCAGGTGAGCTATATCAAGCACACAAGTAACAGACCCAAACAGGTGAGCTAGATCAAGCACACAAGTAACACCCAAGCAGATGAGCTATATCAAGCACACAAGTAACACCCAAGCAGATGAGCTATATCAAGCACACAAGTAACAGACCCAAGCAGGTGAGCTATATCAAGCACACAAGTAACAGACACTAGTAGCTGAGCTAGATCAAGCACACAAGTAACAGACCGAAGCATTTGAGCTATATCAAGCACACAAGTAACAGACACTAGTAGCTGAGCTAGATCAAGCACACAAGTAACAGACCCAAGCAGATGAGCTATATCAAGCACACAAGGAACAGACCCAAACAGGTGAGCTAGATCAAGCACACAAGTAACACCCAAGCAGATGAGCTATATCAAGCACACAAGTAACAGACACAAGTAGCTGAGCTATATCAAGCACACAAGTAACAGACCCAAGTAGGTAAGCTATATCAAGCACACAAGTAACAGACACAAGTAGCTGAGCTATATCAAGCACACAAGTAACAGACCCAAGTAGGTAAGCTATATCAAGCACACAAGTAACAGACCCAAACTAAGGCAGAGTACTTTACTCAAAGGTGTTGAAACAGCCTGTTGATGCTGAGGTTTAAACTCACAATCCTATGGCAACAAGTTGGACGTACAAATAACTTTGATATTCCTTACCTCTGACTTCATATAATAGCAATTTAAGCATCAGTTGTAGTGGTTAATGGTATGATTGGATTTGGGACAATATACTTTTAAGCTGTTGTAATAGAAAATTGACTTGTTTCAGTGATGCAGGCTTTTATGCCTCCATAAGAATGTATTGCTGCTGATTTGTGTAGTGGAAGAGGGACTTGGCTTTAACCTTGAACACACTAATAAATTCTTATAACCTTCCACCCATTTCTTGTAATTTATATTACACACATCTAAATATACAATACCTTTCAGCAAAACCAGGTAGATGCCAGTAGTACCGGCACATTGGATCAAACAATACAAAGGTTACGAGATAAATTAAAGATGGATCTCCAAACATTCCGAAAATGTTTCAGTGGCACAGACTTGGTAACCTGGATCATCAGCAATCAAGAAATGTTCCAGGACTTTGGTATTACGCTTCTGTGTTTTTCTCACCTTTATCTCTGCATACTTGGCAATGAAAATCTGTATTAAATTTCATGTCCCATATTCTGATAAAGTATTTGAGCATGAAACTCAAAATTCAAGTTTATTTATGGTACTAAAGGTATATCTGTGTCATTATCGCCCTGACCAGATGTACAGAGGTTGGGCATTTAGTGATAATTATTTCTATCTGTCTATGTGTTCATCCATCCTTCTTGAGATGAAGAGGTTTCCACAGCATAACTTTGGTTTCTTGTGGGGGGTTTTCCCCACCAGCCTCATATGTGCCATACCCATGGGCAGGGACAGAAGCCTGTTGATCTAGGGCTGTTAGGTTCAAGATTACAGCCAATGGAGCTGAAATGCAAATTTCTTCTGCATGATAATTCAAGTTTCCTTTGCCTAAGCTTCATTTGACTTCATTGGTTGGAAAAATGTGGGCAGGAGCAACTCCATATTGACTCCGAGGATGAGATGTAAAAGGTCATGGTCACTGGAGCTGACATTACACTTTTATTTGCTTCTGTTTGATAAGTCAAGTTTCCTGGATCCTGTTTTCATCAGGCTTCATAGGTTGTCTACCACTGGGCAAAGGCACCTCACTATTGATTCTTTTGTCTAGAGGTTAAGGTCACCAGAGCTAAAACTGTTAATTTGGGTTCTACATGATAAGTCCACTTTTCTCATTTCCCACACTCATTTTATAGCAACTGCATTGCAGTCAAGAGCAGCTCTTTGTTGAGTCTGCAGGCAGTAGATCAGAAGTAAATTTAAACTTATCTTAACTTTAAATTTCTGTCAGGGGGATCAGCCAATCTTCCAATGGCTCTTTTTGAAATTAGTGTGCAAAGAGGAGAATAATGATTTGAAAACTGTAATAGCCTTACAATTACAGTTTCATTCAAAATGAAGTTACAAACCATCATAACTGTCTTATTTGGAGCTTTAGTTCTTGATTTGTGTTCCAGAACTGACACTATCAAAGTGTTAGTTTGTTATTTGTTTTCCAGAACTGACACTATCAGAGTGTTAGTTCCTTAATTGAATTCCAGGACTGACACTGTCAAAGTGTTAGTTCGTTAGTTTTGTTCCAGGACTGATGCTATCAAACTGTTAGTTCCTTAGTTGTGTTCCAGGACTGTCACTATGAAAGTGTTAGTTCGTTAGTTGTGTTCCAGGACTGAGACTATGAAAGTGTTAATTCCTTAGTTGTATTCCAGGACTGACACTATCAAAGTGTTAGTTCCTTAGTTGTGTTCCAGAACCGACACTGTCAGATTGTTAGTTCGTTAGTTATGTTCCAGAACTGACACTATGAAAGTGTTAGTTCGTTAGTTGTGTTCCAGAACTGACACTGTGTGAGTGTGTTTGTGATTGGACTTTTTAACGTAGCTTTAACAATTTTTCAGTAATATCGCTATGACGTCTGCAGTGTGGCAGTTTATAGTGATGTCTAGCACTGGGGCATCATGCCGCAGACATGTAGCATGATGTCCCACCCAGTCACATTATCCTGACACCAGGCCTACCAGTCCTAACACTAACCTCTTAATGCAGAGTGCCAAGCAAGGCAGCTGTTAATACCATTTTTGTAAGTCTTTGATATGACTCGACTGGGGATCGAAACCCATGACCTCCCGCATCCGAGGTGGACGCTCTAACCACTAGGCTACCGATGCAGTTCAGAACCGACACTATGAAAGTGTTAGTTTGTTAGCTGTGTTCCAAAACTGACACTATCAAAGTGTTAGTTCCTTAGTTGTGTTCCAAAACTGACACTATCAAAGTGTTAGTTTGTTGGTTGTGTTCCAGAACTGACACTATCAAAGTGTTAGTTCCTTAGTTGTGTTCCAGAACTGACACTCTGAAAGTGTTAGTTCATTAGTTGTGTTCCAAAATTGACACTCTGAAAGTGTTAGTTCATTAGTTGTGTTCCAAAACTGACACTATCAAAGTGTTAGTTCCTTTGTTGTGTTCCAAAACTGACACTATCAAAGTGTTAGTTTTTTAGTTGTGTTCCAAAACTGACACTATCAAAGTGTTAGTTTGTTGGTTGTGTTCCAGAACTGACAATATCAAAGTGTTAGTTCATTAGTTGTGTTCCAAAACCGACACTATCAAAGTGTTAGTTCCTTAGTTGTGTTTCATGACTGACACTATCGAAGTGTTAGTTCCTTAGTTGTGTTCCAAAACTGATACTATCAAAGTGTTGGTTCATTCATTAGAATCTTGGTTGGCTGATATAGGCACGATTTATTGTTTGTTTAAATTGCTTCAGAGTTGATAGATTATTGCTGATCATGCAAATCTTTGTTTAAGCCCATTAATGTATAAATACCTACAGTTTAATGCATTCATTAATAGAGAGCATCTGAAACAGGGAAACAATGACATAGTTTACATTTAGAATTAAAATCCTACCACTACTAATTGTTACCTCCCTTACACAACTGCCTCTTATATCCAGACAGTGTCAGATTTTAACAATTGTCATTTTTTACTCAAATATTACCTTCCTTAAACAGCCATCTCTAGTATGTAGACAGAATTCTTCCATCTTAAGGTTCCTGGTATTTTTGCACTGTAGTACAGTGAAACCTGCATCTGCTGACATGTCCATATATAGCAGACACCTGCCCATAATGGACATTTAGGAGATCCACATTGAACATTTCCTTATATATTTTTGTTCCTTAAATAACTGAAAATTTCGTTATATATTTATGTTCCTTCAATAGTGGACAACCATCATACATGACCATGGATACTATTTCCTGGACAAGAAAACCTCTATATATAAACATACTAAGAATTCACAGATTTGTCTCTGTTTACCTCACCAAAAACACTGTGTTTTTAAGTTCATTGTAGTCCAGCATGTTTTGACATATAGTTACTTGGCAGACAATGTTAGCTGCCTGCTAATTCCATATAGTGTAGTGTCATCTATGTGGATAATTTTATTTGGGAGCTCAATATACAATGGATTATAATTTTGTGCCCACATAGAGGCATACCTTGATTCATCAGGTTTGAGATATAATAACGTTTTATTCTATTACACCATTCCTAAATATAAAGGAGACCTGTCTATAATGGACAAATTTGTCTTTTCTGCTGAGAGTCATTTATAGATAGTTTTACCATATGAGTATACCTTCAGCATTTGCCTCGCAAGTTTTACTTCGAAATTGGTGGGGTATGTTTCTTTAGTACTGTTACATAGTTGCTTTAGCATTGGGGTATGCCTTCAGTACTGTAACATAATTAGTCTCATGAGGATTGGTATATGATATGTGCCTTTAGAACTGTTACCTAGTTGGTCTCATAAGTATTGGCACATGGTATATACCAGCAGTATTATTACCTAATTAGTTGTAAAGCTGTCAACAAGTGACCACCCTGGTAATAAAATGGAAAACCAGATATCCATTAAAAAATATTTTTTATAAAAATCTTTCCAAGTTTAGATCAAAGACATCAGGAGTGAGCAAGAAACAGAATAATGGTTACAGTTTGAGGCTTTTATTGTGTGACTATTGGCTGCTGCACATTTATCTATTATTTGACCTTTGTCTAATTTCCTTATTTTCTATATATAGGAACTGTCCATGAAACAGTTCCAAGAAAATGGAAGGGTTTCTTGAATGTGAAACCATGTGTCACAGATTCATTTTATTTTGATACACACCTGTAGTGAACCATTCTAAACTGAAAAATGGCACCAGATATTAAGAGAAACAGGCCTTATCAGTGTGACTCAGAATGTTAAATGACTGAAAAATGTTCGAGGAGAGGGACTTTATTAAACTTAAAAGCATGTCGCATCTGGAAAAGGACAAATCAATAGCACTTTAAAAATTTTGACAGGAATTCATCAGTGAATTAATAAAGCATTCATCAAAATTTTGTGGATTTCATGACCATTCAGTGAAAGTTAGACATGTAGACTAGTTAAAATGAGTGTTATGCCTAAATAATGTATCTGTTTGTTTTTTGTATATATTTTTGTACTAACTACTAATCAACATGGATTAAGCCAGTTTGTGACAAAAATTTAAACTGCAGGTCCAGGTAAGGAGCAAAAATAAATGTAAATTTTTCATAGTTTTCTGTAATTATGGCATGTAATTTATAGATTGCTCTTTTTATGCTCAGATTAAGCTTTTTTGCTACTTATATTAGTAATAATTATGCTTATATCTCACTTGGGGCTTGGCATGTATGAACATACAAAAAAGCATTTCAGGTTCACATTTAAAACAATTCTCTTTAATCAGGTACCCAGATAACTGATCCAGAAGAAGTTTCATAAAATTTTGACGGCTTTAGTTAATTGTCCTGAGTATTGTACATGGTTTATGTCTTCAGTAATGTTGCCTAGTTAATCTCATTAGTATTCATAAATGGTAAGGGCTATTACATTCATAAATCTCATGGCTATTGGTATAAGGTATATGCCTTCAGTACTGTTACCTATTTGGTCTCATGAGGATTGGTATGCCAATTTGCCTTCAGTACTCTTACCTATTTGGTCTCATGAGTATTGATACACAGTATATACCTTCAGTACTCTTACCTATTAGGTCTCGGGGTCCCGAGTGCTCACCGTTACAGATCACTGCCATCTCACCTTTGTCTGCATGGGTTTGAGTCTTGGGTTTGGACAATGCGGGTATGTGAGAAAGCTTGCCAGTAGCTTCTCGTGGGTTGGTGGTTCTCTCCGTGGTTTTCCTGGGTTGTTTTTCCATTTATACTGGCTGCCATATATAACCTACCTTGTGCTGAAAAATGTCGTTAAACCCTACAACAACAACAACAGCCTATTTGGTCTTGTGAGTATTGGTGCATAGTATATTCCTTCAGTACTGTTACCTATTTGGTCTCATGAGAATTGGTACACAATATATGCCTTCAGTACGCTGACCTATTGGTCTCATGAGGATTGGTACACAGTATATGCCTTCAGTACTGTTACCTGTTGGGTCCCATGAGGATTGGTATATGGTATTGGCTTTAATTAGTGATACATAATTAGTCTAATTAAGATTGGTACATGGTATTGGCTTTAATTAGTGATACATAATTAGTCTAATTAAGATTGGTACGTGGTATTGGCTTTAAGTAGTAATACATAATTAGTCTAATTAAGATTGGTACATGGTATGTACCTTCAGCATACATGTGACAAAACAGAGAAGTCAGCTTAGGCCAGATGAAGAGATTTGCAAAATTTGGTCAGTACAGTAAGACAGGTGGTCTCCCATAAGAGGTGTGTGAAAATGGACTGGTTTACAGGGTCAAGAGTTGCCATTGTTGAAGAAGAAAAAACACACATACTCACTGTACATGTATCATATCCTTTATTCATAAATCTTGTTAAATATTGCATGCATTCCTCTCAAAATAACTTTATATAATAGCATTGCTGTTAGTTTACAAGTTGGATTTAAGTGAGTGCAGAAATAATCTGACTCAAATATAGGATAACTTCATCAGTTGCACTAATCAAGAATTTTATTTTGGATTGTATAAGATGAAAAACATTTTAGTTCCTCACAGTTTCAGATAATAGTACTAAAGGCATATATCATATACCAATCCTCATGACACTAGATAACAGTACTGCAGGCATATATCATGAAGGTAATAGTACTGAAGGCATATATCATATAACAATCTGTCATGAGACTAACTAGGTAACACTACTGAAGGCATATATAACAATCCCTCATGAGACTAACTAGGTAATAGTACTGAAGGCATATATCATATAACAATCCCTCATGAGACTAACTTGGTAAAAGTACCGAAGGCATATATCACATATCAGTCCCTCATGAGACTAACCAGGTAACAATACTGAAGGCATATATCATATAACGATCCGTCATCAAAACTGTTGTTAAATGTTGTTAAATCGTACAACAACAACAACATGAGACTAAATAATCTGTCATGAGACTAACCAGGTAACAGTACCAAAGGCATATGTCATATATCAATCCCTCATGAGACTTAGACCAGGTAACAGTACTGAAGGCATATATCATATATCAGTCCCTCATGAGACTAACCAGGTAACAATACTGAAGGCATATCTCATATAACAATCCCTCATGAGACTAGCCAGGTAACAGTACCAAAGGCATATGTCATATATCAATCCCTCATGAGACTAACCAGGTAACAATACTGAAGGCATATATCATATAACAATCCCTCATGAGACTAACTTGGTAACATAACTAAAGGCATATGTAACAATCCCTCATGAGACTAACCAGGTAACAGTACTGAAGGCATATATCATAACAATCCCTCATGAGACTAACCAGGTAACAGTACTGAAGGCATATATCATAACAATCCCTCATGAGACTAACCAGGTAGCAGTACTGAAGGCGTATATCATAACAATCCCTCATGAAAAATGTTGTTAAATGTTGTTAAATCATACAACAACAACAACAACAAAATATTGTCTACAGTTTTAATAAAGAAAATTATATTTACAAAATTGAATATGTAAATCATTGCCAGTTTATAACCAGCGATACGTCTATTGTAATTTCAGATCCCTATTTTGAAGAGTCGGGGATTGTTTTTACCAGAGAAGTTGGTTACTACATAGCTCAGAGACTTGTGGACTTGGGGCTGGTTACAGATGTTGAAGGAGCAGGTTTAGATAGCAGTGCAGGTGTGTGTGAAAATTTAAGATATTTTCAAGACTTTTTAGTCATTTTAAAATTTTTCAAATCAATAACAAGATTTTTTTATATGGCTGGGCATATGGGTCAGTTTGTGTGCAGGTTATGCACTTTTTAAAGTTTTACTTATTCAGTGTGAGGGGTCAGCTTGTAAGTGAACAGGTTTTATATGCGAGTTTATACAGTAATCAATTCCTGCATATAACTTGCCATTATTCTGTCTTTATACTAAAATCTTTTAGTAACATTATTCTACAGGAAACTCTTCTCCATATTATAATTGCTTTTTGTGGTAGATAATAACTCTCGTTTATAGAAAAGACATTCTGTTCCAAATTATAGTTCCCATCTTCTGACACTTACTAACTTTGTTTTCTATAGCCATTGACAAGTTTTTCAAAATATGTTTTGGTTCTCTACATTCTGAAAATAGCTTGATGTACCATGTTTTAGACAAGTCAGACTTCTTTCTGACATTGTTTCCCTATTATGCAGTGTCAGCAATAAGCAGAAGCAAATGTTCAATAAAATGAGGAATGTCAATGCATATTGGAAAGGTGATCTTGCATCTGATAGGCACTCCGGTGACTTCATGACCAGAGCATATTAGTAAGGGGATCATGCATCTAATAGGCCAAGCCTGTCAACACTCTGGTGAATTCATGACCAGAGCATATTAGTAAGGTGATCTTGCATCTGATAGGCCAAGCCTGTCAGCACTCTGGTGACTTCATGACCAGAGCTTATTAGTAAGGTGATCTTGCATCTGATAGTCCAGGCCTGTCAACACTCTGGTGACTCTATGACCAGAGAATATTATTAAGGTGATCTTGCATGTGATAGGCCAAGCATGTCAACACTCTGGTGATTTCATGACCAGAGCATATTAGTAAGGTGATCTTGCATCTGATAGTCCAGGCCTGTCAACACTCTGGTAACTCCATGACCAGAGCATATTATTACAGTGATCTTGCATCTGATAGGCTAGGCCTCTCAGCACTCTGGTGACTTGATGACCAGGTTATAGTCAGAGTTGTTAAATATTCTTATATCATCAAGATGAGCTCAATTATGAGCAAGATCTACACATATTTATGAGGTAATCTTGAATCTGACAGACTGAGCTGGTTACAATTCTGGAGACTGAATTTACGTTGGACTTTGCTAAGACTTGGCAAAGAAGCTTTTATCATTATGGTTTTAGATGGGATTTATTATTATGTGAGATCTGCCCTTATTAATGATGTTATCTTGCATCTGATTTATGGAACTTGTTACTTCTGTAGAGACTATTTGCATCTGAGTTCCATAAAAATTGGTAAGTATCTTTATAACATCAAAATTATTGACAAGTTCAGTTATGTGCTTGGACTTTGCATATTAAATATGCCTTTATCTTTGGAAAGAATGTTTTTCAGACTGTGGTAAAATAGGTAAAATCTGTATATCAATGTTGGAGATAGCTTACATGGGGTTGAGTTCTTACAGTGCTCTAAATGTCTGTTTATTGAAATTGTCAGCCTTTTTGTAAGCCATTTGAGTGATATCAGGATGAAATGGACCTCTTGTTTTGCTTCAGCTTTAAAAAAGTCAGCACCAATCTTTCAGCCGATTTATTTGTAGTTATTTAGGTTCAAAATTCCAAGGAATTTCTTCTATATAAGTCCAGATTGGGGACTTGGTCCCACTATCTAACCCATATTATGTAACATCCTGAATTAAGTCATGCAACTTTTAAAATATAATAGGACAGTGCTGAAGGCCATAGATAATGGGATAAAGGGATACTAGATTTGGCTTATTGATATGGTAAACTACTAGTACTTTTTATTTGCAGGTAGGAGTCGCACAGCCAGTTTTATGTCCAGCTTGGAGTTTCCCCATCTAACCATCTTCAGCCAGCTGCAGCATGGGACCATGGACATAAGTGATGAAGAAAATACCCCCAGAGGTTCTCCCACTGCCACACACATGTTGCACAGGTCTTTATCTAGGGCAACCCCAGTCAGGCCTTTTCATCAATCAGGGAGGTCTTCCATGATGACCAAAACGCTAATCAATCCTCTGTCAAATGCACAAAGTTTGGCCTCAATCAACATTGGAAACACAAGTGCAAAACCTTCCAAGACAGTCCAGTCATCACCTTCATACAATGGTTGTGATAAAATATCAGCAACAGATACAAGTTCTCAGAAAATAGCCTCTGAGAAAGGGGTTGTGAGAACAGATTCAGATAAGATGTCCGAGAAGACAGATTCAGAACCAGGTTTTCAGAGAGCCATAGCTTCAGACATAGCTTCCCAGAACAACTCCAGATTAGATAAAGGTTCCCAGATATCAGAACCTGGTAATAATTTAGAAAAACCACCAGTTTCATGTAATTATTCTGAGAATATGTCAAGTTCAGACACAATGACTCCAAAAGTGTCTACCTCAGAATGTTGCTCACAGAAATCCATACCTTCAGAAAAGAATTCTCCACAAATAGTAACAAACCAATTGTCAGTCTGTAGTGTAAATAAAGTTCACACTAGCGACCTTAATATTGCATCTGTTGTTACATATGATTGCACAGATGGAGGGCCTAAGCTATCAGATCTCTGCGAGTCCAGTGTTTGTTTTCAACACTTACCTTCATCTGCATCAGACCTCTCCAAGCCTACCTCTGATATTGCTTTAACCACAGGAAGCGATGAGTCATTTTCCAAAACGACTGAGATGAGTGATAACAGAGCCTCAGAAGTATCAGCATCTAATTTTACTGAGATTTCTGCATTTCAAGCTGACCAAATTGCATCTTCCACTGAATGTATCATTATAGACCAATCTAACTTCTACAAGGATAATGAAAATAATAATGGAGCAAAAATTGATAGCCATGAAGATTTTGAAAGTTTGCCCCCTTGTCCTCTGGATTCACTAGCCAAACACTGTCTAGAAACACCATTTTCCACTGAAACTTGTGACAAACAGCCTGAGGGAAGTGCCCTTACCATCCATAGCATACCTCAAGAGCGAAATCAAAACAGTAATCTTGATCTAAATAAAGAGCAACAAGAAAATGAGGCACTGCTGAGGAACAATAACTCTTCTGTTACTAATGGCATTCATCAAAACTCAGTAACATCTGAAAATTCTGTAACTGATGAATCAGGGAACATATCATTTCAGGTCATGCCAGGTTTAGTTAGTAGTAGTAAAGATATTCAAGAAGAGGTAAAACAGGATTCAGACACTAGTACCTTTACAGTCACAAGTCAAGTTGATGAAGCTAAAAAACTTGTGGAAACCCAAAACAGTATCGATGATTCTGTTGGGTCCTTGGATGTTATTAGAACGGAGGTTATAGCAAATGCTGCTGAAGCACTTTCAGACACTCAAATGCCAAATAATTATGTGGAAAATGACCCATATCAAAGACAAACGCCTTTATCAATCAGGTCAGGTCTGTCTTCAGCATCAGTTCAGATGCTCTTTATTGACAGCAGTGAAAAGTTTTACTATGTCACCCCACTCACCAATGATCAAGCCATCATGGAATTTGGTTACCATATGAGCCAGGAACTATGGCAGCTAATTGAAAACTGCTTTAGTAGAAAGATTACTGAGGAATATATACTTAAGATTTTATATGGTCGCCAAAGGCAAGACATTTCAGCTCGAGATTTTATAAGGAGTCTACCTTCAGACCTTGTAGAGAGCATTATGCATCCAAAGGTAAATTCACCAAATTCATGTGTGAACAGCTAAATTATTGAATTTAATTGAATTATAATTGTAACTGTTTGCCATTAGAATCGTTTCAGTTAACAAAAAGGCAGCACAAAAGATAATGTGAAATCTAATGGGTTGCTTTATTACACCCAATACCACCCCTGTATGTAATGATGGTGATGGATATATAGCTATCACCATATCTGTCTGTGTAACTCTCAGACAAGGTATGTAACTAAACTTTGATACATGTGTATAGCATCAGTAGTTTATAAATAAGAGTCTGGACCATATTGTTGCCATTAGACTTTTCAGTATTTTTTCTTATCGCTGATTGACAAGATAGTTTTGCTGATAGAGAACAGTTCAAAAACGTGGCGTATATTGGTCATTGATGTAAAATCATATAAATAACGCCATAAATATGTAATATTTTAGCAATTACAGAATTTTTGTGAGAAGAACTCATTTTCTTTTTTAAATCAAAAAGATACTTTATGCAGATTAGATATAATTTGTATTACTCATTATAAAATCTGTTACAAGATTTTTTTCTTCCTATAAATAATATGAATATAATTTCAATTGTTTTAAATTTAGTATGTGATAAATAAATTGTACTTATATTTGTTTAGTTCTGTGTATAAATAGAAAAAACTCAATTCATTACTAGGTATGTTGTTTGGAACCAATCTGGTCATAAAGATTCACCTATTAGAAATCTAGGGTCTCTGCATTTTTAATAAAAGTTTACAAGTATTTACCATCTAATGAAGTTTTCCCATGCTAATAGGGAGGGATATAGCTATCAGTATCTCTCCATTGGTCTGTCCACAAACATGTTTGTTTCTGTAGCATAAACTCACACCATTCAAGGTATATCTTTAAAACTTGGTATACAAATTAGACTAGATGTCCAGATTGCTATTCTTTATTCTTCAGTTTCAATAGTTATTATGCTTTTGTCCAGTTTTCAACCAATCCATTTTTCCATTATCCATACTTTTGTGTCCCGGTCAAAACTAAAACGCCATTTTGATCTCTCTATGAAACTTGGTCCATATAAACAAGTAATATTTTGCTTTCACAGTTCTTTGGTTTGAATATTTTTAAACATTTTTATCTATTTATCCATCAAAACATCCACACATTCTTTTATGGAGCCTACCTCCAAAACTTTAAGGTGTGTATTTTCACAGTTCTTCAGTCCATCCATTTCCACTCTTTCATTTCTGGGACAAAACTATGAAACATTTAAGATATTTCTAAGAAATTGGCATACCTATTAGTACTTGTGGAATAGATGTGCCTTTTGCTATTTTCAGTTCTCGAGTTACATTACTTTTAATGTTTTCATCATTTTGTCCACCCATTCAGTATCCACACTTTAGTTTACAGGACAAAACTAAAAGAGCTAATTTAAGACATCTTTTAACAGATTAACCCCTCAAGGTTTTTGTTGTTTTTTGTCTGAAATTCAAGTAGGAAACACATTTTGAGAGCTATTTCTGAATACATCCGAAAACACCAACTTCCAGGTGATCATCCAATAACATACTGCCTAGTTGTGTTACAAACATCATTTTTCATTGGTTATTTGGCTCGCGCATGAGCAGAAGGGTAAACGTTGGATTTTTTTATTTTTTTTTAAATTTTCTAAACAGAGCCATTATTTTTGTTTCGAGCCCACTCTTTATTCCAAATGCCCATCTTATCCTACTTTTTGCAAAGGTTCATCTGTCTGTTTGTAGTTCATACCGGTTTGCCTTAGATCTGAGACCAAAAAGTCTAAAATCTGGACACAAAATCGGATTCCGACCACGAGCAAATTTTGGGTAGAAAAAAATCGGGTCCAAAAAATGAGGTTTTTCCCTCTGTATTTTGTAGTCCAACTTTAAATTCCAGATTATTTGGTATCATTGTAGAGCTACATCAGTCTACCTTTCTATAATACTACCCACTTTAGTGTATCTTACATGACCTCGATGCTACAGAGCTTGGCAGAAGGCTACTAATTCCTGCCACGTTAACTCGTCGCCAGGGGTTAATGTGTTAAATCTCATTGAACTCATTATGTAGATGTGAATTTGGTTATTCTCAGTTCTTGAGTTTCAGTATTTTCACCTATTTGACAGTTCATGCTACCTTCACACTTTGGTTTCCAGAGCACAAGTTCAAAACTAAATATGAATCTTTGTACACATATTAAACTAGTGGTCCAGATTTGATATTTGCTATTAATAATTCTTCAGTTTCAATAATTTTAATGTTTTTATTTGTTTGTCCATCCATATATCCATTACCCACACTTGGTTTCCAGGGCAAAACTGAGGAACCATTTCAGATAGCTCTGTAAAATTTAGTCAGATGTTAGGTTTTTACTGTACAGTTGTTAGGTTTTTACTGTACAGTTGTTAGGTTTTTACTGTATAGATGTTAGGTTTTTACTGTACAGTTGTTAAGTTTTTACTGTACAGATGTTAGGTTTTTACTGTACAGATGTTAGGTTTTTAGTGTACTAATGTTAAGTTTTTACTGTACAGATGTTAATGTTTTTAGTGTACAGATGTTAGGTTTTTACTGTATAGATGTTACGTTTTTACTGTACAGATGTCAGGTTTTTACTGTACAGATGTTAGGTTTTTACTGTACAGATCCAGATAATCTGTCATATAATGTGTTTGCAGATCTGGGTCATTTGGACTAATCAGTAAAACAAACAAGATAGACCTTGATATGCCAGCACATTATATGAAGGCAGATCAGGGTCTTTATTGTTTTTTTCTCAGTTGGACTTGACTTAAACATGAGTAGATATGGTAAATTGTAAAATTAGTAAAAATAATAAAACCTCAATGTATTACTGGGCATGTTGTTTGGGGTCAGTGTAATCATACAGAATTACCTTTCAAAAGTCAAGGCTCTCAGTTTGTGTAAATTAAATTAAAAATCGACTTTGTACTACTTAAATGTTTTCACATGCAGTTTGTGATATAATTCATAATTTTATGGGTTCTTTTATTCCTACATTTTACTCTGAGACTACTGTGATATCCTCCATTTCTCCATCCATCTGTCCACAACTCTTCCTAAACCACAGGGTGGAAATTTCACTAAACTTTATACATCATAAAGTGAATTGTACTTTTTGTGATACTCTAATGGGGTTCATAGGAGGGATTGAAAGGTCAGTAATATACAAATTGCACAGTTACATCTCTGAATAATCTTAGGAAACTTGAAACAATAGCACAAGAATACATAATATATGTAATTGGTCTTGGGTAATGACTGCCAGATTAAGGATGGGTGGTAGGTAATGGGTGGGTGGGAATATATAATAATAAAAAGTATGGGATTTCCTGCCACGGGGAGCCTTGAAAGTCACTAAAACTTTTTTGGTCCACTTACTTGGATAGGTCTGCATTGTACTATTGGTATTATGCAGCTCTTCATATAAATACAAATATTTTTCTGCTCATGTGTAATGTTTTTTGTACCAATTTTAGTACTTTAATCTGAAATTAGAAGAAGAATAAAATTATGGTTACACTGTGTGAAAACCATACTATTGTTGCTTATTATAATCACAGTTCTGTTTTAGTGAAACTGAAATCAGTGGCACACTGTTTGTTTGTTCTTTTTAAGAATTTTCGTACCTTTTCCTTATGCCTAAAATCAGAGAGAGAGACATTGTCATTCATGACCAAACTGTACCAGCCTAAATACTGGGTGAGTGTGTTTTAATTCAGAATGCTTATTTGACTATTTTTACTATTTCCTGTGCTAAAACAATAAAGTTTTATGGTTTTTTTTAGGTTAACGATCACATTTCCCTGAAGCATGTTACTATGCTTAGTCAGTAGTATTAAAACAAATTCACAGGTGCCAAATAATGAATTTTATTGGGGTATGTTTGCTTCGATTTTGTATTCATGTATATACATATTATGAATATGTTTGTTATTACAAGGTGCATAGTAGGGTAATTGAAAATTGTTATTGAACCTTTTCTATTTGTCATTTATTTGCTGTATAGAATTATCAATTTGACATTTTATATGGATGATGTAAAATTGTGAAAATGAAAATGTAAATAGATATTTTTGGGGGTGTTGTATACATTTTGTGTAAGTGCAAAAGGTGTGCAATACCTTTTAGTGCTTAGAAATGGATTTGATAACAGGGTATCTTGGTTCAGATTTTTTTATATATTTATGTACATGGTATGGGGGTAGTGTTTCAACAAGTTAAAATGCCATAAAGTTTGTAATTTTCAGAAAATGAGAATTTAACCAGTGATGCCCCTTTTTATTAAATTTGTCGTAATTTATTGCTTAATGTTTAAACCGTTCTTGACTCGTTTTGAAAGGTTCCACTCTCAATCATACAAAAATGTGCTTGTAATTGTTATATTTTTTAAAATCTTATGTTGGCATATCATTATTTGTTTTTATAAGTGTTTCATTTTGATGGTGTTACTGAATTTATGGTTTTTAATTTACAACATTTCCAATGTAGGAAACATTATTATTTATTCCATTTGAGAATACTGCACCAAACAAATTGTTGAAATTAATTCCCGGTGACCTTCAGTCTGTAACTGGATTATGAATATAACCTTACATATCAGTTTTGTTTACACAAATAAATTTATTGTTTTTATCAACGGTGTTTTCATGTGTAGAAATTAATATTTATTCCATTTGAGAAAAATTACACAGAAATTCTTTAAATGGATTATGAGTGTAATAGTACATATCATTTTTATTTACATAAATTTATAATACTTTCTGGCATATTTATTGTTAAATGAGATATATTTTTCATGTTTTCTGACTTATTTTGTTGTTTCATTAATAATGTTTTCTCATTATCATTTGGAACAGATACTGCTAAACAACACACTAGTTCCTCTTCACTTTCTAATTCACTTTTTTTAGACAGATAAAATAAAGTTTTTTTTATGGAACAATAACCACAGAAATTATGCAACACTCTAAAACCTGGATAATAAATACTCAAGTGAAATTAAGTACAGTATATATGAAAAAAAAGAACACAGTATTTTTGCATAAAAAATAGGTATATGTTACATATGTTCCATATTTAGCTGAAACATGATTAATGATAAGTCCACCCCCATGTTTACCAAATTTTAGATAAGGGGATGTTTGATAATAAGCTGACCCCTACATTTTGGAAGAATTCTTGTGATAAGCCCACTGCAATAGATACTGTAATAAAAACTTTGTCCAGGATGTATGACAGTTATTCTGATTCATCTGTTGAACTTTGTTGTATTTCTGATTACATCCTCATTCTTTCTTTCATCAGCAATCCGAGTTATACTATCTTATATGTTTGATAAGTTTAAATATCAAAACTTGACAGATCGTTGCATTATTATACCCTTTGTTATCAACAAGAGCATAAAAAAATACGAACATGTGACCTTTGTTCCTTTAAAAATGTGCACATTTTACACTGTGTTCTTTATAATTGTTGTTCCATGAATAAGTTTTTTTACAATTTTTTTTAATGGTTTGTTGCATATATTTTTTAAATACTTCTGATTTTAGCAATATGGTAATTAGTTGTAATAAAATGCTTTAATTTATGACAGTTTTGTATAGTTCATACAATCTTATTTGCCGCTGCTTTAAAGAATATAGCCATATGTAATCACTGAAAAATAATTTTGCTTTTCTGGAACAATTCTGATTCCATCTATATATGTAGTCTTAGCGTATTATTATCACTTTAGCAGTAAGACTGTTTTATTTGTTTAAATAACCAATTTTATGTCATGTATGCCATATTTGTCCTAAGGTTTGGTTCAGTGGGTTTATGTTTGATGTCACATAAGTGACTACAGTAAAAATTGTTTATTACATTCTTGGACATAACATTTCCTCAGTTCTAATGTTTAAGTTTAAATTTCCTGGCCAAATTCCTAAATAATATGCATGCCAAATGCTTTGTTATAGCATTTGATTTGTATGGTCCACCTAAGAAAATTAGCTCAATTTTAATCTTTACATCACCTGACACATTGGATTCAAATAAACAATGCCTGTCATTTAAACTACAAATGTGCCAGCTAACACAAGGGCAATAATCACACATAATTCATAATGTATAAATAACAAAGGCCTAACAAAGGCACCAGGTAACAAAGATACAGTAACCACACTTCTTTCATAATTGGCACTTTAGAATCATGGGTTGCCAATTCAGAGTAATTAAAGATTTAAAGTATGAAAATAAATTATTTTGTTTTGCGATTTTTTTAAATTATATAATTTAGAAATATCATTTAACTGTCATTCTCTGCCTTATATTGAGTAATTGAGTACAGCTCAGTGTATATCTTTCTTGTGTTCATTTTGAATTCTGGTTGTTGTGAA
Source organism: Sinohyriopsis cumingii (assembly GCA_028554795.2). Lineage (NCBI taxonomy): Eukaryota > Metazoa > Mollusca > Bivalvia > Unionida > Unionidae > Sinohyriopsis > Sinohyriopsis cumingii. The sequence continues at coordinate 12,541,799 of CM068830.1, forward strand.
AATGGCTGAAAATTTACATCAGAAAAGAACAAAAGTCTCTTTAGACGGAAAGCTATATTAGCATTTACATGTCATTGAAAAACATTAACAAAAATGTCATATTAACAGATGGCTATTTAAACATCAGTTTCTTTCTAGCCAAACAAATAAAGGACTAATTTACTAGTTGTTAAGTTATTGAGCAAAGTAGTTTTCAAATAAAAGTGATTTTTATTATTCACTGGCTGATATTTGTACATGTTGAGACTTTCATCAAATGATAAAACTTACTGGTTCATCATTTCTTTCTTTCATGATAACATGTATTTATATCAGTGTATCTTGTTGAACATTTTATTACCAATACAGAGGAGTTCTGACAGTGAATATACCAGTTTAAATTGCTTACTACGTGTATGACCAAAATCATTGACATGGAGAAATACATAAACATTTTGAAAACTAAATAAACAAAATCTGATGAAATCCGACTTAGAACATGGGTTCAGTTTGTATTCACATATGCCTAAATAAAAACAGGCAAACTAGTTATTGAAAATTGACTGTTGTAGTTGAGGTATTGTTCATGGATGATTTCAAACTTTCAGACATTGATACAGTGAACCAGAGTCCACTTTTGTAATATGTTTGTCATTTATTAAAAAGATTTTTGTCAACTGGTAAAGAAATAATTTACTTGTGTGGAAACTCGTCTTCATTGTAGTGATTTCAGTTTGATTGCTTAATACATTTGAGCAACCAGATTATCCCATGGGCTTTTCAGTCAACATGGCCTGCAGCTAGCTGCCACTGAGCTGAACCTTTTGGGTTTTTTAAAAATACAGAATTAGGTAAAATTATGATAAATTTATCCAGAAGATGTATTTTCTAACCAGTTGATTTATCACTATATTGTACTGAACCTTTTTGTTTTTTTTAAATACAAAATTTTGTAAAATTATGATAAATTTGATTAAATACCGATTTCTTACCAATGACAGTTCTAAACATAGGAATTGGTCACAGTAACTTTGCATATGCTGCAGAACATTTGCACTGAATGAATGCAGTACCTTCATTGTGTATTTATAACACATCACACCGTGTCTTGTGTTTATTGAGTTAGAGCTTCAAGAAGCTAGTGGTCTTTGTTTATCATTTTTTTTTAAGTTACAGTAATATAATTTATTTTCATGGGTCTGTTTTGTTGGCTTTTTTTATATATAAAAAAGACACTTTAGTGGGAACCTGAACTGATGGTTTTGCCTCTTTTAAGTTTTCCTATTTTTTGAACAGTTAATTTCATGCTTTAACTTTAGCCAATACCCCAAATAAAGAATACAAAAGAACAATCATATGCTGACAAAGGGCTGTCATTTCAATCATTAAAACAATACTACCTCCTTTTTGAGCACAAATCAAACACCACAAAGGGAGCCTACACAGCCAATAACACTAATCTAGTTGGTTATTAAAGTGCATGTGTATGATCTCTTCCTTAAAACATCATCATTACCATCTCATGACTGCGGTCTTAACACGATGGTTTAAGAGTAGTAAAATTCAACATTGATCACTATTGATTCAGATAGTATCATTCCACATGTGAATTAAACACATGACCAGCTGCCTCTTGCTCAGTGCGTGCATCATCAGTGTCAGCATTTGATGTGTTCAGAACCCATCAATCTCAGAAGATGCTAACCAAATTGAAAAACAATGGAATACCCTTTTTTAAAACCTGCCTCATGTATGAACCAACTTTAAACACTAGACTTTAGTTAAAACTTTATCAGTCAAGCCGATTCATGCTGAATGGATAATTATGGCTCAAGTGAAAATATGAGAGAGATTTGGACTTAATTATCCATAGCTTTGACAATGCTGGACTTGTTTAATTAACAATTTCATGATTATTTACCTGCTGAACATTTGTGTCTACCAGTAGACTTGGTTGAAATGACGTTGATTCAGTGTGTTTTATCCAAAAATCAGTGAATTATGAACTTCATTTCTCTGCAGTAAGATATAGCTAGTGTTTCATTAGTAATTGTGCTTCAGGCAATAGTGCCATTAATTTAGTCATTTTGTTTTTGGGTTTAAGTATGCATGGATAAAACGAGGCATGCTTTCATGAAGATTTAATTTTTTTATATAAAGTTTCACTTGAATGAAGAACCAGTTTGAATAAGTATTAAATTTATCATTCATATACTAGTATCATTTATTATTCTATCATTTTATGTATACTAGTGTTTGAATACTGCAACAGGTTAACATAAAATCCTAATGAAAGCTATTTTGTTATTACCAGGTTACTGAAATTATGATTTATCTAACAGCCTTGTTGATCTCTAGGATCGAAACATAGTAAAAAAGAAATGGGAGAAGGGTGAAAGTTTCTTTGTCATGTTTGGCTAATTTTTCATTGGCTCTTTAAATTTGTGATTTGAGGCAATAATGAAATCCATAAAAACTGGTGATGCTATAGTATTTTAGCAAAGCATGAGTATCACTTTTCCAATGGCATTGTTCCTGTTGTCGCTATGATAATTCATATAGATATCAGTGTTAGGTTTTTCCAGTCAGCTCAGTAGAGTCACAGATTTTCATGGGTGTATTCTTGAAAAGAACTGCTTTTTGATTTCAGTGTTAGGTCAAATTGACCTACTTTTGATACTTAGGTATTACCTCAGTTATTGCTGTCAGCTCCATGTCTCTGACTATTGCATTACAGCCATGGAACTTGATGGATTTTGTTATCTTGAAGAGTGTTACTCACTGTCACCAAAAGCAGGTCAGAGTGACATACTTTGTCCACTCTATAGTATATAGTTAGTTTTTCATTCTGATTCATTTACAGTTATGAAAGTTGCAAGATGTATTTATCTTAAGGGCTACTACTTAATGACTACCAAATTAACCTGTTTGCCTGCTGCAGTGACATATTTAGCTCCATATTTCAAATACTGTTACATACAGTCAAGAAACTTGATGGGTGCAGTGATCTTGAGAACTATTCACAATTACGGGAAATATGTCACAGTGTCCTCTTTAATGTTGAGTTTTGTGCCCACCTGCCATGCTCTAAACCCTGGCACAATTTTAAAAAGGCCACCCTTCCCCCACCACAATGCCATTTCACTTTGTTGCAAGGACTGCACAGGATTCAGACCTGTGAGCAAGTGCTCCATTTGCTCTGCCTTTAATCTAGCCTTTTTCACCTGGTTATATAGTCAAGTGAGCTTAATGTAAGGCTATATGTCCATGATGCATTAGCCATCAACATTTGCTATTTTCACCTTCTCAAAAACCACTATACCAGTTTCACCAAACTTGGCAAAGAGCATCCTGGTAAGGAGGGCTTTGAAATGTATACACCATGATATCAGAAAATCTTTTAACAACTTCTGACCACTGAAGAAAATACTACCAAATTATACATAAAGCATCCTTACTTAGAGGTCTTTCAGATTTGCACAAATTAAGTGGGTCCACTATCAAATATGGCCAACATAAAATCCTTGAAAAAACATTTTCTTCCTCAAATCTTGCTAAATAGAATTTGACAGCATCCGGACATGATGGGCTTTCAAATTTGTAAAGATCATGTTGATTCACTATTAAATATGGCTAACATTACTAATTGGTAATCATTAAAATTTGAGTTCATGCACATAATATAAATTTTGAAGATATCAGCCAAAGGTGTTTTTTAATACATGATTAATCAAAGGTACATTCATATATTTTATTGTTTTTTATTATTGTCTAATCCGTTCATATAATCTGTTAGTAATTATTACTGTTCAATAAAAAAAAAGTAATTAAGCAGATGAGGGTGCTTCTGTCTTTGTAATTTCTTCTTACCTATGGAGTATCATGCAAGCTGATATTCTCCAGTTGCTTATGGAAAAATCTCCGGATTTCACTGGCACATTTTGAATGGTAATTCTTTAGTCGTAATTACAGTTAAAGATTCTTAAATTAGACACCAGTTATCAGGACTGTTTGCTCATATGGACTCCCAACTGTTCCCACCAAAATTTTACTTTTTACTTTTATAGTGAACATTATCTGTAAACTAAATTGCAGATAAAATGCTAAATGGATATAAGAACGTAAATTAGAAAGAAACACAACTGAAATGAATTTTAATTACAGTGGTATTATGAATAACTAAAATTATCCTTTTAAAGTACAAATACTGAAAATGTAATGAGAAAGAGTGAAATACAAAGAGAAAGCTGATCCTTACACAGAGTTGTCTCTAAGCAAGTGCTGCTATGACAGTGTAATTCACCATAAAGAAATTCTAAGCTAATTAAACATAATTAAAGACTCAAAATTATACATAGCATTCTGTTTGCCCAAGCCTTGGTACTTGATGTCAGTGGTGGCTTAATGGGTGATAAATGTTAACCACCTATTGGTATAGGCATGAATGGAATCCATGTTAGCTCTCTTTACCTTAATCAAACCCCTTTGGCACTTTTGTTCTAAAGACCACATATAAATTGCCTAGCCATGATATTTATATCTTTTCCTTCTTCAGTTCTACAGTTTGACCAAAATCTGGTTAACCATTTGACTGATTATCCAATGAAATCTGTCCCCCTCAATGAGTCACATTTTCTTGAACTTTAGACAAGCTGATTGGGATATAAATTATAGCTGTCATATGTTGCACATTATCTGAATTGGTTGGGTAGGTGACATTTAGTTACATTCCTAAGTTAAAGAAAGCTTTAAAATCATAATGATTTATTGATCACATGGTGCACGACTGTGGCTGGATAGTGCTGCAAAATATTTTTGTATATATATTTTGCTCGAACATTAAACAAGATGTGAGACAAATTAGATGATATAGCAATGAAGCATCTACGGGTTTTTGAGCTGGATTATTTAGATGCAAGTCTTTGGTATCTATCCTAGCATGGTCAGAAGATAGTGTCTGCAAATAGTTAGGACTGCCCACTGAAAATAAGAGGAGATGTAAGTACAGAAGACAGTCATGTGGCTGCAGTGCATATATTTACTGTTTGAGGAGGATAGTGTCATCTTAGACTAGTCAATGCAGTCAGTAGTGGAACACTGTTTGCATTTTATTTGAAATTAAAAAGAAAAATAGAGACCTTTTGATTAGATGTCTTTTGATTAGAAGTTTCCACAGTTCTGCTTCATGAAACTTTTAAAGGTATTAAGCTGTTAAAGGATGCACTCACCTACTTTAGTTCCCTAGATAACTTACTACCTGTCCAGATATATTCAGAATTAAGTATAAATACAGATGGACAAAGACACACACACACGCATATAAATACTTTCTCAATAAATAAGTACAGTAGAACCTGTATTGAAAGACGATCCTTTCTGCCAAAAAATTATGGTCTCTCAAGACAAGTGGTCTCTCGTAACAGGTCACAATGCTACATAATCGAAACATCTGTGCATTGAGAATGTGGTCTCTCAAGACAGTTGGTCTCACATAGGCTGGTCTTTCAAGACAGGTTTCACTGGATATATGTACATATGTTCGAAGGTACATCCTTCAATTAGTAGGTATGTACATACATACATACACATACATACATATATACAAACATACATACATACACTGGATGTGGGGAGATATGTCTTATATATGAATTTTAAAGCTTTCTTATTTATTTGTCTTGTATTGTTTAACAAATTGGTAACAAGTGAAACAAGATTCCCTTGAAGGGACAGATGTTCTGCTGGCTGAAAAGAATTTCCAGGAATTCAACGTAAGACCATTTCTTCCTGTTAACTATGGAGTGTTGAAACCATCTTTTGAGATTCTACTGTGATAATATTTTCAAATTATCTGCTGTGGTGGATATATTGGATGTCAACGTGGCATATTTTTTATTTAGATCCAACAATGCATCATAATAAATATTTTGGTGCAAACCATATGTTGATACGACTTTACATTTTGGAGGAGAAACTATAACATGATTTTCAAGATGGATACCATGGTAACTATACTGAAGATCAGATTGGCACCATTTAAAATCAGGACCATCCAGACATCAGATGTCTTTTGGTAAAAACCCCATACTGATATGACTATCCATCTAAAAGTAGTGATAACATTTTGAAGTTGACCATTGTGGCAGTCATACTCGAAGTCAGATTTTCATTTATGACCAAGTAGACATAAGATGTGAAAGCCCCAGTCAGTGTCTATAATTATGTACTTGAAAACTGATTATAACTCTGCGCCCCCAGACCCACTTACAGATGTTATACCATGAAGCTAAGGCGAGTCTCAGTCAAAAGCAACTTGCAAAAATAAAGAGCACAGTGACAAATGAGTGTAGGGTCACATTAAGGCTTTCTCAGGCAAATTTAACCAGAAACATCGCCATGTGTTTAACCCTAGTGTAAATTAATCAGCTCAATGCAGCCAGACCAAAGAACACCTCAGTGACATTAAAGATGTCAAAGTTGGCGGCGGTACAAATGTAAATGAGTTGTGGAATATTTCTATTTATCAGCACTTTTTGTGGATAAGGCTGCATCAGGGCCATTGGAACCACATCTGGGATGGTTCCAAGAAATGTGACTGGAAGTGGAGCCTCTCAAGTTTTACAAGAAAAGGAAAAGGTCTAAGATTATTCTGTAGTCAGAGCAGAAGAGGTCATCAGCTGTGGCCTCACCAATGATGACAAAGGAAGCACATCTGTTGACTAACCTTGTTTTAGTTGTGATGACAACATCTATCAAGATCTTCCAAGGCCTCTTTATAGGAGACAAACCTGCATTAATGATTCCCTGCAGGTGGGAAACCGGTATCGTAAGATTGGACTCATCAAAAGGACCTTGAACTCACTGTGTTGCCTACGTTGTGACTCCTCAACATCTCTTGTATTTTGACTCAAGCAGTCATGGAAATGAAGGTAAAACAGTGGTGATGAAATAAGAGATCATATTATGACCAAAATCAAATTTGATTGATTGTTGTTGTTGTAATTGTTGTAGGGTTTAACGCCATTTTTCAGCACACGATAGGCTATACATGGCGGCCAGTATTAATGGTGGAGGAAGAACCCAGGAAAACCCCAAAAAGAACCACCAACCCACGAGCAGCTACTGGCAAGATTTCTCACATACCCGCGTTGGCTGAATCCGAGACTTGAACCCACGCAGACAGAGGTGAGATGGCAGTGATCCGTAACGGACAGCGCTTTAAACCACTCTGCCACTCAGGGCCCCCTGATTGATTGTAAAACCAATCAATAATGCTGATGTTGTGACGAAACATTATGTGGATACTGCTGATTCTGCAATGATGCAAAATGTCAATGATGCCGATGCTGCAACAAAACAATGCATTGGCAATGCTGACACTGCTGTGAAACAACTTTATCATGAACAGAAACCGAGCCATTCGATGATAGTGATGCCACTACAAAACAATATGTCAGTGTAAGGTCTGCCAAGGTGCTATCAGCTCTACTCTCACCCACATATATTACCGCTCCAGTGGCCTAGTGGTTAGAGCGTCCGCCTCAGATGCGGGAGGTCGTGGGATCAATCCCCGGCCGAGTCATACCAGAGACTTAAAAAATGGTACTAACAGCTGCCTCGCTTGGCATTCAGCATTAAGAGGTTAGTGTTAGTACTGGTCGGCCTGGTGTCAGGATAATGTGACTGGGTGGGACATCATGCTACATGTCTGCGGCATGATGCCGTAGTGCTAGACATCACTATAAACTGCCACATTGCAGACATCGTAGTGATATGACTGAAAAATTGTTAAAGCTACGTTAAAAATCAAAATCACATCACACTCACCCATATATCAAAGGAATACTGACCAGCAAAGATGCGGAAAAGATAATCCCATAACAAGAATCAATGGATTACTTTGATAGACCTGAAACTCTCATCTTAAAGGTGTGCAAGTCTGGATCACATGTATTCTTCATGTTCAGATATAGAAGCAATATTTTGAATGATCAGTTATGTAGTACTACTGATGCAGTACATACCTTTAACAATGTGCAGTTTCAAGAATTGTTGATATATACACCATCATTACCATTAGCCACCAGAGATAATATTCATTTTGAAGTATTCAATATCTATCCATATGGGTACTTAACCATCTTCAGCATTTGTGTTTAAGATCTGACATTTATATATATGATGGAAGTGAGGATGTAGTGGAATTCACCAATGAAGATATATGTGTTTGATCAGCTGACAACAGATGCTACCATTCATCATAATTTTGTTCCACTTGTTGACCAATATCTGCAAAAGAATGGGGTTAACAGACCCTCATATCCATGTATGGTCAAAAAATAATCTACAGTAGGGCAAAATAGAAATCAACCAATGGGACCACCCTGAAGTACCACTACCAACCCAAAGTCAGCTTGGAATCATCAGGCAAAAACACCCAGCCACTGACTATGCTGTCGAATGTAAAATAATTCATTAATTGTTTCTACAACAATGAAGTGAAAATCACCAGCATATCCACCGCAATAAAATTCTCCATCAATTTTGTTGAACCACCAACAATAACCTGACACACAAAAAAAGATCGTGCCTAATATTTGTCGAAGAGGCAGTTGTTCACATAACAGGTTTGGGCAAAATTGATCATTGCCTGTAACAAGCATGAGTGTAATCAGTTTAATTTTAGGTAAATGTTGTGACATGACCCTGAAGCGCACAATTAGTGTAAACAAATATGTTCTACATTTTGTATGGCAGTTTATTTAGAGACGGTAACTCAATTAGTTACAGAACTAATCTACCTTGAGGCCATCTATCTGTTATGTACAATAAATACAGTATATACAACATGATGTGCAGAATCTGGCTTGACATTAAATAACTAATTATTTTTAAAATTCAAATTATCAAGCCTGGAACACATGCACAGGCATCTGTGAAAACATAAATGTATATAGAACGTAAAATATCATCCTGCATTGCAAACTTCAGCTATGAAAATTATCCAAACTTACAGAAAACCAGGTGGTATTTTTTGTACTATCATTAATGAAATCTGTGGACCCACCTGCCACAAAAGCTGTTGGCCTTGGTGTGACAGGAATTGTGACTGCAGTGAGGCTCCAAGACATGCCAATAGGATTTCACACATGAGCCATATCAATAGTAATCAGTGGCAGTGATGGCAGAACAATTTAGTTGCAGTTGCACACAAAAAATATGTATCTAATAGGAAATTCTTGCTGCTTCCAAAAGCAATCTCAATACAATTACTAAGCTGTATTAGCCAATAAAGGTAAAATAATAACCATGGCAGATTTGAGACAGTACTGGTCAAAGTGGAAAATATGAAGCAGGGATGCTAATGAAGAGGCAAGCTAAAAGAGATAATTGATTTCCATGGAGTGAAAATCAAGTAAGCAACTGGTTTTCTCAAGGCAAGTCACTCATGGACCCATGTTTTCTACAAGCCATGAATGCACTTAAGTTTGCTGCGGGGTGGTGGTGGAGTCATGGGGGTGGCAGAATGAACCTGGATAAGTAACAAAAATCTGAAAGACCCACTTATATACTACTACAGCCACTGTCATTTCCTTCCTAAATAGATGTTACAAATATTGGGATAGATGAGAGCAAACTTAGTCACATACATAGCACGTTTTTAGTGAAGTACATACCCTTCCTTATACCCCAGACTGTCATTCAAATATTTAGAAAAGATGACAAAATATAAAACTGGTTTAGGTGAACATTATTGTTATCTATTTTCTTTAGCATTGACAAGAAAAAGACTAGTGATGATGGTCTCCATCTCTCTGACACCCACTCATGTAGCAAGTCAGATTGTTCAAGCACTTGCACAGATCATGAATAATAATAATAATAATAATAATAATTATTATTATTATTATTATTATTATCTCTATTTTGCAAGACACACATACAAACACACATGCATTCCTTTGATGGTTTTCAACATTGGAAAACCAACACTATCTTCAACACATAACAATTTGCCAAAGCAATGTGCATAGTTAAAAAAATACAAATCTATAATTGTCACAAGTATACTGACTTTAGGAGTAAAAAAATAGTCAATTACTGTATTTACCAATCTACCATAGTTATTAAAGACATTTGACTAACTTTATATTTATTTGGATAAATGAAACTTTGGCCTAACAGTAAGCAACCAGAATAGTGAACAAATTTAGAGTGCTGACAAACTCGCATTTTCTCCATAAAAAGAAACAAGTAAAAAGAGTTTAAAAAATTAAATAGACACAGGTGAATGAGATTGTAGTTTTGTTTAAAGTAGGGACATTATAGATGGGAATCCATATTTTTACATTATTTATAAGAGGTATTGTTAGGGTTAGTGGTTAGTTTCATTTAGAAGGGATTTACATGGTCGGTATTCTATCAAGGTTTATGCCACAGGGTTTAGTGGAGATAGTGAAAGTAGTTTTGTTGTAAAAAACTAGGAGGGAAGACTAGGTATATGATAAAGGGAGGTAATTAAGGGATTTATAGAAGATAATAGATGTTTATTTGGCTAATTTATAAGAGGGAACATATAATATTATGATTTTTTAGTTTTATTTAGAAGGAATAGATAACTGGTTGAGGAATAGTAGATAACTGGTTGAGGAATAGTAGATAACTGGATGATGGATAGTAGATAACTGATTAATGGATGGTAGAAAATGGGGTGTTGTTAGCAGATGAATGGTTGGTGGACAGTAGGAAAAAATGGGTCATGGATATTAGATAACTGGTTGTTAGTAGATAAGTTATTTGTGCTGATAGTAAATAATTGGGTGTTGATAAGTATCTGAGCGCTAATAGTATTATCTCTGGGCTTGTCGTAGATCACTGGGTGCTTGTAGTAGATCACTGGAGTAGATCACTGGGTGCTTGTAGTAGATCACTGGGTGCTTGTAGTAGATCACTGGGTGTTTTGTAGTAGATCACTGGGTGCTTGTAGTAGATGACTGGGTGCTAATAGTAGATCACTGAGTGTTTTGTAGTAGATCACTGGGTGCTTGTAGTAGATCACTGGGTGCTAGTAGTAGATCACTGAGTGTTTTGTAGTAGATAACTAGGTGCTTGTAGTAGATCACTGGGTGCTTGTAGTAGATCACTGGGTGCTTGCATCACTGGGTGCTAATAGTAGATCAATGGGTGCTTGTAGTAGATCACTGGGTGTTTTGTAGTAGATAACTGGGTGATAATAGCAGATCAATGGGTGCTTATAGTAGATCACTGGGTACTTGTAGATCACTGGGTGCTTGTAGTAGATCAATGGGTGCTTGTAGTAGATAACTGACTGGTGGCTAGTTTATAACTGGATAGTGGATAGTAAATAATTGGTTTGTGGATGGTAGGTAAATGGGATAAAGGAAGTAACTAAGGGGCCTTATAGAAGGGGTTCAGTGCTTTTTAATTAATTTATAATAAGGTTCATAGAGGGGAATGGGGGATATGATGTTAATTTTATTGATTAGAGATTTGAATTCTATTTTATACACTTTTTTTTACATTCTTCTCTGTGTGATTAGGATGGTAGTTGTGTTTAAAATAGAAATGTTGGGACATTATAGAAGTGACCAATATTTTAACTCTGTTTACAAGCGGCATCATGAGGTACCTGGATAGTAGATGACTGGGTGCTGGAGAGTAGATATTTTGATGTTGGTATCAGATAACTGGTTGGTGTATATTAAACTATTTACTGGATAGTAGATAATTGGTTTATGGATAGTAGGTAATTAGGTGCTGGATAGTATATTATCAACATGGTGTTGATAGTAGATACTTGGCTGGTGAACAGTAGATAGATGGGCTAGTGGACAGCAGATAGATGGGCTCTGGAGTATTAGATCTCTAGGTGATGATAGTAGATAATTGTTGGATAGTAGATAACTGTTGGATAGTAGATACTTGGCTGGTAGACAGTAGATAGATGGGCTGGTGGATAGTAGATACTTGGTGGATAGTAGATACTTGGCTGGTGGACAGTAGATAGATGGGCTGGTGGACAGTAGATACTTGGCTGGTGGACAGTAGATAGACGGGCTGGTGGACAGTAGATACTTGGCTGGTGAACAGTAGATAGATTGGCTGGTGAACAGTAGATAGATGGGCTGGCGGACAGTAGATAGATGGGCTGGTGGACAGTAGATACTTGGCTGGTGGACAGTAGATAGATGGGCTCTGGTGTGTTAGATCTTTAGGTGATGATAGTAGTTAATGGGGGTGCTGAATAGTAAATAACTGGTTATGAAGTAAAACAAAATAAGTTATTTACTTTATTATCCGAGTTGACAAGCTTCAACCCATTACATTTCCCTCCAAAACAGAACCAACATGTCACAGACAGACAGACTCATCTTGTGAAATGTATGTCATAATATGGCCTCTGACTTAGAGGTATTAAGATCACACACATTGATAAACAAATTCCTCATCTTGATTGACATAACTTCATAAGATATTGAGTCCATTCAAGTGCTGACCATCAGCTCATGCAAAACTGTTACAAAACATACATTTTGTAATGTTATTTGTTATTTAAGAATAACTCCAGAAGCGATCTATACCAATTATTAATTACAAACATTAGTATAGTTCTCAAGAGGGGACAAGACTGCCCTGAGAGTATTTTCCCATAGAACTTAAATCCTAGTGAAGGTTTAAGATAGACCAGCTGTAAGATAGACCAGCTGTTGGTGTATATATACAATATCTAGTCCATTGTGGCATATCTGATTACTTCTGCTGTCAAGAACAGCTGAGTGATATTTAAAGCTAATTAGATTAGGGCTAACAATAACCTTTCAATAATAATAATAATAATATTTGAATTGATATTTTTATGTACTGGAAACATAAGATTCCAACATTACCTCCAGATGTATAAAAAAAATTGTATGTTGCACTTATAAGACAAACCTACTCTGTATGAATCAAATTTTCCATTGAAAAGATCGACTTATAAGCGAGTATATATGGTACTAGAATTGACACTTGATGTCCAATAAATGCAATTTTCACCTTTCCTGCATTTTTTTTCAAGCGCAACAAAGATCTAAATAGTTTCTTTATATTTCTGTGCTGATTGTAACGAGCTTTCAAAAGGCTAACTTCTTGCCTTCAAGGTGTTTTTCTCTGCTGGATATTTCCAGACAGTTCAAAACCATAAATGCAAAAGGTTGTCCATGTGAGCATTTTGCAAGAACATAGGGAGATTAATGTATCTGCACTATCACCTGTATATTAGTCCAGTTCCTTGATTAAATCAATCAGGCATAATCTAATTATCAACATATGCAGACCAAGCTAATGATCCAAATTTTACACCAATAATAGGTCTTTTTTGTTATTTGCTACTGTTCTGTAAGTTTGTAATTTAATTTTTTTTAAAAATAAGCCTTATGGTGAAATCATAAAGGTAGACAGGTCTGTTTCTGCAGCATAACATGACCCAGGATTGCAAGATTTCAAACAAATGTGGTATGCAGCTTTATATTTATTTCATCATCAGACATCTATTTCTCACAGATTAATTGTAAGGTTACAGAATCATTCATTAGTTGTACGAGGCTACATTTTTTAACTATGGTTTTGGCACTGGCCATCCAATATTACAAACATATATTACATCCAGCTTTAAAATTTTAACTGTTGTATGAGTTTTATATTATCACTGTACATCATCATTTTGTGCAGTTATGATCATTTTGTTTCTACAAAACAAATTTAGCTAGTGGGGTACTTTGCAATGCATGCATCATTTACAGGTCAAGTTCGGATGCCTATTGTATTGTGTCTTTCATATGTGTTTAGGAATGAAAACAGTAAAAGAAAGTAATGCACTGCAAATAATCTGCTTTATTCAGTCACTCTCCCCCCCCTTGCCAAACAACCATTTCCCACACATTTGTTTATATCAGTAAGAAATTGAACACTTCCAACTGTAAAGTATTTTGTAAAAAATAAAGGACACTGATGCAGTTGTCCAGTGTTGCATGAAACATATATGGTGTATAAAGCAATGCATACAGTTAAGACAAGTCTATACAGTGTATAAAATATTGCATATAATCCAGACAAGTCTGCCTACTGCTTCTCTCACACTACTTGAGTATTGAATCCAAGTCCATTGGAAGGATAGTACTTGAGTCATATTTTGGTGGGAGAATACCAAATTTCTCCAGAAATTCTTTCTTTAACTGAAAAAAGATAAGTGAAACAAAAGATTGTAGAATGAGTACTGAGTTTATCTGTACACCATATTAAATAGTGCCTTATGAGATATACAAATAGAGTTTCTCAGTCAGTAATCTCTTATCTCAAGAACAGAATTAATGCCAATATGACATCTTTGATAATATTTATTTTAAGGTATCAAAAACTCATAAAGCATATTTCTAATGTTCATATTAAAAAACAAGTCTAAATTCTGGTATCCACTTAGCACACCACTCCCTCAATAACTCACGCCTTGATAACTCATGAACCTGCTTATTTAATTTTAAAAAATTGCCTATTTATCATTTATTTCTTACAGTAATACATTTCTTTTCAATATAAATCATCTATTCTTCCATGTATTTTGTCATTTAAATCGAATGAATAAAAATAGATTATATGCAAATATTTTTACTACACTAAGCATACTGAAAGTCGGTGTATATATGCTACCAATTTTTTAGTCCATGCCTGATGATAAGACCATGTCCCATTTTTAAGAAACTTTTGCAAATATTTACCACAGATGTCTTTGCCTGATAATAAGTCCACCTCTTCTTACTGAGAAATTGATTAGGCTGGCTCCCTGGTTTATCATGGGAGAAATACTTAAAGTGATAGGTACCATTCTGACTGCAAAATTCTTTGAAACCATTCATAATAAAATTATCTTCAATCTTAAATGTGCATGTTCTAAGTATATATTAATTATCTCATTACTGTGGCTTTCATGCAAAACTTAAAAAGGGTCTTGAGATGAATTCAGATTGTGTTCAAGGAATGGTTATGCTTATACAGGAGAATATTCATTTTTTAATCATGTAACTAGCATCTATTATCTCAACATACCTCGTACATTCTGTCCTTTTCTTCCATCAGTCTTCTCCGCTTGTGTGCCTGAAAACAATAATTAAGGAAATAAATAATTTCTGAACAGCAGGACTGATGGAATTACCTAATTAACTAATGTTTTAAATTAATTCAAGATGACTCTCCGCAGTGCAAGCCATTTAACATACAGTATTATCATGATGTAATTTATCTTTAGTATGACATGCAAGAATGGCATCAGGTCATATGGATAGCATATACATCTAAATGACTTTTGAATTATTTGCTACAGATAATATAAAATAACTGATATTGTGTTCTGTCTCAAATCTAAATACTTCTGCAGCCCTCTTTCCAGTCCCAACGGTCTAGAAATGAATTAGACAAAACTATTAAATGCCTTAGATTACTTCCTTATTTTCCTTTAATACTTACAGGTTACTGCATTTGTATTGGAAAATATGAACGAGTTTTTCTGAAAAAATACTGCATGGCCTTGCAGAGTGCAGTATTTAAAAAAAAGTTCATATTTTCCCATACAAATGCAGTAACCTTTTTATTATATGTTCATTTTGTTCATCTACCTAAGGCTTAATAATAAAAGACATTACGACGAGAAAAAAAGTAATTGAACATATGCTTTAATTCAAAATAAATTCACAACCATAAATTCATCAATACATAATAACATCATTCATGCGCACATAGCTCTACCAAACAACCTTTTAACTTAGTCGCATGCTCTACATCAGTTTAAAAAAAAAATTGTAATTTTGGTCTACATAAAATTGAAATTTAGAGTCATACTGTGAATGAATGGCATGGATTTTGTTTCTACGTTGATCCAACTCAGTTCTACTTTAATGATTATGAGTGACTGGATTATTGGTCAATTCAGTGCAGTAAGTTGAATGAATTTCAGCTGGAAACATAGGCTACTCAAAATTCCAGAACAGGTTCTGTGTGTACCAGGTTTTGCTGGACATGTCGGTTGGATTTGAAGAACTAACTAAGAAAGTACAATGTGAGGAAATTCAAGATGCATAAATGTAAGCATAGTTATTACCATTCTTATTACCAGCTAAAGAAAACATGCTTATGCCTGTCACTTGCATCTCACTGTTGCAGGGACCCAAGCTATGACCTGTAGCATACATTGTGTCTTCTGTTGCTAGCCTATCATAGTATCAAAATAGTTACACTGGGAAAATTTAAAAGCAGCTGTTGTGTGACACTCATTTAGGCAGCGGAAATAAAACTTTTTGGTTGCTTGGATTACTGGCAGAGGCTCTTAGTTTCCTGCCAAAATCTTCCTTTGAACTGTTTTCTCGAATCTAGTTTTTGAACAGACTGGTACAATGGTAAATCTCTGACAGATATGCAATAACCTTTGGCCTCTATATGCTTTCCTATGCTATAATTTTTTAGACCCTACAGAGCACTCATCATAGTCTGAACCACTCTGTTTGCAAAAAGATATGAATATTCTCCTAAATAACTGTTTCAATATCAGAATGGTATTTTCAATTACTGTGTCCATCACATTTGCTGTTGACATTGTGAATATCACATTCATTCATTTGCTTGTTTGAAAGTTTCATTTCTGACTCGGTGAACTCATCCACATTGTTAACTTTATCATCTATATTTTCAAATGGACGAAACAGGTGTTTTAGTTCATTCACAAATTTAATCATCCAAAACCTAAAGCATCTACCACATGAGTGTACATGGTTTGTTTACAAAGAAATTCCCAATATACTACACTATCTTTAGGCACGTGTTGTGCACATGCATGCAATATGAATGTGTTCAATATTGTAAAATACTGCATGATTCTGACAATGTAAAGTTAATGGAGACAAAAATGAGCATATAATAATTACGTTTTTTTGTACAGGTAGACAACATCATCTGTCAGTTGACTCATTATGGGACATAACAAAGATTAAGATTCACTTCTGAATCAGTAGAATGAGGAATGTGTGTCATAACATCACTGAAGGATATGGGTCATGCCGTAGGTATAGAATGAGGAATGTGTGTCATAACATCACTGAAGGATACAGGTCATGCCGTAGGTATAATCAAGTAGAATGAGGAATGTGTGACATCATAACATCACTGAAGGATAAGGGTCATGCCGTAGGTATAATCAACTTACCATACTAATGCTGTGAAACCAGCCTCAAAGAGTCTTAGCTTATATCAAAAGAACACAAATTATGAATGGAATATTCAGGGAACAACCTTACAACCATTTAAGTTGACAAAGTGCAAACAACCGTGACTGATGCAGTCACATTATCAAAGAACAGGCTGGCAATTAACATCTATTTACAAGGCATTCACACAGTGCTGGGCCAATATCTTGTCTTAACCATAGTCTTTGAACACCTGCTGAATAAACTGAATAGCATGCTTAAGCTTTAATATTATGACTGTGCAAGGCATACAATATTTGGCACCATTTTAACTTTGGTATTATGCCCGTACGAAATAATTAGGCAGATTCCACCTGGAACTTAAGCAGACTCAAGGCGGAATCTGCCTAAAATGATAAAAATCTGGTTAATACAAAGGCGGACATGGAAAATTTGAAAAGTCAAAGATGAATCCATCTAAGAGTCCGTCTAACTCTAAGATGGACTTTTGTCAAATTCCTGCTATAAATACATCTTTAGGCATAATTTTGGACTTGGTTGATTTTCCACCCACCATCTAGGTGGAATTAGGAACTTAGTCACTGGCATCTATTATATAAAAGGAGGAATCTGGACTTAGTTTATTTTCTAACCAACATCTAGGCGGAATGAAAAACTTAGTCATTTACATCAGTTAAAGACGGCATAATTAGGACTTGGCTTTTGTGTGTCTGTAAAGTTAAATGACCGAAAATATAGTGATATTTTGTGAATGTAATATCACTGACAGTTCAATAAAAATATCAATAAGATATAATAAAATTTATTGTTTCTGGGACAATTTGAATGATTTTCAGCAGCATTTATATTTCCTGTTTCTGATAGCTGTAAATTTTTATTGTTTATTTTGGGCACAATTTATAACTTCTTTCCACAGCTTTCCTTGTTAAATTTCTTTTTCAAATTTGTTGTTGTTGTTGTATATTTTTTTAACTTCAATTGGATTTAACTGCCCTTGAACAAGTTTTCATCTTGTTTTCCGTTTTAAAACATAATTTCGCTTTTCTCCTGACCTGAATTTCCTCGATATGGACCCATTTTTTAATATCGTCTCCAAAACTCTTTTTTAAATAATGCTCTATCCGGTCCCATTCCACAACGAGCTTTCAAATAAGTATTTGTTCCGTTTATTGTTTAACAGAGGATCGTTGTATAAAGCTTTCTGATTAGTCAAAATTTTGTAACTGCCCAATGAATCGTCTGGTAACAGAAACTGATCGGAAAGAGCATGTTTACTATACATGGCGATTCGAATTTTCGAGTGGGACGAGAGATTGAATAACCATTTGAAAAATGTACGGCAATGAGAATACCCTGAATGCAAATTTGATGGGAACATAACTGGTCAATCTGTATGAAAACTGAATGCCAGGACAAATTTTGCTTTTTGTGCCACAAAGAGCTTTACAGTAGCGGCTAACGTGCTAAATAGGACAAGGAATTGAATCGGGATGATTTCGAAGTAATATACAACAACAAACTGATTAACTTCAGAATTTAAGGAGGGACAACGTGTAGATCACTGGTGGGAATTGTTGCCAGATATCCATGTCTATCAAAGATAGTCATATCTTTGCGGAATTTTCTTGGCCGAAAAGTAGAATCTACTTTCAATATCGTGAGGCATTATTGTGTATATTATCAAAATATTCTTGGTGTGTTGGAATTCAGTGTAAAATAAGAGTTATTATATCATGATAAACGTTTGTCGTGGCTGCTTTTGGAACAAGGACTAATTCGAGAGACCACAACAGCATCATAGTTTGTGGAATCAAAAATCCAGTCTACAGTACAAGTGACGTAAGGCAGGCTCCTAGCTTTTCTTCTTCTCATAATCAAATTGTCTCAAATGGATGCTTTTCTGTAATTTTGCATTATTTTCACGGCTGAAATTTTCTATGCAGATTAATATTTTATATATGTTAAATGTGTTCACAGATGCCTGTGCATATGTCCCAGGCTTGATACTTTGATTTTTAAAACCACTTAATTATTTGGTGTCAGATACTTCATATGTTGTATATACTGTATATGTTGTACATCACAGAAGGCCTCAAGGTAGATTAGTTATGCAACTAATTGAATTACATTCTCTAAATAAAGGCATTATTATTATTATTGTTTTTATTAGTATTAACTCCCATTTCTCTTGCCTTGGATGTCATATAATTACAACATCAGTACAATTGTGTTCATGCACACTTAAATATCACCTTGGTTAATAAAGTTGTTTAATTCATATCCATTATTTCTTTGAAACCTGCTGAAATGTCTGAAACACTAAAAAAAAACTTCAGTAAAATATAATGATCAAAATTTTAGTGAAATCTTACAAAAGTTTTAGTCAATTTTTTTGTGAACCTCACAAATATTTCAAAGAAATTTGAGTGAGACCTCAACATAATTTCTTGAAAGTTTTGGTCAAATATGTGTGAAATCTCACCAAACTTTAAAGTGAAATGAAAAATACTAAGTGATGCCATGTTGGATTAGATTTTGGCATTGCCCCATTGGACAAGTAAAACCTATATCTTATTTGATAATGTCTGTCAAAATAAAATGTATGATCCATTTTAAATATTACTGTGATTATTTATCATTGATTCCCAATAATATCTAAAAATCATTAGGCAGTTTAATACATAAAAGAAATCTCAAGTATATTTTTTATGGTTTAGGCAGAAAATGCTTAAAAAACCCGTCTGAAATCTGCCTTGACATTTTCATTATTGGATGGGGTTTCTGCAGGTATTTCCATGTAATTAGGCAGAAAAAAAGATTCCACCTAGTAACAGTAATTTCAAGCAATATTCCACCCTGAATCTGCCTAAAAGTGATAATAAGGGGAATCTAGGCTAAATAAGCGGAATAAACAGAATCCGCCTAGTAGACGGAATAAACAAATTCCACCTAGTAGGCGGAATAAACTAATTCTGCCTAGTAGGTGGAATAAAAAAGAATTCCACCTAGTAATAGACGGACTAATTTGCACATTTCGGGCTGTATTCCACCCTGAATCCGCCCTGAACCCACGTAAAATTTATAATAAGTGGAATCTAGGCTTTAAGTGAAATCCGCTTTAAAATTCCACCTGGAATCTGGTTAAAGTCAGGGCGGAAGTTTTCATACAGGTGGTCTCACTGGACAGTTTATCTTGTGAATTTTCATTCGACAATGACTTATTACAGAAAAAATGAGAATAATATTACACTGAAGATACAAATAAAAACTGAAACATTTTGTAGAAAGCATGCCTGTCAGATTTTGACTCTAGAAATCGGGTTAATTCCTTATACAACTGGTGGCTTTTATACTTAATCAACACTGCCACCAACCCCTCTTTTTATATTCACTTTTGACAGCAAAGAGCTATTTTGAATATTTTCCTGTGACAAGGCAGCTAAAAGAATCAGTATGTGCCTTATGCATGAATAAAGTTCACTAGTACTATAACAAATTAGCATACTTTTCATCTTTCGTCAACCATCTCGATTTTAAGATATTTACCTCTGTAGCAGACATACGTAAATACGTAAGCCAAGTCGGTTGTTCATTTGCAGCCCAAGTTACGCATTTGATCTCCAATGCTAGTCTAACTCAGTGACAGGCAGTCAACAAACAAGCCAACCCATTGTCAAGCTACATGCAAAGTAAATCTAAACCACATTACAGATTTAGCTTCTGTGTGAATTTATAAATGCTAGGCTTATGATAATTAGGTTATCACCTTCTACCTTAAAAATTAGGAAGGCGTCAAAATATGAAACTATCCAGTGAGACATATATTTGTTCTTTTGATTAAGGGACTACCTAGCATAGACAAAGGAAATTCATGTCTAAAATATCCAAATAAAGTTCTGCTGCAGTCACAGAGGACAATGAACGCTTTACAAAATGTTTATTGGACAATTTCTTAGAGTATATTCTTTATTGTGTGCTGTTCATTTATTTTCATAAGTATATCCTGTACTCAATCCAAATGAACAAACTAATGATACAGCTTTCTACTTACTGTTCTCTGAATGTAGACAACAAACACAACATGGAATACTACAAGAATGAAAGCTAGAGCAGCCATGGACCAGCGATCATAAAACTCCACATCTGATTTCTTGATGAAATGAGATACAGCATTCATACAGGCATTCTGTGCTACCTGCATCCCTGAGAAAACTAATGCTGCTACTACATACACATCCTGAAAGGGATAACAGTGATGATGATGATGACGATGATGATGATGATGATGATGACGACGATATTATCTTTAACTGAATTTGTGTTTTTAGATCATGTACAGAATTATACAAACCCAAAAGTGTTTAGTCAAAAAATTGTATACGGTCTAATAATGATATCAAGGTGTAGTGTGATCATCTACAAATGTATACAATGATGCATAACAAATTTCTTTCTTTAACACCAAGCCCGATCAGGCTAATGGTAGCAATGTTTTTTTTAACACAAAAGTCAAAGTCCAAGAGATTCAAGAGATGCAGGTATTACTACATTTTAGTCTCGCTACTGGTATCTTGGGAAAATAATGACTTTTAAAAAGGCAGCAGTTCAAAAATAACATTCTTGGAAATAGACTTGAATTGACGGTGAAATTCAAATAAGGATCTATTTTTGGATTGTATTATTGTGATTAAACAAGTGGCAAGTTGGCAAGTCACTATGACACAGGCCATCATAGTCACATCAACACTTCGTGTTGGATTTATTCTGGAATATCACAAAAGTTTATTTAGAACTTTAAATATTAGGACTTATGTTAAAAATCGTAGGATTATTTGGGATTTAATTCACAATACCATAAGTTCTTTTTACATTTTTCACTTTGTATTCTGGGGAAATAAATTATTTGCTGAATTTTACAAAGATTGTTGGTTCTCAATCTTTTCTATTACCTATTTTAAGACCATAGATTTGTAATATATATCTGATCTAATCTCATGAAACACAAATATTTGTTAACTACAGGTAAGTATTTAACTGAGGTTCAAAGAGGAGAGACTAGAAATATATTTTTTTCAGCTAATACTGCAGAAATATTTTTTATTGCAATGTTACACCTCTTGCTACTTGTTGTTGCCATTGTCATTTTTGTCAATATTAATGTTACCATGCGTGGATATAAACTTTTAACCTCATTCATGCTTACACAATGTCTTTTTAGTTCAGGCTACAACTTTTTAAAATTTATGTTGACTACAGGTAAATGTTAACTTAAATTTAACAAAAATAATCACCATTTATAATCCAGTATAAAGGCAAGGGTAAATGTTTTCTTTAGTCAGAATCTACCCGTATTCTTTTAATATCTTCATCGATGAGAACCAAGAATGTGTGATGTGTATAACCACATGTCATTACAATATCTACTCCTATTCATTAACATTAGGACCATGGTTGATACAACTCACAGACATAATCCTAAAACAATACCATTAACAAGTACCCATAACTAAATCACTATTAGAAAGTATTAAAGTTGTAAAACAATTTTTGAATCCATCTGGCATTTCTAATCAAATAAACATTATCTATCACCACATGCCAAAGAGAAGACCAGAGACAAATGGTCAAGTAGTCATATTGTTTAATTTCAGCAAACAAATTTTAAAAAATGCTGAAAGAGATTGATAGAATGAATCAATCTGATTTCTGGATAAATATTTCTTTTATAGCTAGTACTGGTTTAGCATATTTTGAAGTATATTTTGATTATACAATTTTTATACCAGATGCAATCTGGCTTTTACTGACAGATGGCTCACATCAAGGACATGTCTATGTTACTGAAATTTTCAAACTCAAGCCAAAAGGAAAGACTTTTGTTCCACAGCTAACTAGATAGCACAAGTTCAATATCATACTCTGATCACAATCATTTTGTTTTGATAATGTGTGTATACATATTCTGTGCTGATAATGTCCATATAAATAGATTTTTTTTACATTGGCATTTCTTATTGAATGCATTTACATTTCACATTTATTAAAAACTGCAAACATCATTTTTCAATTAACAGCTGTTAATATTCTCATTTCACTTATTACAGCCACATTGCCTGAGGACAGCCTAACTAATTTAATCTAAACTGTGGGCTTCTTGCACTCATTCTGGTTTGGAGATCTCTTTGGAAATAGGACAGTCATTTATGTTCTCATATTATTAGTAGATGGAACAAATTACTCATTAAATGTGCCATTTAATTTCATTCTTAAAGATGCAAAGCGCAGTTAATTGTGTAGATGTATCTGTATACTTGTATGTATGATATATATGTTCTGTTATGTTTACAATGTTTATACTTTATATCTATATTTTAATTTAGATGTATGGACTATGTAGTCTGAATTAAATAATTCTTATCTTCTTATCTTGTCTTATCTTATCTCATTTCACTTATTACAGCCTCATTGCCTGAGGACAGCCTAACTAATTTAATCTAAACTGTGGGCTTCTTGCACTCATTCTGGTTTGGACTAGCGTTACTTGGGCAGTAAATCTGGTTTCAGCTAAGCCTCAAAGTATATATAATTAGCATGTAATTACTGCCAACCTATGTATGTTTTTTTTTAATGATGTGACAGTGGGTCTCATAATTACATTAGGAATTAACTGTTACTCAGAGGTGTTATGAAAAATGGAATATAACATATCGCTATAATATACTGTAGCAGTAAACGTCTACATAAAGAAGATTGCTATCATATGTAACCTGAAAAAGAGAAGATTAAACTCACCATATAGTGCCTATTCTCCACTGCCAACACATGATTGTAACTACAGGAAAATACACATGATCACAGACACAATGTTATTACTTCACACACACACACACACACACACACACAAACACAAACACAGACACACACACTTTCTCTCAAAACAATAAAACACATTTAGCATCCAAAAATAACAACAATTTCATTTTTAAAGATGCAGTTTTTCGAACTCTAAAAAAATATCAATTTTGTGTACAAAAAAGATTAATAATGGTCCTGACATTGACATTACTGTTTTTGGTCTTACTGTCTACTGTGTATCTTACTATTTTTTTCTTCTTACTATCCACTGTGTGACTTATTACCCTAACATGCTGACAGTGATATAGACATAGTTGGTTCTCACTATCCACTGTGTATCATATTAATGTTTTTTATTCTTACTGTCAACTGTGCATCTTATTACTCTTACATCCTGGTCAGCTGTACTGACGTATTCCTTGGAAATGCACTTATCTTCCATTTCTCAAGCACCCGATTTAGCCAATAATGTATTAAAAGTGCAGTTAAGTCAACAAATTTAACCCCAACTGCTTTTTCTATGAGCATCAAAAAATTTTTTATTCCTTTCTTAAGGTTCATAATTTTAGTTTTCTCTCTTTAAGACACAACTTAATTGGTCTAAAAACTACTAAAGTGGTGCCATCTTGTAATGTTAAATATCTAATTAGCCAAGCTATTACTTCAACTTTGGGTACCCATAGTCCTCTATCTGTTCCGCATCCATCACCAATCTTCAGCTTTGCCACTGATAAAAAATGTCACTGTCTCAATTAATACTGCCATTTATCCATAGTGTGAACTTGGTTCATCTATTTCTTAGATTTGCTTTGGGCCTGGATGTAATTATCATAAATCTTTATCAATTACTTTCACAAAGACTTCTTCCCTCAACTAGATAAGTTCACATTAATATACACCAAACATGCTAAGGTGTTAACAAATGATCCTGTCACAGACATATGCATACAAAAATGTCTACTAAATGTCATGTGTCTACCTTAGAAGGGTCTTGCTACTAAGTTTCATGTGTCTACCTCAGAAGGGTCTTGCTCGTAAGTTTCATGTGTCTACCTTAGTAGGGTCTTGCTACTAAATTTCATGTGTCTACCTCAGAAGGGTCTTGCTACTAAATTTCATGTTGTCTACCTTAGATTGGGTCTTGCTACTAAGTTTCATGTGTCTACCTTAGTAGGGTCTTGCTACTAAATTTCATGTGTCTACCTTAGTAGGGTCTTGCTACTAAATTTCATGTGTCTACCTTGGTAGGGGCTTGCTACTAAATTTCATGTCTACCTTAGAAGGGTCTTGCTACTAAGTTTCATGTGTCTACCTTAGAAGGGTCTTGCCACTAAATTTCATGTTGTCTACCTTAGAAGGGTCTTGCTACTAAGTTTCATGTGTCTACCTTAGTAGGGTCTTGCTACTAAATTTCATGTGTCTAACTTAGAAGGGGCTTGCTACTAAATTTAATGTGTCTACCTTCGCAGGGTCTTGCTCAATCCTGCTAACAAGGTTTTGGGTGAAAAAGTCCAAGCCCTAACAGTTACAAAATGTATTAGAAATACCCTGAAAAATTAACGACAATCTCTGGAAATCTAATTAGGGCATAACAATTGACATCAGGATAATGCATGTATTTATTAATTACCAATTAGCTAAAATTACATATACTGCAACAGCTGTGTTGAATATAATTTCCAATTTCTCTCTTTTTCCTTTCTAAACAGAGATGTCATTCAATTCATATGCAAATATCAGATATAACATGATATTTTAATGAGTGGCAAAGCTGGTATAATTTTGGTATGTACAAACAATTAAACATTGCATGACATGATGAGAAATCTTATAATTTCTCATATGAAAATATTACAATGTATTTTTCACATGTTAAAATGAAAAAATAAAAATTATTTAATCAACAAATTTCTGTATTTCACACTTGAGTATAAAACAAATTCATTTATTTGTCTGTAACAGCATCTATCTTTTGGTATAATGTCATATGAATAAACAGATGGTTTATTTTAAGTACTGCAAAGCAGGTGCCAAGTTCATTATTTTCAAAGTACATGTAATTGCAACAGTTTTAAGCAGAAAATCACTTCAAATTATTTACTGGATATCTGGCAAAACAGTGCAGTGGTAACATACACACTTTCAACAACTGTATTTCTGAGTTTGATTCCTGTACAAGACTGATGCAAAGGTACATATTTGTCTTGGTGGGTTTCTAAAGACCCCTCATTCATAAAACTTTACTCGATTCTAAATCTGGTTTGACAATATTCTGACCAATCAAAAGGCTGTATCTGTACATTCTGAGTCAGATTTCCCAATGAGAAGTAACATTAATTGCTTTAAATGCTTAACAGAATTTTATGAGGAAGAGACCAGGTTCTGTTTTGTTTTTTCAACTGAAGGACCATGAAGACAATATTTGACCTATTATGAAAGTGTCTTATTAAGCTGTGAGAGCTTGTTGAATGAATGGTACCAAACGAATAAAGCATACTTTTAAAATTAAACAATGAAGTTAATTCATTCAAGGGTTACCAATTTTACTGCATTTCATGACTACTTCAACACATGAATTTAAAAACGTAATAGATCAACCTGTGAATACAACAAGACCTGTCTTTGATTTTCAATCAATTTAAAGTTTCATCAAAATTAAATGGATAAAGTCCAAATATGTAAACCCATTAATGGGTCAATTCTGGGACATGTTATTGTACGAATCCCAGGTATTTTTAAAAAGCTAATCTGAACAAATCAACTGAATGTGTATATATTGTTCTTAACATTTTCAAGCCCTACATTTATTTATTCTTTTAATCCTCCTTTATTCAAAAAGGTCCAAAGCTTTTTGCAAATAGAACAGGGGTTTCTCCTAAGGTACTTGTCTTGAATAAATCCTGCCATGAAAGTAGATGGCTGTTATAGCAAATTTAAAGCTGTGATCAATATGACATTCAACTATGATAACAACTTACCAAGTACGTAAGGTAAGAGATGGTGGGTAAACTCTGTTTTACTACAAGTTTGAATGCGACAGCCGTTAGAAACAGTGTTATGTTCACCGCAAGTCTGTCGGAGGAACTGGAATCTATTGTGAAGGCTGAGAATGTCAGGCATACGATCAGCAACTGAAAGGAAAAATAACATAATTAACACAGTCCCTGCCAACATCATGCAACAAAAATGAAATGATTTCAACATACTTTAGGTTATTTCTAGCTGTGGCGTAATGAGAGCTGACGTTAGCTAACACATACAATACTTTGTGCAACCAAGACCTGAAAATTCTACATGTCTGAGCAAGGACTCAAACTCAGGTCCAATGTCTAAACTGAAACTGAATGACTAAATGAATTAACTTTTATTCCTTGTCAAATAAATTTAGAAACAATGATGCTTTACTCCTTGAGATAAAAGATATTTAGAGTACAAAATGTTACTGTGTTAAAGCTGATGGTCAGTATTTCCATAAATGTCTGGCCAGGCTTGGAGTATATAGCCATGGAGTATATAGCCATAAATTTATGTCCAGACTTTGAGTATATAGCCACGGAGTATATAGCCATGGAGTATATAGCCATAAATTTATGTCCAGACTTGGAGTATATAGCCATGGAGTATATAGCCATAAATTTCTGGCCAGGTTTGGAGTATATAGCCATGGAGTATATAGCCATGGAGTATATAACCATAAATTTCTGGCCAGGGTTGGAGTATATAGCCATGTTAAGTAGCAAAGGAAATACAAGGGATTAGTCTAGGTCATAACATTCATCAAGTGCTTTGTCACATTTTCTCAGGCCAGTTCATAAGTCATGTCTAAACTAAGGTATTATTATTACAAGCCATGTTTGATGTCTGAACATGCCACAGGCTAGAGTTAACCTCCTTCGCAAGGTTACCGTGACCAGAGAGAAGATCCAACACTTGGATCAGCACTGGGTTTAGATTGAGCAACTTCCCACCTATGTGTTACAAAGATCAGAGGAACCGTGAGGGACTGGGGCATGATCTAAATCCATCCCCACATGGACAGACAGTGAGAAGGACACTGTCTGCTAGTTTGATTGGATTGAATCAAAGAGACATTTGATTGGAATTGAGATGGAGGGTGTGATAACAATTTCAATCTGAATTATAACTTCTGACTAGCAATTTAGTTCTCCTGGGAAGATTGCTGAGCAAATAGGATTACTCAGAGAAAGCCACTTGTAATTTGGCGGAAAAACTTAGGAGATTCTAAGGAAAGACAAAGGTTCGTATAGGTCACTAAGTTATTTGCTCAATTTTTGCAGAATATTATGGCATTATAATTGTAATTAAGTGGACTATGTATATGTATTTACTAGGTAGATTTCATAATAACCAGTCAGATAGGGTAAATTATAGATACAGAAGAAAAGTAATGTTTCTAGAGCAATGAGGCATGGAAAAGAGGTCAATCTGACCCTATCATGAAGTACAAAACAGTTGTGGGATATATATATATATATATATATATATATATACATACACACACGAGTATAAACCAATTAGGTGTGATATCTAAAACTGTCAAACAATGCAGTACTTCCATTTGACAGTTTATGTAAATTTTTGTTAGTTGATTCAACACTTTTTTATGTTTCTATTTTATTGGATCTGACAAAAAGATTTGGTGAGAATTCAAAGTGCTTAGGCTAGTTAAAAACTAATTTTGCACTTTTCATTGTCATTTTTGTTTGTTTGCATTTATATAAATTAATGGTATTCATACAAACAGGAAAAACATGCTGTAATGTAGTATGGATTATAGTGTACCTATGTAACTAGTTTTCTGCAAAGTACTGAAAATAGGTGTCTGTGAGATCCTGTAAACCTTAATGTCTAGAGTTGTAAAATATACTGGTATTTAAATCTGTACAGCTATTTACTCAAGATTAGAAGGCCGGTAATATGACTCACTGATCAGATGCACTGTAAAGTCAGTAGCATTGATCTTGAAATTTATGCCTGTATATGCAACTGCCTATATACAAATTTCCTTTCAAGATGTTTATACCTTTTAAAAAAAACCCTTAACCTTGTAACATGGCATCATGAATCTATGTGTGAGTGTGTATATATGTATTTTTGTGACTATAGTCATAAACAAAGTAACAGAAAGAAGCAAAAGCAACAAGTTCTGTAAAACTTTACAAATAATTTAATTGTATAAGTTGTAAAGTATATATACCCCATGTGACAGATCTTATTATTCAATCTAACTCATCCAATGCGAATTAATTATTGTTAAGATACCACCTGACTGATCTGTCCAATTGGAAAAAAGCCAAATCTCATAAACATATTTACTTATAAGTTTATTATAAGTAACTCTCAATACATAAAAAGCAATTTTATGTCTTAAAATAGGACCAATGCACACATGGAATCCAGCTATAGACAGTAAGTGCAATTTACAGCCATGAATAAAAATTACAAAAATTGTAGATAAAATCATGTACCAATGGTATCATAAAGAGTACCTCATGCATCTATCTATAAATTTGTTATGGTCTTTTCTGTATGCTTTTGGACAGCAAACAAATAATTACTTACTCTTTGGTCTTACTGTTGAAAAATGCACTTAAATATTGTATTCTTTGACTGAAAACAAACAAAACAAACATCTCAAACCTAAGCAAGCAATTCTACTAACATGAAGTTATCCCTTAATCACACTCACATATTAGACTATCCCTTAATCACACTTTAGGCTATCCCTTAATTACACTCATGTATTAGACTATCCCTTAATCACACTCACATATTAGGCTATCCCTTAATCACACAGCAAAAATAGTCACACTTTATGTGTCCATTAATCAATATAAAGAAAACAGACATTATCTGTTTAAACTTTGTCTTAAAAAAGTATGTTAAAGTCCACAAAAAAATGCAAACAACTTTACACATAAAGCAAATGAATCCACCATGTTTTTATCTGCCACCCATGAAGATAGGTTACAGATTTGGCAATAAATAAAAATAAAAGGAGAATAGATATGATTGGATGAATATTTATATTAAATTTCATTATAGTTAAGATGGTAGTGCATCTTGGTAGCACATGCAGATAATTAGGTTAGTCCTAAATATTACTAATGGAACCACTGAACAGATTTCAATTTGTGAGATCTAGAACTAAAACTTATACAAGAATAAATGGGAAACTAGATTATATTCTAAAAGCTAATAAAATCGTAACAATATATAAAACCACAAAACAGGAATCTGTTTTGTGCAAGGTTATATTTTGTAAGGTCGTAATTACTCAGTGAAACCTATTCCTATAAACGTGACCAGGTGAAGGTTTAGTATTATCCATAATGGAAGTGTTTAACAAAATTTGTAAGATAAAGACATGCTGCTAGGATTTTTTGTAAAGGGAGAAGCTCCCCTTATATCACAAAAACAAAGGGGGTGGGGGTGGGGGTGGCCGAAGTTCAATATTTACCTAATGCTTAAATATCCATCTTTCTTCCTATTCCACTGTTACAGGTAGGGTATTAGGGTTTAAGTCCATCAATACCATAGTCTGCTTGTTTACACAGGTATTTTTATCAAATAAATATCCTTACTTTTTAATTTCTTTTTAGATTCTTATTTATTCCGTTTATCTTTAACCATCTGAGTGCTATATAGTTTTGTAGCATACATCTTCAGGACTGAATACCTGGGTAGTTTGAGAAAAAAAAGAAAATTGCACTCTACTTTTAAACTGCCCATGTTTTAATTAGACCTGCCATTCTGCCTTTTCCACATTTAATTTTGAAATACCACTTAACAAGAGGTTTACCAACACTTGTCTGTTTTAATCCATCCAACATTTACATCATACTCATATTCAACTTCATGTTCAAGTTTAAAATCACTCTCTGGCATTTCCAGTAACACTTTCCCAGCTCTAAAAATGAATATACTTCAGAACTATAAAAGCATTGTCATCATCATCGCTATCATCAGCCAGTATTCGCCTAACGAAATAGTCATCTGAGGATGAACCATGCTGGGGGTCAGCAATCTAGGGTTTTCTACATAGCCCGCATTTAAAAATGCATTTGTGAAATTTCCTAGGTGAATGCAAGGTTCCAACTATGACAAAATGCTTGTTCCTGTGCCTACTGTGCCAATCAAGTTTAATTTAACAACCATACATGCCAAGCCAAAGGACCCAGATATGTAAACAGTTGCCTACCTGACAAAATTACACATGCTGAAACAAGTGCTAGGTAACCTCTACTTTATGGTTAACAGTTATACTGCAAAGAGTACATTATTAAATGTGTGACTTAAAACTAATTTACGTGATTAGCGTAACCTGGCTGCAGCTCTGATGAAGACTTTTGACTTTAATGGTTTTCTCTTGTAATAAAGGGTGATATATTCTTCTATAGTACAAGTCACATGGGTCACGTAAACACATTTACTAATATTCATTTTTCTAAATAAATTTTAAAAAAAATTAATCATAAAATACTTATAACAAAGTTTATTAAATCAAGATTTTTGAGTGATCTACACACTGTCATAAATAAATTTCCAGATGAAAATTATCGAATACTGCAGAATTTTACAATGGAAATTCGGCATTAGGCTGGGTTAAAAAAAAGTTGATATTGGACTGAACTATTACTAGTGCAGGGAAAAAAAGGTATGATCACGTGAACAAGAAGTCGTGCATATCTTCATTCATCTCCTGTGTGGATGTTCAACTATGAATGGGATAGTGGAGTAACATACAATAAGTTTTATTCTTAACTTGTACAGATGAATTTCTTCAAAATGATAATTTAGCATGATGTAAAATTTAACAAAATAAAATCTGAATTGACAGCCTTGTTTCTAATCTTTGACATACATGAAGGCACATATCTGTATGGGAAAAATAGGTATTATGTACGAATCAAAACAAAATACATGACATACCATACAGAAGATATATTCAAAGTTACATAATTGCCCCCAATGTATTGGACTTTTATGCCAATATTTTTTTCCTGCTGGTGTTTTCCCAGGCTTTATTTGTGAATCACAACATTGTCGCATCTCTGTTTATTTTTGTATTACAACTTCTTCCCAATCACAGGCACACTCCCTCTTACATCATAGCATGTGACAAAACCAGCTTAAACAAGATCACCATGCATGCTTGACACTGCCTAAAATGCTGAAGTACATTATCACTGAATTTGCCATTAAGGATTTTTCTAGGAATTTATACAATAATCTTCAATGGAATTTTGATGGACAAAGTGCGAAATAAAGTAAATACCATTTAAAGGTATCTGTAATCAAATTCTCCAGAATGACACATGTAGCTGCAGTAAGTGACTTAGAGCACATAACTGAGCTATGTGAGTTGTACTGTAATGTTTCCACGATTGAATTTTTTGTTCTCTACCTGTTGATAACAATGTTTTAAAAAAAATGTTATTCATTTATACCAGTGTAAGTGATCTAATAGATAGTGAAATATGGTTCCCCTAATTGTCAACAATTTGATACATCCATGTAACTTGTGAAGGTAATTTCTGATGATAACCAAGCCATTCCTTTAGTTTCCACAAGGGTATTACTCTCTGTCTCTTGTTATAGAACTACAGTTGTGTCCAAAAACATCAGTATATAATAAAAATTCTCTTAAAACTATGTCCAAACTTCTTTTCAATAGTTTGTCTTGAACATTTGTTTAATAGCAGAGAGTCGTCTTTCCTCCTGTATGATCTTTTAGTTATTACTACATAACAAGTTAGGATACAGATGACAGTAGCATGTGATTATTAACACATTAACCCCTGGAGCTTTTTGTCATTTCTGCCTAAAAATCGAGTAGGAAACACATTTTGAAAGCTATTTCTGAATAGACTCAAAAACACCAAATCCCCAGTCATCTTTCAATAACATACTGCCTAGGGGTGTTAGAAACATTGATTTTCGTTGGCTATTTGACTCGCGTATGAGCAGAAGGGTAAAAGTTGGATTTTTTCTTTTTTGCTAAACGGAGCCATTATTTTTGTATGGAGACCACTCTTTTTTCCAAATGCCCATCTTATCTTACTTTTTGCAAAGGTTCATCTGTCTGTTTGCAGTTCATGCCGGTTTGCCTTAGATCTGAGACCAAAAAGTCTAAAATCCGGACACAAAATCAGATTTCGACCACGGGCAAATTTTGGGTAAAAAACAGTTGGGTCCAAAAAATGAGGCTTTTCTATCTGCATTTTGTAGTGCAACTGGATATTCCAGATTATTTGGTATCATTGTAGAGCTACATCTGTCTACCTTTCTATAATACCACCCACTTTAGTGTATCATGCATGACCATGACGCTACAGAGCTTGGCAGTAGGCTACTACCTCCTGCCCCATAAAGTCGTCGCTAGGGGTTAATGTGTTAAAGAGATCACCCATTCAGTATTACACCAACTTCTGGCCACTCTTTCAGCGGCAACTATTTACATTATGAAAACCATAACTTTCAAGGGCTAATGGAATCCAGAGTGTCCATATTAATGGGAAAAATAAAATTTATCAAAGTTCATGCAAACAGAGATTTCATATCCATATCGGGATGTTTGCAAAAATACATTTCTAAACACAGCACTAGTCACTATTCATGATGTCATTCAGAAACAATTATAAAACATAATTCACATGAATTATAATATTTCTGTTAGTATTTAAGACATGTTGCAATCTCAATAAAATTCCACCTTTTCAAATTTTCTATCGCACTCTGTTTCAAGCACTTCTTTGCATCATGCATCAGAATGACCAAAGTTTTTGTGAAATTCTTTACCTTTATCTGACCGCTCCGGTGGCCTAGTGGTTAGAGCTCTGCCTCAGATGTGGTAGGTCATGGGTTCGATCCCCGGCTGAGTCATACCAAAGACTTACAAAAATGGTACTAACAGCTGCCTCGCTTGGTGCTCAGCATTAAGAGGTTAGTGCTAGGACTGGTCGGCCTGGTGTCAGGATAATGTGATTGGGTGGGACATCATGCTACATGTCTGCAGCATGATGCCCCAGTGCTAGACATCACTATAAACTGTCACACTGCAGACATCGTAACGATATGACTGAAAAATTGTTAAAGCTAAGTTAAAAATACAGATCACACACACACACACAAACATTATCTGCAGCTAAGGAATAAACTCCAAATTCAAAACAAAATACATGGGACAACAGCAGAAGAAAATAAAAAGGATAGGGTATCATTTGTATGGTAATATTCTATTATTCATCCCTGTAATTTACAATAATGTCAATTAATTGAGATTTTACTGAAAAGATACTTAACAAATACATGCAGAATTAGAAGAAAATGGTCAGTCTAATGAGAAAAAATCCACAATTCTTGATTATCTGTCAATATTTTTGCAACTATGACAAGAAATGAAATATCGAAAAACATGTAAAAGTGGTCAGCCTTTATGCATGGTTATCCCTCCATGAACTCTTCCAGAGTTTTATTATCTATTTCATTATCCCAATGCAAATATAAGGAGAATGTGACAGCTGACCTGCCCCTGAAGTCTTTTTAGATTCTACTATAAATAGAAGAATCATTGTAAGACTCAATTAATGGCATCTAAAAAGAGTCTTACAGATTCATAGAGCATGATCAAAACTGCTGTGTTCTTGGTTTCAGCAATACTGGCAAATGATTTTGTTTGTCAACGGTAAGATTTTTCAAGGATAAAATTGTGCACTCTATAGCAAGTCTGTTGGCCATATAATGCATATGTATATGCTTTTGCAGAAAGGCTGCAAATAAGCATCAATCCAAAACCTTTCCTAAAAATAAATATATCCATATACAGTGAGAAAAAACATCTCTAGCTTCAGAGAACTTGCAAGTCAATGAAGGTTGTGATGGGAAATCAACATCGCATTTCACAAGTGAATATTTTTCTTTTGCATTTATCTTAATTGCTATCGCCAGCACATGAAAACCTGATGATTAGTGGGCATAGCTGTGTGCCAGAAAGGGAGAAATCCAAACTCACCATGGTAAAAACAATATTCCATATAAAGTATCCTGTTTTCCTGGCAACACGACACTGGATATGGAGTATGGGATGTATGGTAGAACTGCAATACTCTACAGTGGTGTGATCCCTATAAGTCTCAATGTGTCTGTACAGTGTCCACTCCTGGGCATCCATGAAAGCTTTGGTGCTGATTGAACTGAGAGCATGTTGGTCCTCAATTAGTTCAATCTCTCTGCCGGACCTCTCTGTGGAGATGGAAATTGTCAAGTCCTGCAATAGTGATGATGAGAATGATGACAGCATGAATGATAGAGGACTCAAATGAGACAATATAAATACAATTACAAAAAGGAGTTTAAAATATTCAAACAACATTTGTTACTTGGCTATATGAGGTGATTAAATATCTGAAGTTGATGTAATTATTGGATTGACCTAAGAAAAGCCTGTTATTTGTTGCATACCTTTCTAAATATACATAATTTCTAAACATGAGTTCTTTGGGTAAATGCATTAAATGAATCACAGATTATAAAGCTAATTTCTGGTGTTGTAGTGATCCCAACTCTGCGCCTAATTACCTGTATATCTACAGGGAAGTGTTCCAGTTCCAGACTTTCATGGAAAAATCCCTTGAATCTCCATAGTTGTCGGACAACAGGATATTGATAGCCTGGCTCATAAAGCTGTACCTCATGAGTCTTCCTGCTCAAAGTCATGGTACCATTGACATTCATAATCATCAGTCTAGGGTCCCAGGGAATCAGTTCAGCTAAGTCCTCTACATCCTGCCATACATTTTGGAAAGTAGGGATGAAAAGGTGATGGAGTACATGCTTAAAAAATTTCACAATTAAACAAGACTTACCAAAGAGGCAGTTTGATTGGGATTTTATGAACCTGTATGTGCCTGAGGGATCACATGAGATGGAATTGGTCATGTGATGAGTCAGTCTTTAGAACATGATCAGTTTTGTGGCCTTAAATGTTTTTCACTCAAATCCTTAAATTTACCCTGTGCTATTTGGGTCCTGAATCCTGTATTCACAAATTGGCCAAGCTCTCCTGAATGGTGGCCCACAACATTCATGAACTTCATAAAAGTCAGAAGGTTCTCTCAGGATGTCATCTCCTTCATTTTCTGAGGGTAAATTTGGTGGTGATGTTACTAAGTTTTGAAGGCCATGCTCAAAGTTATCGACATCTTCCTCACTTTCCGCATCAGTGTTAGAAAGATCACTTCCCTCATGAAGGTAAGCTGTTTCTGTCCGTACATGTTTCTGTGCCATTTCATCAAATCCCGGCATATCAGTCATGGTTTTTTTGCCAAGACTGTCAACTTGTGACTTCAACGTTGCTACCGTAGCTGACAAATTTGTCAATAATTCAAACTGACGGTCCCACATCACTTGATTGTGTGTCGCTTGCCATTCAATAAGACTGTCATCTGGGCACCGCCACTGTTGCACTGATGTTACGTTTTCTGTCACCGACTCTCTCAAGATTTCACAGTCACATGATGAACTCACTGTTGGTAATGGCGTAGTCCCCTTATCTGTACATGTAGGATTTCTCCTTGATTTTGACACCACTACAGGACTATCATTTAGCATAGTTGTTCCCCCTTGGGAATCATTGCGTTTGTTGCAGCCATGATGGAGACATCTTTGGCCTTATCAGCTAAACGCTGCTTGGGTCTATTTTGCAATATTTCTTGTAATACTCCATGCCTCATATTGACAGGATACCTTTGGCTTAGTCCCGATTCCACCAGTGTGCAAAGCTGTGCAAGAGATGACACTCAAAAACGATGAAACAATGAGGTACGGTACAGTTATGACTGTATACGGCCTTTAAAATGGTAGAGGAAGTTTCTGTCCTGCGCTAATTTCAAATTTGCATGAAAGTTCAGCTGTAAATTATCATGAAATTTTAAAACTCGAAAAAACAACAAGGCACTGACTCCTTGACACTGGACCATTCATTGACTCATCACGTGACCAATTCCATCTCATGGGATCCCGAGGCACTTACAGGGGAAATAAAACTGAATATCAGCTTAACTGTTTTTCTAGGCATGAAGGAAGATTTAAAACTCCATGGTAATAATATTAATAATAATAATAATAATAAAAACATCTCTATGCAGTCATCAGACAATGAATTGAAAATGCTGAATGTAAGAAGCTTTTGGATCTATATACTGTCAGCAACTTAACTTGGGATTATCACGTAAACTAAATTTGTAAACAGATTGTCTACTAAAATTGCATTACTAAATTAAATTAAAAGACATCTGCCATAAAGGAGTTATCTTGGATTATAATGAGCAGCAGAGAGGTTAAACAGACTTTTTTCTAGAACGTCATATTTGAAAAATAAAGCTTCCTATGAAAACAAAAACAAATAAGGTCACTAATGCCAAACCGAAGACTCTAACTAAAACCAAGAGTTTCTCTGAGTTATTTTTTTGTTACTTTATCTTTGTTGTTTACATTTTTCTAAATTTGTATGTGTGTTCTGTTTACCCACTGGATGTTTCATTGAGGTCGCACCCTCTCTGCTGCTGTAATTAAATCATTATTATATCAATAATGACACTGGGTACGGAGTCTTACATAGCTAGATTAGTTAGAGAAAGATTAGAAGCAATCCAAAAGGTTTTGCCTGTTCATGATTCTCTTAAACGTCAAGAAGCAGTTGAATAGGTAGAATTATTTATTACTCTATCTTTGTTGTTTATGTTTTCTCAAGTTGTATGTGTCTTTTGTTTACCCATCGTGACACTTTTTTGTGGTCGCACCCTCTCTGCTGCTATAAATGTGTGAGTAATTAAATCATTATTATATCGATAACGGAATCTTACACTAGTAGACTAGCTAGGGAAAGATTAGAAGCGATTAGAAGATATATTCCTGTTCGTGATGCTCTCAAACAAAAACTGCAGGAACGACAAGAAGCACAAGTTGAATATGCAGAAGGTACAGACAAATTATTTAAACCTATCACAAAGGTTACTGAAAGAGTTGCAGAAGCTACTGAAACTCTTATTCCAAAAGTAAGACAAACTGCTGAGCAAATTGAAAAGATAGCAAGAACATCTAACAAACAAAACAGAATTTAAGACATCTTCCAACTGAAATAGCTGCTGCTCAACCTGCCCCCATTGAGGAACAAATACTTGAAGGTGTTGGCAAAGTTTGTACTGAAATAGTCGATGTAAAAAAAGATCTTGCACCTAAACCTAAAGTAAGAAAAAAAAATGCTGAATTAATTAAAAAATTTAAAGAAGGTGTTATTGAAGAACTTAAAGAAAAAATTAAAGAGAAAGATTTTTCTCGTGTTGCATTTGATATTTATTTTTGAAGGGCTGAAATGTTAAAACCTAAGTATGCTAATATAAATACTGATAGTTATTTTAAATGGTTATATCGTGTGTATTATAACAAACCCCAGGCTAGAAGTAATGATGAAGTATATAATAAACACATTGATGACATAATTTTTTTTTATTTGGAGTCACAACTTCAACAACAACCACAATCTCCCCAGCAAGAACCTTCCTATAAATTTCCTCCACTGCAGCAACAAATAGAACTACAAAAACAACTATGACTTCCTCAACAACAATTACCAGAACTAAAATAATGTTAGAAATAAATTTTTGATTAGAGGTATTAACCTTATCACAAATTTGCCACGTGAAAAAGTAGTACATATTGCTGCATATGGATTTCGTCAAGTAGGAAAATACGTAAAATCTGAGTATCTTCTTGGTTGGAATAATGATGATGATTGGAATCAGGATGTATATTCCATATA
This sequence comes from Sinohyriopsis cumingii, assembly GCA_028554795.2. NCBI lineage: Eukaryota > Metazoa > Mollusca > Bivalvia > Unionida > Unionidae > Sinohyriopsis > Sinohyriopsis cumingii. The sequence goes on from CM068830.1 coordinate 12,580,724, forward strand.
TAGTAATAGACCTGCTGATGATGATGACCCGCATTTTTGTGATTTTAAACGTGATGTAGAACTAGAAAAGAGACAAGAAGAATTTCATGACTTCAGCCCAGGCGCTACTGGAAGTGGTTACTCGACCACAACAGGAGGAAGTGGTCTAGGAACTTGTCCTGACAGTGTTCTTGCCAATGTTGACCAACTTGAAATTCTGATCGGAGAAAAATGTGCAGGAAATAATTCTCCAGAAATTATTAATGAAATATCACAGCGACTGAAAACAATTAATTAATCAGCATGTAATTTAAAAATAATTATACACACTGCTCAACGTGGGCCTGTAATAGTTAGGGTAGTAAATTCATGATTGCCAACTTACAAAGCGATTTAAGGAGACGGACTTGGTGATGTCGTTATGGGTTTATTCAGAAGGATGGCTCCAAAAGCACTACCAATTGCAAAACAGTTAGGGATGAAAGCTATTGAAACTATTCACAATAAAGGTATTGGTGCTGTTGGTGATATTGCTGGTAAAGCATTTTCAGCAATCAAAGAAAGATTAGTTCAATTAGTATGAAGAAAACCAGAGGAGTAAAATTACCCAGCACTGATGTTATGCCTGCACATATCAGCAAAATAAGAAATCAAGCTGTAAATCAAAAACTAACAGAGTTGGCTAATACACCCCAGTCAGAAAAAAAAATATAGCAGGAAGTGGTCTTCGTGTTAGACGATAACAATTATAATAAAATATTCAAGCGTATGTCAGATCCAGCATTTGATATGGATACGCCAGTTCTCAAAGATGAATCGATACGTGATTATCAATATTATTCTTAAGACGCACTTGTACCAAATCAGTGTGGTTGAATCGAATTACAAGTTCAAGACACAAGCAGATGTTTCTTACCTGCTGAAGCATTTATCGAAGAAGAAGGTAGACTTTTAAAAGCAGATGATACAGCATATGGATTTTTAGATCAACCTGGTTTTGTTCATAATGGTGTCATGGCATTATTTGAAAGTGCTATATACATGATTGACAGAAAAACTATTGAATCATGTCTCGAAAATGTTGATATTGCTACGATGATATTGGGTCTGGCAAGATACAGCGATGATTACTTGAGGTCAGCTGGTCCGTCATTGATGTTTGCAAAGGATACCACTGATCAGCCTGAGGGTAATAACGTAACACTAAATGTAGCTGGAACTGAAGTTGTGTTGATGAACAAACATTTCAACTTAGGATTTGCCGCACGTACATCAATGTTAAAAGACCAAGAAAATTTCTAGCATGATTCCATTATCACATATCTCTGGATTTTGTAGAAATGTTACAAAAGTTATATTTGGAGCTAAACATACTGTGGTACTTGCAAGAAAAGCCACCAACAACAATGCAATCTGGCGACCTAATGCAATTGATGCTGGTAAAGTAATATTAACAAAACTGTCACTGTGGATGCCAGTAATGACTCCATCGCTTGCTGAAGAAGAGAAACTACATGCTTTTATGAATTCAGGTGGTAAATAAATTTGTTATCATGGTTGACAATGGCTACAGATAGCGTTCAAAGTAATGCAGCTGGGTTATTCACATGGCAGATAGCATCACAGCAAGGAGTTTCTGCACCACGAGATATATTCATTGCATTTCAGGAAAATGTTAGAATGGATTCACAGGAACGAAATCCAATGGTATTTGACACACTTTGAGTTTCTGAAGTTGCTTTAAGGATAAACGGACATCAAGAACCTTCTGAAGAAGCTTTGGTAAATTTTGAACTTAATCATGTAACACATGCTTATCATCAGTTGATGACATTTATGGGGTGTGATCAAAATGTTGACACTGGTTTGCAGATATCTCAGCAAGATTTCACAACTCTATATCCAATTTATTACTTTTTGTTGGAACATTTAGATTTAGGCAATCTGTTATTGATATACATTACTGAGTCTGTGTGAATCAATCACAACTATTAGAAATGAAATTGCAAAAGACATTGCTAGTTGTCTGCGATCTACCGGTGATATAATGACAGGTGAACTCAGCATGAATAGAAATAAAATAGTTGTTTTAAGAGATCCAACATCTGATGAAAGCGCTGCAACAAAAAAATATGTATACAATAACTATAATACAGTAGATACTGAATTAACCACGCTGCGAGCTGAGTATGATGCTCATGTAAATATGTTTACAAATCTTTGTAGAAATTTTAGAAAAATTAATGAAATCACAGGAATTATTTGGAAGTCCCATATCATTGTGTTATCGACCAGTTGATACACGATGGCAGAATATCAACGTTGATATACCAGGATCATCAGAAAAATACAATCTTGTATTTAAATGATATTATCTTAATTCCTGTCAGTGTTGTTGAGAGCGCATTAACCATGGTAAAAATTCCATGGACGTTAGGATACACAATGACAATTCATTCATCACAAGGATTAACCATCTCTGATACAAATGTTTGGATTGTCGATGAGCATATCGAATGGTCAAACTTAGTTTATCTCACAGTGTCTCAAGTCAGAAGAATATCTCAGCTGTGGAGAATTGTCATAGACTTCACAGACACTACTGGTAATAGTAATGTTATTGATATAGATATACATGTAGGAATTTTTTTTAGTTATAAACAGTGACAAAAAAAAAATAAGCACGGATTTGATCTCGATGCTGAATTTATGATGACATTGAAACAACAGCAAATCAGTTATTGTGCAAGCTGTAACAGAGTAATGTTGTAGCAGTATTCAAATAATAATCCAAGACAATTTACTGCAGACAGAATTAATAGTTATTTTGGTCACATGTGAAAATGTATTGCTGACCTGTCTTGAATGTAACTGACGTCGAGGTGCTAGTTCACAAAAGTGAACGCAGTGATAATTGTGTGTCTTCAGGAATCATTTGTAATTGCTCACGTACAAACCCACATTAAGGAGTAGTTGAATTTAATCTGTAGATTGCAGGTCTACCCATGGATCTTAGCACACTAGAAATTTTATGTGTCATAATACTCCAAATAGGATCACTTTTTTTTACCATCTTCAAGTTCACCAGGTTCATATAAATACCTGACAGTAACATTACCTAATACTGGTTGTTTTGAAAATTCATGTCGTTGTATTGGTATGTGCTTTTTGTAATCTCATTGATGGGTTTCATGGCAGTTGTTCAAGTAATTTCATTATTTAATGCAGCTATCACACTTGATAATCTTGCAACCCATTCACGAGATCTCATATCTTTCTGAATTATTTTCTTTGCATATTGATATCCAAATAACTGCTCAGCAAGTGTTCGATTAAACTGTTAAAAAAATACATAGTTATTATATGATGTCATAACTGTAAGTCATCCGCCATTTTGTGGGTCAATGATTCTGTTTTGCGTGGCTGTTCATCACTGAATAGAATTTGCAGTCACACAATGGTTAATACATGCTGGGTTAAAGGTTGTACAAACCGTGCAGACGATTCCGTGAAGCGTAGTTTTTACACTATACACAAAAAGCACAGTCCAATACCTTTGACTCCTCTATCTTTCAGCATATCATTTTACTTTTGGAGCTGAACCAAAACTAAGAGGACGTATGAAGTGAAATTGATAATAATAGCAGGCAAATATTACAAACTGTAAATTACTTTTACACCAAAAAAAGCTATTTTAACAGCAGTAATACATTAACTGCAATTATATTTTGCTGACTTTTCCACCTGAGAGAGAAGCTAATGATAAGCTGTTTGAAAGAACATATCAGTTTCCAGCAAAATGATCTACTGCTGATTCGCGGATGTCTTGTTGACAATTTGCTGGGCTGACACAACGGAGCCTAATGCAAAGCTGTCTGGTGTGACACTGAATGACGGTAGAATTGAGGTTAAGTCGTGTTGTCAAATGGCAACTTTTACGATATCCTCCAGAGGAAAATGATTAAGAAATGCCCAAGAAGAGTAGTACCACTTCACCTCATGGACTTTTATTCTCATGACAGGTAAGGTTTCTCTCAGTGAGATCAATTAGCTTTTTTGATAGCTAGACTGTGATTGCCAAAATGGACATGGCCAGGCGCACTTGCTGGGAGGAAACCACGGGATCACTCAGTATTACACGCTATAGCCACAAATTATGGAGCTTGATCCGAAGACTTGACACCGCTCAGCAACCACCAGTTCAAGCTCACCCTGTTGTCAAACAAATGCTGTAGCTAGCCACTTATTGTAAGTGGCAAAAGCACCACTGGAGAAACAGCACCATGTCAAGTACGAGATAAGTGACAACAATACTGCCGTCGGAAATCAGATGGACTAGATCAAAATAATCCAGAGGTATTTACAACAACAGAACTTGAAACAGTGCTATGCAGTATCAAATCAGGCAAAGCATCAGGATATGATAACATACTGCCTGAGTTCTTGAAGCATCTTGGCCCGAAGGCAAAGGAATGGCTCACCGCTTTTTACACCCGGGATATTAGGGAAAATTTCTAGAGTATTGCTGTGCTGAATAGTTGAGTCTATCAAGCTATTCCTTCATGACAGGTGCTTCAGAGCGCTCATCAGAGAGAGCTGCAGCTTGTGGAAGCATCTCGCTACTGGACTCCCTCAAGGGTCTATTCTCTCTCCAAGTTTGTTCAATGTCAATATTAATGACTTACCTGTAACACAGTCGCACCAGTTTATGCATGCAGATGACATTGCTCTTGGCACCCACAGTTGCTCATTTACTGAGCTTGGGGAGGTACTGATCAAGAACCTGGAGGATATGACAGACTTCTTTAAGAAATGGCATCTACAGCCAAGCACAATAAAGACAGTCTGCAGCGTCTTCCACCTTAACAAAGCAAATGCGAATCATGAGCTTTGCATCTTCTTCAGTGGGCAGCAAATAAAACACGACCCAGCACCACCATACCTTGGTGTGACTATGGACAGATCACTGACATTCTACAACCACCTGGAGAAAACTGCAGCAAAACTTAGCACTCAAAACAACCTACTTCACAAACTAGCTGGCTCAACCTGGAGTACTATTGCTCAAACACCCAAGACATCAGGACTGGCCCTCTGTTACTTGAGAGCCAAGTATTGCACTTCTGTCTGGGCTTGATCATCTCATGCTATGTTAACTGATGTCCAGCTCAACACAAAAGTACACATAATCTCTGGAACACTACGTCCTACTCCTTTACCATGGCTGCTGGTACTCAGTGACATTCCTCCTCCACATCTGTGACTCCAGGAAGCAACCACAAAAGTGTTGGCTAAGGTCTAGGCCAGTGAGAAACTTCCACCGTACATGGACATCAGCTCACATCCAGCAGTCCGCTTGACTTCAAGATGTCCAATCTTGTTAATTTTATTGCCAGAGGATATGACAGCTATTTCAGCATGGAGTGTCAAGTTGGACTTCAAAAGATGTAGTAAACCACTCCCTTGTAGCTGAGCCATCTGTCTGCCCTCCTGGCTTAAACCTTCCATGTCATCTGTGGACTACGCTGAACTGCTTTTGGACAGAACAGGGTCGTTGTGCAGTTAACCTTGTCCGATGGGACTAGGCCGCTGACTCTTCCTGTTGTTTTGTAGCTCTACAGACCATGTCACACATTGTGAATGACTGTCCACAAAGTTCCCAAGTGGACTGCAGGATCTGCACCTTGGTGATGATGATGCTGTTAAATGGCTGAGCACACAATGCACATGATAAATAACAATAATTGCCAAAATATCAGAGGTACATCTACAAGGGAGAAAAGAGGCTTTTCTGACCATTTCTTTTCTCTTTCAATGTGGCCAAAGAGAAACATATGGCTCTAACTCAAGAAAGATTAGTCTATTTTGATCATTCCAAGCACACAAAGGACTGAGTCAGGCATTTCAGTTGGTTCAGGATCTACTGAATGTAAACAATTCTTGGCCAGTAAGCGAGGCTGACACAGAAGGGTGACTGAATTGTATTTTTCAATGAAACATAGGTAAACCACTTTTCACTTATAAGGCATGAATTTCACTCCTTCTCCTAGCTGATGCTAAAGAAGGAGGGAAGACCAACTTTAAGGTAAGGTTCTCAAAAGAAGCCTCACTCAGTTTTATAAGGTAGTTTAGTCCAAAAACACAAGAAAGATTACACCTAGGCATTAATGAGTAAGAAACTGGTTACTGAAGCTCAAAGTACAGAATAAATTCTGAAAGATGATGGTCTGACCCTAAGGTGGAGCTCATAGCAAACTTTAGGGTATTAGAGAGTGCTGCTCAACAGCCCTAAATGTGTAAACTGAGAAATCTTTTTCTTCTTAAGAAAGAGAAGAAAATACACAATTGTAGTAAATGAGGGGCAGATCAGATAAATGCACTGCTTAGCTGTTCTACCAATTATGGATACACAAGCCATGGAAGTCAACTGTCTTCTAACACAAGTAATGCAGTCTGCTACTACCTGCCACTCTCTCTCAAGTTACTGATATTTACCTGATCAGCCCATAAATGTGAGCTTAAGTTACTAAATGGTAGTTCAGGGGTAACTGTGCTGTAGAGCTGAAGTTACTAAATGGTACTTCATGTGTAACCGTGCTGTAGAGCTGAAGTTACTAAATGGTAGTTCAGGTGTAACTGTGCTGTAGAGCTGAAGTTACTAAATGGTAGTTCAGGTGTAACTGTGCTGTAGAGCTGAAGTTACTAAATGGTAGTTCAGGTGTAACTGTGCTGTACAGCTGAAGTTACTAAATGGTAGTTAAGGGGTAAATGTGCTGTGGAGCTGAAGTTACTAAATGGTAGTTCATGTGTAACTGTGCTGTAGAGCTGAAGTTACTAAATGGTAGTTCAGGTGTAACTGTGCTGTAGAGCTGAAGTTACTAAATGGTAGTTCAGGTGTAACTGTGCTGCAGAGCAAGTTTAATTTTCTGAGCCTTGATCTGCAGTAAGTTTAGTATGTAATAAAAAGAAAATGGTTCTTTTCCTGCATAAATATTGGATTAGTACTTACTATCAAAATAATGAGCAAACTGAATATAATCAGTAATGAGACATTACTTTTACAGATCTGCTACTGACAAGTCCTAAACAAAGACAAAACTTACTCTTTTGGAATGGAAAGCACACCCAAAACAAAATGTAAATCAAAAAAGGACTTGTTTAGTACTGTAAAATCTTATCTGCAAGCAACAACAAAATTCTTGAAGGGAAGATGGTCTTTGGTCTCAAATGACAGGTGGTCTCCAAAACCATCTCTCAGGATGAAATAGAATTAATGTTCTTGACATAATTGTTTCAAGTTCAACAGTATAAATTTGTGCATCAAATACCTATAAGTATTCATGCTTCTCACCAAAATAAGGTCTAACCAAGGTCTACAAGCCCCAGTTAAAGCCAATATAACACTCTATTTCAGTTTTCTCATGTATAAGCTTTTTTATTACAACATAAACTAACCTTTTTCTTTGGGTCTTTCAGGACACTCTGAAGTGCTGGCTCCTCCCATTTTGCCCGGACAAATATTTCTGCCTCAAACTGTTGTGCAATTGTGTCAATGTTACTGATTTTCAGAAATGTGCACTTCACCTCAACAGTCACCTGAAATGGAGAATGAATAACTCCCCATATTAGCCCTTCTGTAACACAGTTTCCTTAGCAGACTGGTTATTTTTGGATACAATATTAATACTCAACCAACCCAATACATAATCATCTCAGTAACACGCATGGATATTGTTTGTAAATGTATTTATCCATGATCAAAACTAATACTCCAATACAAGATCGCCTCAGGATTATTCATGGACATACACTTGTAACAGTACACATCACTGATCTTGATAAGCCTATTTATCATGTTTGATCCAAATATTTACAAAGGTATCAATATTAATAAGAAAGTACAAGATTCAAGATCAACTGATCAGATGTGAGACTGCCTAATTAACATGTATAGGTGTCACTTTAGTCATAATGAAATTAAGTCATCCGAGTCATCTCAATGACGTTTTTACAAAGTTTTATCAAAACTGTTTCTCAAGTGGTACGGGGCTCAGACAATCGGATGCAAGATCACCTCATTACCACTTATACCCATAACTCTCAAGCATAATGGACAGTCTGATTATCAGATGCCAGAGGTGCAACAAGCTCAATAAATCTGATGCAAGATTGCCTAATTAATATGAGTGGATCTCGGTAATTTTCACACTCATCAAAACCCTTGATGATGTTCCAAGTTATCAATAGCTATGCTAAATTGAATCTTAAGTAAATAAATAAGGGTGTGCCATGGAGAGCTACTTTAGGATCCTTATTTATCTAGTTTATGGATGACTCTTCACATTAAGAATTCAATAACTGAAGCTAACAAAAATCTATACACGACTAAAGTCAAAAATCTATACAACAAGACCATAGGCAAGAATACAACAAGTATCTATTGACATGGATCTGCTTGGAATAGACTCTGGAATAGATCTAACTGCATATCTTCCCAAAGTGATTTGATAATGAAATCCACAGCTTTACTGAAATATTTACAATAATTACCCATACCTTGTTATCACCATAGAATAGTCACAGTATTACCAAATCTGAATAAGAGGGTTGTTTTAAAAGAAACACGTCATGAAGATACTCTGGACATTTTTGTAATGATTGTGCAGGTTTCTATTTGCAAACTTTCTCACTCTCCTGAAGGGATCATAGATTTGATTTGAGCAAGAGTTCTTACGTAGGAGCTAGAATAATCAACAGGCTCTCTTGAATTTTCTCAATTTTCTTTTTACTGAACTAGCTCAACACAAAATTGCCAAATTAATCAAGACAAGTTTAAGTTAGTTTGATAAAGGAATAGTACATACCAGCAGCAGCTGTAGTTTTCCAATCTGCTGAAGTGTTCACTTATGCTTTGTACAATGTCAAGTCACCTGGATGCAGTTTTGCACTTTTCTAATATGTAAATATTGGTAATCTATTGTTACACATACAATTTTTACCTCTGTCTCACATCTGATTCATTTAGCATTCAAAAATTAAAAGAAATATCTAAATCATTTGTTTTAAATCTGTGACAAGGAGCACCTCTGTCTCACATCTGATTCATTTACCATTCAAATTAAAAGAAATATCTAAATCATTTGTTTTAAATCTGTGACAAAGAGCTTGGAATTTGTTTGGACTGGTCTTCTCAATACTCTAAACCTTTCCAGAAAAAAAACATCCTTTTCCAGACTTTTGATTACATTATTATCGATGTGTGAAAGAAGTTATCATCTGCATGATTATGTGATTTGCTATCAGAAGCAAAATAAAATATGATAAAGCATTAAACAGAAGTAAGCCTAAGGTGGATTCTTCTGGTAGTCCTTTGGAAATATGTTGAAAGTACTAATACTAGAACCTGGCTTCACATCTCATTTTCTATTGCTGAGGTAGTTTCCTACAAGTCTCAGAACCTTGTCTGTGAGCTGCTAACTTAATTTTTAGCAGTTTCAAGCCACAGGGCAAACATTCAAAAGTATAGGACAGATTCATGAGAACAGCAGCAATGTATTTATTTTTCAAGGATTTGATGCCATTTTTCAATAATTCTTGGTAACGTTTGTTAACCATAACCGGTTTTAAATGTTGATAATAACAGATGTAAATGTTATTGAGTAAAGTTTATCAATCAATGACAAATTGCTTTTTCAAACATCTTTTAACAGATTCCTGGCCGTATACGGACTGATTTATAAGTTCCTCTTATCAATGGCAACGTTTCCTCTAAGCTGCGCGCACGCATGGCCGCACAGCTGCTCAGACATACCCGCGCAACTGAACTGTTCTCCGCGCAGCAGATCAAAATTACCAAATATTCTATCCAACATTAATGCTCAAGTCACCATAATGCTTGCACAATGCAGTGCGCATCGCACGCACATCTACCATTCACTTAGAGGGAACGTTGATCAATGGTACTATTTTTTTAATGTACGGATGCAACCTGTACTTAGTTTAAGATTATCTGGAAACATAATCACTAAAGACTTGTTTATGTATGGATGCAACCTGTGCTTAGTTTAAGATCATCTGGAAACATAATCACTAAAGACTTGTTTATGTATGGATGCAACCTGTGCTAGTTGAAGATTATCTGGAAAAACAGTCACTAAAGCCTTGTTTACGTATGGATGCAGCCTGTAGTAATTTAAGATTATCTGGAAACAGTCACTAAAGACTTGTTTATGTATGGATGCAACCTGTGCTAGTTTAAGATTATCTAGAAACATAGTCACTAAAGACTTGTTTATGTATGGATGAAGCCGGTGGTAGTTTATGATTATCTGGAAACACAGTCACTAAAGACTTGTTTATGTATGGATGCAGCCTGTGGTAGTTTAAGATTATCTGAAAACACAGCCACTAAAGACTAGTTTATGTACGAATGCAACCTGTGCTAGTTCAAGATTATCTGGAAAAAAAGTCATTAAAGACTTGCTTAGAAGTAAAGCCATAGGTATAACAATGGCAGGCTTCAGTAGTTTGAATAAGTTTTGAAGAAATCGTGACAATTCCTGTAGTTGTTCTGACACCTAACTTATTGATCTGTTTGGTTAATAATCATCATCTATTGGGTCATCTGAACTTTGTAGTATAAACCTAATAAAAACAAGACCAATATTGAGTGAAACTAAATTTTTTTTTAAACATGGTCAAGTAGATACATGTATATCATACCAGTTTTCAAATTTGTTTTGATTACCAAATTAAAAATCATTACAAACCTTGCCAACACAATAGCTCAGTTATTTTGAGCAAGTAAATGAATTTTGATTTCAGTCATTAGAATGATTTGTAAAATATAAACAGGAGTGGAAATTCCAGTAAAAAACTGACCATATCTGATTTGATTGTAGGTAATTTTCTGCAAAATATTGTGGTTAACACTAGTTCATTGTAACAGTTTTGACAGTTCAAATGCTGTTTTTAATGAACATCTGCACAAACAATAACCTAAAACCAGTCATGCCCATAATACTTTGCTGAAATTCAACCACAAGAACTTGTAAAGATGGCAATGATTTGTGCTAGAATTTCCACTGTGTAGTCCACTGCCTACTGCTAAAAAAGCCCCATGTGTGTGTGCGTGTGTGTGTGTGTGTGTGTGAAACAGAACAACAACCTGTCCCCCCTAAGCCTAAACTAGGTAAGTAAATGAGGTGTACAGTGCATCCTAGGAGAATTTCCTGTGACCACATCTAACCACACTTTGCTGTGGCATTGTTCCTTTAAAAGAAACATTTTAATCACACAAAAATTCTATGCAACTGAAAGTAATACATGGAATGCATGGACAATTATGATAATTTCAGGAAGATTAGTTAATTTACCTGGGCGCTGTCCTTGTTATTTTAATTGCAAAAAAAAAAAGGAAACAATTCTAAGTTCAGTAAAAATAATAAAAGATAAATTCCATTATGCTTAACAAAAGCAAGGGACTAACAAATTAGCACACAAAAACAGTACAACTGCTAATAAAACTGATAAAAATTAACAGCCTTTCAGATAAATTTGAATAAGAACCTGTGTTCGACAACCAAGCACAGAATATGAACATAAAAACTATGGTGCAACCTGTTTAATTAGCATAAAATGTAGCCAAATGCATATATAGAAAACATGCATTACAATGATTTACAATGAATCAAGGAGGGTCCTTAAAATGCAATTATGCAGGGATAGAGAAAACTCACAACATATCTACCCTAGCTAGAAAGTTTTTTCACTTCTCACTAATGTCCTGAGAGGGTGAAAAAAGGATAAAAGGCAAAGCCATACAAGACATGTCCAGATTTTACAATTGTTAATGATTTTTGAGAGAGCTTAAGTTAACTGATACAAAATTTGATCAGTGGTATAATCCAAATATCTTATAAAAATATGCAAACAACTGATATAGAAAACTTGCTCAACAATCCCCAAAGTGATGGCAGATCTAGCATGTCAACAGGGCAGATATTATGGCCATATGACCAAGTAAAGAATGAACGAAGTACACATAACCATCTAAAGCACAGGTTTCCCAAGGGTGCTCCAGTGCTCTAGAATCTTCTGGTTCACCTTATGGGAGGATGAATTTTCATTATAAAGTCAGGATATTTTCGACCTTGAAAAGTACCAGCTTTATCATTCCATTTTTAATAAGAGACAACAGTGACAATCACATCATTTTACATCCATTCTTTTCCAGATTTCATTATGCTAGTTTACCTATTTCATAATAATGTCATTATAATTAAATGTCATGTCAAACTTTTACAAAAGCAGACAGCCTTAAATTCTCTCCATCTGCCTTGGTGGTGCAATAATTTTCCCCATAATTATGAATTAATAGATTTTTCTTATTCTCATGTGGTCAGCCTGAACTTCAACATACACTTTTATGTACATACAAATACTAGTAACTATACAAGTAGGTATCACTGTAACCTTGTCTTTCCTCTTTGAATTTACATAATTATCATCCTCTTCAGCAGAAGTCATTTTGGAAATGTTCTTTGACAAATTGTCTATTGCTACTGTTGCATCCTGCAGGACTTGAGCATTTGTTTCCAGGGTCTTTTCAAGCCTTTCAAGGACATTTACAAGGTGAACATCTATATTTCCGTGGTTTTCATTCAGACTGAGATTCTTGTTTTCAAAATGCTGTAAAGATTCTCGCTGAGGTCTGCGATAATTTCCAAATCGGATATCTTGTTCCATCTTTATTCAGTGAGGTTCTGAAATTCAAACGACACTGAATTGTATAATCATTCCATTTATCTACTATCTTTGGATGTAAATGACACTTAACTGAATACTCATTCTATTTATTTACTGTCTTTGGTTGAATATGACACTGAATTGTATGTTCATTCCATTTATCTACTATCTTTGGATGAAAATGACACTGAATTGTATGTTCATTCCATTTATCTACTATCTTTTGATGAAAATGGCATTGAAATGTATACTCATTCCATTTATCTATTATCTTTGGATGAAAATGGCACTGAATTGTATACTCATTCCATTTATCTATTATCTTTGGATGAAAATGACACTGAATTGTATGTTCATTCCATTTATCTATTATCTTTGGATGTAAATGACACTGAATTGTATACTCATTCCATTTATCTACTATCTTTGGATGTAAATGACACTGAATTGTATACTCATTCCATTTATCTACTATCTTTGGATGTAAATGACACTGAATTGTATACTCATTCCATTTATCTACTATCTTTGGATGTAAATGACACTGAATTGTATCCTCATTCCATTTATCTACTATCTTTGGATGTAAATGACACTGAATTGTATGTTCATTCCATTTATGTACTATCTTTGGATGTAAATGACACTGAATTGTATACTCATTCCATTTATCTACTATCTTTGGATGTAAATGACACTGAATTGTATACTCATTCCATTTATGTACTATCTTTGGATGTAAATGACACTGAATTGTATACTCATTCCATTTATCTACTATCTTTGGATGTAAATGACACTGAATTGTATACTCATTCCATTTATCTACTATCTTTGGATGTAAATGACACTGAATTGTATACTCATTCCATTTATCTACTATCTTTGGATGTAAATGACACTGAATTGTATACTCATTCCATTTATCTACTATCTTTGGATGTAAATGACACTGAATTGTATATTCATTCCATTTATCTACTATCTTTGGATGTAAATGACACTGAATTGTATACTCAATCCATTTATCTACTATCTTTGGATGTAAATGACACTGAATTGTATACTCATTCCATTTATCTACTATCTTTGGATGTAAATGACACTGAATTGTATACTCATTCCATTTATCTACTATCTTTGGATGTAAATGACACTGAATTGTATACTCATTCCATTTATCTACTATCTTTGGATGTAAATGACACTGAATTGTATACTCATTCCATTTATCTACTATCTTTGGATGTAAATGACACTGAATTGTATACTCATTCCATTTATCTATTATCTTTGGATGTAAATGACACTGAATTGTATACTCATTCCATTTATCTATTATCTTTGGATGAATATGACACTGAATTGTATGTTCATTCCATTTATGTACTATCTTTGGATGTAAATGACACTGAATTGTATACTCATTCCATTTATCTGCTATCTTTGGATGAAAATGGCATAATGAAGATATATACTTAAAATTTTTCTAAAAATCCCTGAAAACATAAATCAACTTTAATTTTCATGTAAACATCCTTAATCTTGAAATTTATCCTTGTCAAGAGAAAGGTATTGGAGAATTTCCTTTTGATCAGTAAAATTGAAGCCTTGTGTCACAGAATTCTTTCTTTCCATAATTCTTGGTACTGTAGCAACTAGTTTCTCTCAGATTTTTCACCAGATAAATATTAAACCTCACCAAGTTGCAAATATGCTAATTAGTACATGGTGTGTGCACTGCCTGCTTGGTCACAACATACAAATATGCTAATTAGTACATGGTGTGTGCACTGCCTGCTTGGTCACAACATACAAATATGCTAATTAGTACATGGTGCGTGCACTGCCTGCTTGGTCACAACATACAAATATGCTAATTAGTACATGGTGTGTCCACTGCCTGCTTGGTCACAATATACAAATATGCTAATTAGTACATGGTGTGTCCACTGCCTGCTTGGTCACAACATACAAATATGCTAATTAGTACATGGTGTGTCCACTGCCTGCTTGGTCACAACATACAAATATGCTAATTAGTACATGGTGTGTGCACTGCCTGCTTGGTCACAATATACAAATATGCTAATTAGTACATGGTGTGTCCACTGCCTGCTTGGTCACAATATACAAATATGCTAATTAGTACATGGTGTGTCCACTGCCTGCTTGGTCACAATATATAGTATATCATGACACTTGAGTGATGACCACAACAGAATAAACTCTATAAAGACTGCAGGAAGAAGTAAGTGTTTTCAAGAGCTTACAAAATTTTCTATAATCTGCATTTTTATTGGGTGGCACACACTGATGGGATGCCTTTAAAGTAAAAAGAAACTTGAGAGATTTCAATTCCTAAAGTATAATTTTGTCTGGCTTTAGGGGTGCAAGTCTTAGCTTGGATTAAACTATTTAATCCAACAGAACAGATGGATAATCTCAAAACAACTTTGCTGAAGAAAAAAAAAGCTTAGGAGAAAGTCACTACAATGCCAATGTTTGCCTTTTTGATTAAAAAACGGTCTAAAAAAATGTGTGCAATTTTCAGGCAGGTGTGGTGTTAAAAGGGATATTCAGAATTAACCTGCATATCCTTTTCACTTTGGATTTAATGACTTTAGTGTTAGTTCAAGTTTTATAAAGAGCTGTACTATCTGTAAGTAAATTGGTTTCACAATTTTATTCCTCTATATACATTGGCTGGTCATTGATTATTGTCAAATGACTGTCGCTCTATAATCAAACAAAAAAATGAACAATACAAAAGTGGTCTTGCTAATCCAGGAATGTTTATGCTAAAATTCCGTCCCATTAACTTTAATGTCATTTCCTTCATTTTTAAGTGGTCTTATGTATATTTAGTTTATAT
Source organism: Sinohyriopsis cumingii (assembly GCA_028554795.2). Lineage (NCBI taxonomy): Eukaryota > Metazoa > Mollusca > Bivalvia > Unionida > Unionidae > Sinohyriopsis > Sinohyriopsis cumingii. The sequence goes on from CM068830.1 coordinate 12,596,325, forward strand.
TTGATTTAATTGTTTGTTTGTTGGGTTAAAAAAATTTTGTTTACCTCAATTACATGTCATTGTAATGTAATTTTATTTACTGGATTTGACATTTACCTTCTGGTTCAGTTTGACCCCACTGTTTTTCACAAACACTAACAATAGAAACACTATCTAATGCTGACCTAGTTCCTGAACTTGATTCAGAATCAGTAAGAGTTGAAGTAAACAGCTTTTTAAAAAACAATTTAAAATTCTTTCTCACAGTATAATTCTAAAAGTGAAATTGAGGCCATACTTGGAGTAGGTGACAAATAACATGTAGCAATTGTTTTTTCCAGTGGACTGACCCACATCCAGACATCTGTTTTGCACTGTAGCTAGATTTATTATTGATGTATTGAGAAAGAATAGTCATTCTTGCCATAACACTTGAGAAGTCAAAGTGTTTTATGTTGTGACCATTTTTTGGGAGCTAATTATTTTGTTTTCTTCAGATCATTTGGATTCTAAGAGAGTTTTGTACCCTGGAAATACTTGTGCTCTAAATTAATTCTTTGACAAGGACAGTTATCAAAATTTACACAGAATTCAAAGACTGGAATATTATTTTCTGTTATTTAACAAAGAACAAAGAACTGTTGACACATCAGTATGACACTGACCACAGCATATGTCATTGCCTTCCATTTCGGATTTCATTTCTGATTCGAAGTCAGTTTCATTAGGACTTTTTATTACTAGGACTTCTATTCTTTTATTCTTGGATTATGTTTGGATGTGATGTGTAAAACCATATGTTCTTTTTTTTAATTTTACCTTGTTTTTCTATGAAATAAATTATTTGTTAAATTGTACGAAGCTTGCTGTCTTCACTTTTTTCTCGTTACTGTTTTAAAGAGCCTAAAACATAACAGTGGGCCTCCCATTCTCCTTCATTAGACACTTTTAAGTGAACATCCCATTCTCCTTTAGTAGACAGTTTTAAGTGGGCATCCCATTCTCATTTAGCAGACAGTTTTAAGTGGGCATCCCATTCTCCTTTAGTAGACAGTTTTAAGTGGGCATCCCATTCTCATTTAGCAGACAGTTTTAAGTGGGCATCCCATTCTCATTTAGTAGACAGTTTTAAGTGGGCATCCCATTCTCATTTAGCAGACAGTTTTAAGTGGGCATCCCATTCTCCTTTAGTAGACAGTTTTAAGTGGGCATCCCATTCTCCTTCATTAGACACTTTTAAGTGAACATCCCATTCTCCTTTAGTAGACAGTTTTAAGTGGGCATCCCATTCTCCTTTAGTAGACAGTTTTAAGTGGGCATCCCATTCTCCTTTAGTAGACAGTTTTAAGTGGGCATCCCATTCTCCTTTAGTAGACAGTTTTAAGTGGGCATCCCATTCTCCTTCATTAGACACTTTTAAGTGAACATCCCATTCTCCTTTAGTAGACAGTTTTAAGTGGGCATCCCATTCTCCTTCATTAGACACTTTTAAGTGAACATCCCATTCTCCTTTAGTAGACAGTTTTAAGTGGGCATCCCATTCTCATTTAGTAGACAGTTTTAAGTGGGCATCCCATTCTCATTTAGTAGACAGTTTTAAGTGGGCATCCCATTCTCCTTCATTAGACACTTTTAAGTGAACATCCCATTCTCCTTTAGTAGACAGTTTTAAGTGGGCATCCCATTCTCATTTAGTAGACAGTTTTAAGTGGGCATCCCATTCTCCTGAGATCACCTCAAAATACAATGAATGATTTGGTCTTTTCTGTTTGACTGGCTCAACTTAAAAAAAAAAATTAAACTCATTAACTGTATATAATTCCATACAAGTTTTAAATCATATTTTCAAAAACATTTGTTGAGCACTGTAATTCAAAGTAAGATCTTACACTTCATGATTTCATGAAGAATACAGAGTTTTCACCTTAGACGAAATGGGAGATCACTTCAAAATACTGAGATGTAAAAACTGCCATATGGGAGGTTTCAACGATTATGATTATACAAAAGATCACTTTCGCCTTCATTAGTGTAAACATACTGGTGGTTAAAAAGTCTTTTGAAACACTTACTGAATCATCTTATTGAGTTCATATAAATAAATCAAATACAGGTAATATAACTCTATGATTTACTTTATGTGTTGCTTCATGAAAATAAATCACATAAATCAATAAATAATAAGCAATAATAACCTCTGCTGACACTTGACATGCACACAGTGCAATTATCTCTTTGTTATCTCATTAGCACCACACATACACAAATACACACATCCAGTCCAATTCACTCTTTATTATCTCAAACACATAAGAGTTAAACAAATATTACATTTTTTTTACTCTCATCTCAAATCAAATGTAAAGTTGGACATGTACAAATGTCAAATTGGTACATGATTTTGGTAAGAAAACAAAGAAATGCATACTTAACGGATCCCATCAATAAGAATTACAAACAGTTACTACTATACAGAGTGAAAGAAGGATGTGTAATGTGAATAATGCTGATATTATCTCAATGTAACATCTTAAATTTAGTAATAAGTGAGAAACGTAATAGACTCTTGCAACAATATCACGGAAATATTAAATATTATTTTATGCTAGGCAATGGACAACTGAATTTTCTGAGGGAAATAATCTTGATAATTCACTGATGTGAAATAATACATTTTCACATTGATAACATTATGATCAAGAAATCTGAAGTTATCTTTAGACACTTGTAAGTACAGAAGCATGGCAGCTTCCCGCTGAAGATGAACCAGTTCAAATCCAACAAGGTGTAAAATTCTAAAAGTCCACTGCCAGTCACAAGAGCTCAAATCATTGCTTATAATTTTTTTAAAACTACAAATCATACATATACTATATAATAATGTGTTAATCATTTAATGATATGATTATATAGTACATGTATGATTTTTAGGTAAATTGTAAAGCTCCTGTGCTGTGGGTAAATTTTCGTAAATTGACTCCTCCAGCAGCAATCATGACCGAATAAAACTATGCTGACATTTCTTAACTATTTTGCGAGCTAAATTTGAAGATAAAAAAGGCGTCTCCGTATTGTCCTTTTACCATTTCTATACCTTAGTCAAGTCTCAAAGTTATATACATTAATCTATTGCGAAAGCTGCAGACGATGACAGTACCACAAAAGTTTCGAAAGTTTTCCGGAAGGTAACTCTATTCGCCGATAATGACCTAAATTGCAAGCCAATACCATAGGCCGGAAACTAGTGTCTCACGATTAGTTAGCCAGTGACGTCATTAGTACAGTATTGACGTCATTCCTATAACGTAAACATCACACCTGAATTAATTGATTGGGAACTGCACATGGGATGGCGAATAATGGATACAAATGATGGTTAAATACTATGGGTCTGGTATTTGTTTTAACAGGTAATTGTACTGTGTACGAGGTAATACTTGTTTTAAACCAACACAGACGAGACAAATGCCGAGTCTGGAGATAACGGGTTATTATGTTACAAAGCACACTTCTTTGTCTGTGCAACACATATCATCAATGCTATTTAACCGGTTAAATTCCCACAGTTTAGGTCGAATTTGGCAGCATTTTTCAAATTTAATTCAGGTTTGAAAGCAGAATTGATTTATGAGTACCCCATCACCCTGTACGAAAACAAGAATGTTCCGTTTTTTTAAAAAGTGCAATGAACTACTTATGTTTTTTTAAATAGTTAATGTACATTCAGTCTTGTAGGAACATTTAATCGACTGAAATTAAATACGAATTATTGTTAGTTTAACCAAAACATATTCAGTCCTGATTAATGACTGGTCTGCACCGTAAATTTCATCAAGAACCTTCCAGACAAAAATGTTTGATTGCTTGGACTTTAGCAACAGTGACCAAGTATTAAACTGGGCCAAGAAAGAACACGTCGGGTCTAATCAGCACATTATAGAATAATACGAAAGTCTTATGTTGTTGCTGCTGTTTTACGGTGTGTTTCTTTTTTCTCTTTTCTTTTCTTATCTCACCATGCTTCGTTTTCAGCGTGACATACAGCGCGCGACATTCAATTCGGTTTGTACTGGATCACACTCTGATATTGATCTCTTCCGAAAATGTCCACGTTCTTTAACATCCAGTTTTGCCGTCAGAGCGTATAAATAATGACCTTCCAAAGGAATGTGTGTGTAGGAGGATACAATTCAATTCAATCCAAAAAGTAAAATATAATCTAACACTACACATAAAGTGAATAATCGCCAATTAAAGGTTTGTGAAATCAAATTATAACACAAAGTTAATTACCTGCTCAAAGACAGGAATAAAAAGAGTCCAACAAAATATATTAAAAAAACAGGGATGAGCGAGTTCAAAGGAATGTTTGAACATAAAAAGTATTTTAAAAATCGGGATGCCGCCACCTCTTGTTTTGTAGCCTTGAGACACAGAAAGACAATAGTGGGTGTTTTTGTATTAAGAGAGTCGGTATGGAACACACACATGTACGACTTCAACTATATAAAAGCCGTTTGCGTTTTAGTATATTGATGTTGCAGCACTGTACACACATTATTTTGACTGAGTGAAAATAAACGGAGAAAAACGGAAAAGAGCACATTTTTAGAGATTTCATTAAGAATATTATCTGTGAGATCAAGATTCATCAGTTTAGTCGAATGATATGAAAACAATTTGAAACGTCTACCAGTAAATTCTACACTGGATGGATAGAAACATGTAGATTTAGAAAAAGTGGACGTTCTATTAGTAAATGTTAAATTCCCATTGTCGCCAGATCGTCCCACTTAACTACTGACGTTCTACTGAGTATGGATTTCATTTAATGTACAAATGATTTGGTATATATAAACTACTCTTTATGCTCGAAACTTTAAACTTTGTCATGTAAAAGAGAATTAGTCATCAAACAGATACCTAATAAATCGAGTGAGCAATGAAACTATTTTTCTTTAACAGTTTTGTTACAACTATACTTTATTATCTTTCAGCAGATTTTCTATTGGTAAATTGTTATGTACATCTATATTATGTGTGTTAATTTTCAGAATAATAAGTTGCAAGGGTCATTTAGTAAATAAGTTCAATACTAATTTTACTTACAGTTGTGGGGTTTGTACATTAAGATGATGTAATACATAATTTCGAGATAGTGGGTTTATACTTTAGAATGAGGTAATATTGTTCGAATAAACATGTTATTGTGGCCTTTGAAATATTTTTGACGAGATGGATTGATTATCTGCGAAATGTCCTGGTCTTGTTGATACATAGGATATTCTGGAGTGTTTATTTAAACCTCGTTTTGGTTCTGAAACAGCGTCATAATGTTTCATAAGTAGTAAATGGGGCCACCCTAGGGACAATGGGACTTAGCATTAAAAACGCCCCTGGGCCACTCTAGGGACAATGGAAATTTAACATGGAGAAAAACGCTGGGCCACTCTAGGGACAATGGGAATTTAACATAGAGTTTGGACTTGTCTAGGGACAAGGGGAATTGAACATGGGAATAGAGTTTGGGTTTGTCTAGGGACAAGGGGAATTGAATATGAGATTATTTTTTTAAAAAAAAATTTTTTTTAATTTAAATTTAAATTTAAATTTAAAAAAGGGTAGGCAATGGAAAGGCTATCTCTTTTCGAGAAATATAGCTGGCCCTGAAAAGGGCCTTTGGGTTTTCTTCTTCTTCTGCTTCTAATTTCTTCTTTTTCTCCACCAACTTCTTATTTTATCTCCAACACTCTTTCTCTTCTTTTCTTTCTTTTTTTTCTCCTCCTCTTCTTTCTTCTTCTCTTCCTCCTCTTCTTTCTTCCTCTTTTCATTTTCTTCTTCTTTTTCAATTTTTTCATTCCATGCTCTCATCCTTATCCTTTCCTCTTCATCCTCCTCCTCCTCCTTTATCTCTTTCATTACACCACTTATCTTGTCCTTTACCTTTCTCAAGTTATTAATTTCTATCTTTACACGATGGGGACTATAGGAATAATGGTCTTCAACGAGTCTTATTAACATCTGTTCCATCATTCCTAAGTTGTCTAAAACGACTTGCAATGTTTGTATTTTGTCCATTTGGTTAGAAGCCATCTTCTTTGTAGAATGGTTTGAACGACGAATACTGTGGGTTCTTATAGTGAAAGCGCGGACGTGAAGGAAAACATCCCCCTACTTTTCTCATTTCATATAATAAAACCCAAACTATACTCTCCACATACGCTAAGAAACAATAAACAAAATCCATAATCTACTATCCACACAATCGTACGTGATCTGTTACAAAACCCAAACTATACTCTCGACATACGCTAAGAAACAATAAACAAAATCCATAATCTACTATCCACACAATCGTACGTGATCGGTTACAAAACCCAAACTATACTCTCCACATACGCTAAGAAACAATAAACAAAATCCATAATCTACTATCCACACAATCGTACGTGAGCGGTTACAAAACCCAAACTATACTCTCCACATACGCTAAGAAACAATAAACAAAATCCATAATCTACTATCCACACAATCGTACGTGAGCAGTTACAAACACAAACACACAAACACATACCCTCGCACTATGAAAAAAGAGTTAGTGTTTATAATCACACTACTCTACCTACACACACACACACACACACACACACACACACACACACACACACATTGGCAAATCGATAGTTATTTCTTTTCTAGAGTATTGGGTAGCCCTTAAAAGGGCTGTTTTTTTTTGAACTCCAGATGCACCTATCTAATGGTTGCACCTTCCTGGCCTGGCGCCACACACGCATCTTCTTCCCCAGTCTCCTTTCACCTTTCTTCTGGGGAGCGCAGAGGGAGGATGATTCGCTTCAACACCCCAATCCTCTGTCTCGGGAATATTGTACGACATCCTCTCTTCTAGTTTCTTTTCCTCCTCTTCCCTCTGTCTTCTCTCCTCCTCTTCGTTCTTCATTCTTTCCTCTTCTACTATAGCCTCCGCGGCCAGTTCATTTAACAGGCGCCTGACATATTCCAGATGTATCTGGAGTTCAAGAAGTTTGCTTATTCTGCTATTCATTCTTGTGTTGATCAATCAACAAGGGTAGCTAGACTGCCCAGCGAGTTTCAATTTATAGTGAAAGCGCGGACGTGATGGAAAACATCCCCTAAAACATAAAATTGATCTTACCTAGATCATAACCAAAAAACAACAACGCGCGGACCTAAAAGAAACACTCACTCACTTTTTTATGCTACCCATCACTATTTTAAATTTTTTTTATAAATCACTTCAATAGACTATCCACATACGCAAAGCAATCCAATCTAACCCCAAATTTACACCTCAAACACCAAAAAAAGACATCATTTTAATCTACTATCCATACCAACTTACTTAACCACTTACAAACACAAACACATACCCTCACATTTTTTAAAAAAAGAGTTAGTGTTTATTTTCACACTACTCTACCTACACACATTGGCAAATGGATTGTTATTTCTTTTCTAGAGTATTGGGTAGCCCTGAAAAGGGCTGTTTTTTTTTGTTTGCTATGGCATTCTTTTTTAGTTTCTAAGAATGCGATGTCCTCTGAGGATAGACTTTCTGGCGATAGGTCTGCTTCTTCGAAAAGAGAAGAAGAACTCTTTGGTGTCGATACGACAATCGACAAAGCCTCTGTCAGCTTCAGGTTGCTGCTGCTGTTGTTGTTGTTGCTGCTGTTGCTGCTGTCTCTGAAGTCTGTACTTCTCTGTCCATTCTTCTTTTTCCCTGTTCATTTCTTCTCTGAAGAGCTCTTCTATCAGGTCTTCAGTGATTTTTAACATTCTCACATTCTCTATTTCTTCTGGCTTCGGTATCAAGCTGTGTCTGACCCTATGCAAATTCACGTAGGCTTCGTTGAGCTTAGCTAGTTTGGAGCACATCTTCGTAGGAGGATGAGTCGACAATGGATGGTTAGACTGGAAACAACCCCGGTTCTTAAAGTCAAAGCGCGGACGTGAAGGAAAACATTCCCCACACGGTTTTTGAGTCGCAACGTTTAGTGAGTGTCATGAGAGGGATAGTAAGAAATGAAAGAGCATCAATCCAACATTCTTATAGCTAAACAAACCACAAAGGCATTTTTTTCAAAACACAACATTTTTTATTCAAAAATCACTAAACACTAAACAACAACTCTAACATTTTTAACAATAATCCAACAATATAACATCAAACAATTTTTTCAAAACACAACATTTTTTATTCAAAAATCACTTAACACTAAACAACAACAACTCTAACATTTTTTAACAATAATCCAACACTAAAAGTTTCTCCACTAGGTAAAGAGGGATAACAGTCTTCCATGGTTTCTAGTAATCTAGGATGACTTCTCTCAAACTGTTGATTTCTATGGTATTATCGAATTCTGCATACAGGATGACGTTCACCGTTTCATCAGGGTCTCGGTCTTTAAACTGAATTTCCACACGAATCTGGCCGGATTTTATAGGGTGGAAATGTCCCTCGTCGCTGCCTTGGTCTGGAGTGAAATCGAAAGCCCACAAAGCGTAGCCTCCTGCATAATCCTCGTACGTAATACCGTGACTGGTATTGGTTCCTAACTGTCCGGTGGCTTCGTACAGGGACAAGTACGATCTCAAGTAATTCTTCTTGGTAAAGTCAGGTTCGAAAGGTCGGGTACACAAGGTCTTGCCATCGCGACTGACTTCGATTTTGGACACGCCAAAGTGTTGAAAGTAGAAAGGATTTTTTTCGGCAGCTCCGTTGAAGGCTGTATTCTCGACGATACCAACGATCAAACGTTTGCGTAACTGTCCTTGGAACAGATGATCTTCGATCATGGATCGCTGTCCCTTGGGAATGGTGAAGGTTTTCACTTCCACGCGTCGTATGGGATACTTGGCAGTCGTTCTGCTCAACGTCTGACTGATGTCGTTTCCCACTTTAGGTAACACTTCCACACGGCGTACGTAGAGTCTGGCTTCTAGGATTTTGGTTTTGTAACCGTCACTATCAGCCATCAAATGGAAAGCGGCACTGCTACGATTCAGTCTCAGGCGGACATCCACCCCGTTCAGCAAATACTTTTCTTGCAACCACATGTCCAAATGCAAACGATCCATCAGTTCTAAACTTGTGTCGGCTCCCGTGATTCTCTTTCTTCGTTCTAGAAATCCATCATTGTTGTCTTTCTTTTCATCAGTTTCCAATATTTCAAACTTGGTAGGTTCGTCAGCTTCCCATACCACACAGGCATTGAGATGAGTGTTCTTGGCATCTATTCCGTACGTCAAGAGATTTTCCAGGTAGGCACGATAAGGGTAAGTATCCATGCTGCTACTGACCAGTTTGTTATTCAAGTACAAGTCCACTCCACTGAACAAGGAATGCATGAAATTGTTGACGGGAGCTACTGCTTCATCGTCTATAGCACCTCCAGTCTTATCTAGAATTTTGACTTTCAGGTACAAGTAACTGCTATTCAGATCGATGTAATCTTCGGGCTGTCCTTTGATTTCAAACTCGATGGGAGCGGAATCGGTCAGTGAGGAGACGGGGTGAAATTCCACCCACTGGGATTCTTGCATCGTCATCATCGTGGGGGGCATGGCAAACAGATCCAATTCCGTCTTGGAACAAGCGCAAGATTCTCGGTGCATCATTTTTTTGTCTCTTTTCTCAATAATCGAAAACGTCTAAGTCTCGAACGGTTCTTCTTTTCTTGGCCTTTATAGCTTGAAGTCTGGTGAAAGGGTGTTTTCTTCGTCGTCTCTTTCTGCCTTGTCCTTGCTGAATGCCTGACTCGGTAGCGTGCAGGGCATTTATAGGTGTTTCTCGGTGACCCAAAATGTCTTTGCCCGTTTGCAGCAAGACATTTTTGCCTGCCCTCATGAAGGCTTCTTTAGGGTTTTGTTTGTCGATGATGACATTTTGGAGAAATTCTTTGCCTTGCGTCAGTGCCGCATCTTTCAAGGCGTGCAATCCGCGTGTCACCATCGGTTTCAACACCGGGGCCACCGAACGAAAGGCCGATTTTAACGTATCTCCTAAACCGTGTCCTCGCTGTCGAGCAACCCCTCGGTACACTGGATACATGACTTACGAATCGTGAGAAAACCGTTTTCGAAAATGGAGTTTCACCGTGACTTTTCCTTTGGTGAATGGAATATTTTGTCCCAAATCTCCTTTTATAGTAATGTTGACCGTGTCCAAATACGACTTACTGACAGGCAAATAGTGAGGATGTACAAATTCGCGGTGGACGTGGTAAGTGTTTCCACCTTCCTCGTCAGTGTTCGTGGCAGAATCCACTTTGAAAGGAATGACACGCAGTAACGGTACGGAGGTGTGTCCCACCACGTTATACTCCACCACATCGGAGTACACAAACAGCAAATTCAGTCCTTGGTTCAGTTCTACCGGGGCACGAAATAACTTGCTAAAAGACTCGTTGTCGTAAACGATGGGTAATTCGCTTTTCTTCATCATGCTCATTCTCAGGTTCATGTCTCCGCCCAACATGTCATACAATTCAGGACAAAATAAATTTTACTCCGTTCAAATTTCATCAAGAAGCGACGAGCTGTTTTGTGGTACTCCATGGTGACACTTTTGTTAACATACTCCAAAGCTTTCAGAAACACGGCATTAAACCTGGAGGCTATGGTGCTGACCAAATGTTGACCACTAAAATAATAGCTTGGGGGAATGAACAAGTGATAGGTGGTGTACTTTTGTGTACGGGTTTTCTTGTCATATTTGACATTGCTATCCATCCACTGTTGCAATTGTTCGTCATGAACTTCCACATCAAAAAAATTTTGATTGGGAAGGACATTGAGGACTTGGGTCGGGTGAATCATTTCTACTAAAGCCACTTCCCAATGGGCTTCGTGATCTAAGGGGATGGCTTGAGGTAATTTGGCCGTGTAACAGCACAACGTGTTCTTGGGAAACACCTCCATGGAACTGTCACTGGGTAAGGTTAAGTAAAATTGGTTTTGGTGACTCATAATTCCAGAGTTCTGTGGCTGTCCGAGGGGTTAGTGGACGTCAGAGGCGTGTCTCCGCCCAAAATGGGGTTCTGGTTGTGATTGGAGTGGTGACTGGCACTGGCACTGGACACAAGGTTCCCGTGGTTCCCGTTCGAGGTGAATTTCAGGGAGGGATTAGGAAGCAGGTAACCGATGCAACTGCTCAATAAAATGGTCCACAATTGTTTGTCTCCTTGTTGCAAACTCAGATTGGCGATGGCTGCCCCGATGACACAATACACCACGAAGATTTGGCAGAAAAAGACGATTTGCGTTTTAGGCACACGTTCTCCACACCACACCCACAAGGGTTGTTTTTCTAAATCTTGCACAGAAGAACTGGGTGAAGGAGGAGTGGTCGACGTAGCTGCGTCTGTGTGAAAGGGCATGATGGTCACTTCTTTTTATAGTCGATGACTTGCGAAGCGTCGATCCAAGAATCAAAACTGGGTGGATATCCTTTCCAACGTACTTTGACTTCTTTGACACGTCGTTTGCCCACTTTACGGGTTCTGCGTTCGAGAATGCTTTCGATGTCGTACACGTCGTCTTCTTTTTTGGTGACACGTTGTAACTCGGGCAAATAAAACGTTCCTTTGAGCACTTCTCCGTTCATGTCTTCCAATTTATAGACGGTAGGATGACGGCCATGCACGCGTCCAGTGACGCGAAACAATTCGGTCGTCCAGTTAGGTAAGTAACCTTTGTCGAAAGTGCGTTTGGTTTTGCCAATGCGCACCCAATCTCCTACGACCAACATTCCACTTTTCTCGGGGACAGCCCTCGTCGGGGACGTACCAAACAGACGCTCAAACACCAACACTTCGTTGTCGGGAGTCACGTCTTGCGGGGCACGTCCGATGCTTCGATGGTAAGATTGGTTGTACGCTTGCACCAGGTGTGGTAAGACGTCGATGTACTTCAGAGTGTGGTAATGCGTAAAATATTTCCACATTAGTTCTTTCAAAGTGCGTTGAAAACGTTCCACGATGCTGGCTTTGGTTTCGGGATTCTCGGTGGTAAAAAAATGAATGTCACGTTTCTTTAATTCTTTTTGGAAAGCTTAGTTCAGAAATTCGGCGCCTTTGTCCGTTTGCCATCGAAGAGGGTGACGACCGCTTTGTTTCAACACCCGTTGCAGGGCTCGCACTAACTCGCTGCTCGATTTGGAAGTCAAGGGCACGACCCAGGCAAATTTGGAAAAGACGTCGATGACACAAAACAAATATTTGTAGCCACGATTGTAGCTGGCCAAATGAGAGACATCGGCTAAATCGGCTTGCCATTGATGATCGATGCCTTCCACTCGGGTGCGACTTCTGGCAAACTTGCGTCGAATGGGTTTGTGTAAAGTGTAGGTAGCTTGTTCTTGTAACCATCGTTGCACTTGAGGTAAACGGAGACTTTTCATTGGAGCTTTGGCAGCACGATACAATTTTTGAACTCCTGCGTAACCTGCAGGATGGGAGGGATCGTAGTAAATGCTGGCTAAGACTTTTTCCATTTTTATTTTTTGTGTTAATAAGACACCCACTCTTGGAGGATGCTACTCTTTTTCTCTTGGGGTACTTTCTTGGATTGCAATGCTTTGCGTGTGCGGCCGGCAATAGGTGTCGAAGAGAAGGATGTCTGAGCGGGGGATATCGGTTCTTGTTTCACTTCTGTCTTCACTTCTGTCTTCACTTTCTTTTTCTCTTGTGATGTAGAAGGGGTGGCCATCATCTTTTTAATCCATCCAATTCTGGAGGTAGGTGGTGTTGTTAACTTGCGTACTTTTTCTGGTGGAGTTTGAAACCCTTCCTCTTCTTCTTCTCCTTTTTCTGTCTTGGTCACTGGTACTGGTGGTACTGGTACTGGTGATGGTGCTGGACTTTTCATCAAGGTCTTAAAATCTTTCAGAGTGGGTAGAGCTGTTTCGTCTAAAGCTTTCTGGTGAAAGAGTTGCAGTCGTTGCAAGAGTTGACCGTACTTTTGCGATTTTTCTGTTTCGGACAAATCTTGGCGATCCATCAAGGACTGCAATTCGTGTTGTAACTGGGACATCTCGCTCAAATTGGGATTGGGAGGTAAATGCGGGGTGCGTTGTTCTTGCCACCGATGGTATTCCATCCATCGTTTGTAAGGCACTAAAGCTAGTTTTTGTCCTTCCATGGGGTTGTCAGGGGTCGATTCTGAGATCTTGGGACTTCCGAGGCCTTTTTCTCTTGCTCCCACCAGTCCTCCCAACATGGTTCCCAAGACTCCTTTCAGTATGGGACCTAACAAGAGAGGCAAAATGCCTCCACGTTGGACCAACATCTTTTTTTGACGAATGGGAATTTTCTTTCGAACCATTTGGCGAAGAACGTGACGATGCTTGCTTAAGCATTGTTTCTGGTGTTTGGACAAAGGGATCGTGCCTTTCAAAACGTTCAAACAACATTCGCACACGGTATCGATGATCTCTTTGGAGGCTGTTTGAATGAGTTTTTTTCGTAGGGGTGGAGAAGCTTTGGACAGGACAGATAACATGTCCCCATGTTTGTCTAAACGTGGTGGCAGTCCTTTCCTTTTCTTTCCTTGGGGTTTTCTGGAGGGTGACATCTTTGAGTCTTCAGCACCAAAAAACACTGATACCCTACTCGGTCACAGGTCTTTTTTATACTGGAACGCGTCGCCACTGATTGTCTTTACGTCGTATCAACTTCAGGACAGGCATGACACGTCGTGCATGGCTGCGCAACGGACTAAATCGAGCCAGTTCTTGCTTGGACAAATCAAGTAAACTTTGTAACATGCCCGATCTTTCATGGACTTTGATTTTGGGAGAAGGTACTTTGTGAGCAGCAGCCACTGCCACTAAATTGGAGGGTCCTGCCACTGGGGAAGTTCTTTTGGGGGTCATTAACGGAGAAGTTCTTGGTGTGATCAACGTCTCCAAGTACTCTTCAGTTCCTGGTGTCATCAACGGAGAAGTGGATAAACGTGAGGATGCCGGAGACGCAGTCACTGCCGTGGCAGATCGTGGTTTGCGAGTGTAAGGTTGCGTCTTGGCCGAAGTGCCTCTCTTGCGACTAGTTTTCTTCTGTGGACTTTTCTTTTTCTGGGGACTTTTTCTCTGTTTCTTTTTCTGGGGGCTTCTTTTCTTTTTCCGGGGTGGTGGTGTCTGGTCAGAGGAGGGTCCTGCCACTGGAGAAGTTCTCCTTGGGGACCTGGTCTTTTTCTTCTTGGGGCTTCGTTGGACTGTTGTCTTGGGTATAACTTTGGGGGCATTAGGATCCCATCTTAAGAGTGAGCGAATGATGACCCCTCCTAGAGTACCGCTCCCTCCAGGTTTCAAAATGATTTGTTTTTTGGTTTGAGTGTCGATGCGGGGATCGGCCAGTTGGACCAAAGCGACTTTGTTTCGATCGAAAAAGCGTTGGGTTTGATGAGGAATCTGAATGATTCCTTGGAGTAATTGACGTGCCGTCACCGTGAACCATCGTAAGACTTCTTTGAGACTAGCTTCTAAGACACGAGCTCGTGTTTGTGGATCTTTTTCTCGACTGATGCCATACAAGGCACGAATCAATTTGACGGGAAGATGCGACTGAAGGGACGTCATGTTCACACTGTGTGAGAGAGACGAAAAGGGTCTGAGGTTTTTTATAGATTTTTTTATGGGGAGTGAAATGAAGTCGAGGACGGAGACGTGTACAGGACAGGCCCTCCGTCTTGGCACCAGTGGTGAAACAAGTGGGTACGAAATTGCAAATCCTCGGGAGTCGTAGGTTTCAAATCGACGAGTAAATAGGCGTGTGGCGTTTGAGTGGCATCGTCGTACGCCTGAGTCAGCCAAGGCGTTCCTAACTGTTTGGCTAAGACTTGCACTTGCGATTTATCTCGAGGGCTTTTAAACAAGACCACGTAATGCGCATTGAGACTGATGGTGCGATGGGCTTTACTTTGTTGAAACAAATTTTGGGTGATGTAAACGACACTGGCATTACGGTGATGCCCTTTGCGCGTAAACCACAGTTTAATTTCTTCTTCGTCTTCTCCTAACATGTCGTCGAAAATGACCAAATGGGTTTGACGGGAGTCAGAGACGATACCGTCGTCTTCTTTAGGAATGCCTTCCACAAACACGATGGAATCGCCTTGACTTTCTCGCAAGAGGCTGTACGCCGATTGCCACTCTTTGTAACACCACACGATCCGTTGAGGTGGCCGATCGATCAAATGATGTTTATGTTCGATCAAACGTTTGACAAATTCGGTTTTGCCTGAACCGCTAGGTCCAGCAATGAGCATGTTAAAGGGATGGCGAAGATACAAAGCCTCCCAACTGGCACGATCTAAGTGTTCGTCGATGACTTTGACAGTAGAGGAAGAGGGAGCAGAGACAGCAGAGGTAGCCATGGTGTGAGAAATGTCACTTGTGACACGAAAACAAACAAGACAAGAGTTTATATACTTTTTCAGAACACGTTTATTGAATGTTTCAAACATGAATACGAAAGACAAAAATACATAAAAGCCAAAGGCTTAAGTACAAGAATAAACGGCACATGATAACCATGAACGTGGAATAAAAACAAGTGTCTGTACAACAACCACATGTTTTGGGTAAAGTTCTAACCAGTTCTATAGTAGGGGGTAAGGTCACACAAGTGTCCTCCCAAAAGGGTCTTTCAGGCCTGTCCACGACAGTCCTGTCCTGGGTGACGGGTTCTTCTGGCACCGTCACTAACACAGGTTGAAAAGTAACTTTTTTCCTTGAATAACTCTCGTGCATACTGGGCCACCTCTTGTGTCCAAGCCTCAAAACCCTGGTCTCGGTGATGTCCAACATTTGACTCCTAACCAATCTGGTTTCTTCTTCGTCAACGACATGGTAAGTTACTTCAATGAACAATGAACTATCGATCTTGCCTAGGGTTCCTTTTTATATACAGACCAATACCGACGTGTCCATACGGTAAGGTGAAATGAGTGGGAAGTCGCACTCGCTTCTGGTACACGATTTGATAGACTTTTTCCAAGGGTCGACTGACGATGTGGTGAGTGGGTAAACGTACAATCTTGTTCGGTTGATAGGTGGTCACTTTAAAGTTTGCATCCTCTCCAGACTGCAAGGCTTCTTTCAATACCCCAAAGTTCACCACACGACTGGTACGATAATTCAGAGTCAATCCTTTCACTTTACACGTCGTGTGCAATTCTCCTTGTTTGTCCCGGTATTCGTAGCCGTAATTTTTGGGGCCGCCACTGACGAAACTTAGAATCTTGTCGTCGGGATGCTCGTCTGTCCAGGCTCCTAAACGGTCTCCTTCGATGTCAGGGTGCTGTTGAATCGGGTGATGGATGTAAATGCAACTGTCCGTGTCAAAGTACAGGACGCGTTCTTCTAACAGTTCTAAAGCTTCGTACAATTTTAAGCGAGCATGAGCTGTCACGTAAGCCGCAATGATGACATTTCCAAAGGGGTCGTCTTGTACAAAGTCCAGATCTTCTTCGTAATTGACCAAGATCAAATCCTCTCGAACGACGTCCACGTGTTTCATGTATTTGGTTTTGTCGTGAATCATCTGGAAGTAGCGGGAAGGTTCTGTCAAATATTCCGTCTTGGGTAAACACGGTCGTTGTGCCATTTTACCCCACAAGCAATTTAACATCACTTTGGCAAACGATCGCCTGCCTTCGTTCTTTTCGATGTGGTCTAAAGAGATGCCTTCTTGTTCGTAGTATTTCTCTTTGAATTGTATTTGGTCTTCGGGAGTGTGACACCAGGAAGGATAGCCGCTGGCTTCTTGTTTCAGTTTCAAAAAGGCATCCACGTAGTCGGCGAAAATGCCTTTCTGAGTAGGGTCACACTTGTGGTACTGTTGTGTCTTGGGAAAGTGGCAAATTTCGTACACTTCTAACAGTTGGTATCCCATGTCCAGAGCTTTGAACAATTCCACGCTGACCCAGGTTCCCGTCAAGGCACGTTCTTCCTGGCTGTGATGGCAAGGTTGGTCCTGGTTGCACGTTTCGGCACAAGTACGGCACAAGGGAAACATCAGTTTGCCTTGACAATGGTGAGGTAAGACGGGATGGTATAGGTTCGTGGGAGGCAAAACTTTGCACTTGATCAAGCCTTCGTATTGTCGAATGTTTTTCAGGTCGATGTGTTCCGTCAGCAATCGCGGGTGCCCTACAGGAAAGCGACAATATTTGCACACGTAGGGATACAGCGAACACACATCCAAGTATTTGATTTCTTCTCCTTTCTCTTCGTCGGCTTGGTACAGCAAACAGGTGGCATTGGTCCTTCCTCCGTACAAACTATCCCTCGGGTTCAACGGGTCCATGAACTGGTAACTTTCCACGAGGCGTTTAAACTCGGGATCGGTTTTCATACGGTGATCGTACTCGTGTTCCCACATTTCCACCACTTGGTATCCTTGCTGTTCTAACTTTAGGCGCCGCTGACAAGTGTCCTGGTACAAGTCTTCCATGGTTCGTCGTAAAAACTGATTTTTAGTGCTACGGTCAGGGTAACAGACGGGACATCCGTGAAATAAGCAGCCGTTAAACTCGTACACGATCTTGGGGTTTTCTAAGTCCCAGCCATCGACCGAATACGTTCCGATGGTCTTTTCACCCCCTCCGTTGCGGGCATGCTGAATCCATTTGTCTTCCTTGTCGCACAAGTAATGTAACCAGCGTAGGGCTTTGACCGAGTATTGACGCTTGACATAGTGGGTCGTTTGAGGGCTGATGACAGCTACGGTGTTTTCAGGCATGAATCGTTGTCGATACACTAAGGAACACGCTTTGGCAATGGTGCAAGCTTCTTTCAAAGGATCGACCCCTCCGTGTTCCATGAACAGTTCTCGAAATTTTCCACAGCAACGTCGTAAAATGTCCACGTTGGAACGACAATACTTTAGCATTTCTTCCTGAAAGTCGAAAGGGTCCGAGGCGTGAGCCTGGTACCAAGCGTAGAAAGCTTCTCGTTGTTCGGTACGCATGTTGTCGGGGTCGTAATAGTGAGCCTCAGGCAAATGGGGTAGAACGGCGTGTTGATTGGCTTCCGTATTGAAAAAGTGTGGAAAGTACCCTTTAGCCATTTCTGTCATTCCAAACGTTTTAGGCTTTCGGCTGAAAGGCATGGCCAAGTAGCTCATCGAATCTTTAAACTGTACTTGTCCCACTTGCATGAAAATGATTTTGGCCCCGTTCAAAGTCACTTTAGGACGCTCGGTGCCTTGTTCCGTATAGTATCTCAAAAGAAACTGTCCATCGTATCCGGAGAAATTGTGAGCCATCACTGTGGCATGACGATGACAATCTCCATAACGTTCGATGTCCTCTTGGCTCCACGTCTTGTCGATGGGGTCTAAGACCCATTGGGCAAAATCGGCTAAAGTGTTCGGTCCCCGAAAGATTTTTTTACGTCCTCCAGGAATCTTGCTGCAGTGAGGGCAATGACTGAAGATAGGTTCTTGAATGCACTTCTCGCACGCTCGATGAGCCACGCAGAAATTAGGAATGTGAATGCCGGTCTCTTGCATGCATTCAAAATCGAAAAAAATGAAATTGCCTTTCTTCTTGTGACCGTCCTCTTTCTCTGGTGGGGGTTGGTATTTTTGCACGTAGCATTCGTGTTCGAAGTCCACGATGTGGTGACAAATGTGACATTTTTTCTTTCCTCGACATACGTGTGCCTTGGTACTGTTGGTACGTATGCCTTGTCTACACGTAGGGCACAATCTCAGGAGTTGACAAGCACATTTCTTCTGTGAACCTTGTGTTTTCAAATGTTGTTGGTAACAGGTAGGGCTGACAAACGTGCGCAGACAAGTCGAACAAGGCACTGGTTCTTCGCTCAGACAGGGTGGAGAGGCCAAACATCCTGGGCATTTCCATCCACAATGCTTGTGTTGCTCTCGATTATTATAACCATAGTCACATTTCTCACAGTAATATCTGTATCCCAGGAATCCGGTGATACTGGTAATGGTATCGAAATGGTCATCGTGATGATAAACATGAATGTATTTTCCGTCCTTAAAGTCTTGGCCTCGAAACAACAGAGGTCCGCGCATTTCTTGAGGGTGCACTTTCAAGGTGTAGCGTGGAGCTAGGGCATCTTGCAATTTTTGCATCTCAGGAATGCCACAGGGTGTGTCTTTGGACAGGCCAGCTTGTTGCAACAGGAGTTCTGCTTCGTTTCGTTGTTTGGTTCGGTTCTATTTTCGAATGTTCTCCCAGGTTCTTTTCCATTCTACCGTGTCGTTCTTGTTGGCATAGGTTCGTCCCACCACGATGGCACGGGCTAAGCACATCTGGTCTTGAGGGTTGTTAATTCGGACGAGACTTGTTTTGGTGTTGCGAAGGTCGTCCACCAATAACATCTTTTTGCGTCCTGTCCCTTGAGGAAGAGAGACGTGAGCCATTTTCAGTGTGGCTTTACCATCGGTGATGTCAAACTGGTCATTAGATTGTTGTACGTGTTGAATCTTGTCCATGACTTTGGAAGGGGTTAGTTCTGCGGGTCTGCTAAACTCGATCCAAACAGGGGATTTCAAACCGTCGTGATCTATGGATAGTGTCAAGCGATCGTCTTCTTTGGGTTGACATTGTCGCTTGAGTGAGGTGAGCAAAGAATCCCACATCTCGGTGATAAACCCTTCTGCTTTCTCCAAGGGTACGTCGGCCTTGAAATCTTTAAACTTCACCGTGTAGGTGTAAGCCGTGGTTCTAAATTTTCTAGAGGAGCGCTTTTCCGTCTCTCGAATGGAATAGTACTTTTCAGGGTTGACTAAGGGTGGTGAACTTGGTTTAGAGGGTTCGGATTCTGGTTCACTCATGTCCTCTTCAAAATCACTGGCATGAATTTGTGCCAAGATTTCAGCCCTGGTACGAGGCGATAGATCACGTTTCTGCCTCTTACTTTCTTCTTCTTCTTCTTTCTTCTCGAATGAATAGGATCGTTTCATCTTGAGTGCAAAACGTCAAATGACTCAAGTTTAAACACCATAGACTAATTTATAGTCATGACAAACCAGCGTATATAAAAGGGTGTGTGTCTTGTCCTTTCACTATTCATTTCACTCTCAAACCGAGCACAACGATGGAAGAGACTACCCAGATGGAACGTTTCGTCAGAGCTTTGCGAGGGGTCATTAGAAAATTCTCTTCAGACCAGCCTACGGACTACTCTCCTTCCTTTCGAGATAAAAGTCAGGATACTTGCTATATCTGTCAGAAGAAAGGGCATTGGTCTTCAGAGTGTCCAGACCGTCAAAAAAGAAAAAAAAACAGGGGCTAAAAAAGACAAAAGTCAAAATACCTGTTATTATTGTAAAGAAAAAGGACATTGGTCTCCAGATTGCCCAAAAAAGAAACAAGAGGAGTCAGAAGAAAAGAAGGATTCTTCAGAAGAAGAGAGGGATTCTTCGGAAGAAGAGAGGGATTCTTCGAAAGAAGAGAGGGATTCTTCAGAGGAAGAAGAGGAAGAAAGAAGACAATTCTATTTAAAAGAGGCAAAGAAACAGGAGAAGAAAAGAAGAAGGGAAGAAAATGAGGAAAAAACGGTGAAGATTTTCAAAAAACAGAGAGACTAAATAATGAGAAAGAAGAAGTGTACGAACTTTTTAAAGTGTTCTGTGGTGAATTGTGAATTGGATTGTAAAAAATGGATAAAAGAATACATGAATGATATAAGGTAAGTGTCCTTGAGTTTTGATTTTAAAATAAGATGCTACACTCACGCACTCATACACAGACACGTACTATAAGGGTAAAATGGGTGGTTTTTTTTTTGTTTTTTTTTCTTTTTTTTTTTTTTGAGTTATTGGCAAATTGAAATTGTATTTCTTTTCGAGAAATGTGGGTGGCCCTGAAAAGGGCCTTTTTTCTTTATGGTGTAGGAGTGAGTTTAACCAATCAACTTTAACTGCCTTAAGCCTTTGCCACGGCCAAGGCCTACTTCTGATGATTGGGTTGAAATCACTAAGGGTGGTACGACAGGCTTAGTCACAGGGTTGGCGTGTTTAGCTCGGGAAGGTCGTATTCTCTTCGGTCGTGATAAAGAAGTCTGATACATTTGTTTCAGACTTCTTAACTCCGCTAAAATGTCCAACAGTACCGTAGCCGTTTGATTTTCACCCTCTTGTTTCTTTGCTGCTACTTCTTCTTGCTGTTGTTTTTTTCTTACCTCTTCTTGTTGCTGTTGCTGTTGCTGTAGGAGAAAAGCTTGTTCCGCTTCCTTTTGTCGTTGCATAAATTTCTCCAATTCTTCTTTCTGTCTCTGTCTAAAATTCTCCACTTGCGGTAATGACGAAGGTTCCGGAACAAATTCTTGCGAGGTAAGAAAATCCACAAAATACCAATGTACCTCTTCTGAAAGTAAGTCCGGGTTCCCTTGGGCGGTCTCCCCTGCTGGTGCACCCCAATGGATCGTTTTCTGAATTTCCGTCATGTTGAATCACTGTCGCATAGATTGACTGCACACAAGCGCTAGCGAATCTATATAGACCAACTGACGTCACAGACTAATCTCTTCGGATTGGATGCGGGCTGACTGAATTTTGTAACGCGTGTTTGGATTGGAGAATGAACTCAATCCGTTTCAATCCTACCTCTACCTATAAATAAGCGCAGTTCAGTGCATTGATTCACCTGTTCTCGTCGCTTCAAGATGTGGACCGATGTGCAATCTTCTACGCTTGTGTCTTCCATGATGTTCCGGACGGACATACCCATGTATGTCCGATCCAAGTGGACCGTTGTCCACAGGACAAACACCAGTCTGTGGATACGTAGGATCTACGTAGAAAGACAAGGATGCCTGAAAAGAGTCCTGATTTACGGTCCTACAGTGAAACGTAGCCTAAGGACAAGAAGAAGACCAATGCGGTACCCTTTATGTTAATGGATAAATTAACATAAACCCAAAGGCCCTTTTCAGGGCCAGCTATATTTCTCGAAAAGAGATAGCCTTTCCATTGCCTACCCTTTTTAAATTTAAATTTAAATTTAAATTTAAATTTAAAAAAACTTTTTAAAAAAAAAAAAATCCCATATTCAATTCCCCTTGTCCCTAGACAAACCCAAACTCTATTCCCATGTTCAATTCCCCTTGTCCCTAGACAAGCCCAAACTCTATGTTAAATTCCCATTGTCCTTAGAGTGGCCCAGCGTTTTTCTCCATGTTAAATTTCCATTGTCCCTAGAGTGGCCCAGGGGTGTTTTTAATGCTAAGTCCCATTGTCCCTAGGGTGGCCCCATTTACTACTTTCATATAATGGACGTTTATCTGTGTGATTAGCATTTTTGACGTAGCTTTAAGAAATTTTCAGTCATATCCCAACGATGTCAGTTTATAGTGATGTTTATCACTGGGGCATCATGCCGCAGACATGTAGCATGATGTCCCACCCAGTCACATTATCCTGACACCAGGCCGAAACTACATTGATGACCCTTTCAGAATTTTCAAATAAGGGACAGACATATTTACAGGATATTATTTTCATCTAATAAGAGACAACATGAACCCTCCACACACATTCCATTCCCTCCTGTGCCGTCACTCCTGCGAAACCTCGCGAGATTTGATAAGTGCGTGCTATCTCGTTGCAAACTTGCCGTATCAATAGAGAGTTTCAAGCCTCTACTCATTAATAATAAAAAAAACTCTGGTTGGAGGTTAAAGTTACTTTGCTGTCTGTACCGGACAACCCAGACACCTGGAGCGTAGCTACAGCTGTACCGGACAACCCCAGGCACCGAGGGCGTAGCTACAGGACACACGGTTCTAAAGGTATGGAAAAATGGGAACCAGTCTGGAAATGGGTGAAAATAGAGTATTTATGGGTTTAGCTGACTAGGATTGGTTGATACTGTAAGTTATGTTGTAGGAAAAAGAATCTTTTGAGAGCTTATCCTAGTTGTAAGCGGAAAAAAAAATTGGCATTGTTTTATTGATGGAATTTCAGTCTTTTAACAGTCTTGAGTTTGGAACACTCATTACTAAAATTAGCAACTGACTCTTTGGTGCGGAATTGAAAGCACATGTTTCAAACACATTCAGGTCCAGAAAATGCCGCGGCTCATAATTTCCTCTACACAGAAGCTGACATCCAGGTTTCATCTATACTGATAAATATAGGCTTGATCACGAGCACTCAAAAATATTAAGTTATTGAATTTTTAATATGGTGTTGGCATAGGTTTATTATGGGAACTGAATTAGTACCGCGAGTCCTACAGCTGTACCGGATAATCCATACACTTAGAGCGTAGCTGCAGCTGTACCGGATAACCCAGGCACCTAGAGCGTAGCTGCAGCTTCACAACAAGAACATCTTGATCCAGACTATGAGTACTTTACGTACGCATAGGAATTCCATATCGTCCACACATTTTGGGATTACGGCAGTATATTTAATTATCTGCACCAACTCCTTGTTTTCTTATTATTTTTTTCTGCGGGGTGTTTTCGGGGTGTGGCTCATTAAATTTGCACATAGGATTAGTCCGGTATATCAGTCCCAAACCCGTTTTGGTATGTTGGTGGTTTGTTTTCTGATCTGACCTATTTACAAATACATTGAGAATTTCTATCAGTCAGACGTTCTAGGACTCACGGTACTTGTTAAGTTCCCATTGTAAACCTATGCAAACACCATAACGAAAATTCAAGAACGTAAAAGTTCTGAATGCTCATGATCAAATCTATATTTATCGGTATAGACTATAGATGAAGCCTGGATGTCAGCTTCTTTGTAGAGGAAAGGATATGAGCCGCGGCATTTTCTGGACCTGCATGTGTTTGAAACATGTGCTTTCATTTGTACACCAAATAGTCAGGTGCTAATTTTAGTACTGAGTGTTCCAAACTCAGAACTGTTAAGGTACTGAAATTCTATTAAAAAAACTATCTCTATTTTCTTTTCCACTTAAAACTAGAATAAGCTCTCAAAAGATTTTCCTAAAACATAACTTACATTATTAACCAATCCTGGTCAGCCAAGCCATATATATACTCTATTTTAGGTCCACCCATTTCCAGGCTGGTTTCCATTTTTCCATATAGTTAGTACCGTGTGTCCTCTATGAAACTGCCTAATACTTAAAGCAAAACTCAGGAAACAACTCCGGAACAGGGTAGACGAAGAAACAATTATTTCCGCTTCGACAAAAGTATTACACGGCTACTGTGTTGTTGGGTTTTTTAAAGTGAAAATACCCCTATCATAATTTTTCGTAGTTGAGAACGCCTTAACGCCGATCTTTGACTTTTGTTATTTGGACGTTCAGTGTAATCGTTAAAGGCCACGGGTAATGAATTTCCATATCGCTCAGATCTGGAGACTTGTTAAAATCACACTCACCATAAGAAACTTCGCAGCAATGTTCTTCGACCATTTATTTGGACATGTGAAGGTGCGGTGACCGACGATTCCGAATAAATTTCTTGTGGCAAGTCGCTCTTGCATAAAGTCCAATTTTCACATTGTAAATACTATTTAATGTGTCAAAAATAACCCAGCTTTTTACAAATGTGAAAAAGAATTGTACATGTGTGAAGTAAACAACAACATTTTGTTGCCAAATTGTTCTGAATTACTTTGTTTATGTTATTTATGCTTTATTTCACATATTTGATCCTTTTCTTTTTTTGCGTAAGTTAAGAATATTTTCACATTTGTAAAACGAAACAAGTGCAAAAATAGTGTTTCTATACATATGTGAACTTCTTTTTAACATATGTGAAAATCGTTTTATGGATGTGAAATAAATGATATATTTGATGTATACGAAATGGTTGCTTTTTTTGCATATTTGAAATTGCTTTTCAAATACGCAACAGTTTCTTGCACAGTAAATTTTGCATAGGTAGAGGGGTGGGGGGTCTTCTCACGCGGGAAAAGGGTTTTATGAAAAAGAATTTTCACTTAGGCGAAAAAGTTTCATAGATTCGAAAAAAAAATTCTTGTATGTCAAAGAATAAGGCAAGAAAATAACTTGGTAATCCTAAGAACACTTTGTTTCTTAGACGGATACAGTGTTACCTAGGCTAGTTAATATTTTTTGTTCTTTTTTATGACGGGGGAAATACATGCATCTCGCCGTAGGTCGCTCGCGGCGAGATAACCATATAACACGATTTGCAAGGGTATTTTGCCCCTGGTCGTGTATATGTTTCTTTTGTATTTATAGGAGACATATTGTCTTGTCTTATGCGACACAGTGATCGCTTGGATCTTGTCAAGTAGTGTCAATACACTTATGTCTTTCTACAGCCATTGGGCTGGGTGGCTGGACGGATGGGCTGGAAGAGCCAAAATGGCGAGTCCGATACATATAGTGTGGCAGCGAAGCCATTTCAACTGACAGTGTATTTCTTACAAGACGGGAATTGTTGAATAGGAATTTTGGGTTGTAGAGAAGGCCAAGGAATAACGAAATGAATTCCGAACGCTGAATAATGGCAGTGTTGACAAGGACATATGGTTGTGTGAATCGATCTTATTTTCCTTTGTATCATGTGATTGCGTGTGTGTGAATCATACGTATTTTTCTTTGTATCGTGTGGTTGTGTGAACCATACGAATTTTTCTCTGCATCATGTTTGTGAACCATACTTATTTTTTTGTATCCTATGATTCATTACATATATTGGGAATATATGAACCATATTCATACTTTTTATATATGAATCTATTTTCATAACATGTTCGGTATGGTAGTCTTCTATTATATGTATTTGGGGGGGGGGGGGTTGTGAGTCTACTTGCGTATGGGTTTTCGTGAACATTTATTTTTCGTTATTAAACTTTCGTTCACTCACATTGTTGTTATCACTCATTCCGGAGATCCAATTGTTTTCAATCCAGTATTACGTTGTACACGTGTATAATTCTTTTCCACACATGTAAAGCTCTTTTTCTGCATAGATATTTTTAATAAGTGATTTATTTCACAGGTGAAAACCATTTTGCCATATCTATATTGTTTTCACGTATCGGAAATAAAGTCGAAGTGTTTATATACGCTAAATTTCTTGCACAAAAGTGATTTTTTTTGTTGCTAAAATAGCTTGTCAAATTGTTTGTCATTTCGCAACGTTATTATACAGTTTTGTAAAATAGAACCTATTTTTCGCCACGTGACAATATCTTTCATTTGTGCACAATTCAAATAAAATTTATGAAGATCTTTGAACGAATTTAACTCATTTCAGAAATTTCGTTTTTAAAAATGAACACTCTTGTAAGATCCTGTTTATATAGTTTTTTCATTATTTTTGTTGCACTTGTGTTGTAATATCCAGACCTATAATATTAGCATCACAAGCAAGTTGTAAAATCTCCTGTCCAAAAACTGATGAAACTAAATTTAAAAATATTTTTTGCTTCTTCCGACTTGTTGACCTCTTGTTCTAATAAGCAGAATCCATATTTGTATTTTTAAATCAACATTCTTCAAACATAACTGAAGACCATTTTATAATGAAAGTGCAGATGTACCAAACCCAATAAGTTTCATTTCGGAAAAAGAATAACATTAGCAACTGATATTAATATAACAAAATGGATACCATTTACTTACCTAAAATATAATGAATCTGACAGCGCGTGTTGTATTTCGAATGCACTAACTGTTCCTTCGTAAAGCCTTCTCGTCGTACATCTGGACTCCTCACGTGGGAAAAGTAATGAACACCGATACAGATGTAATTAATCATGCAAAGTATCCTCCAGTGTTGAATAATATTTCGGCAACATTTTCCAGTCATTCCATAGGTCTGAACGCGGGACATATCAATCTCTAAGCTGGACATGGCGATCAGTCGCTATGCAAATTGATGAGGATCTATGCTATTTCCTTGAGGAAACCTTTAAAGAAGGACCTGAACACATTATATAATGATAAAGTATATGCAATGAAGCTTTGTCTATGATATTCTCAAAAAGCTTGTTATGTGTGGATAAATCTGGTAAGCGTCCACATCTGTTAAATGCACAAGCTCAATCGTATCTGAAAAGGGAAGATTGGAGGGATAGATACAATTTTATGAACATGCTGGACAGGACAAACGTAACCTTGCATCCTGGCACATGGCCCAATGCAATCCACTTCCAAGGTAATTAATTGCGACAGATTGATGGAAGGATAGATTATCATGCAATATGGTACACAGGCTCCAATTCTTTGACGTAG
Source organism: Sinohyriopsis cumingii (assembly GCA_028554795.2). NCBI lineage: Eukaryota > Metazoa > Mollusca > Bivalvia > Unionida > Unionidae > Sinohyriopsis > Sinohyriopsis cumingii. Next base: position 12,623,520 of record CM068830.1, read on the forward strand.
CATTCTCGCAATTTTAGGAGTAGAAATGAGTGACGATTAGGGGATGAAGAAAATGTAATATTACAATTGTCTGTAGGACTTGCATTACGAGACCATGACGGGGCGAAACAGGATAAAACCATGTTGGATTGTATCTAGCGAGGACACTGAACCCAATTTCTTGAACGAGATGTTTATTTATAATCTCAATGAACGATTGTGAATCTGACACCATACTCATGCGTATCAAGTTCAACAAAGGATATATGTTAATATTGTTCCGAAATGGAACTAATCAGATTATGTATAGAATTTATACACAACTATGAACAAAGTATGGTTAATCAACAAGTAAGCTATATGTATAGCTGATGTTAACTCTGCCATACTGAATTATATTTTCACCCATAAGGTAAAGGTTATCGGTGTATGTATTTTTCAGCACATGCTCAATACCTGGTTAGGTTGCACAGAACCTTCTGTAAGATGTTACCTTAGAGAAGTTTTGTTTGTTCAGGAAGGCGTCCATAAAACTTGTATTGTGATAATGCAGTCAGAATTTACTCTAGAAGTACACTGGCTGTGGTCGAAATCGCGTCAAGGAACTTGGGGTAGTTGGGTTTCTCACTGCAGGCATTTTGTGCGTGCAGCAGTACGTAAACAAACTCAGAATTTGGAAATAACCGCGGCTAAAAATAAACCAGACTCTGGCAACGTTGTACGTGACAACGAAACCCGAGTACTGTTCGTTCATATATAATGCACTGACATTGAATATACACTTCCGTGGCAGGGGTGAACATGAAATATAATGTTATAATTGTGCATAGGATCGACATAATAGCACTGTATGAGGAAAAATAAAATGTAATATTCAAAACGTACATATTTATATTAAGGGACCATATGGTGGAGGAAAGTAGGAAATGATATGTAAAAAGCAATAGGGTAACAGTATGGGCTTGTACCAGTAGAAATGTAACGGTAAAACCGGAAATAGGATTAACATGAAGGGACTGAGAGGTGTGCAGATAACTTTACGCCATAATCTTTTAGAGTATGGATGAGTGGGGGATACACAATAACAGAATTGTAACCGAGTGGGTTTAGGATTAAATGAATAACGCAAACACAATGGGATGGACGATGGAAATTTATAAAATGAATTAATAAAAATGTATATATATACATACAATGATTTTCTCACGCTCTCGACATACGATTGATCCAATCACTCTACACAAACATTCACAAATTGAAAAACGAAACTGACTCATGTAATCTTGCGTATGGAAAGTGAGAATCAAATACTCTCAAGGAATTCAAATACGTTTCAAATAATATAATGCACTTAAGTGAGATTCACATCTCACGTATGGAATACAATTAAGATTCAAATAATCTTAAGGAATTCAAATACTATTCTGCGCTGTAAGTGAGATTCACATAATCTTCTATATTATGCAATGTAAGCGAGATTTCACATTGTCTCATATAATACAAATAAGGTTCAAAATAATCTCATGCAATTGAAAATGTACTCAATTGGAACAAACATGCCTCTTGACACTTGTACAGTCGTATGATTCATAAACTGATGAACCACACATTTTCACAGAGTACTTGGGTTGGCCTACACTTTTATCGGCCGCTCACGGATCCACCACATGTACAAACATACGTATACACATACGTACAATAGCATACAGCACTCTTGTATTGGCTACGTCTACATTCGTGGTTCCACCACGTGTACAGACGCACGTATACGTATAGACAGCACGCAGCACTAAACAGCTACAGTCAGCCCTACACAGCTACCGCCAGCCCTAAACAACTTCAAACAGCTCTACACAGCCCTGAACAGCTACAATAAAACCAAACTGGTCATAATGGGTTCTGAAAAATCTTTAGATATATGCTAATAAATTAAACTATTAGCAACTTGTAATTCAAAGTTCACAACGTTTAAAATCTTGCGTAGTAGTAAATGCATCATTACACGGTATGACATTAAAACCTGAATAAGCTTCAAATATCAAATAAAATATGAATTTAACACTTACCCTTATTGCTGGAGAACAAAATGGAGAACGTTTACTCCGTGACAAGATCCAAAACGACCAGTGTCGGTTAGAAATGGTATCTACCTTAAATCCATAGGAAAGTGAGTAATAGTCAGGGTAAAATACCCGTGCATATCGTGGTTTTAATGTCTCTCGTCGAAAGTAATTTTCGGCGAGATACATGCTGGTACAGTCGCTTACCTCGAAAAACAATTATTCACCCTAGGTAACGTTGTATGCATGTACAATGAAAGATGGTCAAATCGTTCTAAGGCAAAACCAAGTTATTTCTTGCCTTATTCTATGAATACACCACTTGTATAAAAACAAGCTGAATCATCCTATTCCCTAAAACGTTCCTGTCAATCCCTTGTAAACAAAACTAGCAACAATCCCCATACCACTCTTATTACCCTTATAACCGTAGAAGTGTAGTTTAAGGAGAGAATAGTGTTGGAATATACACCCTATAAAAACCAAACTTGCTGATATTATTATATATGGAGTTAAAGAGGAGAAAAGAGCATGAGTGCTCATACTACACACAAGCATTCAGGATAATAGCAGTAATGTTCACACACTATATGCATACAACTATACCATCAGAAACAAGAAACTAGTAATGTTACACAAAGGCACACACATCCATGAAAATAGCATTAATGTTCACACACTATATACACACAACAATACCATCAGGCACAATAAACTAGTAATGTTTACACATAGACACAAACATCCATGACAATAACAGTAATATTCACACACTATATACACACGACAATACCACCATACACAAGAAACTAGCAATGTTATACAGAGCACATAGACACAAACATCCATGAAAATAGCTGTAATGTTCACTCATTATATAAACACGACTATACCATCAGACACAAGAAACTAGTAATGTTTACACATAGACACACACATCCATGAAAATAGCAGTAATATTCACACACTATATACACAAGACAATACCATCAGACATAAAAAAACTAGTAATGTTACACATAGACACATACAGTCATGAAAGCAGCAGCAATGTTAACACACGATATACATACGACTATACCATCAGACACAAGAAAATAGTAATGTTTACACATAGACACAAGCATCCATGACAATAGCAGTAATGTTCACACACTATATACACACGACACTACCACCATACACAAGAAACTAGTAATGTTACACACAGAACATAGACACAAACATCCATGAAAATAGCATTAATGTTAACACACTATATAAACACGACTATACCATCAGACACAAGAAACTAGTAATGTTTACACATAGACACTCACATCCATGAAAATAGCAGTAATATTCACACACTATTGTCACGGAATTGTATCAATGTTTCTATTTATTAAATACATCTACTCGGGTTTCGTTTTTCGTGTACAATGATATCCGAGGGTGATTTATGTATATTGTGTTGTATTTCGAAATAGTGAGTTCGGTTCATCCAATGCTGCACGTGCGAAGTGCTTTCGATGGGAAGAACCGAATGCCTTCAGTGCACAGACAATATCTGTGTATAAATACCTCACCGTGGGTAAATATCTTTACGGATAGTCTTGTCAATCAGCGGTCTGCTATAAGGACTTGCACATCTTCAGCTGTAGAAATGAGGAGAAATGATACACTAGTTAGAAAGGTGTAGAAACCCTAGATCAAAATCTTTCAAAATGAAATTCCTAAAATAAATAAAACAAACATACACACTATGGAGGGAAAACAAATAAACTTTAACTATTAACTTTCGGAACTAGGCGGTCCGTCAAATGATGTTAATTCTGAGACGGACCACATCAATAAACCTTCAGCTGTAGAGGTATGTAAGTTTATTAATTTATTGTATGATTGTACTACCACGTTTATTTTTGTATGTTTGCTATGTAGCTTTGGTTTACGCAGTATAATGCCCATATTTCTATTCTTGTTTGCGACTTAGCAAGGGATTTATATTAGTAATATAAAGCTACGTTTTTATGAAATGTTTAGCACAGTAGGATTCTTATCGAGCAGGGTTAGGTTTACTTCTGAACCCGTTGTGTAATTAATATACCGGTAATGTAATACGTATAAATTACCGTGTATCACGTCATTACGTTATTATGCCCGTGTTATGTATAGTTCATGGTATTGGATATATTTTCAGGTGTTCGGAGTGTGTAGAGCTGTCCATAGTGTCTAGAGTGACCAGAGTGACCCGAGCGTTTAAAGTTATCAGAGTGATCGGGGTCGACGTGGTGCAAGCTGTAAAGCCAACCACAGGAATTAACCGTAGCAGCCATGAAGCTGAACTGTAGCAGCCGTGGAGCTGAAATAAAGTGTGCTGATGACGGAGTGCATCTCCTTACAATTAGCCGTTGGCTAATTATGGGGTTAGTAAAACCCATTGTATCTTTCGGGACTGTTAAGATAAGTTGTATCTGTCCCTTTTTATCACCATAATTTCACTTCCTGAGTGAGTTCATTTTACTACATGAATAAAATTCTACATTGTTTACTAGCTGAGTAAACTATATCCATCTTTTCATTGTCAAATCGTTGTGAACCATTCACCCCTTGTCTTTGCATTTTGTAAAGTAATTTATTCGTATTTTTCATTATTAAGTCTGTGCGTTCTTATGTTAATTAAATCCAATATTTGGATTATAGACACACGCACATATTCATAATTAATTGCTCATTCAAATCATTCATTATTAAACATTGTATTTATATCATCGCCAAAAGTGTTCTGTTGTGAATCCAGAAATTCCACCCGGTTATCTTGTTACAACTATGTACACACGACAATACCATCAGACACAAGACACTAGTAATGTTACACATAGACACAAACATCCATGAAAAGAGCAGGAATGTTCACACACTATATACACACGAAAATACCACCAGACACAAGAAACTGGAATAGTTACACATAGACACATACATCATGAAAAGATCAGTAATATTAACACACTATATAATAATAATAAGAATGAGGACTTTGTATAGCGCCTAATCTTTAGAAGCTCTAAGCGCTTTACAACATTAGACAACACCTATAAGATAAGAAACATAATAATATTATTACAAAAACAAACAACACGAAATTAGAAAAACATTAAAAAATAATAAAACATGCTGAGAATAGTTCAGGTAGGAAACATTATTAGATCTTTAAGTTTGTTCTTGCAGTCGAAATAAGTGAGTTTTGAGAGCCCTCTTGAATGTGAGCACTGTGTCTTTGTGTCTAAGTTCAGTGGGCAATTCATTCCACGTTGCTTGCTGGGCCCTGGTATGCAAAAGAACGCTGTCCATATGACTTTGTTTCCATAGTGGGAATAATGAGTATACGATTGTCAGAAGAGGAACGTAAGTATCTTGCTGGTGTGTAAACATGGGTGAAGTCAGATAGGTATGTTGGACTAGAGTCCGACAGTGAAATGTAGCACAGAGAACAAATTTTGTGTGACAATACCATCAAACACAAGAAACTAGTAATGTTTACCCATAGACACAAACATCCATGCGGGTTTCGGTTTGAAATATAGACAAAGACATACACACATAAACAGATTTGTTTACATAAACGTTGAGGTATCTATTTCTGAGAGTTAGGTGACACACCGAAGGACTTCTGCTTGTTGATGTTATCGATATCAAGAACACCTGCACTGCCCGTGAGGCGCTATGCAACACTGATCGTTGTTTCCCTATTTTTAATAGGAGACATATTCCAAAACTGAGAACCTCTGCTTGCTTCACCAAATCTTCGATTTATTGTATATGGGATTGTTCTAGTTTTTAATATTGCTGCTCCTTTTGATGTTTCTAGAGTTCTTCGGTTTCGTATTCTCTCTGAAAAAAAAGCGTTTGTTGGACAGTTCTGGTTGTTGACGTTGCTACTGTTACTGTTACGACCACAAGAGCTCTTCGGTTTCGTATTACCTCTGACAAAGCATTGGTTGACAATTTCACATCTTTCACTGAGGCGTTGCTGCTCCATCTCCCACGTCTCTCGGCCCCTCTTCCGCTTTACCTCCACCGCTTGTTCTTGGCCGTCGATTCTTGTATTACGTCTCGAACAAATTCTTTTCCAGTTAGAAGGCAAATTTCCCTCCGTAGATGTCTAGTGTTTGGGTAGTACCCCTGTATGCGAGGATCTCCATCTTTTCTAACAATACTTCAGCTGTGCTCAGTTTTCACGCACTGCAATGTTCTGTCATTCTTGTCGAGTAACGATCGATGAGAAGACTGACTAACAGATAGCTTTATAAATTTTAAGCATGTACGTGAAGCAAACCATTCCTCGAAGTGAAGACGCGGATGTGAACGAAAACATCTCTAGGTGTAGTACACAGAGAAGCTAGAATACTTGTCGGAAGGAATAATGCGACCTAATATAAACAATCCTCCTTAGACAAGAAACGATATAAAGAGAAAGTGAAAAAGTATATGGAAGAGTATTTTGGTTAAAAGGTCTACCTTCACCATTTTATTATACATCAGGATTTTTAATAAGCCCCGTTTAATGAATAGCGAATCACGAAATTGAAAACAGAATTAGGGCCAACCCATCCCTCTTCATGTACAACCGACGAATAAGAACGAGCTTGCATTTATAAGGTTTGTTCCTACTCTATGGTCTTAAACTAGGCAACAGAGGAGAGAAGCCAAAAAGTTTATTAAAATTAACAAATAATTTATATATCTAACTTATAAGGTGAAAATTTAAGAGGAACTTACAGTATTTTAAATTAAATATCAAATTATCATAAATGTTCTATCAGAAGTCCGAAATAGTGTTCCTGATGAATTCGATATTGAATGTGCTGAGGTACCAATTGTCTCGATTATGTTAATGTACCAACAGTCTCGATGCATCATAATGTCTTTGAATGAATTCACAACAATCCCAAAATGGTAGTTTATTCTAAAACGTCTATGAGAACATTGCGATTCTAATGAATAACTTAAATACATGATTCCTGGCTAAATTATACCTGAACACAATAGTAAATTCTTTCATAGACCACTGAACTTAAAATAGGATATAATGTTTCTTTACACAATTATTATATACCAATTTTCCTTGACCTAAACCATAATAAAATGCTCAAGATGTGTCGTAAGTACGCTTCCAGAACATTCTAAGTTTGCAAATAAAGCTAGACATTGAACTCTAGTAACAGTAAACAAATTATTTATAACTTACAATCATGACAAAAATCAGGTGCACACACACACACACACACACACACACTCCATCCCCAATAATGGAAAAAGTCAAGCACACAATTCAGATTAAATATACATAACAGGTTGACAACTTTGCGAAGTAAGACTGGACTTCGAAAGATATAGAATATTGCCATTTGCCTTTGATGGGTACTAAAGTTCTGAGTCAGCGAAAACACAGTAACCCTTAAACCATTTTTGCTTTTTTTATATCTTTTATAGAGAAGTCAATTTGAAAACAAGCCAGTAGATGGTCTCATGGGAAGCCAAGACTATATTGCTGAGAAAGTACACATAATAGAAAACAAGCTAGTAGATGATCTCATGGGAAGCCAAGACTATGATGCTGAGAAAGTACATATAATAGAAAATAAGCTAGTAGATGATCTCATGGGAAGCCAATACTATGTTGCTGAGAAAGTATACATACTACCACTAAATACTGAATTTATTTCTAGTTTTTTAAAAGATGCTTTCGCTCAGAAAGATCATAATGCCTGGCAAGCTAAAGCATGTCGTTCCTCATCATGGACTCTAACACTCACATGGTAGGAACTATAGTTTACTATAATTGATGGCACTGTGAATGATTGGTGGCTCACTAAAGATTTCTGAAATGTGTGAGAATAAAATCTTTACTAGGGACAATGAATACTCAAAAAAAAATTCAATTTTAATTTTAAAGAAAACTTGTAACATCTCAAATGTTTTAAAGAAATTCAGATTCCAGAAGAACACCTAATGTCTCTCACGACTCTGTGGTCTTAAACTATATAAAAGAAACAAACTAGTGTAGTAAAACTCAACAAACAACTTATTTCAAAATAATACAAGTGAAAATTCAAGAGACTTACTGTATTGTGAATTAAATTCCAAATAATCATAAATGGCATATCGCTAGTCTAAAGAACCGAATGCTCCGAACGAATTCCAATAATTTTGAATTACCTGATTTACCTATAGCCTTGGCTGTCCTGATGTACCAGTAGTCTTGAACGTCCTGACGGACAAATACTATAATCTAGAATGTCTTTGAATGAAATCTCAATAATTCAAAAGTAGTGTTTTAGTCCAAAATATCGAAGAATATTTTGCATTCCAGTGAAACATGGAAATGAATTATTATTCTTAAATTATATCTGAACTCAACTGCAGACTCTGGTCATAGATTCCCAAAAACTGAGATGATACAGGATTGAAGAATGATTGTTTACCAAACATCTATATATGCAAATATCCACTTGACTTACGACGTAATATATTTCCAACAGAAATACCCACTAACTTATAATAAGAGTTCAGGACTTGAACTCAGATGCAAATAAACATTTTATTTACTATTTGCAATCATGAAAAAGTCAGTTAGTTAAAAACTCTAACCCTCAATGAAAGACATAAATTAAACACACAGTATAGATATACATAGTGTTACGTCCTAGGGACGTGTGTGTGTGTGTGTGTGTGTGTGTGTGTGTGTGTGACTTGGATTTTTAACGTAGCTTTAACAATTTTTCAGTCCTATGTCTGCAGTGTGGCAGTTTATAGTGATGTCTAGCACTGGGTCATCATGCCGCAGACATGTGGTATGATGTCCCACCCAGTCACAATATCATGACACCAGGGCGACCAGTCCTAACACTAACCTCTTAATGTTGAGCGCCAGGCTAGGAAGCTGTTAGTACCATTTTTGGTAAGTCTCTGGTGTGACTCGGCCTGGGATCAAACCCACGACCTCCCGCATCCGAGGCGGACGCTCTAACCACTAGGCCACCGCAGCGGTTGTCTTAGAGATGTAACCATTAAAAAAAGAAAGGTAAAACCCAACAAGCGTTCAGTTTTCCCAAATATATTTTTTTCCCTAAAATATAATGTCAAAGAAAGTAAAAGAACTAAAAATAACTTACAGTATGGTATTAATTCATATATTTTCTAAATGTACCATCAATTTCGCAGTGATACAAAACGATCGGAATGTAATCAGAAAGAATGTTCTAATGTGCTTATGTGCTAGCACCTCAGAGAATTTTTTCCTAATTTTTCTTAAAGCTTTTCGTCTTGGTTAATCGGATGAAAGTTGGATGTTATAAGTGTCTTTGAATGATTCACAATAATCCAGCAATGTACTGTCTGTTTTGAATAAATGGTTTTCCTTTCTGCAAGTTTCAACGTTCAATAAATAAATAAATCTGAATCCTTCGTAACTCCTACAAAACTGAACTATACCTGAAGAATGAAACGCTGCGTATTTAATTCATGTGTATAGCCATTCTAAGATTCAAATCAACACTTCTCACTAGTAAAGTTTCCAAATAAGTAGTATACTTCTCAAACATTTATATTGTTCTGTATTACGAAATTTTCTTAAGACTCTGTATTTTACTTTTTTTCTTTAAATTTGTATTAATTTGAGCTATACGGCAGCTAGGACAGGCATTACATCTTTACAGAACAAATGTACTTGCCACAGAACGTAATGTTAACTTGGCCTGCATTCAACACGTATAGCCTATTTTGACCGAATTCGTTGTTGACGACATTGAAGATCATTTGAATTTGTACACTGCACTAGCACGTCACGTGACCTCACCCGTAAAGTGCGTTCTATAGTCTTAGAGCTACAAATCACGAGAATAATGTCGTTACCAATATGACTTAAATAAAACATATTATAAAAGTAATATATGATATAGCTATCAGTAACACTATCAAGTTGCAAGTCCATGTCCAGAGACTAAGCCTGTAAGACCAATGTAATAACCAGCACTATTTACCTTGGAACATTAAATTCGTTCAGTTTGTTAGAAAATCATGTTAATGAGGTTATCTATATGTGCCTGGATTAACCATCAAACTTTAGATTTGAAGAGATCATAAAGTTGATTACTCCAGTTTCCCCAAGTACAACTGACTGTCTGACAGCATGTAGAATACTACCAAAGAAAATAATTACATAAGTAAAAGTTAGTAGACCAAAGACGAATAATGTACTAGAGATAAAAATGAGAGAGTGAACCAAGTTATAAAGCCATTAGTTTGCTGTCGGAGGAAAACATAATTATCATTGTCGGAAAGACCGCAAAATTTCAGGAAGGAGATGTTGGGTGAGCTGTAGTAGACTCAGAGATACATCAACACAGTCTCAATGTCATGACCCCTGTGGGCCACATTTGGCGTCCGAAAGATGACGTAAATCGCTGGCTTTTTTTATTATAACTCTCTGGTAATGGCTATGATCGTGGAAAGGGGGGGGGGGGCGGCGTGTGCTCTTCAGTGACCCAAAGGCGGAACGATATGTCCTCGCTTATCTGATTTTGTAATTTCGCACGTGTTATCTTCTCGCGGTGATCATTCATCGTACAGATGGTTGTCCCGACAGTGCACTGGTACGAGTCCTAAACCTTGTCTGTAAGCTCTTTAATGAACGCTTTATCTAAAGCACTGTCCATAATATCGTCCTTTAGCAAGCGTTGGCAGATGGCGCAAACCTTGTTGATTTGCTCAATAAACACATTGCCTGCTTGGAAAAATCCTATTAACATTTAAAATCATTTGAGCAGCTTATATGTGACAGCGTAACAGGGAATGGTTCTTAAACTGTACATATATTCCATTTGGCTCACAGGCCCTCGCCTGTGTGCGCCTCTATGTTTTGACCTTCGGGCAGGTAGGCTCTAGCGTTTACGTAAACGGCTCATACTCAGGGCTATTTGCCTGTCATTTCTCAGATACCTCTAAAAACACTCACTTTGACCAATTCTAACCAGGCTAGATATCTTACAGACTAGCACCTCGGGCGGCTGTACCAAGCGTGCTGCTTGTGCCGTAGACACTGCTGACAGTGTTCCGCTCTCATTGCCAGGAGTTAGTATCAGTTAGACTGGAGCAGAGTACAAACTTTCATGTTCTTGTTTCGGGATACCACGAACGAATTACGCCACGAGTTTGGCGAATGGAAAACAGCAAAGTCGTGCAGCGCGTCAAAGACTTACTAGTAACTGATAACCCGTTGGCCAAGCAAGGTATCAACGACAACCAGCTTCTGCCCATAATTTTAGCAGTCTGTAGAAACCTTCTTACAGACGCAGATACAATGATGCGCGAGCGTCTGGACTAAAATGTCTGGAATTTTTACCGAACTTTAAATTTATTTCCTATTTTGGCATCTTCTTTAAGATGAGTAATATCTTTCTTCCTTAAGTGATCATTCAGGTCATATAACATTTTGATCAGACAGGTAACTCTCTGAAGTTCTCATCCGTTGGGTCTGTTGAGATCTTTCAGAGAGTTTTCACCACTACTTACGTTTAAATCACATTCCTTTTAGGCATGCTGCATTTTGTCATGCATATCCACGTCTCTACAATTTATTTTTCTTCGAGACGTCCGAAAACGTCTTCTTTGTAGTTATGCCGACAAATTTGAATGACAAAGACGGCTTATTTAAATGATAAGTGGAAGAAATATGCACATATGGCAAAAGTGGGCATGAACACGGCAGTTGGTCAAATTATCCTCTTACGAAATCGACATAAACAACGAATATGTCAACTTATTGATAATTACGTTACTATTTTGAAGGAATAAGCCGTCTTATTTAAGTGAATAAGCGGCACGTGGTTGACTGAGATGTGCCAGCATACTAAAGAGGTATTACTTTGTTATAGGAGGCAGTTATATCTATGTCATTCTTCCATCGTCATTTGAACAGAGCTGGTTTATCTCGGAAGATCCCTAAAGGAGTTTACTTACTTCAATGTTTTGCCAAACGCTTGGTAATTTTCCACAGTCGTAGGTCTGAAAGAATTTTATTATCTCTAGTGTCCTGTATGTATGTATGTATGTATGTATGCATGCATGCATTCATGTATGTATGTATGTATGTATGCATTTATGTATACAATCATCCATGCTTTTATGTATGTATACAAGCATCCATGCTTGCATGTCCGAAGTGTAAAGGTAAATAAATAGGCAGACAGACACTGATAGTTACATAAATATATTAAAAATAAATAGATAAATACATAAATACAAAGAAAAGAAAATACATGAGTGATACATTATCAAGAGATGTTATCATGCTTTAGTTGTTAAGAGAGATACATGTAACGAAGTGAAAAACAACATTATGTTTTAGTTATTAAGACAGATATTTGTAGCCAAGTGAAAAACAACATTATGTTTTAGTTATTAAGACAGATATTTGTAGCCAAGTGAAAAACAACATTATGTTTTAGTTATTAAGACAGATACATGTAGCCAAGTGAAAAACAACGTAATATTATGCTTTAGTTATTAAGAGAAATGAATGTTGCCAGGTGAAAACGAATGTATTGTTATATCATAATTATTACGAGATATGTGTGTAGCTAAGTAAATAACAATGCATTACTATATTTTAATTTTCTTTCGATTAAATATAAATTTAAATACCTTCAGGATACATTGATGGTAACGATTTTTGCATCATTTCGGCTGGAACAAAGTATTCATAAAATCTGAGAATTAACTGAAACTAAAAATTCTTTCACAATGAAAAATTTGGTAAAATATAACTATAGTGTAATTGAATACAAATTACCCCCTCCAAACATATTTGTAACACTGTACACACACACACACACACACACACACACACACACACACACACTCACACACACTACCCCAATCTGTACCACTGCGACGATTTCTCCTGCTTGTAACTGCGCGAATATATGAATCACTTCGTCTGTGTTGCTTCCCTCCGAATGTCAAATGCGCATTAAATTTTCACAGCTTGACCAACTATAAAGAGTGTCTGCTACATATGTTTATTAAAATCTCTCAACGTTTAACTTATGAAAAATTATAGGAATCATATCATATGTGTCAGGTTTGTCAGACTGCTCTTATCTTTAAGAATCTTCTTATCAAAATCATAAATACTAGGCTAAAAATGTATTTATGTTTCGCACACAAAATAAAATGAACTTTATATACCAAAATATACACATTCAGACAAGTCAAGGTTCATGTTGCATCATTATATTATGTTTACTTTTCATACACTGCCACCGAAAGTTGCTGAGTATCGAAGTTTATTAGAAACAACCACACTGAAGTGTTGATATGCAGCTACAGTGTCCCTGTCATTAGAAACAGTTTGTCACTGTCATCGGTAACAGTTTGTCACTGTCATTAGTAACAGTTTGTCACTGCAATTCATTTCTAGATGATAAGTGAACAAGAACGAATTTTCACGTGACTTTGCAGAGGTCTTCTAGTCTGTACATAAAGGATCCCTGTTCATTTGGGAACTTGTACCGTCCAGGCGGAGATTGCTTTTGTTAAAATACATTTGGCCTTTGCATTTCATTCTTGACCAGAACTTAAATTAACTCCAACATAATTGGTACATGTCGGATAGCCCTTCTATCTAAAAAAAAAAAAAAAAAAAAAAAAAAAAAATTGATCCGGGAAACGTTAGCTTGCAATAGACTTAGAACTATCCTTTGATTTTGGACGGTAATTGAATCTCTCTATAGTCGGTTTAAAGTGAAATTGGCAGATACGATTAACTTGTCCGAAAAATAATCTTGTGGATTTCAGAGTTGGCAGCTTGAAGGTCAAGGCCGCTGTTACTACGAATGGATTTGGTTCTTGTATATTATATATTATTTACATGTACCCAGTTCCCCTTATGTTGGACCTGTCTCATGAGACGCTTGTTGTACTCTTTTAGGTCCTTGATTAAATATGAATACCTAATATCAACGTCAGTATACAACATTGAAGAAGGGGAAAATATCGAATAGTTAATGCGGTTGCTATGGGGGTGAGGTGAGGTGGGGTGGGTATGTTCACTACGGGGAATGTTAAAGATCCACTTTTCGTCAATCTTGGTTTCTGTTATTATTGGAGGTGGATTTAAACGAACTTAATAATGAACGTAATGAAAGTTTCATTGAGTATCTTTTTTACAGCTAGATGGTTAAAATTATGCCATGAAAACTTTTAAAATGCAGGGGTTTTGCCCCAGGCGTCCACAGGAGGTGTTCTGCAGACACTAAACCTACTTGTTTCGGTTCCCAACTCAACTTAAGCAATATTCTCGGATCCACCCCGTGGTGGAAGAGGGAATTTAACATTACAGTTAAGGTGGGGATGGGAATTATACGCCGCCCTGGATACAGCGTGGAGTTACAGTTGACATTATTGACCAATACCCATCCTTACTGACCAAAACTTACACCTATAGACCAACAGCCAGACATGCAAATATATGTGTAAGGGTGGAATGTAAAGAAATGAGGTAAAATAATAAGGACTAACACGTAATTTGCGATAGACAATCACTCAGTATCGACATTCAATACTCACGCTTTTACAAAATAAACATAGGCTTACAAAACATGCAAAGGAAGGGAACACGCAACATACACAATAGTCACTGACACATACCTATTGATTATCATACCATCAGACGCAAAGAAAGACGCACATTCTCATTTGCTGGAAGCAAGTCTCAAAGAAGTTTTACGATAGTTGGCTCTGATAGCAAGTCAGTTACTACTAGGCATCAATCGCATTTTGCATTAAACGCAACTTTTCTTTTAAATCACAGAGTAGGCTTGACAACTCTCTGCTCCAATAACCAAGCTAAGCAACACATTGTATTGAAACCGGACTGAGGTGGATTTCTAGGAGTAGTTTTACTATAGCTCCAACGAAGGGATCCTAAATTAAAAATAATAAATAAATAAAAAACAAAGAGAAGAAAAATATTAAGGCCACATCCAAGCTAAACACGATTTTAGACATTTGCTTCCCAATCTGTTGAAAATGCCTCCCACGTGGACACTCTCTAAAGTGACTCATCCTCCTTCGTCTTCTCCTGTTGTTGTGGCCACTACTGCCAATAATATAGCACAGTCTAATAAAAAGTGCAAGATAGAACAGGTGTATTACAAAGTTTGCTAGATTTAAATCTTTTGAAAGCCCTTTCTTTCTTGTCTCGCCGTCCAGTGTCCAATGTCAAGCTGGTAGGAAGTACTGGACAAACAGTAGACAAAAATTCCTGTTTGAAAAATAAACAGTTGGAGCAGGGGTGGCCTCAATTCTCACAACAGGATGTCTGTCACAAGAGTTCACTGCAACAGATTCGTCGCCAAAACATTTCTTAAAGTAGTGGAAAATGTAATTAGTATTAGTTTAGACAATCATTTGGATGTATTGTCTGTGTTCACTAAAAGTAAATATGCCGAATACAAAATAAAATTCGAAAGGGTCATCAGAGCATGATCGATTAGGACAAAATCGTCACATTCTTCGACACATGGTGAAAAATAAAATTCTGGTCAGCCATTAGAAATAGTGTTCGTTTAATGAGAAGGGTTTCTTCCAATGGTAATAGATCCGATATTACTAAACGTGGATGTTCTAACTGCAGGTGCGATAGCCGGTCCTTTTCTTGTTAGAAGCTTTGATGTGAAAAAGGGATGTGTCTTCTAAAATTTCATCAATACTATAAGACTTGACATTATGTATGCAGGTACATTAACCCTGGTCCTTTGCAAATGGTGTATGGAACTTCAGCAATGGTGCGAAGAGCGAATAACTTACTTAACACCCACTCCTATTCCTACGGAAATGTCAACATTACAAAAGGAGGTACAATCGTTGATGGATCCAACAGACTTGTCAGAAACAGAAATATCGTACAATTGCAGTCTCAAAACTTTCTCCGAAAAAGTGACTCCGCGAAACGAAGTACCGGTATATGATCGTTTATTGGGAAATTTAGAGACATGCCAGAACAAATTATAAAAACATTAGATTGGGATCATACTGGATAAAGAATACTACACCACAAAGTTGTTTCGTATGGCTGGGCATATACATGGAAGATATGAAAGAAGAAACTTTACAAGGAACATTTTACTTGCCAAGTTCCACGAAAAAGCCACCAATGACAAGAATGCATATCGAAAATACCTTTTCCTGTCAGATCTTGGTCGTGTATTGTGTCATTGGCGTGGCTAATAGAAACGTTAGTTTGCATCAGTGTGATAAGAAACTGTTTATTATTTAACTCAACAGTTGTATTGTCTAAATTCTTTTGAATCCTTTTCTTGCAATAGAATGACAGTAGCAACAACGGTCGCAAACCAAATTCCAGTCACGACCACTTAAGTCACAGCTTGAAACCACTAGAAATTCATTCTCCTTTGGTATCGGGTGATTCTTCAAAGACGAGCGATCTTAGAATGAATAATCAATGTTGTTTAACTTACCTAGTGACGTTTCTCTGTGCGTTTCTCAACAACACTTTGTGCTGTTTCAAGGAATTATTAGTTCATAAAATGTCTTGTTTGTTTGTGATTATTTTATGAGTTGTGTTATCTTTAATTAATTCTTTGATACATTTTCATTATCTCTTTCGATGTTTTCCGTCATGTTCGCTTGTGTCATGGATGTTTTTCATCAACGCAGAGTATGAAATCGTTGGTATATTTTCATCCAAGCCTGTAACTATGATATACAAAACGGAGAATAAGGGTGAGTTTTAAATGGTAATTTCGGGTGATGGGTCTTGTAAGTTATCGTCGACTCGTCAACATGAATTAGACTGTAAGCAACAAACTGACTCTGGTACATCTTGGACTACATGGAGGGGTCGGAATTCTGCCAGGAAGAAAGCGTTTGGACATTATATTACTGGATTGCCAAAGACCTTATCCTAGATGTCTTGAATGCAGAAAAAAGAGGAAACAACGGAAATATCAGAAAGGACAGCAACTGCAGTGTGGGTGTTGGATAGGTAATTAACTATTTTGGATTGTAATTGTGTTCTAGTGACCAACACATAGCTCTCTGTCTTTCCATGGTCCTTTTTACTTTTATATGTGGATATTGAATGGTAAATAGTTGTCAGTGATCGTTACCTATGCCAAAATTTCCTTTTATGTTTTGTTTGCCGAGGTGGGTGTTGAATTGTAATTATGTTTATCAGCAATAATCCTATAAATCTTTTCCGTTTTGGTTTTTATGTGTGGGTGTTGGTAATTATTATCTATCTCTAGCTACCCTCATCAGTTTTGTTAAGGATGGTGTTGGGTAGTAAAAGTGGATGTTTTATTTTGTAATGGTATCATTAGTCAACATTACTAAGTATAAACATACGAGGTAACCATCTCCGTTGGTGTCATGCTATTGTTGTGAAACGACCTATCTGAGTACAGATAGGTGTGTTAGTCATGATTTTGTCACTTTCCTTTCCTTTCCGTCATTTCTTGTGTTGGTAAGGGAGGATGTTGGATAGTCAGTAAGGGTGATGGTCATTAGCTGTTAGTTCTCAATACTCTATAGGTTACATCAAGCAGTTTTGGTGAATGGGTCGATGGGGAGAAGAAGTCAAGAGTTGTAGCATGTATTAATAATCTAGATGTTCTGCCCTTTTTTGGGTCATCCAGATTTATAGATATATAAAGATTCTACTCATCAGCGGTACATCAAAAACAATATTGTAATTGAACAAATACTTATGTTTGTTTTCAGTTTGTAGTTAATTGTTTTATTTAAATTTTGTATAAAAAATAATTATTTTTTAAAAACATTTATCTCATTTAAAAAATGTTATTTTAAAACTTACTTTTTAAAAAAATGGTTAAATAAAGGATATGATCTGGCGATAAGGATGGGTAAATAAAATATCAAGTATTTTAACTCGTGACTTCGCCACTCGTAAAAATATTGAGTTCACATCCACTCGATAAAATATCTCCAACATTCGCCTAGCAGATGCACATTTTCTTGTTTTATTTTATGTTCAGACGTACTAGTAACCAATATGTATAATATAAAGAAGTAGTAGATTTGTTATGTGTCCTTGCGATAATGTCAAATGTCTACCTTTTATGATCGTTGTGCTTTGTGTATACTCACACGATAAAATATCAGTAGTAAACATAATTCTTTTTCCTGGTTCAAAGCAAAAGATGTAAGAAACCAACAATAAACAAATCCAAATAAACATATAATAAAAAATATTGAAGAAATACAAATAAGAATATAAATGTTGTGAGATTTGCGTCTGGTAGTCATGCATAACAGGTGGCCATACTTACTACTAGATCAAGCAACAGGCAAAATGGCAGATCAATTTATTGATCACAATGTTTTTGGTGTTTATTGTCCGCAGTGTAAAAGTATTTTTCATAATTCACTCCAGGGAATTATTAAAATTATTTCTATTGGACAATGCAAAAATTCATGGCCAGTAAGAAAATAAGTGCCAAATTATTAACACCGTTAGCATAATCTAAGATGCAGGCAATATGTGATATATAAATCTAGGATATATGCATGTATTAGGTAGCATTATGTCTTTGGATCTGTGTGATTATATGGTTGCATGCACGTGTGAAGGCACGTAGCATTCCATTTCAACCCCTTGATATATGTGTCATGATATAGTGGTGTGATGATATAGTTCATTTCCTCTGTTTTGTCTGTTAGGGTGAGTGTTGGCTGGTGATAGTGAATGCTTGTCTGTCTAAACTTAGGTGTATGTCTTCAATGCATTATCGGACCGTTCCGGTTCCGGTGGCCTAGTGGTTAGAGCGTCCACATCGAATGCGGGAGGTCGTGGGTTCGATCCCTGGCCGAGTCATACCAAAGACTTAAACAAATATTACTAACAGCTGCCTCGCTAGGCGTTCAGCATTAAGAGGTTAGTGTTAGGACTGGTCGGCCTGCTGTCAGGATAATGTGACTGGGTGGGACATCATGCTACATGACTGCGGCATTATGTCCCAGTGCTAGACATCAATATTAACTGCCACATTGCAGACATCGTAGCGATATGACTGATTTTTTTTTTTTAAAGGTGCGTGAAAAATCACATCACATCAATGCATTATCCCTTTCCGTCACATGCTGCCATTACACATCTGTTGAGAGCTGTAGGCCTTGGTCAGAAAACCGCTGTGGTGGCCTACTGGTTAGAACGTAGACCTCGGATGCGGGAAGTCATGGGTTCGATCCCCGGTCGAGTCATACCAAAGACTTATAAAATTGGTACTAACGGCTGCCTCGCTCTGCGCTCATTATTAAGCGGTGAGTGTTAGGACTGGTCACCTTGGTGCCAGGATAATGTGACTGGGTGGGAGATCATGCTGCGGCATGCCCCATTGCTAGACAGCACTATAAACTGCCACACTGCATACATCGTAACCATATGACTATAAAATTGTTAAAGCTACGTTAAAACTTCAAATCACACACACACACACACACACACACACCCACACACACACACGGTCGGTTAAGATCGGTGTTAGTCAGTTATGTCGGAGTTAAATTCCTCTTCAATTCCTAAACTGACCTAACCGTAATGTTACATTTCTCCATTTCCCCATGAGTAATTCCAAATGTTAACACTGTTGACGTTTAAACATTAAAATCACCCCATAGAGTTTCCATCCAAGATGTCCTGAGTGGATTTTTCCGATTTCCTCGATAGCGACCACATTTACTAGTAGCGTGTAAGAGCTTGCTCAACTTTATCCCAACACGTTTGTGCACATGTTTCCTTTCGCGATAATCGTCAAATTTGTAATTTTATAAACACTACCAGTGACAAAGGCTGCTTATTATTTAACATAGTCGCAACATTTTTACATTTTCTCATAAAACTAGCCAATTAAGCTATTCATAACAAATAAGTCACAATGATTAAATTTATATAACGTGCTCTTTTCTTATGCGATACATTACTCGTAATACGTTTCCACGTGAAAATATTATCATAATAAAGAAAGCACGCATTGACCTTTACCAGCTTGACTATTACATGCTGTTATGTGTTTGTCGACAATTTCTAATTAGTGTGCCCCTTTTAGGGGAATCTTATCGAAAAATATCACAAATAAACAAAATTTCCCCTCATTTCGATGATTGCAAATTGTGATTTGTGTATTTATATGTACTTAACAGTACAAAAATAATTCAGTGCTACGTTACGACTAAAACGAGCATGACAGCTCCAACGGACGACAATTGATCAAACAGCTATAGTCACGTGGACAGCAGTGATGACGAAGTAATTTTGCACTATATTTGTTCAAAACTACGTCAATACTGGGCGTGGTTATTGACTTTGCTTTTCTTCGAAAATGTTCAAATGAAATTATTAACGGAACACCAAGGTAGGTTGTTATCTGGTCACCAAAGCAGGTTTGAATTCTATCAAGAAGGAACAATGTTTGGAATGCAGAGGTAGTCATCCTGAATAAATCTGTCACTGGCGCTTCTCGGTAAGATTAGGAAAAAGGTTGTTCTCCAGAATGTTTAGTTTTGATCATTGCAGTTGCTTTGTAACGGCTCAAATACGTTTAATATGATGTTTCCAAAGAAAAACAAATGTATGGAACATACGCCAACTTTATTTACGAGTTTTTTAGTTCTTGGTTCTAGTAAACTACTTTTTCAAAATAAAGTTCACGCCTTTCCTAAAATCACTTCATATACGACATATTTACATTAAATGTTCATTTATAAAGAAAAGCTAAACCAAAATAACGTAATAAACAATCAAACAGGACAAAGTTCCAATCATAATGTAACATACGTATTTCTTCATATTATATTTTTAAAAAAAATACAAAACACATTTTGAAAAGAACTACCCTTTTACGACAGCAGCGACGATGTCTCCTCCTGCTCTTACCACTGTTGCTGCACCTACAAAGGCTTTCTTTCCTAAGACCAAAGAATGAGACAGAGCAAGTCAGTTGTGAAGTTGATCGGAGGTGTCTAGAAAACATCTGTCAAGCCCCTATGTTCCAGTTCTGTTTGTGACAATAAATTGCGATACTTCACAATTTCCAAAGTGGAAATGTCTACAAGCCGTACAAAAGTTATGTGAATATAGCTTTTGACACTTGCACAGACTCTTCACCACATAAGTGTCACGAGAAAAATATCTATCCGATTTTTACCATTTTTCAAAATACGCACACATTGCAACGTGACCAGAATCTATATTTCTTTATTTCTGGATATCCCACAGAACCGTCCCAGCATATACAGTTGATTTAGAACTGTAGGAATATCGCCTCACGTTTTTGTAATAGAAATATCAAAGCTCTTATGTGTATATTCCCTCTTCCACCCTTTATTAGTTCTTAGGTATGTTTCCTAAAGATACACTTATTTGTGAGGATAATTTTAAATTAAGATTTCTCTCTGTTTATACATTTTTTCCAGCTGGTGGTGCATGGCAGATTACATCCAAATACCTTCGCAAAGTGAGAGGCATCTCAGCACACGTCATTGCCTCTGTTAAATTCGGTTTCGTTGGTTAGTCATCGTTAATCCTTAATTCTATTTTCTGAGGTGTTTCCTTTTCACAGAAGATGTAAGATTGTTTATTGTTGTAACGGTATTTATGTTATTTAGTCTGTTGCTGCAAAAGAAAATATCTATAGCAAAGTGCTTAAGTTTGTTCAGTTTTATATATATATATATTTCAAGCTCTACAAAAGGTACCAAGTTTGTGTTGCAAACGGATTGAAACTTTTAAGTTAAGTGGACGTGAAGGAAAACACCTTTGTTACAACAGTTATCTCTCTCTGCGTTCAATATAATCATGCTTCCCTTATACCTTTGTGTTTTAGAGATAATATTTCGTCTGATGTAAATAATGCATCAATCGACGGACGGCTTGGGTTCCTAACTGTTGGACTTTCACTTGCCCTTGTGAAATATACCAAGTCATTGTCAGAACAAGAGGTAGAAACGGACGGATACATATATATATATATATATATATATATATATATATATATATATATATATATATATATATATATATATATATATATAAGAGAGAGAGAGAGAGAGAGAGAGAGAGAGAGAATGAACTTGTTTAAATCATTTCTGAATCAGCAATCAGATGAAACTATGAAACTATCACGCGATTTCAGTGAGAGATAAGAAGGTACGAGGCAGCGACGTGACATATCGCCTCAAACACATGAAAAGTGTTTCTCTCAACTCGAAGACATGAGCGAGCCTAAACCAATACCTTCCACGTCTTCGACCAGACCTAGAGAGACTATTCCAAACCAAAGTCCACCATCACCACTAAACCCTGAAAAGTACTAACACATTCGAGAGACGGAAAAGCGCTCCTCTAGAAAGTTTAGAGCCACGGCATACACGTACACGATGTAGTTTAAAGATTTCAAGTCCGACGTACCAGTGGAGAAAGTAGTAGGGTTAATCACCGGTGTGTGGGATTCTTTGTAAACCACACTGAAACAATATTGTGAAGCCAAAGAAGATGATCACTTGATACTTTCCATTCATCACAATAGTTTGAAGACCCCCGTTTGGATCGAGTTAAGCAGCCCAGCAGAATTGACACCTTCCAAAGTCATCGACAAGATTCAACACGTGCAACAATCCAACGACAAGTTTCACATCACCAGTGGAAATGCGACAAGATTCTAAGTTTTGCTAGTGGCGGTCCTAATCATTACGGCTACGAATAATACCGGGACAAACAAGGAAAAGTGCACATGGAGTGTAAAGTGAAAGGATTGACTCTCAATTATCGCAACAATCGACTGGTGAACTTTAGCGCGCTAAAAGAAGCCTTGCAGTCTCGACAGGATGAAAACTTTAAAGTGACCACCCGTGAACTGAACAAGATTGTACGTTTCCACACACACCAAATTGTCTGTCGACCCTTGGAAAAAGTCTATCAAATCGTGTACCAGAAGAGAGTTCGGCTTCCCAACCACTTCACTTTACCGTACGGTCACATCGATATTGATCAGCATATAAAACGAGACAAGGTCCAAGATTGATAGTTCATTGTAACTACCGACGTCAATCGAGAAATATGAATCATTTCAAACAGCAAGTATCGAGCGTAAGACTCAAATCCAACGAGATACTCAGGTGTGATGCTATGCCTCCTGATGATGTCACAAATGCAGTACCACATCTTAGTTGTTTATATCCTAATGCCATGACAACCTACGTGCAACCAGGGCAACTTCTAAACCACAAGACTTTACTTTATGGACATGCTGATATCACCAGTATAAAAAGGGAAGACTTCCAAGAACGACACTTCATTGCAAGGAAAAGCGACGAGAAAGATGAATCACTCTACGCAGATGAAAAAAGAGAAGGAACAAACATCATTGACCTCTTTCACCACGAAACCGTCACAGCAAAGTGCGTCCAAGAAGGAAAAGAATTAAGAAGACCTAAATGAGTATTTTAGCATCCAAATGACTCAGACAGCGACTACGAGAAAAAATAAGGACGACAACTTACACTTACACGGTGAAATTTAACTACTTCGCGTCTGGCGTTCCAACCGAGGAAGTAGCATGTTTCAATACGGACCTACTTGTCTCACTATAAGAGGAACTTACACGTCAGTGCCATGTCAAATATGGAGGTCGTTTGAGCCTATCTATGTATCACAACAGTTTAAACTCACCTGTATGTCTCGGGTTTAGCACACCTGCATAATTAGCTTCTTCTAAACTTTTGAGGGCAATTGAAGACGTGCAGACGATGAGAGAAAAATCTGACATCACTGATGGAAAAGTGGCATACGATGTACCTCCATGGGAAGAAGATGATGACTGCACTTGATATGATTACCGATAAGTGTACATAGCATGATGCACATACCAGCAGATTTATGAATGAAAGAGAGTATGTGATGGGAAACATCTACGCTGGGACACAAATGATAGCTGACCAGATTTTTAAAAAACATGTGTGACGGATATAGAGAGAAACATGCATTTTGTCCTTTTTGATTGTTTGTTACTTGTTTTGTTTTAGTTTTTTCTTATAAATTAACATTTTAATGTAAATACGTTGTATATGAAGTAACTTGTAGAAACGCGTGAAATTTAATTTTAAAAAGTAGTTTACTAGAACCAAGAACGAATATAACTCGTAAATAGGCTTGTTTCATGTGCAAATGTTAATGTATTAAATGGATAGTGCTTAGACCAAAGCTTAGGCCAGAGAGCTCATGTATATACTTGAAAATACGTTTTGTACCCTAACAATGGACTTTTCTTTGTCGTCTGTATTCTGTCTGTGAGTCTTTCTTTAGAACATTTCTGTCCTCTTGTCTGTGTGTTTCCATCTTGTTTATTTGAATGTGTATTTGTTAGTTTTTGTATGTCTATATTTGTCCCTATCAACCTTTGTCCCTATGAATGCATTTCACCCTATACATAGTTTTGACCCTATAAACACCACGACGTCACCCATGTTTAATTGCCCAGGTGCCATTTGCCATGTTAAACTCCCACTGTCCCTTTGCATGCCCATCCATGTTAAATTCCCATAGACCCCATAGTGCCGGGACATCTTTTTGACTGGGACTTCCATTGACAGGGCCCTTTACAACCTCAAGGTTTTGCCCCGTGTTCAATTTCCCATAGACCCTAAACAGCCCCACGACCTTTTTGACTGGGATTTCCATTGATCCTAAACAGCCCCCATTTACTACTCGTAGAAAAGACCGTAATTTACTTTAAATTGTCTATAGTCAGGCTGCAATAATGAGAACGTATTGCCCATCAACTCTTGTCAGATGCCTGCGATTTTAAAGCTGTTCAGTTCCTACTTATTCTGCTCCCTGCCACGTACACTGTTTGCAAAGTTTCTTTCGTTCCGAACAAAATAACGAAATAAATGTAGCATAGCCTTTGAAAAGGTGTTTGTTTTTAAACATATCAACCAAATGCTATAGGTAAGAACGTCTCTGGGAAACCTATACGAAAGTTATTAATCTTAAACAATACTCAGCCAGTTATAAACAATAGGATTATCATTTGGTACGATTGTAACACTGCATTTCTGTAATCTGTTATATTCATTA
Source organism: Sinohyriopsis cumingii (assembly GCA_028554795.2). Taxonomy (NCBI): domain Eukaryota; kingdom Metazoa; phylum Mollusca; class Bivalvia; order Unionida; family Unionidae; genus Sinohyriopsis; species Sinohyriopsis cumingii. The sequence continues at coordinate 12,648,720 of CM068830.1, forward strand.
AACATCTGAATTTAATTAAGATCCACGAGGAAATTGTGCCAACTAGCAAGTGCCATTAATAAATCTCGATGTTGTTTTATGGTTTATAATATTCGCTTGAAATATTCAATTATAATTTCCAAGGCACGGGCTGGTCTCGCTGTATTTAGCTCTGTAATCCACATCTGACATACTTATGGACTGCAATCGATTTCTTCGATTACTTATCCTTTGTACCGCCCCCATTTTATGTATTAATTGTCTGAACCCATTTTTCAATGAAGTCTTACTTCTTAAATTCAAGGAATCACTAGCGAGAACGTAACTGACATCACCACTGACAGTAATCTCTCCGCTAGAACAGGTTTTCTCAGAAGGTAGTGAAACTGTCAAACAACCTTCAGAAATGTAATCTCTAATCCGCACACTTTCAGGGATATACTTTTTCATGGTATTAGCATCTAGTTTACAGCATCTGCAATCACTCCAATCGGTGGAGTTGTGCTTACTCGTACCACACCAAGTGGGGAATCCAGAACTGGATGAAGATGACGCCTTGCTATCACAGGAAGAGCACACAGTTAAGTTGGAATGTTTTGATAGACCTTCGTCTACATCATGTACCACAATTGATGGAATATCAGTCTCTTCATATCCGGAGCTGAAGGCAAAATTTTTTAGTATTATACGATTTAAAAAAAGAAAGCTAATGACAATGTGACCTTCACATAAGCAAATCGCAAGTTGTTTTGTTTATATTACCTTTATTCTTACCATTATGATAAAACATTTCGTACGGACGGTCGATCTTATTGTATTCCTGTCTGTATCAGGTTTACATTTCTGACGGAATACTGCATTATAGAATATTTATAATACACACGTTCTTAATTATTTTTTGGTGGATATTGATGATAGTGACGGATTAAATTTAAAACAACGAATATTGAAACATTATCGATACAATTATAATCGGAACAAATATAAGAAATACTCGTGTTTTAAGAGAAGCTGTACAAATGAAGTGCCAGAGAGAAAGGAGTTACCTTGTCGAAGAATCATTCTGAAAATAGTCTACGCTGACTGCTATCGAAAGGTCAATATATGATTTTGTCGCCTCTAGGAGCAATTCAATTGATTCTCGCAACTCAGTAAAAGATGGGCGGCTGCCAGGGTTTGGGTCCCAGCAGGATAACATTATTTGATAGCTGATAGAAAAAAATTACAGAAATAACCATTGCATACGTGAATTTTACACACGAGATTGATTTAGTTATTATCATGTGGTCTTAATATTGTCAACAGAAGTTCTCCGCAGTAAATGTATTAAATCACGAAGACAAAATATTTACAGACGATTCACGATACACTGCAAGTTTTCATCTTAAAAAGAAACAATAAACACGCACTGCAGCTTCCTACAAATATATCACAGCTAATTTCTTTTTCGTTGGCGTGAATCTAAATCAGCAAAGTTATTTTAGATTTAATTTTCAAAAGATATTACGTCTGATAAAAGTAAACAATATGAAATAAATTGAAGAGAGGAAATGAAAATATTCAGTTCGATAATTAAATTAATAAATTGCAAATGCATACACTTTCGGCGAACAATTTTCCGGATTTTCCATTCGGTATCCGTCCACCAAGAGCTTCAGAAGATCCTTCATCGGGATGCTGGGATAGGGAGTTCCACCCATGGTCACAATCTCCCATAACACCACGCCATAAGACCACCTAAGGAAGCAGAAGTTCATGTAGCATAGAACATTTGAGTGTTGTCAACCAATTCTATTTTTCGGTGCGGTATTCGCAAAATTCACAGCAAGATGGCATATGTGACATGAATTAGCGGCAATATGTTTGTGTACACATTTTTAAAGAAAAATACAGCGAAACATGAGCACCTCTTTATAAAGGACACGTGTTCATAAAATGAGTTTTGTTTCGTAAATCAATTTTCTTGATTTCTTAGTATGTTCGGCTTCCATACAAAGTACACCTATCCACAGAGGACAGATGTGGTTCTTTGAATGTCTTTAATTGACAGGTATCACTGAATAAAATCAGGGATGACTCAGAGATATTGGATCGCCACTATCTGGTTTGACGACATAAACCTTCAAATTGAGGTGAGGAAACATTGGTTTATAGTGACCAAAAGGAACTCTGGGTCTACATCTTTTAAAATATCCTTTTATACTTTGGTTCGTTGGTTGTTTGATTGGTTTTAATGGCACTTTGAGCATATTATTGGCAATAGCGTGCCGATGAAGCTAAGTACTTTTCACAAGGACGTACCGAGGCATCCTGTTTGGACTGGGCTAAGAAGATACGCAGCATGCTTGGATTTAAAGGAGTACTGATACCAATCATATTTAAATGAGATTCAGTGTAGATTTATGCAAAGAAACATGCTGGTTCTTTATAATAATAAAAAAAACAACCCACAAAACAAACAAACAAACAAACAAATAAGAACCCGCTCACCCCCAAACAAACAACACATCTTCTCAAAGTAATACACCTACAAATATACAAACATTTTCAACCATTAAGGAGTATAAAACCTATTACAAAGAGAACGAAGAGTATTATTCTCACCTGCTTGTTTTGGAAAAAGAAACTTGAAGGGAAGTAACCTTGTATGTCAACAGTTAGTTCACTTTGTAAGTTCTATTATATTATTGAGGAAGTTGTGACATGAATGTTTGGGAACCAGACTGATTATAACGATAAACCTAATAAGGTAATTACATCAAATTAAGACAAAGCGAAACCTAATTTGCACCAGACAAGGCTATCGAAAGGAAAAACAAGAAGGTAGCTGTATATTATACAAAGAATTGAGGATAATTAACAAATAAAGGCAATTAGCTTGAGAAAAGAAAAGAAAAACCAAACATAGTAAAACAAATGATACACTCCGCTGACCATAACATAGGATTACGTTTACAGTACCACATTGTTTTATACGTCATATGTGGATTTCTCACAGTTAAAGTGGTCTTCAGGTTTCGACTCTGAAATTGGAAGCTGTGAAATCAAGTCACTGCGAAAACATTTATTTTTCACACACCCCCACTGAAAAATCGAGTTCCAGAAAATACAAGAGAAAGAGAAAACGCTTTTATTTCATAATGAGGAAAAATAATCATTGGTACTCACACATCGCTTTTAACTGTGAACCTCTGATGGGACAATGCTTCGATAGCCATCCATTTATACGGCAAACATCTAGCGGAGGTAGGTTGGTACCAATTTGTCTCGTACACGTCACGTGTCAGGCCGAAATCGGAGATTTTCACGTGCCACTTGTCAGTCAATAAAATGTTTCTGGCAGCAAGATCTCTGTGTATAAACTTTCTAGAAGATAAATATTCCTGGAAAAGAGACACAAAAAGTGGAAGGTGCTATAAATAAGCACAGAGAAAATAAGATATAATCTCTCTCTCTCTCTCTCTCTCTCTCTCACACACACACACACACACACACATTTATATTTCTATACAAAAAGAAATGTTGGATCTACCTGCGATTATACATACTGAATCGAATGTCTCAAAATGCCAGTTGCCTAGAACGATCTTAATTTAAATTACATCAAGATCATAGCATGTTTGTTATGAAGTAATCAATTAATGCTTTTTTTATAAAAGTAAAAGGATAGAAACAAACAAAAAGACACGCAACTTCTATACACTCAGTTTTATTAATGTCTTCAAAATAAAATTTAATTTTCCTTATGTTTCCAAAGTTTTCAGTTTTTAAATTACAATATAACTTCGTTGGATTCGCGCTGGTTCCTATGATTAGTGTATGTTTCTATCACGCTTTGCCTGGTGATTTTAACGTATGTTTCCATGTCTTCAGCGCGTATTATATAATTAGCTTTTATTTTTTATTTTAATTTAGTAACTTCTCATCAATTTCGATATGAAATCTTCATTAAATTTATTCAGATACGATGCTCTAATGGTCCATTTTAAACTCCATATAATCTATTGATTATATGATTGCAATAATTAGAACAAAAATCTACAATCAAACAATATTCTGGAAACTTTTAAAAAAAAATCATACCATTCCCATCGCTATTTGTCGTGCATACGATAGAAGTTGTTGTTCATCTAACTTGTCTTTAGCCGCCTCTGTATCGGTAAGTACGTCATCTAAACAAAATGTAATTGATAGAGGAGTTGATAAGTGGGGATTAGACCACAAGTTTTTCTTTTAGGAGAAATGCATAAAAGTTCCTCAATCTATTTTAGACTAGAAAGTTCAATATTGGCTGTATAGCTTATTACGACACCATCCACCTGCCACTTGACTTTAGAATCTTTCGAGATAAATATTCAGTTACTATTCTAGAATATTCAGCTACGTTCCTGAATTTTAAGTGAAATATAACAAATTATAACGCACCGTCTTCCGGTATGACTCTGTCGGAAGATGTGTCGATGCTTCCCTTTGATGACGTCATATATCTATATAGGGTAGAGGAACTGTCCTGCCTATCGGAGTCATTAGCAAAGTGCTTTCCTAGTCATAAAAGTTGATACAAAAGTGATTTTAATGCACAGACAATGCAATATTTAAATGTATAGAATACGCACATATTGCTTCAGATAATGCAATATTTAAATGTATAGAATACGCATATATTGCTTCAGATAATGCAATATTTAAATGTATAAAATACGCACATATTGCTTCAGACAATGCAATACTTAAATGTATAGAATACGCACATATTGCTTCAGACAATGCAATACTTAAATGTATAGAATACGCACATATTGCTTCAGACAATGCAATATTTAAATGTATAGAATACGCACATATTGCTTCAGACAATGCAATATTTAAATGTATAGAATACGCACATATTGCTTCAGATAATGCAATATTTAAATGTATAGAATACGCACATATTGCTTCAGACAATGCAATACTTAAATGTATAGAATACGCACATATTGCTTCAGACAATGCAATATTTAAATGTATAGAATACGCACATATTGCTTCAGACAATGCAATATTTAAATGTATAGAATACGCACATATTGCTTCAGACAATGCAATATTTAAATGTATAGAATACGCACATATTGCTTCAGATAATCGAATCAAATTTATGAACTATCTGTACAATTAAAATTGCAATCAATGATTCTAAAGTACCCTACTGAAGTTTTGTTTCTTTTCAATTGGTTTTTGATGTGTCACAAATGAGCAGATAAGACGATGTAATCTTTGTTTGAGACATAAATTTACATATAAAATGATAATTATTGCGATGGAATAAAATATGACGGTGCATAGAGAATAGCAAAGGTTTTTTTTGGGTCCACTAACCTTTAATTTACAGAAAATATGACTCAAACCAATTTTATCTATTAGCGATCATAGAGAGAAACATTTACCAGCCGTTTATACCGACGCATAGGTCGAATCCAACTGCAAAATGCAAAGACCAAGATCTGCTGTCGCATAATGAGCCTACGTATCTGGGTCTTTGCAGTTTTTTTACTAATAGGAAGAATTAGTCAACATACACCTTGATCAGGTGGCGCATTATGAGACGGCAGATTAGGGTCTACGCTGTTTGCACTTTCACCCGATTTGTAAGTGAACCGGTAATTTTCAGAATATCTGCAAATGGGGAATCCAGCTTTAAGCTTTTGAAAGCTTTGGCGATTCTTTTGAGTGAAAGAATACAAGAAGAAAGCACTCATCACATTTTACGTTTGCTTTCTGGTGTTTACCAAGTAGCTGGACGCCGATGAGGTGGGGGATACTTTCAACTCTATTTCACCTAGACGCCGTCGAGGGAGGGGGATACTATCAAACAGTACTGCATAAACATAATTTGGACAGTTTCCGGCACAAGTCCTCACATCAGTGTCGGAAAGTTATTTAGTGATCTTTACGTTCGACTTGTTGCTGACCCAGCATTCGAGTCATGCAAGCTACTTAACGGCGTTCTCATAACCATTCACAATCTCAAGTTAAAGGCACAATAGTGCAGCTGAGGGTGAATTTTCTTGCAAAAATGTTGGGACATTTATGTATATCAACTGATTAAATACTATTTAAAAGGCAATTATGGGGTAATATCAAGTACGTAGGGATTCTCGTTATGAAATACGAGCTCTGAAATCTTCGTACGTAGAGTAACGAATCTATCGTCTCCATGTTGAAATCCCGCTCGGCAGTGATCGGCAGATCCCGAATGAATAACACACATAATTCCGGTGACCGAAATTTGCATAATTATAGACCACATTGTAAACACTGAAGATGATGACGTAAAACACAACCACGCTACGAGACCGCCCAAAATGTCAACAACGGTAAGTACGATCTTCTTCTGATCTCGTTCTTTTCTTCTTATCCTTTTCCTTTCTAATTTTAATTTTGAGAGAAAACAATGAAACGTATGTAGAACTAATTTTATAATTATATTTCAAAGTTTTTGTGGTACGAGAATAATTTAAATCGACGTGCTCTGTACAGTATTGCAAAAACCCACAGGTACTCACTCTATTTCTTGCCCAGTAGAATTCGTACTCCCTCACGTCCCCACCACTCAATTTTATAATTTAAAAGCATCAGGGATATTTAAAAATGCTCAAAACTGAGTAATTTCATTAATCAATTTATAAATTCTAACCAGATTGTCACCAGTGGACCCCTAACACCCATCTTTCTGACGTTTCAAACAAAGCGGAAAAGAATTTGTGCGCTTCTCCAAGTTAATACTTTACATACACAAGATTTTAAATAAGCTAATTTTTTTTAAAAATCTGCGACTAGAATATGGAATCCAGGTTGGAAACCTATCTATGTTGGCATTTCCGTCTTGGATTGTCAAAGACCGTCATGTAGGAATTCTTTTACGACAAAATCAAATCGCGGTACGGTGATAAAATAAAAATGCATTCGATGATGTATATGCGGACATGACTGAGCCATGCTTGGTAGATGAATTTGACGCCAGTGATTATCCATTCATTGTTTAGAAATACCAACAAAGATATTGCTGGTACGTTCAAGGATGAATGTGCTGGCAAGCCATTCGAAATCTATGTGGAAGTGAATCCCAAAATGTATCGTGGTCGAACCGCACAGCGATAAGAACATAAAAAAAAACTATTTTAAAATTCTTTTTTTTTTACAAAATAAAATAAAAAAAAATTAATGATTAAAAAACACGAAAGGAATTCCTTGAGAGACTGTCCCGAAGATCTGAAACATGATATATATTTAGAATGTTTACATGAGCAGTACGAATTCGCACATACAGCAGAATCTGCTTCGGTCAAAGAAAAATCGCATGGGTGTGTATTATTGTGCCAAGGTGACTTTGTGTCTGCTGGAAACGAGGCGATGGATATTCCCATATGGAATTGCTATTTATGCACTCAGACATCACGTGAGTTAATCAACATACGATTGGTGCGCTAGCGCGTTAAAATATACTTTAGTGATTGTTCTGTATCTGTTGTTGGTATAGTTGAATAGTCGACCTTAACAGTGTGTGTGGATGCCTGGGCTAACTCTATCGCTCCCTACAGAACACTGTTTGTTGTCGTATATGAGGTCTGGAACCACGTGGACCTGTCGTTGTTTGTACATACCACAAACTTGCACGCGATAACCCATATTCAGGGACCGTTTACATGGCAAAAAAGTACCCTACATAGCCTTAGTGCACCAAAGTAATTGTCCTAGCGTTTAAAAATGTGATCGAGATAATGATTAAAGTCGAAGTAAGATTTATATTTGACCACTTAGACGTGCCTTAATTTTCTTTGCGGCTGAATGGTAATCATGAACCTTCTGAAATTTTTTCTTTTCTTAACTTCACAAACAATCAAGTTGCACGTGCAAATCACCATCTACGGTCATACATGAACCCCGGCAACAAAATGTTGACAAAGGTCGGACGGTTTTCCAGCACGATTGTACATGATTTATTACTTTTCGTAGAAAATCTGGAGTTGCACAGGCAGTCCGTTGTCCACATGTACTTTCATGCACACTTGAGGGCGGCTCCCGTCAGCGGTTACAAATGTTTTGCCGTGATCCTCTCCAACAAGGTTCTGTTGTTGGAGGGCGCTGATGGTCGAAGAAGGGTTATTGACACACATATAGAAAGCTCTTAACGTAGTAATTTAACCTGTTACGTTATAAATAAAAAAAAACAATGTCCTATCACAAAATTTAGATTGGACTTAGACCAAATCAGCTTACTAAAATAAAGAGGAGAATACAAACGAGTAAGGGGCCACACTGAGGCTGTCTCCAATAAAGTTAGCTGGAATTCTTTCCTTGTTGTTGAACCAAACAGAACATAATCAGCTTAATGTAGATAAACACAACAAAACATCTTTGACATTAAATGTCAGAATTGCAGAAATGCAAAACGTCATAATCGCATAAATGCAAAGGCTGGTGGAATAGTGTCGTTCCTTGTTGGCAGCTGTGGCGCGTGCAGTTGTGAAAGGGTCTGTGTCTTAGGTCGTTGGAACCTCATCTAGGATGGCTCCAGAATTTGGTGGATTGAAGCTACAACACGTCTTGTAGTAGAATAAAAAGGATAAAGTCTTTGTTCACACGGAACGACTCGCAGAACGCATTCATGCAGAGGTCTTCAAATACCCGAAGCAAGTGACATATGGCCTCTCATTTAACCAGTTTCGATTTACTCGCTATGGAAAAGTCAGTAAACTATGTTTGAGATGTTTCTATGCGTGGTGAACTTGAGTCAATGATTCCACAAGGATAAGTGGAGTCGTCAATCTGTATTCTTCAACAAGACCTAGGAGTCAGGGACACATAAGCGTTAACCATTGGAAATCTTTATATTTTGAACTGTATGAACTTGCACCGCCACTTGAAGTTGTTGGTTACTTACATGGTGGCTTTACCAATGACGACGACCGCTGTTTTATTCAACTCTGCCGTAGCAAACTCAACTTGACGGACAAATATATGGAAATTTCATCGTCAAGGCGTTTCGGGCACTTAAGAGTTTACTAACACCACGCTCACTTATTGATTTCACCACTTGTTAAGAATGTTTAATAGTGTATAAAATGCTCTGTTGATATCTACTAAAGTGATGTCTCGACGACCAGATGCAGAGCCGATGTGGATTCCATCAGGTTTATCATCCCGCTTGTCAGCACAGCTGTTGTTGACGTGGACCTGGAGGAGCTTGTGATTTTAAAAACAAACTGGTGTATGTGTGCGTGTGTGTGTGTGATTTGGATTTTTAACGTAGCTTTAACAACGTTTTAGTCATATCTCTACGATGTATGCAATGTGGCAGTTTATAGTGATGTCTTGCACTGGGGCATCATGCCACAGACATGTAGCATGATGTCCCATCTAGTCAAATTATCCTGACACCTGGCCGACCAGTCATAATACTAACCTCTTAATGCTGAGCGCTAAGCCAGGCAGCTGTTAGTACAATTTTTATAAGTCTTTGGTATGATTCGGCCGGGGTTCGAGCCCGCGACCTCCTGCATCCAAGGCAAACGCTCTAACCACTAGGCAATATTCAAATGTGCATCGTAGACATTGAAAGTGTTATCACTGAACTGCGAGGCGTAATAGCAAAAAACATGGCTGAAATCAATGAAATCGGATCATAAACGCAGACGTCTTGGTGAAATTCAGCTAGAGTTATACTGATGTAGCTGTGGCTGCGTAATAGCAGAAAACATGGCTGAAATCAATGAAATCGGATCATAAACGCAGACGTCTTGGTGAAATTCAGCTAGAGTTATACTGATGTAGCTGTGGCTGCGTAATAGCAAAAAACATGGCTGAAATCAATGAGATCGGATCATAAACGCAGACGTCTTGGTGAAATTCAGCTAGAGTTATACTGATGTAGCTGTGGCTGCGAAAGAATACATGGATGCAAAGATTGCAGAATTGCACTTTCTAACACACGTAGTAACTTCCGAGGACATATTAAGTGGAAACTTAACCAAGGAAGGATCTGAAAAATAGGATGATAATAATGCACATGGTCGACTTCTGTTCAATGCTGTAGGGAATGGTTTTGATACATCTAACCGTAATATCTTAAAGTAATTATAAACGGATTTAGAGATGTGTGAGGCGTGACGGCAATAATGATAAACAATTACTTGCGTCCTATATTCATGACACGTATGATAGAAGATTAAGTTCCACTTGTCGATGTATATCTGTGGGAAAACCGTGTTAACCAACCCTCGACTGCACTAATGTACCAGTAGCAACTCAAATCCATTTAGGAATCAATGCATTAACAGGCGAATATTATGTCACAGAGTGCACATCCAAGCAAAAGGGATTGTTTCTAGAACGTTAAGGTGGAGTTCACAAAGTTCCATCCTGGCCGCAATCTTAGTCAATTATGTTGCGCCAACGTTTACTTAACAAAGAAGGGAAAAGATATCGACTGATATTCACCAATGACGCACGTTTCCGTGTAACAAATTTGGGCGAAGATAAGAACGATCTTTTCAGACGTCATTCAACGGCGTAACCAGTATGGCTCTATATGAACGTAAATCAGATCACAAGAACTCACAATCTTTTTAATATTCCCCAAGTAATTATTTCTAAGTCTTATAGCAGTTATACCAGTAAACAAAACTAATTGATTAAAAGTTCGCGAGTGTGTGTGTGTGTGTGTGTGTGTGTGTGTGTGTGTGCTGCACCCAAAGAAGGCAAGCCTGTTGAACAATTAACTTCGCGATCACATTACTAATGTTGTTGTTCGTTTTTCCAGTTTGAACATGATCATGCCATTGTTAACTGGTTTGGATTCTGTGAGTATGTGAATGACATATCCGGTAAATTTGTGCTTCGAACTATCTGTGGAACACTTGATAGGGGATGTAACATGGGTTTGATGATCAATAGATGACGTGCTGAAGTTCTGAGATTTCCATTGCTCGCGCTTCTTCACTGCCTCTGCAGTTCTCTTCTGTTCAAAGTCTATAGCTCCGGCATGGATAAGACTCAATTAGAACGATCCGGTGTGCGATCTTTACAAGACACAGGGTCAATGTTGAAGTGTTTCAGAAATGATTTGAGGGAATCTTTGAAGTTTTCTTCTGATCACCATGAGGTTGTTTGCCCTCCTTCAGCTCGTCGCAGACGATCTTCTTTGGTAGTCGATCGTCTGCGATCCTTGTGACATGGACTGCCCGTCTAAACTGAATTCATTAGTAGAATATGCATGTTAGAATGGCTGCCCGTGGGAGAACCTATTGGCAGTTACTTGATCATTTTTTTCATCCAACGTTTATCGGAGTATTGAGATATAATACTCCGACACCTGGGTGATTGTCATTTACTAATGCAAAAGGTAATAATGTTAACTCTTTTATTAAAGGACACTTGCAGTATACCGGTATTCATAGAGTTTACAGTATTCCACGGAGAGTTTGTTTAAAAGATACATTGATTTTGTATAGCATTTAGTGCAGATGAGTAGGTGTGGTCGTCTCTGTTATGGTGTAATTTACCCGTGACTCCACTTGCGTGACTAGTATGACTCAGACCACTATCAGAGCTGATGAGCAAACTCCGCCCCTTCCGATGAGCATCTGAACATTGGATTGGTCTGACGGTTGAGTCAAGGATCTGCAAGAAACAAAATGACAGCAAATGGTACTTGTGCAAATGATGATACAAACTCGCTCCTATATTTCATCGACAAATAGTATAATTTTTTAGAATTAGAATCTTAACGTCAACTTTTTAATGGGTCGGTTGGTTGCTGTTTAATCATACATCGATACGTGATCATAATCATACGTCGATGATTAATGAGTACCTATGCAATGGTTAAGAGATTTGCCAGAGACACAACAAGCTGATCTGGGTACGATTTGAACCCCCAACATGCAAATTCCTTTGAGCCCAGAATGTTAACAACCGAGTCACAGAGACCTCTTTGGAAATGATGTGCATGCACTTGTTAAAGCTGTTATCATTTTGGATTTTCAGACGATAAGACAACGCGGTCAATTATCCATTTGCAGTTTTATCTGTATAATTTATCCAGATAAAACATAAATAAATGAATTAAAAAATTAAAAAAATGCTAAAAATATATAAAAAATATATAAAATTTATGAAATATAAAATATATAAAATATGTACAATAAATAAAATACAAAATAATAAAATAAAAATATACATTATTAAATAATAAAAATATATAAAATAATTGAAATATATAAATATATAAAATAAATAAATACCAAAGATAGATGAAAATGATGCCGCTGACAATCTATATGCTACCAACTTAGCTAATCCGAACACAATCAGGTGCGGAAAATTCGGTCAATCAAAATTTAATTGTTGTTACTTTAGTTTTAGAATTTGACATTTTCATCTGGAGCAGAGACGAGCGCCTACCTAATTTATCTCCAAAAGTTTTGTTTTATTATGCAATTTTTCAAAAAAAAATATTGGGGATATATTTAGTTGCTCTCCGTGATAAATATTACGTAATCAAGGAGGAAAACCGCCATTAAAATGAAGATTGATAAAGAGGGTTTATTTTATTTTAAAATTTCTTGTGAAGTCATGCAAAATCACCTATTAGAGTATTTCGAAATTCCAAAAGTCAATTATGCAAAATATCCACAAATTTATCTTCTCAAAATACACCTTTGCACCTTCAAATTCAGCTTTTACAGCTTCTAAAAAGGGGTCTTCTAGCATATATAATTAAAGGTCACTTCATCTTAAAGAAAGTATAAAGCTGACAGAATATACAGTCGTACTAGAAATTATATATATGTGTAACAGGATGAACCGGGTTGGGGTCAGATTACAACGAAGACACTAAGACGAAAATACGATCGTTATTTATAGATGATTAAAGATAGAAAAATCCTACACCCGAACTAAAGCGTATAAATTCCAAGACTGGATTTTTAACACAGTGATGCGCACTGAGTTAAATAGCTGAACGACAACTGAAATAATATTACGAAAAATGATACGGTTCCTAACTGGAACGAACTGTAAGATGTTCGTTAACAATACAATATGAAATTAAAAATTAAGCACAAAAAAGTAACAATAATTAATGACGCAAACAATGATACGTGAATTTAATTTTTTTAAATATCGTTTCATTCAAATAGTGATAAATGGTTTCATATAAATAATGACAATGTTTCACTCAAATAGCGATAACTTTTTCTTATAAAGAAATTCATGTTTTTCTCACTCAGATAGTGATAACTGATTTAGTATAAATTGGGACACATCTTGCGGCGTCTAATGTATAATCACCGATCTGCCTGATGGTCAAGGAAACAAGTTTAATATGACGTATGTTTTCGACTTTAACAAGCATATATATATATATATATATATATATATATATATATATATATATATATATATATATATATATATATATCTTTGTTTGTTAAGACATAAGTAATATATGCAGTAGCAGCTTAGAAAAGTTATGATAGTATACACTCGTGTCACAAAGAATGACAATTATTTCATGTGGATTTCATAAACTACTTCAACACGCTATCTCTAATGAAGATTTTATTTTCATAATACAGACTCGTAGGATGGAGACATCTAATTATTTTACCAAAGACGACAATGTTAACGTTGGACTAGATGTTAAAGTGCACAACAAGCAAAAGACTTGATTATAATTTTTTAATCGGCAACTTCATTAAGTATTTGCTACCCTTACTACCACAGTGAAGTCGTAAAATTTCACAATAATGAATTCTACTTACGACTTTTAAGACAGAACTTTAAAGGTGGCGCTCACCAGATAATATGTACTTTTGAGAGAGTGACGTATGTAAGGTGAAGTAGTTCACATTTAAAACATGCACAGTGGAGAGAATGTTTGCATACCTCTATGCTTTATTAATGTAATGTGGATGATATTTCTTTTGGATATTGTACTTTTGGAAATTTTACATGATTTAAGCACACTGCTAACTAAAATGACTGCTCCCTTGTGTTAAAAAATCAGTCTGAATTAGTCTAAAGTACACTATACATAGCAGCTATTAAAATAGGGAAAATGAATTTTGCCAGACTAGACAATACCAGCTTCTGAAAGTGCAATGAATGAATTACCAAATATATAAAATGTAAAAAAAGTTATCGGCTCTATTTTATACAATTTACCTCTGAAGTTCAGGAAGTGAAAATGACCAAGTAGAGCTAGCACTTTTTTGAAAGGTGCACATTTGAAGTAAGGCCAAGCTGTATACTCTATAACCCACAGTACACCCATCAATCATACACCAAAATAAAGGGAATTAAAGGTTCTTTGCATTATACCTAAGATATACAAGGTCTTTTTTAAATAGCCAGTATAACCAGTGAGGAAAGCCGGGGACATTCTTTTTCTTTAAAATCCTAACCCTATGCAAAATAAGAAACTGTATAGCGCCACCAAAATCATTTCGCAGATATTGAAAGTAACCATTTTGCATTGTCGTGACGCAAAGGGGATTCGAGGGAAAGTGCAGTAAATGGATACAAATGTAGCAGTGACCTTGACCTTGAAGATAAAATAGTGATAATGATATGCCATGAAATTGACAAGCAACAGTGTACCATTTTTCACCTACGAACCTAAAACAAGCTGTATGATATAAACATAAACAAAAGATATTAAAAGATATTGACCTGCGACACTGACGTTGAGAATGAGACCTCAAGTGTGCAACAGTAGAACGGCACACTATAGAAGACTCAGACAAATTAGGAATTGGATCACATGATAAGAGCTATTTTACGGCGTCAACATGTTGTTGATGGATAACGTTTTTTGAGTCTGGAGGCCGGTTTAGTCCATATTATTCTTGTGAACAGAGGTGAGTGTATTTACTCACATAAAGCTAACATTTAAATCGCTCTTGTATCTAGGGTGGATTCCATGTTATAGTAATACAATCCCCACCCCATCCCACATGCACGCTATCAATTGAGCAATATCTCTTTAGTTTTATTTGCTATTGTTATTGTAGTTGTTTCTTGGGGTTTAACGCCAGTTTTCAGCGCATGACATGGCGTAACGAGCTCACATAGGGGTATACGTGACCTTTTCCCACATTCCCTCTGGGACGTCGATGCGAAAAAATTGCTGCCAAAATGTAAGTTATAGCAAAAACAAAATGTTCCAGTGGGCGGGGTATTTAAATTTCTCCATGATAGCAGCCAATCAGTCAATAATATATTGCGCAAGAATTTCGCTTATCTAAACCAATCAGAATCACGCAAAGTGATATGTTGTAACATAAAAATATTAAAGTACACACACTATAGATAAAGTGTATCGACTATGGGATAAATAAGTATCCAACGCTTCATTCATTTATCTTAAACGGCTGAGAGGCTTGGAAGCAAAATGGCAAATATGATTGCAAACTTAAATATTTACCTGTGACCTTGACGTGAAAAGTATAACCCAAAACATAGTATGAAACAGTGCTTTTAGTGATAACATAGCTATACTAATTTTCATCCCTTGATCTCAAATTGCTCTAAAATTATTGGGTGGAAAGGACCGTGTAACTTTATAAAAATCATTAAAATATATGGGAATAAGACACACTATGTTATATACAACACACCAACTAATAATGACACACACTTTGACCATGTTGCATCCTTTAATCTCACACAGCTTTAAATTTAAAGACTAGAAAAAAAGAGTGGCGGAAAACAAAATACTGAGTCGAGACCTTGAGGGAGAAGACAGCAATACCAAAACGCTGAACAATGGATCTTCTAAAGATGACCTTAAAAATATGAAACCTTTTGTGGCGGACAACACAGCCTCTAGTAATGTTGTATGAGTATAAATCTTCAAACATGTATCTCAAACACAATAATGTTTTAGAGGAGATGGGAAAGTTGATGGAACATGTAAAATATGGATTCGTAACCTTGACCTTGTAGAATCTGTTACGCGACATGCCTTCTAGTCTTGATGTATATGTACACCAAAGTTTCATTCCTTAATCTGAACCGGCTGGCTTCAAAGGTTGGAAGTGGAATTAAACGGGTGATCAAAATATAAATATTGAGCCATGACCTTGACCTTTAGTATAGGAGACCTCCACTGTGGTACTAGACGCATCATCTATTGATGATTTATGAATATGCTAAGTTTCATCCCTTAATCTGAAACACCTTAAAGTTATAGAAAGGAAGGGAAATAATGTTTGTGCAATATTGGGCCGTGACCTTGACAAAGAAGAATGGATCGTAATGTGACACGTGACACACCTTTAATGATGATGTTTAAGTCCATTATTTACTAGAATTGGGTAACACTTACAAATTTGTACAGTGACCGAGTGGTCTAAAGCGCTCACCGTTACGGATCTTTGCCATCGCATCTCTGTCTGCGTGGGTTCGAGTCTCGGATTCGGCGAATGTGGGTATGTGAGAAAGCTTGCCAGTAGACTCTCGTGGGTCGGTGGTTATTTCCGGGGTTTTCCCGGGTTCTTCTTCCACCATTTATACTGGCCACCATGTATAGCGTATCTTGTGCTGAAAAATGGCGTTAAACCCTACAACAAAAACAACTACAAATTTGTATCACGGTATATTGTGCCATGGTATACTACAATTATAGTATGCATATTAGATTATGTAGAAAATAAATATCTTGAAATAAAAGAAAAAAAAATTAAATATCTCTTCTCAAATGAAAATTGCCTCTCCCCCCCCCCCCGCCGCAAAATGAATTATCCATTGCCTAATAATAGATTAATTGGTCATTTATATGATAATTGTTGTATAAGTCGTCATTTAAAACTGTATTTGAAGTGGAATGATTACGATTGCACTATAGCTACGCCCTATAAAAGATGATGTACTGTCATTAGAGATCCTGTTGATAAAAATGGAAGCGTTGACACTAAAGCATACACCGTTGATACAATCGTCGGTATGCTTTGAGTTGGGTGCCGGAAATGATATTTATCAAGGAAAGTCAATAAACATAAAGGACAGTTAATCAACAAACGAGAAAATATTTAGTGCATTTGATAGATAATGTAAAATTCAAACAGAATACAACTGCTCTCCGGAAAATCTACTCTAGGCCTTACAAAGGAATATATGTATTTAAAACATTAACAACTGAGTAAATAAATGTTTTACAAAAGTTGGACTTGCCACGGATATCTCTCACAACAACCCATTCAGCCGTCATGTTTGCATACAAGACACGTGTCAAACATGTCATTAAAGGTTAATAAATACAATTATATTTGTACTGTTTAACTTAATTTCTGATAAATGTAACTATTTTGTAAAGACAATAATTATGATCTTGCCATGAACAACGAAAGCATGCTTTTATGTCATTAAATTCATAACAAGATTGTACAGGAATTTCTGTACATTCCTTACTATGAGAAACTCCGGAAGTATTGACAGAGTGATAAAATACGGTAATACGTACCACCGGAAACAAAATAGTGCGGTAAACTGGTGTTCCGGTGATACCTCGACCCTCTATTAATCACAAATGGTTTAAAAGTGATAGAGCGAAAGTATGACGGAGAGAAACACGGATATTAGGCATATATCAGCTGCTTTTCTTTGTAAAGACAGGGACAATTCGACAACGTTTTCCGACCAACGATCTGCGTCTCCAAAAACCTCGAACCCCACCTCCTTCATGAGATTAAAAACCAATCCCAATCAATTAGTTTCTGAGTTTACATCGTATTTACCTTTTCCCTATATTGTCTCAGGTAATTACGAAGGTCTCCGAGGGTACAGTAGTCCATCATCAAACATACGTTGGGCGGTACAGTGCAATACCCAACCATACTGACGATGTTTGGGTGGCTCCCTATCTCCTTCATGGCTTCTATCTCTTTGTACAAACTACGGCGCTCGTCTTCTGTCGCCATATCTAGATTATGGATTATCTAATGGTTAATGAGTGATGTCCAATATAAATGAATGTTACCTAAATTAATAGTACTCACTACCTCGTCATGGCGCTGCGGATGGAGTCCGAGGAGTATATCTACCCACAAAGAAACCACCTTATAATGAAATACACATTCATATAATTCTAATCACTGAATTGTAAAGTCGGATTCATGACCATCCTGCCATTAAAACAAGAACCCCGTTATAACAAAGAAACGTAAAGTGAAGCAGTGCTGTATGAGAGTGAAAATAGGCACAACTATTCACAATAATATTAATTATGAAAATAGAGAGTATATCATTTTTTTGTTGTCACACAAAAGTTTAGTTTTGGTAATGCAAAGTAACTTCAAAATTTTTATTTAACTATTTGAATATGCTTAATTAGGTGACCATACCCTGTAAATATCAGTTTAAATCGTGTACGGTTTATGTCTACATACGGTGGTTTCTTTCATCAATACTGTCGGTGTTACATTGGTATATTCTAAGCAGAGTTACACACGTATTTCCAGTTATATTCGATTTCCAAAATTCAAGATAAAATAACAATAATTAAACAGTGTCAAACAAGATTTTAAAAAAGCAATTAAAATATGTTAGAAATGATTTATGACCTTCAATAAGGATTTGGCTGTGAATACTCATATAGAACACACCACACCCATGTCTAGACCAATAACAGACGATTGTTACCTTTCAGCTTCTTGACGGCAATGATTTTAGTCGTGATTTCTCCATCTCTTGTGATGGTCAACATTTCTGCCTTGTCCACTTGACCAAAAGCGCCCTCTCCAAGAGTTTCTATGAACTTGAGAGAATTGAAGTCAATTTCTAGCTTGTCAAAGAATGGTTCCTTTGAAAGCGGGGAAAATGACAAAGTATCATACATTGGATTTATTTCCTGTGAAGAAAAGAAATTTTGTACAATTCAAAACAATTTGAATAAAAGAAATATAACTCCCGACAAAGTACAATCTTTTCAATATAGGTCGCTATCTTTACATATGAGAATGAATGAAAAAACAAACAACTGCATCTTTTAAAAGATATCTTAAAATTAGAAAGCACCGTGTGTAGACCAATCTTCAAAACATAGTATAATGATCGAGAACTGGACAACTGTCAGTCACATACTGCTTATCTATATGCCCAATGGACTGTTGACCAATTAGAACTCGAGACATCTTACACTGCTTTGTTGTCAGCCCAATGGACTGTTGACCAATTAGAACTCGAGATATCTTACACTACTTTGTTGTCAGCCCAATGGACTGTTGACCAATTAGAACTCGAGACATGTTACACTGCTTATCTGTCAGCCCAATGGACTGTTGACCAGTTAGAACTCGAGATATCTTACACTACTTTGTTGTCAGCCCAATGGACTGTTGACCAATTAGAACTCGAGACATGTTACACTGCTTATCTGTCAGCCCAATGGACTGTTGACCAGTTAGAACTCGAGATATCTTACACTGCTTTGTTGTCAGCCCAATGGACTGTTGACCAATTAGAACTCGAGATATCTTACACTACTTTGTTGTCAGCCCAATGGACTGTTGACCAATTAGAACTCGAGACATCTTACACTGCTTATCTGTCAGCCCAATGGACTGTTGACCAGTTAGAACTCGAGATATCTTACACTACTTTGTTGTCAGCCCAATGGACTGTTGACCAATTAGAACTCGAGACATGTTACACTGCTTATCTGTCAGCCCAATGGACTGTTGACCAATTAGAACTCGAGACATGTTACACTGCTTAGTTGTCAGCCCAATGGACTGTTAATCAAATAGAATTCGAGACATCTTACACTGCTTAGTTGGTCGAGTCCTTGCTGAGTCACACGCCGACATTTCGCCTATAAAACATGTACACATCCATCTTGGTATAAGTCGTGTATTACCTGCCGAATCGCAACAAACTTGTAAGCATTGATTTAGCAGACCTGAGAAAATAAGCATGCAAATTTTCAAAAAGGAATCTTTAATTTTAATACGGTTGGTATGGTTGTGGCTGGCGAACATAATCATGTGGCCAGTTCCGAAAAAACGTCACCATAGGAGTATGAACAGTTTTATTAAAGTAAATTAGGAATGTAACACGATTTAAAAATCAGTGTACATGTTATTTTTAGTGACAACGAACACGTTACTCTTCGTTTATCTAATGCACTTGTGCAGAAGGCAATGTAAATAAATGGGATTTAACCCAGTGATATACGGGAAGGAATTACCATACGCAAGACCTAAAGCTGCATGCTGGTTTTAATAAGCTGTTAAAATGCCAGGCACATATCGATAAAAACGGGTAGACGATACTCGTCAGTGATTCGTCTTTTGCTGATGCGTTTTCCTCATCATTCACCAAAACTGAACGATATTCAAGTCTTGGCAATCTTTTAGACCCAAATGGCAAAACATTTCATCGAGCGGTTGCACCTAATTATGCATGCAAATTTAACCACAAAATCATTCTTTTTAAAACTTTAATATTCATACATAGTCGGAAGGTGAGTTACGTCGGATTCAGCACAGTATGAGGTAATGTCAAATGTAAATCTCCTGGATCCAAGAAAAATGTATATAAAAAACAAAACAATGACGATGACGACGTCAATAACTATATAATTGCACTTGGTATCTTAAAGATTGTTTATAAATTGCATACTTGTTCTGTAATTGTTGATAGTTTTCCTCTGACGTCTAGAAAATAACTTACTAGCATCTCAATCAGTCCGACTCTTCGTTCATGATTAAAGTTCTTGTTCTTTTTGTGTTTCTTGCAAATCACACACAGGACCACCACAAGGGAAGAGATGACAGAACACGGAATCAGGATGATGGACATTATTTCACTCACAGATAAAGAATCTGGATAAAAAAAAATAGCAATTAAGGTATGAAGACATAGGGAGGAAAACTCTGAAATTTGAAAACTATGCGTCAACTATTTACAAATGTCAAACTTTTGTTTTAAAAAATGAGAATTTCATTTACATTCATGTCGTTTCCATGGGTAAGGTAACATCAGAAATAAATTTACTGCATAAAGGTATAACCTATATATATTTGTTATAATATTGCCTGTCTGTGCAATTGTGTTGTAAATTGGGGAAAATACTATACAGCTTTTCGCCCCTTTGCGGATTGTTTACATCAAGAAGATATGTTTTTGATTTCATCCTTTTGAACAAGTATGGTTCTCACCAAGATGATAACGTCATAATGTGCATGACGTCAAAACTGAAAATAAGCACACACAAAAAACAATTAAACTGATCCTGTACGATTCGTGAATTTGTTTTCCATGAAGATGAAATTTCGTGTAATGTTTATATAATTAAATTACAAGCAACCCGGAAATGGTGGCCTTGTGGTTAGAGCGTCCGCCTCGGATGCGGGAGGTCGTGGGTTCAATCCCCGGCTGAGTCATACCAAAGACTTACAAAAATGGTACTAACAGCTGCCTCGCTTCGAGCTCAGCATTAAGAGGTTAGTGTTAGAACTGGTCGGCCTGGTGTCACGATAACGTGACTGGGTGGGACATCATGCACATGTCTGCGACATGATGCCCCAGTGCTAGGCATCACTATAAACTGCCACACTGCAGACATCGTAGCGATATGACGGAAGATTGTTAAAACTACGTTAAAAATCCAAATCGCATTCATTTGGAACATCCTCGTCCCTTTCCAATGCGAGTCGAATAGTTTCGGCTCTCGGAAAGAGAATCGGAGGTCATCAAATGATACTTCCCATATTCGTAAGCCTTGACGGACGAACCTCCGTCTCAGTGAGCTAAACAAATATTCTTATCAAATGATAGGTGTTGAAAATAACACTCGACGACGTTTCAACAATCAATGAAATACCTGCACTTCGAATTTTCATGTTATTTGTACAAACTACGAGCATGGTGGCAGTTCAAAATTGCCTTATTTACAAC
The DNA here is from genome assembly GCA_028554795.2 of Sinohyriopsis cumingii. Lineage (NCBI taxonomy): Eukaryota > Metazoa > Mollusca > Bivalvia > Unionida > Unionidae > Sinohyriopsis > Sinohyriopsis cumingii. The sequence continues at coordinate 12,670,644 of CM068830.1, forward strand.
ATAGGTTTTGTTGAGGTTGTTATGGAAACGGCCGGGAACGTTCTGATCACTCGTTTATGTTTACGATTCATTTTTCTCCAGGCCTTAATTTAGTTTTATACAACACAGCGTTGAAAGCCAAAGCAGGTCTGGTGACCCGCACTAATGCATATGTATTCACAAGTTAAGGTCAGTTCTACGGCTCATACCTCGAGTGTATGCCGACAGATGTCATTCGGACCATCTCGGCTATTTATACAGCAAAGATTGACCAAGAAGTTGTGAGTGCAATGAAATATTTTCGTAACGACTCGGTTAGTTCTATGGTCCAACCCATTGTAAAAATTGCCGAGGTGATTCGAATAGATTGCTTTTTCTATTTTGTTTTGCTAAGAAAGTTCCAGGGAATAAAATGTATGATTGTTCTGAAAATATACTTACTTAGTATGATACAACAAATTAATACATAAAAATGACGTTGGCCTCAGAGCCCATCCATACCTATAGGGACTTAGCACCCAGGTCATAACTTGGAAACTATAGAGATTCTCATCGATTGACCTTGTATACTTTTAATTTGCATGCAAACACAATTCAGATATGCAGCTAAAATGGTTTCCGGGTACATTCCTACTCTATGGAACTAGACCATCACATAATTGGAGAAGAATGGGACCAAGCAGGAGAACGTGGGAATATTTCTTTTGCAAATACTATAGTTTACAAATCTTATTTAATCACTTCATTAAGAAATATATTTTTTTATTAAGATAGATGGTGTGGTGAAACAAATACTGACATATTCATCAATACAAAATGTAAAGAAGTTTACAAAATTAGTTTTTTATTTATAAATATAATGGGATAAAACTATGATCATCTCAGCTACATATAAATACAAATATGGTAGCAAATTTTCATTTTGGGTCATACAGCCAGACCTTTTGACGTACGTACAAATGAACATGGCCAATCAAGATGTCCCCAGTAGTTAAGTGGGGTACATTAGCGACAATGGGAATTAGCATTACAGAGACCCCTGGGTCAGATTAGCGACAAGGGAAATTTAACATGGTGAAAAATCGTGGGTCAGATTAGCGACAAGGGAAATTAACATGGAGAAAAATCGTGGGTCACTCTAGCGACAAAGGGAATTTAACATAGAGTGTGGGTCTGTCTAGCGACAAGGGGAAATTAACATGGGGAATAGAGTTTGGGCTTTTGGGATTTTTTTAAAATTTTTTTAAATTTAAATTTAAATTTAAATTTAAATTTTAAAAAAGGGTAGGCAATGGAAAGGCTATCTCTTTTCGAGAAATATAGCTGGCCCTGAAAAGGGCCTTTGGGTTTTCTTCTTCTTCTGCTTCTAATTTCTTCTTTTTCTCCACCAAGTTCTTATTTTATCTCCAACACTCTTTCTCTTCTTCTCTTTCTTTTTCTCCTGCTCTTCTTTCTTCTTCTTCTCTTCCTCCTCTTCTTTCTTCCTCTTCTCATTTTCTTCTTCTTTTTCAATCTTTTCGTTCCATTTGCTTATTCTTATTCTTTCCTCTTCATCCTCCTTCTCCTCCTTTATCTCTTTCATAACACCACTAATCTTGTCCTTTACCTTTTTTAAGTTATTAATTTCCATCTTTACACGATGGGGACTATAGGAATAATGGTCTTCAACCAGTCTTATTAACATCTGCTCCATCATTCCTAAGTTGTCTAAAACGTCTTGTAATGTTTGTATTTTGTCCATTTGGTTAGAAGCCATCTTCTTTTTTTATTCTTTGCAGAATGGTTTGAACGACGAATACTGTGGGTTCTTATACTTAAAGCGCGTACGTGAAGGAAAACATCCCCCTAAAACGTAAAATTGATCTTACCTAGATCATGACCAAACAACGCGCGAACGTGAAGGAAAACATCCCCCTACTTTTTCATTTCATATAATAAAACCCAAACTATACTTTCTCATTTCATATAATAAAAACCCAAACTATACTCTCCACATACGCTAAGAAACAATAAACAAAATCCATAATCTACTATCCACACAATCTTACGTGAGCGCTTACAAAACCCAAACTATACTCTTCACATACGCTAAGAACAATAAACAAATCCATAATCTACTATTCACACAATCGTACGTGAGCGGGTACAAACACAAACACACAAACACAAACACACAAACACAAACACACAAACACATACGCTAAGAAACAATAAACAAATCCATAATCTACTATCCACACAATCGTACGTGAGCGGGTACAAACGCAAACACACAAACACAAACACATACGCTAAGAAACAATAAACAAATCCATAATCTACTATTCACACAATCGTACGTGAGCGGGTACAAACACAAACACACAAACACAAACACATACGCTAAGAAACAATAAACAAATCCATAATCTACTATCCACACAATCGTACGTGAGCGGGTACAAACACAAACACACAAACACAAACACACAAACACATACCCTCACACTATCTTAAAAAAGAGTTAGTGTTTATATTCACACTACTCTACCTACACATTGGCAAATTGATGGTTATTTCTTTTCTAGAGTATTGGGTAGCCCTGAAAAGGGCTGTTTTTTTGGAACTTCATGGACACCTGGTTAATGGTGGCACCTTCCAGGCCTGGCGCCACATACACATCTTATCCCCCAGTTACTTTTTACTTTTTTGGGGGAGAGAGCAGAGGCAGGATATGTCGCTTCAGAATCCCAATTTTCGCTCTCTGGGATTCTGAAATTTATTCTTCTTCTCTTCTTTTCCTTCTCCTCCTCCTCTTCTTTGTTTCTTCTCTCCTCTTTGTATCTTCTTTCCTCTTCTTCTTTATATCTTCTCTCCTCCTCTTCTTTTTTTCTTCTTTCCTCCTCCTCTCTTATCCTTCCCTCCTCCACAATGGCTTCCGCGGCCAGTTCATTCAACAGGCGCCTGGCATATTCCAGATGCACATGAAGTTCCAACAGTTTAGACAGTCTCGTGTTCATTTTTGGTGTTGATCAATCAACAAGGGTAGCTAGACTGCCCAGCGAGTTTCAATTTATAGTGAAAGCGCGGACGTGAAGGAAAACATCCCCCTAAAAAAACATAAAATTGATGTTACCTACATCATGACCAAAAACAACAACGCGCGGACCTAAAAGAAACACTCACTCACTTTTTATGCTACCCATCACTATTTTAAAATTTTTTATAAATCACTTCATTAGACTATCCACATACGCAAAGCAATCCAATCTAACTCCAAATATACACCTCAAACACCAAAAAACATGATTTTAATCTACTATTCATACCAACTTACTTAAGCACTTACTAACACACAAACACATACCCTCACATTTTTTAAAAAAGAGTTAGTGTTTATTTTCACACTACTCTACCTACACACATTGGCAAATCGATCGTTATTTCTTTTCTAGAGTATTGGGGTAGCCCTGAAAAGGGCTGTTTTTTTGTTTGCTATGGCATTTTTTTTTTAGTTTCTAAGAATGCGATGTCCTCTGAGGATAGACTTTCTGGCGATAGGTCTGCTTCTTCGGAAAGAAAAGAAGAACTCTTTGGTGTCGATACGGCAATCGACAAAGCCTCTGTCAGGTTCAGGTTGCTGCTGCTGCTGCTCTTGTTGTTGTTGTTGCTGCTGTCTCTGAAGTCTGTACTTCTCTGTCCATTCTTCTTTTTCCCTGTTCATTTCTTCTCTGAAGAGCTCTTCTATCAGGTCTTCAGTGATTTTTAACATTCTCACATTCTCTATTTCTTCTGGCTTCGGTATCAGACTGTGTCTGACCCTATGCAAATTCACGTAGGCTTCGTTGAGTTTAGCTAGTTTGGAGCACATCTTCTTAGGAGGATGAGTCGACAATGGATGGTTAGACTGGAAACAACCCGGTTCTTAAAGTTAAAGCGCGGACGTGAAGGAAAACATCCCCCACACGGTTTTTGAGTCGCAACGTTTAGTGAGTGTCATGAGAGGGATAGTAAGAAATGAAAGAGCATCAATCCAACATTCTTATAGCTAAACAAAAGACAAAGGCATTTTTTTCAAAACACAACATTTTTTATTCAAAAATCACTTAACACTAAACAACAACTCTAACATTTTTAACAATAATCCAACAATATAACATCAAACAATTTTTTTCAAAACACAACATTTTTTAATTCAAAAATCACTTAACACTAAACAACAACTCTAACATTTTTTAACAACAATGCAACACTAAAAGTTTCTCCACTAGGTAAAGAGGGATAACAGTCTTCCATGGTTTCTAGTAATCTAGGATGACTTCTCTCAAACTGTTGATTTCTATGGTATTATCGAATTCTGCATACAGGATGACGTTCACCGTTTCATCAGGGTCTCGGTCTTTAAACTGAATTTTCACACGAATCTGGCCGGATTTTATAGGGTGGAAATGTCCCTCGTCGCTGCCTTGGTCTGGAGTGAAATCGAAAGCCCACAAAGCGTAGCCTCCTGCATAATCCTCGTACGTAATACCGTGACTGGTATTGGTTCCTAACTGTCCGGTGGCTTCGTACAAGGACAAGTACGATCTCAAGTAATTCTTCTTTTTAAAGTCAGGTTCGAAAGGTCGGGTACACAAGGTCTTGCCATCGCGACTGACTTCGATTTTGGACACGCCAAAGTGTTGAAAGTAGAAAGGATTTTTTTCGGCAGCTCCGTTGAAGGCTGTATTCTCGACGATACCAACGATCAAACGTTTGGGTAACTGTCCTTGGAACAGATGATCTTCGATCATGGATCGCTGTCCCTTGGGAATGGTGAAGGTTTTCACTTCCACGCGTCGTATGAGATACTTGGCGGTCGTTCTGCTCAACGTCTGACTGATGTCGTTTCCCACTTTAGGTAACACTTCCACACGGCGTACGTAGAGTCTGGCTTCTAGGATTTTGGTTTTGTAACCGTCACTATCAGCCATCAAATGGAAAGCGGCACTGCTACGATTCAGTCTCAGGCGGACATCCACCCCGTTCAGCAAATACTTTTCTTGCAACCACATGTCCAAATGCAAACGATCCATCAGTTCTAAACTTGTGTCGGCTCCCGTGATTCTCTTTCTTCGTTCTACAAATCCATCATTGTTGTCTTTCTTTTCATCAGTTTCCAATATTTCAAACTTGGTAGGTTCGTCAGCTTCCCATACCACACAGGCATTGAGATGAGTGTTCTTGGCATCTATTCCGTACGTCAAGAGATTTTCCAGGTAGGCACGATAAGGGTAAGTATCCATGCTGCTACTGACCAGTTTGTTATTCAAATACAAGTCCACTCCACTGAACAAGGAATGCATGAAATTGTTGACGGGAGCTACTGCTTCATCGTCTATAGCACCTCCAGTCTTATCTAGAATTTTGACTTTCAGGTACAAATAACTGCTATTCAGATCGATGTAATCTTCGGGCTGTCCTTTGATTTCCAACTCGATGGGAGCGGAATCGGTCAGTGAGGAGACGGGGTGAAATTCCACCCACTGGGATTCTTGCATCGTCATCATCGTGGGGGGCATGGCAAACAGATCCAGTTCCGTCCTGGAACAAGCGCAAGATTCTCGGTGCATCATTTTTTTTGTCTCTTTTCTCAATAATCGAAAACGTCTAAGTCTCGAACGGTTCTTCTTTTCTTGGCCTTTCTCGCTTGAAGTCTGGTGAAAGGGTGTTTTCTTCGTCGTCTCTTTCTGCCTTGTCCTTGCTGAATGCCTGACTCGGTAGCGTGCAGGGCATTTATAGGTGTTTCTCGTTGGCCTAAAATGTCTTTGCCCGTTTGCAGCAAGACATTTTTGCCTGCCCTCATGAAGGCTTCTTTAGGGTTTTGTTTGTCGATGATGACATTTTGGAGAAATTCTTTGCCTTGCGTCAGTGCCGCATCTTTCAAGGCGTGCAATCCGCGTGTCACCATCGGTTTCAACACCGGGGCCACCTAACGAAAGGCCGATTTTAACATATCTCCTAAGCCGTGTCCTCGCTGTCGAGCAACCCCTCGGTACACTGGATACATGACTTAAGAGTCGTGAGAGAACCGTTTTCGAAAATGGAGTTTCACCGTGACTTTTCCTTTGGTGAATGGAATATTTTGTCCCAGATCTCCTTTTATAGCAATGTTGACCGTGTCCAAATACGACTTACTGACAGGCAAATAGTGAGGATGGACAAATTCGCGGTGGACGTGGTAAGTGTTTCCACCTTCCTCGTCAGTGTTCGTGGCAGAATCCACTTTGAAAGGAATGACACGCAGTAACGGTACGGAGGTGTGTCCCACCACGTTGTACTCCACCACATCGGAATACACGAACATCAAATTCAGTCCTTGGTTCAGTTCTACCGGGGCACGAAATAACTTGCTAAAAGACTCGTTGTCGTAAACGATGGGTAATTCGTTTTTCTTTATCATGGTCTTTCTCATGTCCATGTCTCCGCCCAACATGTCAAACAATTCAGGACAAAATAAAATGGACATGATTTTACTCCGTTCAAATTTCATCAAGAAGCGACGAGCTGCTTTGTGGTACTCCATGGTGACATTTTTGTTGACATGCTCCAAAGCTTTCAGAAACACGACATTAAACCTGGAGGTTATGGTGCTGACCAAATGTTGACCACTAAAATAATAGCCTGGGGGAATGAACAAGTGATGGGTGGTGTACTTTTGTGTACGGGTTTTCTTGTCATATTTGACATTGCTATCCATCCACTGTTGCATTTGCTCGTCATGAACTTCCACATCAAAAAAATTTTGATTGGGAAGGACATTGAGGACTTGGGTCGGGTGAATGATTTCTACTAAAGCCACTTCCCAATGGGCTTCGTGATCTAACTGGATGGCCTGAGGTAATTTGGCCGTGTAACAGCACAACGTGTTCGTGGGAAACACCTCCATGGAACTGTCACTGGGTAAAGTTAAGTAAAATTGGTTTTGGTGACTCATAATTCCAGAGTTCTGTGGCTGTCCGAGGGGTTACTGGACGTCAGAGGCGTGTCTCCGTCTAAAATGGGGTTCTGGTTGTGATTGAAGTGGTGACTGGCACTGGCACTGGACACAAGGTTCCCGGGGTTCCCGTTCGAGGTGAATTTCAGGGAGGGATTAGGAAGCAGGTAACCGATGCAACTGCTCAATAAAATGGTCCACAATTGTTTGTCTCCTTGTTGCAAAATCAAATTGGCGATGGCTGCCCCGATGACACAATACACCACGAAGATTTGGCAGAAAAAGACGATTTGCGTTTTAGGCACACGTTCTCCACACCACACCCACAAGGGTTGTTTTTGTAAATCTTGCACAGAAGAACTAGGGGAAGGAGGAGTGGTCGACGTAGCTGCGTCTGCTGTGTGAAAAGGCATGATGGTCACTTCTTTTTATAGTCGATGACTTGCGAAGCGTCGATCCAAGAATCAAAACTGGGTGGATATCCTTTCCAACGTACTTTGACTTCTTTGACACGTCGTTTGCCCACTTTACGGGTTCTGCGTTCGAGAATGCTTTCGATGTCGTACACGTCGTCTTCTTTTTTGGTCACACGTTGTAACTCGGGCAAATAAAACGTTCCTTTGAGCACTTCTCCGTTCATGTCTTCCAATTTATAGACGGCAGGATGACGGCCATGCACTCGTCCAGTGACGCGAAACAATTCGGTCGTCCAGTTAGGTAAGTAACCTTTGTCGAAAGTGCGTTTGGTTTTGCCAATGCGCACCCAATCTCCTACGGCCAACTCTCCACTTTTCTTGGGGACAGCCCTCGTCGGGGACGTACCAAACAGGCGCTTAAACACCAACACTTCGTTCTCGGGAGTCACGTCTTGCGGGGCACGTCCGATGCTTCGATGGTAAGATTGGTTGTACGCTTGCACCAGGTGCAGTAAGATGTCGATGTACTTCAGAGTGTGGTGATGCGTAAAATATTTCCACATGCGTTCTTTCAAAGTGCGTTGAAAACGTTCCACGATGCTGGCTTTGGTTTCGGGATTCTCGGTGGTAAAAAAATGAATGTCACGTTTCTTTAATTCTTTTTGGAAAGCTTGGTTCAGAAATTCGGTACCTTTGTCCGTTTGCCATCGAAGAGGGTGACGACCGCTTTGTTTCAACACTCGTTGCAGGGCTCGCACTAACTCGCTGCTCGATTTGGAAGTCAAGGGCACGACCCAGGCAAATTTGGAAAAGACGTCGATGACACAAAACAAATATTTGTAGCCACGATTGTAGCTGGCCAAATGAGAGACATCGGCTAAATCGGCTTGCCATTGATGATCGATGCCTTCCACTCGGGTGCGACTTCTGGCAAACTTGCGTCGAATGGGTTTGTGTAAAGTGTAGGTAGCTTGTTCTTGTAACCATCGTTGCACTTGAGGTAAACGGAGACTTTTCAGTCGAGTTTTGGCAGCACGATACAATTTTTGAACTCCTGCGTAACCTGCAGGATGCGAGGGATCGTAGTAAATGCTGGCTAAGACTTTTTCCATTTTTTTTGTGTTGGTTGGTGTGTTAATAAGACACCCACTCTTGGAGGATGCTACTCTTTTTCTCTTGGGGTATTTTCTTGGATTGCAATGCTTTGCGTGTGCGGCCAGCAATAGGCGTCGAAGAGGAGAAGGATGTCTGAGCGGGGGATATCGGTTCTTGTTTCACTTCTGTCTTCACTTCTGTCTTCACTTTCTTTTTCTCTTGTGAGGAAGAAGGGGTGGCCATCATCTTTTTAATCCATCCAATTCTGGAGGTAGGTGGTGTTGTTAACTTGCGTACTTTTTCTGGTGGAGTTTGAAACCCTTCCTCTTCTTCTCCTTTTTCTGTCTTGGTCACGGGTACTGGTGGTACTGGTACTGGTACTGGTACTGGTGATGGTGCTGGACTTTTCATCAAGGTCTTAAAATCTTTCAGAGTGGGTAGAGCTGTTTCGTCTAAAGCTTTCTGGTGAAAGAGTTGCAGTCGTTGCAAGAGTTGACCGTACTTTTGTGATTTTTCTGTTTCGGACAAATCTTGGCGATCCATCAAGGACTGCAATTCGTGTTGTAACTGGGACATCTCGCTCAAATGGGGATTGGGAGGTAAATGCGGGGTGCGTTGTTCTTGCCACCGATGGTATTCCATCCATCGTTTGTAAGGCACTAAAGCTAGTTTTCGTCCTTCCATGGGGTTGTCAGGGGTCGATTCTGAGATCTTGGGACTTCCGAAGGCCTTTTTATCTTGCTCCCACCAGTCCTCCCAACATGGTTCCCAAGACTCCTTTCAGTATGGGGCCTAACAAGAGAGGTAAAATACCTCCACGTTGCACTAACATCTTCTTTTTTTGACGAATGGGAATTTTCTTTCGAACCATTTGGCGAAGAACGTGACGATGTTAGCTTAAGCATTGTTTCTGGTGTTTGGACAAAGGGATCGTGCCTTTCAAAACGTTCAAACAACATTCGCACACGGTATCGATGACCTCTTTGGAGGCCGTTTGAATGAGTTTTTTTCGTAGAGGTGGAGAAGCTTTGGACAGGACAGATAACATGTCCCCATGTTTGGCTAAACGTGGTGGCAGTCCTTTCCTTTTCTTTCCTTGGGGTTTTCTGGAGGGTGACATCTTTGAGTCTTCAGGAGCACCGAAAAAACACTGATACCCGACCTGGTCACAGGCCTTTTTTATACTGGAACGCGTCGCCACTGATTGTCTTTACGTCGTATCAGTTTGAGGACAGGCATGACACGTCGTGCAGGGGTACGCAACGGACTAAATCGAGCCAGTTCTTGCTTGGACAAATCCAGTAAACTTTGTAACATGCCCGATCTTTCTTGAACTTTGATTTTGGGAGAAGGTACTTTGTGAGCAGCAGCCACTGCCACTAAATTGGAAGGTCCTGCCACTGGGGAAGTTCTTTTGGGGGTCATCAACGGAGAAGTTCTTGGTGTGATCAACGTCTCCAAGTACTCTTCAGTTCTGGGTGTCATTAACGGAGAAGTGGACAAACGTGAAGCTGCCGGAGACGCAGTCACCGCCGTGGCAGGTCGTGGTTTGCGAGTGTAAGGTTGCGTCCTGGCCGAAGTGCCTCTCTTGCGACTAGTTTTCTGTGGACTTTTCTTTTTCTGGGGGCTTCTTTTCTTTATCCGGGGTGGTGTCTGGTCAGAGGAGGGTCCTGCCTCTGGAGAAGTTCTCCTTGGGGACCTGGTCTTTTTCTTCTTGGGGCTTCGTTGGACTTTTGTCTTGGGTATAACTTTGGGGGCATTAGGATCCCATCTTAACAGTGAGCGAATGATGACCCCTCCTAGAGTACCGCTCCCTCCAGGTTTCAAAATGATTTGTTTTTTGGTTTGAGTGTCGATGCGGGGATCGGCCAGTTGGACCAAAGCGACTTTGTTTCGATCGAAAAAGCGTTTGGTTTGATGAGGAATCTGAATGATTCCTTGGAGTAATTGACGTGCCGTCACCGTGAACCATCGTAAGACTTCTTTGAGACTAGCTTCTAAGACACGAGCTCGTGTTTGTGGATCTTTTTCTCGACTGATGCCATACAAGGCACGAATCAATTTGACGGGAAGATGCGACTGAAGGGACGTCATGTTCGCACTGAGAGTGAGACAGACGAAAAAGGGTCTGAGGTTTTTATAGATTTTTATGGGGAGTGAAATGAAGTCGAGGACGGAGACGTGTACAGGACAGGCCCTCCGTCTTGGCACCAGTGGTGAAACAAGTGGGTACGAAATCGCAAATCCTCGGGAGTCGTAGGTTTCAAATCGACGAGTAAATAGGCGTGTGGAGTTTGAGTGGCATCGTCGTACGCCTGAGTCAGCCAAGGCGTTCCTAACTGTTTGGCTAAGACTTGCACTTGCGATTTATCTCGAGGGCTTTTAAACAAGACCACGTAACGCGCATTGAGACTGATGGTGCGATGGGCTTTACTTTGTTGAAACAAATTTTGGGTGATGTAAACGACACTGGCATTACGGTGATGCCCTTTGCGCGTGAACCACAGTTTAATTTCTTCTTCGTCTTCTCCTAACATGTCGTCGAAAATGACCAAATGGGTTAGACGGGAGTCAGAGACGATGCCGTCGTCTTCTTTAGGAATGCCTTCCACAAACACGATGGAATCGCCTTGACTTTCTCGCAAGAGGCTGTACGCCGATTGCCACTCTTTGTAACACCACACGATTTGTTGAGGGGGTCGATCGATCAAATGATGTTTATGTTCGATCAAACGTTTGACGAATTCGGTTTTGCCCGAACCGCTAGGTCCAGCAATGAGCATGTTAAAGGGATGGCGAAGATACAAATCCTCCCAACTGGCACGATCTAAGTGTTCGTCGATGACTTTGACAGTAGAGGAAGAGGGAGCAGAGACAGCAGAGGTAGCCATGGTGTGAGAAATGTCACTTGTGACACGAAAAACAAACAAGACAAGAGTTTATATACTTTTTCAGAACACGTTTATTGAATGTTTCAAACATGAATACGAAAGACAAAAATACATAAAAGCCAAAGGCTTAAGTACAAGAATAAAAGGCACATGATAACCATGAACGTGGAATAAACACAAGTGTCTGTACAACATGTTTTGGGTAAAGTTCTAACCAGTTCTATAGTAGGGGGTAAGGTCACACAAGTGTCCTCCCGAAAGGGTCTTTCAGGCCTGTCCACGACAGTCCTGTCCTGGGTGACGGGTTCTTCTGGCACCGTCACTAACGCAGGTTGAAACGTAACTTTTTTCCTTGAATAACTCTCGTGCATACTGGGCCACCTCTTGTGTCCAAGCCTCAAAACCCTGGTCTCGGTGATGTCCAACATTTGACTCCTAACCAATCTGGTTTCTTCTTCGTCAACGACATGGTAAGTTACTTCAATGAACAATGAACTATCGATCTTGCCTAGGGTTCCTTTTCATATACAGACCAATACCGACGTGACCGTACGGTAAGGTGAAGTGATTGGGAAGTCGCACTCGCTTCTGGTATACAATTTGATAGACTTTTTCCAAGGGTCGACTGACGATGTGGTGAGTGGGTAAACGTACAATCTTGTTCGGTTGATAGGTGGTCACTTTAAAGTTTCCATCCTCTCCCGATTGCAAGGCTTCTTTCAATACCCCAAAGTTGACCACTCGACTGGTACGATGATTCAGAGTCAGTCCTTTCACTTTGCACGTCGTGTGCACTTCTCCTTGTTTGTCCCGGTATTCGTAGCCGTAATTTTTGGGACCACCACTGACGAAACTTAGAATCTTGTCGTCGGGATGTTCGTCTGTCCAGGCTCCTAAACGGTCTCCTTCGATGTCAGGGTGCTGTTGAATCGGGTGATGGATGTAAATGCAACTGTCCGTGTCAAAGTACAGGACGCGTTCTTCTAACAGTTCTAAAGCTTCGTACAATTTTAAGCGAGCATGAGCTGTCACGTAAGCCGCAATGATGACATTTCCAAAAGGGTCGTCTTGTACAAAGTCCAGATCTTCTTCGTAATTGACCAAGATCAAATCCTCTCGAACGACGTCCACGTGTTTCATGTATTTGGTTTTGTCGTGAATCATCTGGAAGTAGCGGGAAGGTTCTGTCAAATATTCCGTCTTGGGTAAACACGGTCGTTGTGCCATTTTACCCCACAAGCAATTTAACATCACTTTGGCAAACGATCGCCTGCCTTCGTTTTTTTCGATGTGGTCTAAAGAGATGCCTTCTTGTGCATAGTATTTCTCTTTGAATTGTATTTGGTCTTCGGGAGTGTGATACCAGGAAGGATAGCCGCTGGCTTCTTGTTTCAGTTTCAAAAAGGCATCCACGTAGTCGGCGAAAATGCCTTTCTGAGTAGGGTCACCCTTGTGGTACTGTTGTGTCTTGGGAAAGTGGCAAATTTCGTACACTTCTAACAGTTGGTATCCCATGTCCAGAGCTTTGAACAATTCCACGCTGACCCAGGTTCCCATCAAGGCACGTTCTTCCTGGCTGTGATGGCAAGGTTGGTCCTGGTTGCACGTTTCGGCACAAGTACGGCACAAGGGAAACATCAGTTTGCCTTGACAATGGTGAGGTAAGACGGGATGGTATAGGTTCGTGGGAGGCAAAACTTTACACTTGATCAAGCCTTCGTATTGTCGAATGTTTTTCAGGTCGATGTGTTCCGTCAACAATTGCGGGTGCCCTACAGGAAAGCGACAATATTTGCACACGTAGGGATACAGCGAACACACGTCCAAGTATTTGATTTCTTCTCCTTTCTCTTCGTCGGCTTGGTACAGCAAACAGGTGGCATTGGTCCTTCCTCCGTACAAACTATCCCTCGGGTTCAGCGGGTCCATGAACTGGTAACTTTCCACGAGGCGTTTAAACTCGGGATCGGTTTTCAAACGGTGATCGTACTCGTGTTCCCACATTTCCACCACTTGGTATCCTTGCTGTTCTAACTTTAGGCGTCGCTGACAAGTGTCCTGGTACAAGTCTTCCATGGTTCGTTGCAAAAACTGATTTTTAGTGTCACGGTCAGGGTAGCAGACGGGACATCCGTGAAATAAGCAACCGTTAAACTCGTACACGATCTTGGGGTTTTCTAAGTCCCAGCCATCGACCGAATACGTTCCGATGGTCTTTTCGCCTCCTCCGTTGCGGGCATGCTGAATCCATTTGTCTTCCTTGTCGCACAAGTAATGTAACCAACGTAGGGCTTTGACCGAGTATTGACGCTTGACATAGTTGGTCGTTTGAGGACTGATGACAGCCACGGTGTTTTCAGGCATGAATCGTTGGCGGTACACTAAGGAACACGCTTTGGCAATGGTGCAAGATTCTTTCAAAGGATCGACCCCTCCGTGTTCCATGAACAGTTCTCGAAATTTTCCACAGCAACGCCGTAAAATGTCCACGTCGGAACGACAATACTTTAACATTTCTTCCTGAAAGTCGAAGGGGTCAGAGGCATGAGCCTGGTACCAAGCGTAGAAAGCTTCTCGTTGTTCGGTACGCATGTTGTCGGGGTCGTAATAGTGAGCCTCAGGCAAATGGGGTAGAACGGCATGTTGATTGGCTTCCGTATTGAAAAAGTGTGGAAAGTACCCTTTAGCCATTTCTGTCATTCCAAACGTTTTAGGCATTCGACTCAAAGGCATGGCTAAGTAACTCATCGAATCTTTAAACTGTACTTGTCCCACTTGCATGAAAATGATTTTGGCTCCGTTCAAAATCACTTTAGGACGTTCGGTGCCATGTTCCGTATAGTACCTCAAAAGAAACTGTCCATCGTATCCGGAGAAATTGTGAGCCATCACCGTGGCATGACGATGACAATCTCCGTAACGTTCGATGTCCTCTTGGCTCCACGTCTTGTCGATGGGGTTTAAGACCCATCGGGCAAAATCGGCTAACGTGTTTGGTCCTCGAAAGATTTTTTCACGTCCTCCAGGAATCTTGCTGCAGTGAGGGCAATGACTGAAGATAGGTTCTTGAATGCACTTCTCGCACGCTCGATGAGCCACGCAGAAATTAGGAATGTGAATGCCGGTCTCTTGCATGCATTCGAAATCGAAAAAGATGAAATTGCCTTTCTTCTTGTGACCGTCCTCTTCCTCTGGTGGGGGTTGGTATTTTTGCACGTAGCATTGGTGTTCCAAGTCCACGATGTGGTGACAAATGTGACATTTTTTCTTTCCTCGACATACGTGTGCCTTGGCATTATTGGTAAGTATGCCTTGTCCACAGGTAGGGCACAATCTCAGGAGTTGACAAGCACATTTCTTCTGTGAACCTTGTGTTTTCAAATGTTGTTGGTAACAGGTTGGACTGAAAAACGTGCGCAAACAAGTCGAACAAGGTACTGGTCCTTCGCTCAGACAGGGTGGAGAGGCCAAACATCCTGGGCATTTCATTCCACAATGCTTGTGTTGCTCTCGATTGTTATAACCATAGTCACATTTCTCACAATAATAACTGTATCCCAGGAATCCAGTGATACTGGTAATGGTATCGAAATGGTCATCGTGATGATAGACATGAATGTATTTTCCGTCCTTAAAATCTTGGCCTCGAAACAACAGAGTTCCACGCATTTCTTGAGGGTGCACTTTCAAGGTGTAGCGTGGAGCTAGGGCATCTTGCAATTTTTGCATCTCAGGAATGCCACAGGGTGTGTCTTTGGACAGTCCGGCTTGTTGCAACAGGAGTTCTGCTTCATTTCGTTGTTTGGCTCGATCGCATCGTTGAATAGTTTTCCAGGTTCTTTTCCATTCTACCGTGTCGTTCTTGTTGGCATAGGTTCGTCCCACCACGATGGCACGGGCTAAACACATCTGGTCTTGAGGGTTGTTAATTCGGACGAGACTCTTTTTGGTGTTGCGAAGGTCGTCCACCAATAACATCTTTTTGCATCCAGTTCCTTGAGGAGGAGAGACGTGGGCCATTTTCAGTGTGGCTTTACCATCGGTGATGTCAAACTGGTTATTAGATTGTTGCACCTGTTGTATCTTGTCCATGACTTTGGAAGGGGTCAGTTCTGCGGGTCTGCTAAACTCGATCCAAACAGGGGATTTCAAACCGTCGTGATCTATGGATAGTGTCAAGCGATCGTCTTCTTTGGCTTGACATTGTCGCTTGAGTGCGGTGAGCAAAGAATCCCACATCTCGGTGATAAACCCTTCTGCTTTCTCCAATGGTACGTCGGCCTTGAAATCTTTAAACTTCACCGTGTAGGTGTAAGCCGTGGTTCTAAATTTTCTAGAGGAGCACTTTTCCGTCTCTCGAATGGAATAGTACTTTTCAGGGTTGACTAAGGGTGGTGAACTTGGTTTAGAGGGTTCGGAATCTGGTTCACTCATGTCCTCTTCAAAATCACTGGCATGAATTTGTGCAAAGATTTCAGCCCTGGTACGAGGCGATAGATCACGTTTCTGCCTCTTACTTTCTTCTTCTTCTTTCTTCTCGAATGAATGGGATCGTTTCATCTTGAGTGCAAAACGTCAAATGACTCAAGTTTAAACACCATAGACTAATTTATAGTCTTGGCAAACCAGCGTATATAAAAAGGGTGTGTGTCTTGTCCTTTCACTATTCATTTCACTCTCAAGCTGAGCACAACAATGGAAGAGACTACCCAGATGGAACGTTTCGTCAGAGCTTTGCGAGGGGTCATTAGAAAATTCTCTTCAGACCAGCCGACGGACTACTCTCCTTCCTTTCGAGATAAAAGTCAAGATACTTGCTATATCTGTCAGAAGAAAGGGCATTGGTCTTCAGAGTGTCCAGACCGTCAAAAAAGAAAAAAAACAGGGGCTAAAAAAGACAAAAGTCAAGATACCTGTTATTATTGTCAAGAAAAAGGACATTGGTCTCCAGATTGCCCAAAAAAGAAACAAGAGGAGTCAGAAGAAAAGAAGGATTCTTCAGAAGAAGAGAGGGATTCTTCGGAAGAAGAGAGGGATTCTTCGAAAGAAGAGAGGGATTCTTCAGAGGAAGAAGAGGGAGAAAGAAGACAATTCTATTTACAAGAAGCAAAGAAACAGGAGAAGAAAAGAAGAAGGGAAGAAAATGAGGAAAAAACGGTGAAGAAATTAAAAAAACAGAGAGACTAAACAAGGAGAAAGAAGAAGTCAATGAACTTTTAATTAAAGTGTTCTGTGGTGAATTGTGAATTGGATTGTAAAAAAATGGATAAAAGAATACATGAATGATATAAGGTAAGTGTCTTTGAGTTCTGATTTTAAAATAAGAAGCTACACTCACGCACTCATACACAGACACGTACTATAAGGTAAAATGGGTGGGGTTTATTCTTGAGTTATTGGCAAATTGAAATTGTATTTCTTTTCGAGAAATGTGGGTGGCCCTGAAAAGGGCCTTTTTATTTTGGTGTAGGGGTGAGTTTAACCAATCAACTTTAACTGCCTTAAGCCTTTGCCACGGCCAAGGCCTACTTCTGATGATTGGGTTGAAATCACTAAGGGTGGTAGGACAGGCTTAGTCACAGGGTTGGCGTGTTTAGCTCGGGAAGGTCGTATTCTCTTCGGTCGTGATAAAGAAGTCTGATACATTTGTTTCAGACTTCTTAACTCCGCTAAAATGTCCAACAGTACCGTAGCCGTTTGATTTTCACCCTCTTGTTTCTTTGCTGCTACTTCTTCTTGCTGTTGTTGCTGTTGTTTTTTTCTTACCTCTTCTTGTTGCTGTTGCTGTTGCTGTAGGAGAAAAGCTTGTTCCGCTTCCTTTTGTCGTTGCATAAATTTCTCCAATTCTTCTTTCTGTCTCTGTCTAAAATTCTCCACTTGCGGTAATGAAGAAGGTAACGAAGGTTCCGGAACAAATTCTTGCGAGGTAAGAAAATCCACAAAATCCCAATGTACCTCTTCTGAAAGTAAGTCCGGGTTCCCTTGGGCAGTCTCCCCTGCTGGTGCACCCCAATGGATCGTTTTCTGAGTTTCCGTCATGTTGAATCACTGTCGCATAGATTGACTGCACACAAGCGCTAACGAATCTATATAGACCACGTGACGTCACAGACTGCTCTCTTCGGATTGGATGCGAGCTGACTGAATTTTGTAACGCGTGTTCGGATTGGTAAATGAATTCAATCCGTTTCAATCCTTCCTGTACCTATAAATAAGCGCAGTTCACTGCATTGATTCACTTGTTCTCGTCGCTTCAAGATGTGGACCAATGTGCAATCTTCTACGCTTGTGTCTTCCATGATGTTCCGGACGGACATGCTCATGTATGTCCGAGCCAAGTGGACCGTTGTCCACAGGACAAACACCAGCCTGTGGATACGTAGGATCTACGTTGAAAGACAAGGATGCCTGAAAAGAGTGCTGATTTACGGACCAACAGTGAGACGTAGCCTAAGGACAAGAAGAAGACCAATGCGGTACCATTTATGTTAATGAATACATTAACATAAACCCAAAGGCCCTTTTCAGGGCCAGCCATATTTCTCGAAAAGAGATAGCCTTTCCATTGCCTAGCCTTTTTTAAAATTTAAATTTAAATTTAAATTTAAATTTAAAAAAATTTTAAAAAAATCCCAAAAGCCCAAACTCTATTCCCCATGTTAATTTCCCCTTGTCGCTAGACAGACCCACACTCTATGTTAAATTCCCTTTGTCGCTAGAGTGACCCACGATTTTTCTCCATGTTAATTTCCCTTGTCGCTAATCTGACCCACGATTTTTCACCATGTTAAATTTCCCTTGTCGCTAATCTGACCCAGGGGTCTCTGTAATGCTAATTTCCATTGTCGCTAATGTACCCCACTTAACTACTGTCCCCTCTGCAAGAAGTATGGGCATAAAAATGTCATACAGCTAGAGGTAAGTTAATTGCGTTCAGCACGATTTTTTGTTTCGCATCTTTCACCATTTAATCCTTTGTGGCCACATGAATGTGAAATGCTATCCCCAGGTGTGCTCTGTTGCATGTCGCAGGAGGAGATTAATGAATGAACCAAACTAAACCAAAACTTATACCTTTTAGGTCGCAAAGCTATCAGTTATAACATACACCACCTGACAGCTGCCATATGCATATTATTCTTAGAAAAGAACATACAGGAATGGAGAAGAACATACCGGAATATATCATTAGTTTTCTTCAAGGAAATATCAAAATGTGCTCAGCGAAACATTAATTACACGGGTGATAACACGTGCAGGTCAGAAGTTCATTACGTGGTAGAGTTATCGATGAACCACCCTGCTGAAGACAAATTAACTAGGAAATTAGGAATTTGTGCTGCTACATGTAAAGAATACATGCATGCTAAATACCTCCAACATTTTTCTACGATTCCTTTTAACATCTAGTGTCACAACGTTGGAAAAAACCACGGTTAATATTTATAAATATGAATTATGAATTACTTTTGCGTGAAACCATTGTAACGATTTTCCCCTTCATCATAAGCCGGCCAGTTTGAAAAGTATCAACAGATCAATAAGGATCGTCCAGTTTAGTTAGATTCGGATTAGCGATTTGTGTTTAAGAGGCGCGGCCGAAATGTTACACCTAGCCGCGCAAGGTTGATTGTACCTACTATGATCAGTTAGGAGCCGAAGGAAAAGCAGGGAAGGAAGTATCAGAATAAGTGGCGATGGCACATATGCTATTTCCGGTGAGATCTATGACGAAGAAAATATTGTTGAAAAAAGCGTCCGGGCGCAATAAAGTCTCAAGTACTAACGTTAGAGAGGATTCTTGTAAGAACTTTGACTCTGAATCCTTGACTTGCGTCAAATGTATTAACGTGCACGCGGTCGTGGTGGTGGGTTTACACATTAAGAAAAACTGTCCAGAAGTAAACATAGCTGAAAAAGATGGTAACAAAAACTCGATTAGCCAAGCTAAAGCCGGCGCAGAGCGGAGATTTCTCATGCGTCAGTATTGGCGCTGTAACAGTCGTCTAAGGGACGCACGGTACTAATTCAGTTCCCATAGTAAACCTATGCATACACCATGATATTAAAAATTCAGTAACTTAAAATTTCAAACCTATATTTATCATTATAGATGAAACCGGAATGTCAGCTTCTGTGTAGAGAATAGAATATGAGCAGCGTCATTTCTTGGACCTGAATGTGTTAGAACCATGTGCTTTCGATTCCGCGCCAAAGAGTCAGGTGCTTATTTTAGTAATGAATGTTCCAAACTCAAGACTGTTAAAGGACTGAAATTCTATCATTAAAACAATATTTATATATCTTTTCACGTACAACTAGGATAAGCTCTCAAAAGATTCTTTTTCATAAAACATAACTTACAGAATTAACCAATCCTGGTCAGCCAAACCCATAGCCAATCCTGGTCAGCTAAACTCATATATATTCTATTGTGTGTTCACGCATTTCCTGGCTGGTTCCCATTTAACATACAATTAGTACCGTATGTCCTAAACTGACACCGAGGTAATAATACGGGCGTGCTGGAAAGATTCAGAGACACGACATTCGAATTCACGAACTGTATATAGGGACAAATAAGCTAGCAGACTTAAACCGTCACCACAAGAGGAAGAACACATTTGCGGATACCAAAATCACCTTGTCAGTTGTAATCGATAACTGACAGCGAGAATGACTGGGAACCCATGGTCCAGGGCAACTGATCGATGTGTTCGGGACCAGGGAAGATGTGCCAGCCATATCTCAGGCGCCAACAGAAGCTGCCAAAATTTTTTTTTTTTTTTTTTTTTTTTTTTTTTTTAAGAGGAAGAATGTTCCGAAAAACCGCGCAAGCCACCACTAGCAGCTCCAAAGACGCTACGTATAGGGCCAACATCAGTACTTAAGCGAGCTGGTATGGAGATCAATCCCTCAACGAAATATGACTACAGTAGGACGGATTGCGCAGAACGCGTTGACGCTCCTCCGTAGATGTAGTTCGTACTACAAATACATCAAAAGATGGGGCTGTGCAGACAGAATTATGCTAGACGTAAAAATACCAATTCTGAAGAAAGAGGCATACAATCTGGGTAAGAATAGGCAAGTACAAACGAAGCTAATCGTTTGCTACGTGAAAAACGGTGCAGACAAAACGGTGATAGTTCAGAAGAGTTGAGATCACTGTAACAGATGGGTCGTCTTTTGTGGTGCGTGGTGCAAAGTGCCCATCTTCGGCTTGGAAAGACTTACGGATGGGTCATACAAATGTTCTTTTCCTCGTTTATCGTCAGTAAATTTATTGTATATGTTTTAATAATTTCTCAATATTTTGTAATGGCAACATGATATACATTACTTTAACAGGATTTAGTTTAGAGAGAGCTTTTTGGAATGTTATTTTCGCAAAAATGTATACTTACTGGTTTTCACGATATCTCCGTGATATTTTATCACATGACTGCCCGATGAAGGTATTCCTATGAGTGTAAAGATAATTTTCTGAGTAATTTGCATAATTATGTGATATTATAGTAATCTCTCGGACATTGACACAGACTAACGTACATCAGGATAGATATATGATCGATGAGTCAGATACATAGAGGAAACAAAAGAGAGGAGCATATGAAGATCTAAAACGAAGTTTCCATGAACAAATAAAATGTATATAAAATATTATAGGAATCTCACGGACAGTGAGACAGACTTGCTTACATTACGATAGAAATATAATGGATGAATCAGACGCATAAAGGAAACAGAAGAGAGGAAAATATAAAGACCTAAACGAAGTTATGAGGAACAAACAAAATGTAGATCGATCGAGATTTTTCATGATATTTGCTAATGTCAAACATAATATGCAAAATTCGTGTATAAATTTTGGTTGATTCTATTACAATATATTTCACATCATGGCACTTGCAATACTAGAAAGTTTAAATGTCTTAAGCAATGAAATTCTAATGCAGTTATGACTGATGGACAAAGATTCAGAACTATCGTATTTTCAACTTACCGAGAACAATAGACATCTTGGCGACATCGCTTTTGCCGCCTTCTGATACGGCCGATATTAAAATGGTGTATACGTTGTTATAGTGAAGTCTTGCAAGAATCACCATTGTTACGTTCTGAAATAGATTATGTGAATGAAATTGTCATGTTTGGTAAAGTAAGTTTGTGTGATATATATATTTTGTTTTGGTAAGGTACTTTCTTCTATATAATGTGTTTCCAAAGGACGCGTTGAAATAAAATATCTTGTGGTAAAGTCATATGTAATGAATTTGATAATGTTACTGTTATGTATATCTATATTGTTTTGTTACTTCTGGTACATGATTTTGTCTAATTTTTGTATTTTGTATTTAAGCCTGTAAATTGTAATGATTACCTATAGCTGGATGACAGGAACCATTCAACATATTGTAATGCAGTTTGGTATTTCTATTGCCTCAAGACTTAAATAAATGTGTATTTATGCGTTTTCCCTCCTCAACCCTGCTTTGAAAGAAGTTGTGGTCCTTGTCAATTGACTAAGCGTTTTCAGTTGGGATGTTGCTAGTGAACTACATAGATCATGAACCATTCAACATATTCTGCTGAAATTTAGTGCGAACAATGCTTCAAAGACTTACATTCGTCTTGTATAAATAGACAAGCGTGTTGGCCTGGTGTTTCCTCGTCTTCCTGGCTTTGGTGTCTTCACGATCACTTTGCCGATATTTGTTGGATTTTAAAAAAATTTGGTATATTGGTTCAGATTGACGTAACCTTGAGTGAATTTTTATTTTCAATACCCTAACTATGTACCCTGGTTTTCCGTCTTCATGACTTTGGATTCCGCAGCAATTTTTGTTTGAGCTTAACTGGATTTAACCAAATTAAACAGGCAACATTTTACTGACGAGATATTGAAAGAGTATTATTTTCAGCGTCCCAAATTATTGTTTGCAAGAACTATGAGTAGTTAAAGGGGATACATTAGCGACAATGGAAATCCAAGTCAAAAAGGTCGTGGGAACGTTTGGCGACAAGGAGAATTTAACATGGGGAAATTTAACATAGGTGGGACTATAGGGAGACAAAATTATTGTGACAGTATAGTGACATGGGTATGAAACTGTTTAGCGACAATTAGAACTGACGTCATGGTACTGGCCACTGGCAACAATGCTGCAACTGGCTGACCTCAATCAGCGAGGTAAGAAAAGATAGAAAGCTTGGCGGGACGGGACATATAACTAGATAGACATAGACATATACAAAGACAAAGAAAGGCTCACGTATATGTTGCAAAGAAAATAAATATATATTTTCGAGGCAATGAAGTGGCCCTGAAAGGAGCCGTTGGTTCTTACGTTAACATCATTCCGTTAACACAGTGAGCATTGCATAGGTCTTCCTCTTCTTCAAAATGTTTTTGACTTCTGTACCGTAGATGAGGACTCGCTTCAGACAGTCTTGTCTTCCCACATAGATCCTTCTTTTCCAAACGCTCGTCTCGGTGATCCGGATGATTTTCCACGATGATTTGACATATATGGGTAAGTTCGTACGGAACAGGATTGACAATCCGAGAGTAGCTGATTCAGCGTTGGTCCACATCTTCTGACGAAAACAAGTGAAGGGAATGAAGTGAACTGCGGTTGTTTATAGTGGAATAGCCGACAGAAACGGATTGAGTTTTTACACCAATCCTAACACGCGTTACAAAATTTAGTCACAGTGCGGAATCTGTCTTCCAATCCGAAGAGAGCTGCTTGTGACGTCACAATTCTTATATAGATGCGCTAGCATCTGTGTGCAGTGGATGCGACAGAATTTTCAAACATGACGTAAAACTAAAAAGACGACGGATTGGGGTGCACCGGCCGTGGAGACGAGAAGCAATGGCATATCAGCGGCTACCAAAGTCAACACAGTCCTACTTCCATTAGAGACAAATTTTAATTGGGATTTAGTGGAATTTCGCTCATTTTCGCAAGAATTCGTTCCGGTACCAGCACCTTCGCCACCTTCTCCTTCCTTACCACACGTCTAGGATTTTAAACAGAGACAGTAAGAAAAATTTAATAATTTTTTACAGCAGCAGAAAGTATGAGAACAAGCATTTCTCCTTCAACAGCAAGGGAAAGAAGAAGATGAAAAAATGGCAGAAGGAAGAAGCAGAGAAGAAATAATGTCTAGGAAAGAAGAAGGACAGTGAAAGTCAAACCGTGACGGTTTTCTTCGACATCTCGGGACAGTTAAGGAGTCTGAAACAAATGTATGAGACTCCTTTATTACAACCCAAGAGAAAAAGATCTTCCCAAGCCAAACAGCCAAACCCTGTTACTACTCCTGAGATACCCACCCTAGTGATTTCTACCAAATCATGGACAGGGGTAAGTCCAGAATTAAACTTTGACTGTGGCAGAGGCTTAAGGCAGTTAGACTGATTACGTTTCGTTATTGAGTTTTATTTGTTTTAAAAACAAACATCCAACGATCCTTTTTCAGGGCCACCCAACTCTCTCAAAAAGAGATAGCATTCATTTTGCCAGAATCAATTAAAATTTCAAACCCATTTTGTATCCTATGATGTACTTGTGTGAATGCTTAAGCGTAGGTCCTTATTCTAAAAAATCGAAACCAAAATACACTTAACGTTTTTATTTCTGGTCTATTTTGGTACAAATTTTACAAGGCAATGTCACATAAGAACACTTTCAAAAGTTCATAGACTTCTTCTTTGTCTTTGTTCGCTCTCTCTTTGTTTTGAATTTCTTCAGTTTCACATGGTTTTCCTCTTTTTCCTCAGTTTCGTCTCGTCATCTTTTCTTCTCTTTTTTCTCTTTCTGGATGTATCGGGATTCTTCCTTTTTGAAGGGTACCTCTTTTTCTTCCTGTTCGGAACACTCTCTCCCTCTTGATCCTGTTGTTTCTTAGGGCAGTCTGAAGACCAATGTCCTTTCTCTTGACAATGATAACAGGTATCTTGACTTTTGTCTCTTCTGACACCTGTTTTTGTTTTAGGTCTGGACATTCTGTAAACTACCGCTTTTTTCTTCTGACAGATAATGCAAACATATTGACTTTTATCCCGAAAGAAGGGAAAGTAGTCTGTCGGTTTGTCTGAAGAAAACTTTTGCATGACACCTGGCAAAGGTCTGATCAGAAGCTTGATCTGTGTTGGTTCTTACATCGTTCTGCTCAGCCGGAGAATGAAATGAATACTGTGAGGGAAGATACCGACCCTTTATATAGAGAAGGCACTAGTCTGACATTGATATATAGATCCATTGCGATTAAAATGTATTCATTTGACTTTATGCAGTCAAGATAAATCGATCGCATCATTTCGTGGACAAAGTAGAAGAAAGTAAGCAGCGGAAACGTGATTTATCGCCTCGAACAGTAGCTGAAGTCTTGGCATAAATTCATGCCAGCGATTTTGAAGATGACATGAATGAGCCAGAATCCAGACACAGAGTCTACACCCAACCAAAGTCTACTACCACTAGTAAGCCCTGAAAAGCACTATCACATTCAAGAAACGGAAAAGCGCTCCTCTAGAACATTTTGAACCACATCATACACGTACACGGTGAAGTTTAAGGATTTCAAGTCCAAAGTACCGGTAGAGAAAGCAGAAGAGTTCATCACAGACGTGTGGGATTCTTTGTTAATTATACTAAAACGGCAATGAGAATCCAAAGAAGAGGATCACTTGAGACTTTCGATTCATCACGACAGTATGAAGTCCTCCATTTGGATTGAATTTAGCAGCCCGGCAGAATTGACACCTTCCAAAGTCACCGACAAGATTCAACACATTCAAGAATCGAATGACAAGTTTTACATCACCGATGGAAAAACGACACTATTCACGACCCACGTTTCTCTTCCCCAAGGGACAGACGCAAAAAGATGTTATTGGTGGACGAATGTCGCAGAAACAGAAAGTGCCTCTTCCATATTACCAATTCTCATGACCATATATGTTTAGTCCGTGCCATCGTGGATGGAAGAACGGAAAAGGGCCTGTAAAACTAGTCAACAATATGACCGAGCCAAACAACAAAGAAAAGCAGAACTCTCGTTACAGCAAGCAGGGCTATCCAACGACACACCCTGCGACATTCCTGAAATGCAAAAATTGCAAGACGTCTTAGCTCCACGCTACACCTAGAAATTGCACCCTCAAGAAGTGCGCGGACCTCTATCGTTTCGAGGGAAAAAATTCAAAGACGGATAATACATTCACGTCTATTATGACGATGAACATTTCGATGCTATTACCAATATCACTGCTTTCCTATGATACGGTTATTATTGCGAGAAATGTGACTATGGCTAAAACAATCGAGAGCAACACAAGCATTGTGGATAAATATGTGAGGGATGATTGGCCCCTCAGCCCTGACTTGACGAAGGACATGAACGAGTGCATTGCCCTGTTTGTCAGCGAACTTTTGTCAGCCATGTTTGTTACATTCGAAGAAGCCAGGTTCACAGCGGAAAAGTGCTTGCCAAGTCCTGAGATTGTGTCCTTCTTGTGGACAAGGCATACGTACCAATAGTGCCAAATTACACATTTGTCAAGGAAAGAAACGGTGTCACATTTGTCATCAAATCGTGGACTTGGAACACAAATGCTACATTCAAGACTACCATTCAAAACAAGAGGAGGAAGATGACCAAAAGAATGGCACTTTCATCTTTTTTATTTTGAATGCATGCAAGAGGTCGGCATTCACATTCCTTATATCTGCGTGGCTGATCGAGCGTGCGAAACGTGCATGCAAGAGCCTATCTTTATTCATTGCCCTTGCTGCAGCAAGATTCCTGGAAGACGTGGAAAAATCTTTCGGGGACCTAACACGTTTACCGATTTTGCCCGATGGCTCTTAGACTCCATCGACGAGAGGTGGAGCCAAGAGGACATCGAATGTGGAGATTGCCATCGCAATGCCACGGCGATGGCTCACAATTTCTCTTGAAACAATGGACAATTTCTTGTCAGATACTATATTGAACGTACTAAAGTGTCTTTGAACGGAGCGAACAAGTACAGTTTAAGGATTCGATTAGTTACTTGGCCATGCCATTGAGCCGATTTCCTAAAACGTTCGGAATGACAGAAATAGCTAAAGGCTATTTTCCGCACTTTTCAATATCCAAGCCTATCAACACGCCATTCTGCCCCATTTGCCTGAGGCTCGCTACTACGACCCCGACATCATGCGTGCCGATCAAAGAGAAGCTTTCTACACTTGGTACCAGACTCAGGCCTGGGACCCCTTCGACATTCAGGAAGAACTGCTAAAGTATTGTCGTTCTAACGTGGACATTTTACGGCGTTGCTGTAGAAAATTTCGAGAACTGGTCGTGGAACACAAAGGAATCGACCCTTTGAAAGAGGCTTGTACCTTTGCCAAAGCGTTTTCCTTAGTGTAACGCGAACGATGCATGCACGAAAACACACAGGCTGTCATAAGCCCTAAAACAATGAAATTTGTCAAACGTCGATACTCGGTCCAACCCTACGCTGGCTACAAGGTAAACAAATAGATTCAACATGCCAGAAACGGAGGGGAAAAGACCCTCAGAATGTATTCGGTGGATGGCTTTGACTTATAAAATCACAAGATCGTGTACGAGTTTAACGGATGCTTATTTCATTGATGTCCCATCTGCTTCCCTTCAACGTGACACTAAAAACCAGAACTAAGGACTCAATTTTATCTTTGTGTATTCCGATGTGGTGGAGTAAAACGTAGAGGGACACACATCTGTATCATTATTACGTGTCATTCCTTTCAAAGTGGATTCTACCACGACCAATGACCAGGAAGGTGGAAACACCTATCACGTTCAGGTCAAATTTGTACATTCTCACTATTTACCCCTCAGTAAGTCGTATTTTGACACTGTCAACATTGCTATGAAAGGAGATCTGGGACAAAATATTTCATTCACGAAAGGGAAAGTCACCGTGAAAGTACATTTTCAAAAATGATTCTCTGACGAGTTGCAAGTCATGTATCCAGTGTACCGAGGCGTCGTCGACAGCGAGGACATGGTTTAGGAGATATGCTGAACTTGGCCTTTTGTGCGGTGGCCCCGGGTTTAAAACCGATGGTGACACGAGGACTGCACGCATTGAAAGATGCCGCATTGACGCACGGCACAAAAATTCTCAGAAATGTCACCATTGACAAATAAAACCCAAAAGAAGCTTTCTTGGGAGCAGGCACAAATGTCTTGAATCAAACGGGCAACGACATTTTGGGCCGACGAGAAACTACTATTATTTCCCTAGACGCTATCGAGTCAGGCATTCATATTTCCCTGACGCCAGAGCAAAGACAAGGCAGAACGTGATGACGACGAAGACACCATTCCAGAGGTCTTCACACCCCATAGAGCTAGAAATACCAAGCAAAGAAGAAGCGTCAGAGATCAAGACGTTTTTGATTTTATATAAAAAAAAACAGAGAAAAAAGAAAGAAAGAAAATGACACACGGAGGTTCTTGCGCATGTTCAAAGTCGGAACTGAATGTGTTTGTCATGCCACCCGCCATGATGGCGATGCAAGAATCCCAATGGGTCGAATTTCATCCCTTCGTCTCTGTCAATGACTCATGATCAGTTTGAAATCAAAGGACAGCCCAAAGATTTCATTGATCTGACTAGAGTTACTTGTACTTGAAAGTAAAAGTGATTGACACATCGAGGGACTGTCCCGATATAATGGACTATGATAAAGTAGCCCCCGTCAACAATTTCATACATTCCTTGTTCAGTGGAGTGAATTTGTACTTGAATAACAAACTGGTCAGTAGCAGCATGGACACTTACCCTTACCGAGCGTACCTGGAAAATCTCTAGACGTATGGAAAAGAAGTCAAGAATACCCATCTGGATGCTTGTGCGTTCTGGAAACCTGACACAGCAGGCAAATTAAATGATTCTGATTTGATTACATATAAAGAACGAAACCACAATATGGGACTCAACGGTCGAGGAAACAAAATCAAAGAACCCAACAAGAATTTAGAACTGATAGATCGTTTGTATTTAGACATGTGGTTGCAAGAGAAGTATTTGCTGAACGTAGTGGATGTCCGACTAAGACTGAATCGCAGTAGTGCATCATTCTATTTGATAGATGGGTCTGCCTGTTACAAAACATTTATTCAAGAAGCCAGACTCTAAGTACGACGTGTAGAAGTGTTACCTAAAGTGGGAAACGAAATCAGTCGCACTTTGAGCAGAACGACAATAAAGTATCCGATACGAAGCGTGGAAGTAAAAACTTTTACCATTACCGCTTGACATCATTCGATGATCGAAGATCATCTGTTCCAAGATAATTACCCAAACGTTATATCCTAGGTATCGTCAAAAATACAGCCTTCAATGGAACCTTCGAGGAAAATCCTTTTGAGTTTTCACACTACAACGCGTCCAAGATCGAAGTCAGTCGAGACGCATAAC
This sequence comes from Sinohyriopsis cumingii, assembly GCA_028554795.2. Lineage (NCBI taxonomy): Eukaryota > Metazoa > Mollusca > Bivalvia > Unionida > Unionidae > Sinohyriopsis > Sinohyriopsis cumingii. The sequence goes on from CM068830.1 coordinate 12,699,456, forward strand.
CTTGTGTGGCAGGCTTTTTGAACCTGACTTTAGTGACGAGAAGAAAAAATACTTCAGATCGTACTTGTCCCTGTACGAAGACACGGGACAGTTAGGAACCAACACCATTCACATCATCACGTACAAGGATTAAGCAGAAGGTTACACTTTATGTGCCTTTGATTTCACTCCAGATCTGGGCAGCGACAAGGGACATTTCCACCCTATAAATTCCGGCAAAAGTTGCGTGGAACATCAGCTGAGTTTGAAAGAAGTCATTCTAGATTATTAGAAACTATGGAAGATACTAATCCGTCTTTGAATGATGAAGAATCTATGGTAATGAAATGGGAGGATACAGTGGAAGCATAACCCCAAGACAAAGACAAAGAGGACATAGTCATGAAGACCAGATGGCCAGAAGAAGAACAAGATTATGTCTCCTAATTTGCCAAACACCTATGCGGATAAAATTACGAAACTGATCAAGAACGATGGCTATGGATGTCAAAAGGATCATATCAATGGGTAGCCGTCTACTTTGCCCGTGAATGTTGTATTTTGATTCGTATGGATTGCCACCTTTGGAAGACATCAACTTTATGAGACGAAATGCCCAGATGACACGATTGAATAATGTGAAATTACAAGGCACACATTCCATGGTGTGTGGAAAATATTGTATGTATTTTCTTCATCAACGCAGTCTGGGATATCCCTTAGAAAATTTAGTGATTCATTTTGATCGTGAGTCTTACTGAAACGATGACAAAGTGGGTCGACGGTTTGGACCATAATGGCTATCTTTTGTCTTTAGCTAGGAAATGTAGTGTAGATCCATGATCTAATGACCTACCTCAATGGAAGTCTAGCTTGACTTCACAATGTTGTCAACCTTGTCAAAAATAATTGATTTGAAAAATTGTTTGCTTGTGTCATTGTTAATTGTTGATTATTAGTTCTCTCTGTGTTAACGGAATGATGTTAACATAGGAACCAAAACGGCTCTTTTCAGGGCCACTTCATTGCCTCGAAAAGATATATTTATTCTCCTTGCCATATATATATGTGTATCTTTCTTTGTCTATGTCCATGTCTATCCAATTATATGTCCCGTCCCGTCCCGCCAAGCTTTTTAGCTTTTTTTCCTCTGTTTGGTCCTCTGTTGCCATTGGCAAATACCGTGACGTCAATTCCAGTTGTCTTTAAACAGACTCATACCCTTGTCACTACAATGTCCCAATATTTTGTTGTCGCTCTATAGTCCCACCATGTTTGATTTTCCCATGTTAAATTCCCCTTGTCGCCAAACGTTCCCACGACTTTTTTGACAGAGATTTCATTGTCACTAAAGTATCCCCTTTATCTACTACTATGGCACCTGAATGTCCTTCCGCTTTGCTATGCAATACCGCAGCATAGCTTAACTAAGCAGTATTGCATAGTATACTGGTCAATGTATGTAAACGGTACTGCATTTCAAGTCATGTTATTATGCGCCTTTCTATAGATGAAACGTTTAATTAGCTAGATTTTGAGCATTCCACGTCTTCTTGTAGAATATTAATGTCCTGTGAATGCCCGTAGTCTCTAATGTTTTGATTTATAACAGTAGCTCGTCCGTTTAAGGTCGAGCTAATGTTGTGAGTGGAAGCCATTGCCACGTACCCATCATTACTAGAGCTAGGTACATTTATGCTTTCGTATTACGTTGTCTGATTAAATATGTGTAACAGCTCTTGATCTCACCCTTTTTTTTGTCGTCATGTAAAACAACCAAGTGACCGAGTTTCGAAAGAAAACTCAAAATTAAAGAGAACTGTATTGTTGCACAGGCAATATCGAATTAATTGTCTCCCTCATTTTCTTCATAATAAAGTTGGGACATGCAGGATACGATAGCTAGGTCTCTGCAGAGTTCGTAGAGAGGAACTCGGATAAGATTTGTTTCCTTAGTGCATTTGGTGAATGTCAAACTCAGTTGCTATGGCCAGCTGGATTTGACATAAATTTGCTTCACTCGGTATGACCGCTCCGGTAGCCTAGTGGTTAGAGCGTCCATTGCCACGTACCCATCATTACTAGGGCTTTTTACGTTTATGCTTTCCTATTACGTTTTATGATTAAATGTGTGTACCAGCGCGTGATCTCAACCTTTACTTTTTCGTCATGTGCAACAACCAAGTGACCCAGATTTGACAGGAATTTCAACAGTAATGAAAAATGTATTGTTGCAGAGTAAAGTGTCAATATCGAATTAATTTTCTCAAGCATTTTGTACATAATGAGGTTGGGACATGCAGAATAGCTAGGTCTCTGCAGAGTTCGTAGAGAGGTAACCGAATAAGATTTGTTTTCTTAGTGCAGGGGTGTGTGTCAAACTCAATTGCTGTGGTCGGCCAGATTCGACATAAATTTACTTCAGTCAGGTCGTACGCATCATGAACTTTGATAAACATACAAATTTGACACTAACTAGAGACCTCGTCTGGGGTCCGGACTAATGAGTCTGGCGGGCAGTATGTTTTACACCCCTGCCTTGGTGTCTTTTAAGTGGCACTGCTTATGACATTTGAAATTTATATTGCTGTGTAGTGAAACATAGTGAATGTTGCATGAAGTAGTACAAGATTTTTGATACGATTATGAGTGCATTTTTTCACGTTTGTTTTTAGTTTTTGTTATTGTAGCTTTTTTCCTTTGGCATTTTGACGTAAGGGTTCCTACGAAGCTAGAGGTGGGATTTACGGACAAACTGTATGCACATTTCTTTGATTTAAATGACTTGGTCTTGTTTGAGTAGTAAAGTATGCCAACCTTTTCAAAAGGACATTTTCTTCTTTTCAAGAAATCTCCTGCCTGAAAATGCATGAACCCATAATCCAAAATGTGATAGCAGTACACATCAGCACCGTAAAATTGTTGTTGTTGTTGTTGTATGGTTTAACGCCATTTTTCAGCACACGATAGGCTATACATGGCGGCCAGTATTAATGGTGGAGGAAGAACCAAGAAAAGCCCGGAAAGAACCACCGACCCACGAGAAGCTACTGGCAAGCTTTCTCACATATCCACATTAGCCGAATCCGAGACTCGAACCCACGCAGACAGAGGTGAGATGGCAGTGATCCGTAACGGAGAGCGCTTTAGACCATTCGGCCACTCGGGGCCCCCCGTAAAATTGATTTAATTAGCAACCTGAAACCAATAGCACAATCCATAAGCGACCCTTGTGTTTCCCACCTATTATACTTTTCCATCTTTTCTGTCAGACTCCTGATTTTTACTGCCTTTTTCAAAATCGTCACATTCTTTCTGCTTATATTTTATGCTGAAAATCGATTACACCCTGCTTGATGTTGTTGTTGTTGTTGTAAGGTTTAGCGCCATTTTTCAGCACACGATAGACTATACATGGCGGCCAGTATAAATGGTGGAGGAAGAACCCGGGAAAACCCCAGAAAGAACCACCGACCCACAAGAAGCTACTGGCAAGCTTTCTCGCATACCCGTGTTCGCCGAACCCGAGACTCGAACCCATGCACACAGAGGTGAGATGGCAGTGATCCGTAACGGTGAGCACTCAGCCACTCGGGGCCTAACCCTGCTTGAACGGCAGTAGTAAAGCAAGTTAAGGCATGGTCTCTATGGAGTAGAGCTCAAGGTTTAACAAGTTAGAAACAGCCTGTTTAAAGAAACAGCCTGTTTAAACAGAAAGCGAGCATTTAAAAACACGCTTTTGTTTAAGTTTACAAAGGCAAGTGAAGAAAAGGGTTTTATGAAAGGAATTTACATAAATCTTAATCTATTTTATTTTCTCTATAAAAGATCCATATTTTTTCCAACTTTAAAGAAGAAATGGCCCTAATTTACCCCTACATTTCCCAAAGAACAACTGAAAAAACTGACAGCTTTATAAATGCTCTGTTATTCTGTATTTTAACTACGTAACTGAATTTATCTTAAGGATCCTATATTGAATTATAAAAGGAAAGACCAATTTCATATCGGCATTATTTATGTCTCAGAAAATGTAATCCTCTAACTCAGTTACTTATACACCTCGCAATAATATATCCTTTGGTATCTCTATGCATTTTATCCGCATGCATCAATATGCTTATATTCAGTGTTATAATGTATGCAAGTTTCTCTAGGGCTTTTAAATTATTAGGCAGGCAGTTTAATGAAATATATTAAGCATATATTTTTAATGATCATCATGAAAATGTCAAGACTTTCGCAATTAAACTCTATCTCTCTCTCTCTCTCTCTCTCTCTCTCTCTCTCTCTCTCTGGGTTTTTGAATTAACACATCGAAATTTTTAAAAACGTACAATTTATCTTCCTGTGTGGAGATGTTTTCATTAGCAGACTGTGTCATGTATTCGACAAAGTAATGACAACATAATGAACTTAACTGTGGAATCAGCGTACTCATTTCAACTTTGCATAATGCAGTATCTCGTGTAGCATGGAATGCAATGCTTACTTAACTGTGGAACCAGCGTACTCATTTCAACTTTATCTCGTATAGCATGGAATGCAGTGCTTACTTAACTTCGGAATCAGCGTACTCATTTCAACTTTGCATAATGCAGTATCTCGTATAGCATGGAATGCAATGCTTACTTCATCGACTTCAAATTTTCCAAAATACGGTGTTTCGTATAGTATAGAACACAATGCTTACTTCATCGATCTAAATTTTGTCAAAGCGCAGTATTTGTACAGCATATAATGCAATGCTTACCTCATTGACTTCAACTTTGCCAAAATGCGGTGTTTCGTATAGCATAGAATGCAATGTTTATTCGACTTCACCTTCACCAAAAGGCAAGATCTCGTATAGCATGGAATGCAATGCTTACCTCATACACTTCAGCTTTGCCACAAATGTGGTGTTTCGTATGGTATAGAATGCAATACTCACCTCATCGACTTTAACTTTGCCAAAATGCAAGATCTCGTAGAGCATGAAATGCAACGCTTGCCTCACAGAGTTCAACTTTGCCAAAATGTAGTGTCTCGTGCAGCATAGAATGCAATGCTTACCTCACTGAATTCAACTTTGCAAAAATGCGGTGTTTCGTATGGTATAGAATGCAATACTCACCTCATCGACTTCAACTTTACCAAACTGCGGTGTTTCGTATAGCATATAATGCAATGCTTACCTCATCGACTTCAACTTTTCCAAAATGTGGTGTTTCGTATTGATGACTTTGCATTGTCAGCTCTTTTCTCCAGTCCACAGCATATTTCTGAAATGTGTTGACCGGAGAGGCGTGTATAGGTGCATACCAGTATAAAGTGACATTGTCCAGTAAAGATTGTCCTTCCTGAAACACGCCAGTGTCTGTCCAACTAAGGTTGCATGGAGGTTCCGGGGCTGAGAATTAGAACGTAAAATAGCTTTAGGTGTGTCACTATGTCTTTGTATGTATCTTGATCTTTTACTTAAAACGTTGTCAGACAACAGAAGAAGAAATCCCGTAATTTCTCAAGTGCAGGCTTTAAAACAATTGTGGAACATTTATACCCTCAGTTTTTCACTTGTTGAAGACACACTTTCAATACTATTACAACATGCATATGTTTCATGATGCAAATAAATCTCGACTACTCAGTGCACTGTTCAAAGCATCCTGGAGATTGAATCTAAGGTGGCAGGGTCCAGTTTCGTAAATTGGCCCCTGGCAAATTTCGTAACTTAAGGCTATGGTGTGACTTTTTCAGCTATTATTGTTTACTATTTATAGATATGGATATATTTGTGTACTAGGTGTTTCGGGCTTGTGTTGTTCTTGAAACTGATGTCAGGCATGTACACCTTCCATAGTTGCTCTGCAGTATGTTGATACCAATAGTCGGCTAGGAAGAAGAGCTAGCCTCCCATAGCAGTAGACACGTGGGTTCAAGGCAAGTAGAGTATCGCAAAAACTGCTGGGATGACAACTATTCTGAATTGTTTCAAACTATTTAGTAGACAATGTTTTTCAAAATTTTCATCCAGGGAAAGGGCTTGCATTTGCACTGTGAGCACCACATGCTGTCAAAAATGGCCTTTGGATGTGAAAAATGCATGTATAAAATAGGGGTTGGGGTGCATAAACTTCTGCTATGAACTGCCATTGACTTCTCTGGTCAAGTGAATAATATTCTTATGCTTTGTTTTAATATAGGTATCTAAAAATATGGACCTTTTTGACCTCACTTGTGTATTTGATTTTTTATGACTTTTTATACTTGGTTGCTGATTGCGGCATGAAATTTGTATATAAAAACTGGTCCCTGCCCCCTAACATTACGCTGTGTGGTAACTCAGTAGCTTACTACGTGACCATAACAACCCAAAGGCAGTACAACAAAATAGAGCGGAATTCAGCTGCATCAGTGTGCTCTTGATAACCGCATTTACATTTAGAGCACAAACAATAATATTATTAGTTAAGTGAGTTTCTTCTGATTAGGAAATGAGTTAACATTATTTTGCCCGAATCAATGTTCGAGCTACCGCTATAAATAGCAAATACTGTGTATTATTGTGTGATGGAAATGCTTATGATGCAAACCCCCACTCACTTAAAATAAAACAGATACATTTGGAAGGCACATGCTGATAATGTATTTATTTTGATGCTATTTTCAGGTGTTAGGTGGCTTTTTCTAGTTGATTTCTAATGCTTTTTGTAGATGTAATTTAAATAATGACGCTTTTTTATATGCTGTCTCGATGTATCATAAAATAGCATAAGGAGCGTTGATACAGTTCCTGGGCATAATTCTGTGCAACTTAGGTACGGTTCTTTGGCACAACATTGATCTGGGCATAATTTCTTGTCACCTAACCTTTTTGTAGATTTTATTGGAAAAAGTTTATTGTAATTAGCTTGAAATGGTAACCTATTAAATGCACACAAAAATACATACGAGTGAAATCTTCATCGAAAAGGTTTCTGAGCATTCGCCCTGCATTTACAACTGGTTATGCTTGTTTCACAGCCCTTACGCATATACCCGCCAACCCCCCCCCCCAAAAAAAAACAAACAACACAAAACAAACAAACTACACAATTACACCCCCCTGCAAAATATTAACAAAGGACTTGCTTAAATATACAAAGACAATGGTATTAGAAGTTATTTATGATAACTTGCCATTTCCTAATCAATATTATTTTTGCCAGTTCCTTTTCTCTTGGTACTAAATGTTTTAAAATCGGTATGAGACGTAATTTTATCTGTGCTTGTGGCGGGGTGGTATTAGCTTTCTACAATACCTTCCCCAGGTTTTTTTTTTGCTGTAAGATTGGAACAAGTTTGAATACATTTACTGATGTTTTGTGGGCATTGTCAACCCTATATTGTGTATGTTAAACAATGAAAGTAACTAATCTACAGAACTAATACTAGTACCTAATTGGCACTGTCAACCCTACACTTTGTATGTTAAGCAATGAAAGTAACTAATCTACAGAACTAATACTAGTACCTAATTGGCATTGTCAACCCTATACTGTGTATGTTAAACAATGAAAGTAACTAATCTACGGAACTAATACTAGTACCTAATTTGCACTGTCAACCCTATACTGTGTATGTTAAACAATGAAAGTAACTAATCTACGGAACTAATACTAGTACCTAATTGACAGTGTCAACCCTATACTGTGTATGTTAAACAATGAAAGTAACTAATCTACGGAACTAATACTAGTACCTAATTGACATTGTCAACCCTATACTGTGTATGTTAAACAATGAAAGTAACTAATCTACGGAACTAATACTAGTACCTAATTGGCATTGTCAACCCTATACTGTGTATGTTAAGCAATGAAAGTAACTAATCTACGGAACTAATACTAGTACCTAATTGGCATTGTCAACCCTATACTGTGTATGTTAAACAATGAAAGTAACTAATCTACGGAACTAATACTAGTACCTAATTGGCATTGTCAACCCTATACTGTGTATGTTAAACAATGAAAGTAACTGATCTACGGAACTAATACTAGTACCTAATTGGCATTGTCAACCCTATACTGTGTATGTTAAACAATGAAAGTAACTGATCTACGGAACTAATACTAGTACCTAATTGGCATTGTCAACCCTATACTGTGTATGTTAAACAATGAAAGTAACTGATCTACGGAACTAATACTAGTACCTAATTGGCATTGTCAACCCTATACTGTGTATGTTAAACAATGAAAGTAACTGATCTACGGAACTAATACTAGTACCTAATTGGCATTGTCAACCCTATACTGTGTATGTTAAACAATGAAAGTAACTGATCTACGGAACTAATACTAGTACCTAATTGGCATTGTCAACCCTATACTGTGTATGTTAAACAATGAAAGTAACTGATCTACGGAACTAATACTAGTACCTAATTGGCATTGTCAACCCTATACTGTGTATGTTAAACAATGAAAGTAACTGATCTACGGAACTAATACTAGTACCTAATTGGCATTGTCAACCCTATACTGTGTATGTTAAACAATGAAAGTAACTGATCTACGGAACTAATACTAGTACCTAATTGGCATTGTCAACCCTATACTGTGCATGTTAAACAATGAAAGTAACTGATCTACGGAACTAATACTAGTACCTAATTGGCATTGTCAACCCTATACTGTGCATGTTAAACAATGAAAGTAACTGATCTACGGAACTAATACTAGTACCTAATTGGCATTGTCAACCCTATACTGTGCATGTTAAACAATGAAAGTAACTGATCTACGGAACTAATACTAGTACCTAATTGGCATTGTCAACCCTATACTGTGCATGTTAAACAATGAAAGTAACTGATCTACGGAACTAATACTAGTACCTAATTGGCATTGTCAACCCTATACTGTGCATGTTAAACAATGAAAGTAACTGATCTACGGAACTAATACTAGTACCTAATTGGCATTGTCAACCCTATACTGTGCATGTTAAACAATGAAAGTAACTGATCTACGGAACTAATACTAGTACCTAATTGGCATTGTCAACCCTATACTGTGCATGTTAAACAATGAAAGTAACTGATCTACGGAACTAATACTAGTACCTAATTGGCATTGTCAACCCTATACTGTGCATGTTAAACAATGAAAGTAACTGATCTACGGAACTAATACTAGTACCTAATTGGCATTGTCAACCCTATACTGTGCATGTTAAACAATGAAAGTAACTGATCTACGGAACTAATACTAGTACCTAATTGGCATTGTCAACCCTATACTGTGTATGTTAAACAATGAAAGTAACTGATCTACGGAACTAATACTAGTACCTAATTGGCATTGTCAACCCTATACTGTGTATGTTAAACAATGAAAGTAACTGATCTACGGAACTAATACTAGTACCTAATTGGCATTGTCAACCCTATACTGTGCATGTTAAACAATGAAAGTAACTGATCTACGGAACTAATACTAGTACCTAATTGGCATTGTCAACCCTATACTGTGCATGTTAAACAATGAAAGTAACTGATCTACGGAACTAATACTAGTACCTAATTGGCATTGTCAACCCTATACTGTGCATGTTAAACAATGAAAGTAACTGATCTACGGAACTAATACTAGTACCTAATTGGCATTGTCAACCCTATACTGTGCATGTTAAACAATGAAAGTAACTGATCTACGGAACTAATACTAGTACCTAATTGGCATTGTCAACCCTATACTGTGCATGTTAAACAATGAAAGTAACTGATCTACGGAACTAATACTAGTACCTAATTGGCATTGTCAACCCTATACTGTGCATGTTAAACAATGAAAGTAACTGATCTACGGAACTAATACTAGTACCTAATTGGCATTGTCAACCCTATACTGTGCATGTTAAACAATGAAAGTAACTGATCTACGGAACTAATACTAGTACCTAATTGGCATTGTCAACCCTATACTGTGCATGTTAAACAATGAAAGTAACTGATCTACGGAACTAATACTAGTACCTAATTGGCATTGTCAACCCTATACTGTGTATGTTAAACAATGAAAGTAACTGATCTACGGAACTAATACTAGTACCTAATTGGCATTGTCAACCCTATACTGTGTATGTTAAACAATGAAAGTAACTGATCTACGGAACTAATACTAGTACCTAATTGGCATTGTCAACCCTATACTGTGTATGTTAAACAATGAAAGTAACTGATCTACGGAACTAATACTAGTACCTAATTGGCATTGTCAACCCTATACTGTGCATGTTAAACAATGAAAGTAACTGATCTACGGAACTAATACTAGTACCTAATTGGCATTGTCAACCCTATACTGTGCATGTTAAACAATGAAAGTAACTGATCTACGGAACTAATACTAGTACCTAATTGGCATTGTCAACCCTATACTGTGCATGTTAAACAATGAAAGTAACTGATCTACGGAACTAATACTAGTACCTAATTGGCATTGTCAACCCTATACTGTGCATGTTAAACAATGAAAGTAACTGATCTACGGAACTAATACTAGTACCTAATTGGCATTGTCAACCCTATACTGTGCATGTTAAACAATGAAAGTAACTGATCTACGGAACTAATACTAGTACCTAATTGGCATTGTCAACCCTATACTGTGTATGTTAAACAATGAAAGTAACTGATCTACGGAACTAATACTAGTACCTAATTGGCATTGTCAACCCTATACTGTGTATGTTAAACAATGAAAGTAACTGATCTACGGAACTAATACTAGTACCTAATTGGCATTGTCAACCCTATACTGTGTATGTTAAACAATGAAAGTAACTGATCTACGGAACTAATACTAGTACCTAATTGGCATTGTCAACCCTATACTGTGTATGTTAAACAATGAAAGTAACTGATCTACGGAACTAATACTAGTACCTAATTGGCATTGTCAACCCTATACTGTGTATGTTAAACAATGAAAGTAACTAATCTACGGAACTAATACTAGCGCCTAATTGGAAAACTTATCAAACTAATGCCAGCATGTACATTCAGTTTGAAAGTATTATTGTACGCAATGTATGTACTTCCGTGGTACGTCCTTGAAATCGTTATGCATTTCTTACATCTCTGGTTTTTTTTTAAAAGAGTGATCCGTACTTTCACTCTAAACTAACATTTAATTTTGTTTTCTTAAAGTCTGGGTTTATGTACAGGTATAAATTTGATCTTTGATAAACTTCAAAAACGGCACATGTAATCAATATATACATGAGTATTATATACGAGAAGTTGAAACTTTATATATCTTTTATTTCATAACAAATTGAAATTACTCACCACAAACAGTGTAATTATACTGAGTTGCTTCGAGACAAGCTGGTGTCGTGAAGCTGATGACAATGTCCTTGGAGCTCCCATGATGGAACTTATCGTCATAAGCGTAGATATGGACGGTGTAATTGCTGTCGAAGTCTAGGTTCTTTATCTTGTATTTAAACTCTGGTGGCGCCTGAAAAAAAAAAAACAACAAATGATTCGAACCAACTTTAGGGTTAATGACATCAAATGTATTGCTATCATGACCATATATATAGACTGTGCAAAGACTGAGTCTGATACGGAGTAACGATTAATCGAGTTAGTCATTCCGAAACGAATGCTTTCCCCTGACTCTGGTTTTGTGTTTATTACACACACCGCCTTTTAGCTATCCAAATAAATCCCTTTTGATCGAATTCAAAACAAATAGGGATTTATGAAAAGTCCTACTACCTGACAATGACAACAGTATCATACAACATTTATTCATTACACGGACAGAGATAACCTAGTCGTCCTACTACCTGACAACTGACAAGAGATAATCCATTTGTCCCGCTAACTGACAATCACAACAGTCATACAAGCAGTTATTCAGTACACGGACAGAGATAATCCAGTCGTCCTATTACCTGACAATGATAACAGTATCCTACAACATTTATTCACTACACTGACAGAGATAATCCAGTCGTCCTATTACCTGACAATGACAACAGTATCCTACAACATTTATTCACTACACTGACAAAGATACTCCAGTCGTCCTATTACTGACAATGACAACATTATCCTACAACATTTATTCAGTACACGGATAGAGATAATCCAGTCGTTCTATTGCCTGATAATGACAACAGTATCCTACAACATTTATTCAGTACACTGACAGAGATAATCCAGTCGTCCTATTACCTGACAATGACAACAGCATCCTACAACATTTATTCACTAGACTGACAGAGATAATCCAGTCGTCCTACTACCTGACAATAACAACAGTATGATACAAACAGTTATTCAGTACAATAACAGAGATAATCCAGTCGTCCTACTACCTGACAATGACAACAGTATCCTACACATTTGACATTATTCAGTACACGGACAGAGATAATCCAGTCGTCATATTACCTGACAATGACAACAGCATCCTACAACATTTATTCACTACACTGACAGAGATAGATAATCCAGTCGTCCTACTACCTGACAATGACAACAGTATCATATCACATTTATTCACTACACAGACATAAATAATTAATTTGTCTTACTACCTGACAATGACAACAGTGTCATAAAAGCAGTTATTAAATACACTGACATAGATAATCCAGTCGTCCTACTAATTGACAATTGCAACAGTATGATACAAACAGTTATCCATTACAATAACAGAGATAATTCAGTTATCCTACTACCTGGCAATTCACTAAGATAATCCAGTCGTCCTGCTACCTAACAATGACAACAGTGTCACAAAATATGTATTCAGTACTCGGACAGAGTAACCACACTTAATTTTGCACATAAATCAATAATCATTTTTCCTCAATATAAGGATCTAGTTTTGGGGGAGGGGCTGGGAGGAGGTAAATTTGACAGTGTTATTTATACCCGTTCATCCTCCATACAAGCCCATACGATTCCTCAAACATTGCGTCCCATCACAGGAATCCAGAACATTATGGAGTCAGATCACCATGTTCACTGAAGGTTGCTCTCCTCAAATCCTTGGACATGAATTATCCGATATGTTGCAGCCTCCTAATTTCAAAATTAAGTCGTAACTAAACTCAGACTGTCTGCGACGTATAGTGTCACGGAATTGCATGTACGAAAATGCCTAATCATTATATATGAACGAGCATATAGATAAATTTCTTTGGCACGTCTTTTCCTGGAGGGGAGTATAAATATTGATTAATGTTCGATTAATCAAATCGTGAGCTGTAGAGCTGAAAACTCTATTCTTTCTTGCTATCCCTTGTAGGTATGAAGTTGTTAAATTTTCTAGAAAGTCAGACCAATGACAAGATAATGTTATGCTATTATACAGAATATACTTCTCTTCCAAGCTGTACATTTTATAGCTACACAGACAAGTTGAATTCAGTTACATGTTGTACCCGTTAAATGATGAGTAACGTTGTAAAGTTTTATAATCCAGTGCGCGTATTTTCATTGGAGACATATTAGTGTACGAATAAGGGTATTATAATACTAACCTCGTACATTCGATCCTTGGAAATAATTTAATATGTAACGTATACCATTGTATTCTAACTTAAGTGTATCTCGTGTATCAAACAGCTCATTCTTTCAAATTACACGGAAGTCGTCGAATTCTGATGGTTTTGTGAAACATATACTGCAATCAGTGGTGTAGTTGGTTCGAGGGACGATACTGGTTAAATTATTGAAAGGAGGCATAAGTTCTGGGTCAACGAGCCTGTGGAATAAGGAGGTTTCTGAGGGATTGTTAGGCAGGCTCAGAGGAGAGGACCATGCGAGGTCGTTCTTTCACCATTTGTCGAGAGCTGTGGAATCCAAATCGCCTAGATACTACGACATAAACATCCCTGCATTATTGATTGGATATATAAATTAAGTTCTGAATCTAAAATCAGTGTCATTATATGTGTGGCAGCCAAAGACAGCATCATACTTGTTGATGAACAATAAATTGAACATAAATCCATGCACAAATCATATTTGTCAATGAATCATACATTGATCGTACTTGCTGATAATTCCTTAAATCAGTCATGTATGTTGTCAGACCCATATATCAGTCATGTATGTTGTCAGACCCATATATCAGTCATGTATGTTGTCAGACCCATATATCAGTCGTGTATGTTATCAGACCCATATATCAGTCATGTATGTTGTCAGACCCATATATCAGTCATGTATGTTATCAGACCCATATATCAGTCATGTATGTTGTCAGACCCATATATCAGTCATGTATGTTGTCAGACCCATATAACAGTCGTGTATGTTGTCAGACCCATATATCAGTCATGTATGTTGTCAGACCCATATATCAGTCATGTATGTTGTCAGACCCATATATCAGTCATGTATGTCATTATATCCGGTACATACAAGCTCATTTGTGATTAGATTTTTTAAGTTGAATGATTGGATGGTATCCACTTAGGAACAATAACATTTTGTTACAGTCATTGCTGAACTTTTGTACGCTTTATATTTTGGATAATTTAATTGCATAAAAGATAATTAACTTTTCCACGAACTAATTTACATTACACGGAGAATACAGTAAAAGGCGGAAAACTATATCTGTATGTATTTCATGGAGTTATATTTCTTACACCGTAATGCTGTTTCAAGAAATAACAGCTAACACGTTTCCGCACTTGTTTATGGAAAACACAGGAGAGAGGGGGAATGTGAAAGGTTTCGTTTCGTTCAATGCTTTACGACACAGAGGCACAACTGGGTTATTAAGTGCCGAGACAATTGGAGTGAAGTATCATACCCAAGGACATACCACGTTAGCTGACCCAGGCTTGACCAGTGGTAGGATTCGAACCGTCACCATTTCGGTCCTGAGTCCGACTCGCTAGATACTGAGCCAAACGTGATGGGAACTTCGGATTCAGAAATAATTTCCCTCGGGCTTAAAGTAAGTTGGATCTCTTAGCAACATATGAGATTATGTTGATCTATAGTTAAATCACAGTTTGTGTTTATTCAATAAATGTGATACATACTTCAATGAGAATGTATCTGTATTGAGAATAGGACTCTTACCCCTTTCTAAGTCCGATTGATTTATCTCTTTTTAATTTCATTTTCAGTACATGGTTACGTCCATGTCAAATTGATAATCTAAGAATACACTTTGTGAGAGCGTACAATTTATCATTGCTGTGTATTGAAACACACTTAATACTATGACACCAACAGGTAGCGCGTTGTATGTATCACTGTCATGTGAACTCAATCGGATAGCAAATGGTCTCTGTACTTTTATACGACATAACGGTTATCTTTTCTTGCAATTATATTGGCTAAAAAATTTTCTATGAAACTTTTTCTCATGGTCTTGCTCTTTTAAGATCACATGTCTTTGGAATCTCTGTTGTACCAGCTGCATCAGAAATTCTATAAAACTTGGTGAGTTTTCCTTAATATTTATACTTTCATCATTCATTCTATATTTACAACTTACTTATGTCAGTTAAAAATCTCACTGACCAGTCACATGTAAGTAAAACTAGTTTATGAATGCTTTTGTAAGTACAATTTCTAAATACCATGTATTCGTCTATGTGTCAACAAATAATACAGCTGACTGACTTTCAAAGTAATCAGTGAAATAATACAATTGACTGACATTCAATATATGAACAGACAAATAATACAACTGACTGACATCCATTGTGTGAACAGACAAATAAAACAGTTGGCTGACATCGTCAACGTGAACAGACAAATAATGCAGTTGACTGACATTCAGTGTGAGCAGACAAATAATAAAACTGACTGACATTCAATCTGTCAGCAGACAAATAATAACATTTACAGACATTCAATGTGTGAACAGACAAACAGTACTGCTGACTGACTCGCAATGTGAAGAGACAAATAATACAATTAAGTGACACTCATTGTAAACAAACAAATAATAAATTTGACTTACACTCAGTGTGAACACACAGATAATACAATTGCCTGACATTCAACGTAAACAGACAAATAATACAATTGACTGACATCCAATGTGTGAACAGATAAATAGTACAGTTAAATGACACTCAGTGTGAACATACAGGTACTACGACAGTGGATTGACACTCAAGATGACAAACACATAATACTGTTTACTGACATTCAATGTGAACAGACACATAATTGACTGATATTCAATGTGTGAACGGGCAAATTGTGCAGTTGGCTGACATTTAAAATGATAAACAAATAATACAGTTGAATGTCATTCAATGCGAACAGACAAATAATAAAGTTTGCTGACATTCAAAGTGACAAACAAATAGTAGAGTTGACTGACGTTCAAGGTGGCAGACAAATAGTATAGGTGATTGACATTCAAGGTGGAGGGCATTTTTTCAGTCAAGTTGTTGTATACATGTTATGGGGAAAAGTAAAACATACTGCACACCCAGCAGTAAAATTACTTATAGAGAGATACAGATAAACCATACTTATCAAACAATAAATCTGTTGTGTATATATGATCTTAACAATACAGCAAGACTCTATATTTTCAGGCATTTTATTATGTAGAAATACCCTCCTGTTCAAATTCTAACCTAACTTGCCATCCCCAAGGCAAACCTAGCTACTAATTGTACAGTAACTCCATTTTACACAAATCAGTAGGGTTAGTTTTACAATGCAAATCTCTCTCTCTCTCTCTCTCTCTCTCAATAATTAGAAAACCAGTCAGCAGATGCAATTGATACCTACCGTAGTCCCTGATATAGAAGTATAGAATGTGAATTGTATGTTGCACTGTATTGCATTTATTTATAATGCCTAAATATAATGCTCATAGCTATTCATATCTGATCATAAAATTTCAACATGTATTCGTACTTGAATGTAAAGGGACAGTACATAGCCTGTAACTCCATCACAAGATTTAATAGTCAGTGTTTATTCGGAAGTAACTTCAAGGAAGTGATTTTTTGTAATTCAAGATATATATTTGCACTACACGACTACATCTCTGTTTATTTAAAAATAGCGTTATGATTTGCTCTTCTATGGCACAACGACAAAGACGCAACAAGATAACTGACACGGACCGATCCAATGGTGGGATTCGAAGCAACACCCTTTTGGTCGCAAGTCCGGCACGCTAACCCTGAGTCAAACGTTGCTCCTGGCACCGTTAATAGCCTCTTATGACTTTCCTGAGTGCGCACCTGGCATATTCCACATCCCCAAGCCGATGGGAGTTGATAACAATGATATTTTATATAAATTTCAAGAATACTAGTCATATCTCCCAGATTCCACACAAAAAAGTACGAATCCTCGAATCCTCAAACTTTTTAATTCGTTTTCTTACAAATCGACCGTCCTCCTCACTAATTATGGCCCCATACATGTCTATTGCAATGACACATTAATACATGGGTACTGATTTTGATGTGCGATCTTCAACAAACATATTTCTGTTACATGAAATTCAAAGCATGAATATATTATAGAGCAATAAGATATGACTAGAATTATAAGTAATGTACCTTTATTTCCTCCGCCCACAATCTGTCGCTCGACTCGGTCATCCAGTAAACTTTAAAAAAACACTGGGGTTCTAAAGAAAATAAAATAAATTGCAAAGTTCATTTTTTTCAGTTTTGACTGTTTGCTTTATAGATTTAAATGAAGCTTATAAATAATTTCGCCATTGAGATATTGACTTTACAAGAAAAATAATCCTTTTTCTGCTCACTTTATATTATTTATTCATACTGCTCTCGTCTAATATTCCTTATAGGTTTCCTACGTTGCCATGGAGATACTGACTTTACAAAATAAAGATAGTCCTTTTTCTGCTCACTTTCTCTCGTCTCATATTCCTTATAGATTTCCTACGTTGCCAGATAGGAATTATCTATGCAACGGTCTGCAATATAGTTAGCTTTTGTGTATTTTTCACACAAAAGAATTATATAAAAAAAAAAACAATAACTAAACAAACGTGTTTAATCCTGGACTATTGGCCTGATGATGATTTGAACTGTGAAGTGGACATTTCACCATGGAACCCTCACTCGCTTACCCTAATTGATCGTTCATAACGCATGAAGCGACATTGGAGATCAGTTACACCTAATAACAGACCAGAACCGAGAAACCTCCCACCATTTTTCCTCTATGACCTTTCGTAGTGTAAGAACTTAATTTAAAGATTTGTTTGTTATTTACTAGATGCTTCTTTGTCACAGCTTCTGTACATCTAACTTGTAGAATCTGCCTTGTGAAGCGGGAGGACAAAACTCGCGATGCTGACAGTGTTGTTAATAATTCATGAGCTTTCAAGATTTTCAGGAATTACCAAGAAAAGGCAGTATCATGCGAGGCAGACACTGTTCTTCTCAAGGTTATTGAGAAAGCCCTTGACCTTCTAGCGCCTAAATATTTGTAGTTCCTAGGGATACCCCATCCCACCCTCCGCTCGGGGTTGTGTTGGTATAAACTGTTTGACGTGTATGTAGAATCTCATTAAATAACATAGTCACTAAAGTAAGCGCTCTAGAATGTGCAAGTGACAAGTAGAAGGATTCAACCATCTATCTGTATTGTACAAATGTTATTTTATTATCCATAAATACCCTTCTCATGCACATCCTGTATTCTTGATATGGACAACTGCTTGTCTAGGAACGTAACCGTTGAGATGAGTGTTGTGTGTGCTATTTAGTCGTCTTAGGAAACAAAAGCAGACTGATGCATACCAATATCTACTGAACATATATAAGTTTATGCATTACAGATATATGACTCTACATATGTTTATTTAGAGATGCCGCTCAGATAGGTACATGAATACACATGTCCCAAACACAAGAAGCACGCATATTGCATGAGAAATTTGAATAAATCACGATGGTCGATGTGATCTAGTAACTTCACAGTTCCTAAGGAGTTCCAGAACCAACTCAATGAATTTGTGACGGACAGAACCACAAGCCCCGTGAGCGCAACAAAACTCCAAGAAGGTGCTTGACAACAAGCTTGAGCTTCTGGATAACACATTTTCAGCATGAATGGCAGAAGAAGATTCCCTGGACATGAACAATGTTCGTAATTTCCTCGCTTCGCGCTCGAGAGTGGCTGCCTGGTTTTTAGTGCGCAAATGATCTTTGCACGCGCCATTATCATAATGGACGCCCTCTTGTCAAAGAAGGAATATATGCTTCAAATAGTGTCTCCGCTAGGATAGGGGAGGGGAGGGTAGAAGACATCTTTGACTCCACGAAAAAAGTTACACCAAGGTTGTAGAAGCTTCACGGAAACCAACCCTGGTGCGATTGTTGGCACAACTCTTTAATACAACAAAAATGTCTTTCCGTTGTTTGGCCTTTATCGTGTCGGTGATTATGACCCGACCAAAGTGACCCAGCTGCAAGACGGTGACTTCTATAGTGTATCTCAACAACTGATTAAGAACTTTGATAATTTCATAAGGGGGCAAGATCTGAGCGATATTGGCTGTTATAAGTTTGCAGATGGGAAAGAAAACGTGATTGATAACAAAGGCCACCTACTGGTCTTTTTGGTCTTGACTGAGAATATAAACGTGCAGATTAATATGTTATACCTCCTACATGCTTGTTGGCACGTCCTCTAGCATTAATTAAGTTCTTTGAAGAAATCTCCAATCGTAGATGGTGAACAGCTCCAATATACCCGTCTTAGTGTCGTCGCCCGACTAGTAGTCCTGGTCTGGAGAACCTCATCATAGGCAAGCTCCATGCTTTCTTATAATCCGCGGTATTTTTTCATTCCTAGGCAGACGTAAATGTTCAGTCTTTCATTTATTGACCTCTGAGAAGGTCATATACCATTTGGGGTATTAGTCCTTATTCGAAAAAGTCAGCTACGTTTTCTGTATTCGTCATCAGTTTCAGGTGCGTTTACATCCTGACGGCAATTGGGTTGTATTTTCCGCTATCTACAACCAACATCACCATATGTTTTTTGAACTGTTCAAAGGTATTTTTTTTCTTCAGCAGTTATGGTTAAACGTTTTAGTTCGACCTATATGTCAAGCAGAATTTTGTTTCGTTTATCAAAATGTCTTCATATAATGTGTACGCTGAATTTTTTCGTGGCGTTAATAATTTATAATTCCTACTGCAGCTAATGCGTATTCGCCTTTTGTGTTTGATATAAAAATTAGTCTCTCAATGTTTAACATAAAAGTTACCAGATCAAGATAACATGCTTGTGAAGCATTTAGCAATTTGGATCATTAATCTTTAGCATAAGTGTGGCATGCTTAGACCCAGACAATAACTGCCAAACATTTACCCGCTCTACGTGTATTGGGATGGCATCATTTTCGCTTAGTCGTTGAAGCTGTTACGGAACTTCCAGTAGAACAAGCCATCCCATTGGATCTTGCTGCCTAAGATCATGCATGCAAAGGACTTTGCATAACTCACCGAGAAAGTGAGCTCTCATCAATAATGATGTCGGCTCATCTGCGAAGATGAATTAAAACTGTAGTCAGTTTTTTGCCGAGTTTGATGACGCAGATCACAGGGTCTGTTCAAATCCAGCCCCATTTTTTTGTATGTCTTACTACAGCGGATAGGTGGACAGAAGATGCCAGTATTTAAAATAACAGCCCACAAGGAGTTCGAACACTAAAACTTCTACCTTGAGCACCTCGGGTAGTAGAAGCTTGCTAATCGCAAAGTGTTTATGATCTGGACAAACTGCAAGTCGGGTCTAAGCCCTTGACTTTACAACTGGTGAGGAACACCTTCAGTAATATTTTTGACAATATATATCATCAGGTTGTAGAACATGTAGATGTTTCGGGCAAACGAGGCAGCGAGTTCTCCATACAGAATCAGGATGCCTAACATACAATTTGCTGAGACTAATGTTTCACAGGCCTGGATCTTGTTTAGTGTGACGTTTTTGTGGCGAAACACGTGGTCATACATTATAACCAGTCGTCCCTGGAATTTGTCCTGGATCATGCGAGCTAGTCAGGGCTAGGTCACTACCTTGTGTTCAATATGTTATCGATGGTGTATCTGGAGTCCCTTATGATCTTGATTACGCGAGATGATTCGTTGAAACTGAGTTCATACATGACGGATAGCAGCGTATGTGTAACTCAAGAAATACGAAGTCCAAAGGACTTATAAGCTGTTCGCCAAGTCATTGACAATTGCGTTATCTTTTTCCACGTCGTCATCGTCGTATTCAGCGTCCACACTCAGCTTCAGCATGGTATACATAGCAGACTCGTCCATGTTTGTAGTAGTCCATGCTCTGACGTTCTCATGCAGTTTTCTAGAAGTCGCTAAACCAGATGTAAACATAGATTCATCGATTGACAACGCTTTACTGTCTGAGTTCTTCGTCTTCATTTCAGTCGAACGGCTTAAGGTTTCGAAGATCATCATGTTGGCATTAATTGATTTTCATGCAATGGTGAAGGTGTAACTGGTACTCGCGGGGACACTGGTTAAACGCGTGCTCATGTTGTGAAAGTGTTGCATGAATTACTTGCTTGGACCAATCATACTGAGATTATTGGTGACTACAGTTAACTTTAGGGTGCCTTCTACTCGATTGATTCCGTAGTCAGCAATCAGTATGGATTAAGTGTGCGTCTATATTGTGATTCCATCTTGTTTAAGTGTATTGAAAACTCTCAGTTGTATGTTCAGTAGTGTCACACTGCAACAGCATATATATGAGTCGATTTCGAGATGGACGAGTTTAGGCACTCCATCAACAACGAATGGGATGAGTATGAGGATACATCGTTTACACGTGTTGTGTCTTGCCCTCGAGCTATCTATATCATGGCGACCGAGATCCTTTTCCACCCAGTGTTGTGTTGTACACCCCTTCCACCTCGTATTTGCCATATTTTAGCTAATGCATCATATTTTGTTACGCTATCACCCTAGAGCAGTACGCTGGCAACCATTCGGTGGATAAGTTTTTTTTAGATATTGCGCACTATTTCAGGGAGGGTCAGTCCTTTCCATGGCGACTGGCGGTTCGACAAGTACGATAACGATCAAGCCAGGTATCTAAAACTTTGATGAAAGCATTTTCAGATTTGTCGCTCGACATTTCTGAGTCCAACATGCGGATAACGATGGTAGTCCCAGTTCATTTGGAAACGCAAATTAACTATAGTGTGTGATCCCTCTTAGGACTATATTTTAAGGGGTGTCTTATCGCTGACCGTTAAAAAAGAGATAAATCCGTTGACTTTACTGTGTAAAATGCGCTCGTTCACTGTCTAGACTAACTGTTACAATATACAATCTTGTCAAAAGCTCCCAATCCACATTATTAAGAATTGTTCACGCGTCCTATCCCCAACGTGGGCCTTGCCACTATATTCTAGACCAGTATTTAAGCAGCTAGAATGTGGAACAATTAATACGTTAAAGATCCGTGTCAATGATGGACATCACAACCTCATTAACAACAGATAACATTATTTGATGAACGAATATTTACTGTCCGTAGGAAAGCTTCAGCGTCAAAACAGAAAGCGAACCACCGCAGTTGCACGACAATACGCAAACGTTATATATCCACACCCTAGTAGCCGGTATATATATATATATATATATATATATATATATATATATATATATATATATATATATATATATATAGAAACCCTCTCAAATATCCCTCTTATAGACATAACACTCGCCATTCTTCCTAAAAAAAAACAAGAAACAAAATTCCACAAAAAAGGAATCATCAAGTCAGCTCCGCTATCGAAATATGTGGATAGAATGAAAAGCAGACGAGTTTTTCCACGCATAAAGCAAGGCTATAGATTAGTTAGATGAGCGTGCGCTCACCATAGACGACGGTTATGGCCTTCTGACTTTTCACACATCTGTCCGTGCGAGCTGGTGACGACGCTACATGTTTTTCTTCATGAAACTGCCTTAATCATTAAAATGTTATCTCCAACTGGATGAAAACCTATACGTTATCGTCATCGCGTATACTCTAAGTTTCAAATACGATGAAACCTTGAGTGAGTAGAGATAGACACTTGGACTATTATTTTCCCAAGTCAAACATATATGAACTGCACCTTCGTCATCAAGAGGCCCAACTTCTGTGAAAGCGGAGCGAAAGACAGGCACAATGCTACGCATGGCCTATATACGTAATCAGGGCAGTTTGTTAGCCTCAAACGCTCATTCATACCGTTTAACACTGAGAGGAAAAAGGCAAACAGTTAAGCTCTCACAGGTGCCAACAGTATAATCATCTCAGAAAGACTGTACACTATTCTTCCGACTGGTAACTGAGTCATAAATGGAGATTTTTAATCCTCTGGCGCAAATTATCATAAATCTGAGCACGCGTTGGTGTCTATCGACGCGAATCATAGTTATCATTCTTACGCACAGTTATTAATACTGAAGAAATCTGGAATTTCTATTTCACGGCCCATGCCATTCCTCCTGAAATAAAGCAGTCCTGGTTACTTCAGGAAATTAGATTTCTGAATTAGACTGACCTCAGATACTAACCCAGTATAGATTTAGACCCTTCTCATAGACTGAAAAATGAGGCACTTAGATTTAATCACTTTAATTCCAAAGACGGACATGTATCCATAACTACACAATTTAACGCCAAGAGAGATGTTTTATGGGAGGTTCAGATTCCAGCAAATCAGAGAGCTCTGACACAGGCTTGAGCAAGAGTAAGAGGCGAGGGTAGTTTTGTATAAAAACAATACTGACGGGGTGTTAATGTCATAGATGGTATTGACACTAGCCTCAATGAAGCCAGTATGGTTCATTGGAGACTTTGGTGCAGGTCTTCTCTCTAGATCATTATTGCCTCCCC
Organism: Sinohyriopsis cumingii; assembly: GCA_028554795.2. Lineage (NCBI taxonomy): Eukaryota > Metazoa > Mollusca > Bivalvia > Unionida > Unionidae > Sinohyriopsis > Sinohyriopsis cumingii. Next base: position 12,723,340 of record CM068830.1, read on the forward strand.
AGTTATTGTGGGATTTGAGGCAGTGCCCAGCATGTGGACTGGCTCGGATTGTGGGTAACCTTATTAGCGAGTGCCTCGTGGTAAAAGCCTAAACACGACATGATTCGCCTGCTAGAGGAGACCTTACTGCAGTGTTTTTCAAACTTTTTTGTCTTGAGGGGCACCAAAAGATCTAAAAGTATTCACGGCACACCTGAAAAGATTTAACAATTTTTATGGTGAAGAACTTATTTTTTACATATATATTTAATTTTAAACTTAATGTGAAGGATGTGCCTGCTTTCGAGAGCAAATCCGATTGAAGCGAGGCTCCAAAGTCGACAAACAAGCACGCATTTCATCGTCGATTTTAAGAAGTCTCTCTCTCTTCTTCGATTTGATTTTAGTGAATGCTGAAAATCCAAACTCACAAAACCACAAAGACACAAATGGCAGAATTACTTTGATTGCTTTTGAACTGATTGCAGGATACGACTTCTTGATTGAGATCCAAAACTCGTCCAGGGTCTTTTCGGGAAATGTTGACTGAAGAAATGTATCGATTTTTAAATCAATGAGCTGTTTTTCTTCTTCGGTTGTAAGATTTGTAGTTTCATTGTTTCCGAATGGATTGATTACCCATCCATATTCATCGCTTTCATGTGATGGGAAGTAATGCTTCAGTGCCGATTGTAGGTCTCTCAGTGTGTCCGGAATTTCGGGATGATTTTCTTGTCTGAATGAGATTCGTTGACAGTAGGAAAGCAGTCGAGGACTCCCTTCGAGACCTTTCTTTGCCAGAGCGACAACTTTTCATCAAATGACTTCAGTTTTGATGTTGCAGTGATGATGTTTTTCGATGGTCATTGAAGACTTAAATTCAGCGAATTTAATTTGTCGAATAAATCGGAGAGAAATTGAACCTTCAGCCACCAGATTTCGTCATGAAGAGAGAATCCAGAGTCTTTTTTTTTTTAACCTCCAAGAACAAAATCACTTCAGTCTTGAGATGGACGAGACGCTTTAACACTTGTCCACTTGAAAGCCAACGAACGTTGGTATGGTACAGCAGGCATTTGTAGACTGAATCCATCGCTTCACAGAGTTGAGAGAAAGTCGAGATTGAAGCGGTCGAGATTTGATGAAGATTACAACTTGAATAACTTGGTTCAAAACAGACTCCAAATCTTTCGGCAAAGATTTGGAGGCGAGAGCTTCTCTGTGGATCATGCAGTGAACAACTAACACGTTTGGATTTTCTTGGCGCACGAGAGTGACGAATCCCTTCTTTCTTCCCTGCACTGAAGGACATCCATCGGTGCAAACGCTGATACAGTTTTTTCAACTGTAGGCTGAAGAGCAAAATGTTTTCATTCACCAAATGGAAAATGTCTTCGCCTCTCGTCGTAGTTTCCAAATCTTTGCAAAATAAGTACTCGTTCACAAATGTTCCATCCTTTATGAATCAAATAAAAGCCAGCAGCTGCGCTTTGCCACTTACGTCTGTAGATTCATCAACTTGAAGAGACCACAGCAGAGACAATTCATCGTCAGGCGCTTCGAAGTGTTCGCAAACTTGATCCTTTAAATCTGACGATAAGTCTTCAATTCTGCGCGAAATCGTGTCATTTGACAAAGGAACTTTCTTTACTTTCCGGCGGCATCAGTTCCAAGCATAGTTTCAACGACAACTGCTAATGCTGGCGCAATGACTGATTCGGCCTCTGTATGCGCTTTCTTGCGTTTTGCCAACAACTGAGCGACCTTATAACTTGCAATCAGTCCCTTTTCGGGCAGCTTCATGTAGTTCGTAAGTTTCTTAGCTTGTTTATTTTGTTGAGCCACGAGATTTTCGAAGTATTCCTTTGGTTTGTCCTTTACAGCTGGATGTTTTGTTTCCAAGTGTCTCTTCAGTTTACTGGGAACAAGCGCCTCGTTCGACAAATCTGCGTTGCAGATCAGACAGAATGGCAATTGAGCATCTTCAGATATCGAAGCGATGAAAACATACTCGATGTAATCTTCTTTGTACTTTCGCTTGCTTCCTTGCTTTTCATTTAACAGTTTCTCTTTCAGAGTTCCAGACTTGATTAAGTATTTCTCCATGGCTAAACAATGAACAAACTTTATTTATAAGCATCAAAGTTGGAATGGAACGGTCTGATTTGTTACGTTGTGTATTTATTATTTTAGCGTGGAAAATTCGAGAACATTGTATAATGTATTTATTATTATACTATTAATATAATTAGAGCGATCGAGTTCTCCCGACATCTCGCACAAGTCCCGCGTTACGAAAGGAAACAATGAATAACAAACTGACAGAGATTGGGTTTTTATATATGTTACTTTTTTAACTTTTGCGACATTGATTTACCATTTAACTTTTCGATATGTTCAAGGTTTCAAAACGCTAGCAATTTTAAATATTTTTCAAAACTCCCACGGCACACCTGCAAATCTCTCGCTGCACACTAGTGTGACAATCACTGCCATACTGAATGCCATCTCAGGCTCCAAAATATTCAGCTTTAATATTATTTTTCTCAGTTTATAAAGTACTTGATTAATTGATACAAAAATATGAACATTCCTTCTCTCTTTCTATTTAATCCCACCCCCTCCAATAAACATGACAAAATTAGTTCATACTTTCATGATCACGAACGTTTAAATAAAAAAATGCGTCACTATTAATACCATTTACCGGGTATGTGCGTCAACTACTGAAAAAAAACCCATCCGTTACATGTTCAGCATGTCTATTGGAAGCTCATGAAAAGAAAATCAATTCTATAAAGTGAATTAAATACTATCTTAAAAGATAATTTTCCAATATTAAGATGAACATGCCATCCTAAATATGAATGTTCTTCTCAGCTCAAAGATTTGATCAGACAGTTCCGAATCGACAATATCAGTGTTTTTGCTTTATATGAGAGGAGCGATTATTACTCACGAGAAAGGTTGAGATAGATGCGTGTGGAGGTGGGTGAGGGTGTGATTTAGATTTTTAACTTAGCTATAACAATTTTAGGCATATTGCTATGATGTCTGCAGAGTCGCAGTTTACACTGATGTCTAGCACTAGGTCATCATGCTGCATCCAGCGCGAGATTGACTGGAGAGCTAAAATTAACACCAGGCCGACCTGTCCTAACAAAAACCTATTAATGCTGAGCGCCAAATGAGGTAGCTGCTAGTATTTTATAAGTCTTTGGTATGACTTGAGTGGGATTCAAACCCGCGACCACCCGCATCCGGAGGCGGACATTCTAATCCTTAGAGCATCGAAGTTGTCTCTTAAAGGTAGATTCCGTATAAAATATATTTCTGCAGTTTTATAAGTATTTATCTGAAGGTATTTTGTCCTTAAAAAGCGGGTAGAGAAATTCCTTCAGAAAAATCTTCTAATTATCCGCAGAGATTAAGCAATAATATTCACCTGAGAATTCAGGACACTTACCTACATCATAACCATTGATGAGAAAATCCAAGGCACTTGAGTGCATCATAATCTTTGATAACTGCTTCATTTTCATTAAAAAAACTGCATACGCGAAACCATCAAGACAGATGTCGAAAGGAAGAAAATCTGTCCAAAGATATGATTTACAAGTTCTTGGTTCACGTTGTTCATACATGGCTATGCGTTATACACGTATATAAGCCAATCATATAGAAAATATTAGGTTTCGATGCTGGAAGGGCAGCTTTGATTAGTCGGAAGTAAACTACTAAGAAAAATGAAACAGATTCAGTCTCTAACTCTCTCTTAAAACAACAATGCCCCAGTTAAGTTTGCCGCACTCCTGATTTTGTTTGCTTTGGAATATATATATATATATATATATATATATATATATATATATATATATATATATATATATATATATATATATATATATAACTTTAATCTCTATTCTAATATTTTGTTGTCTTTTCATTAATTTCACGATGCCAGTCATCCGACTTTTATAACGACTGATGTTGACGCGAATTATTCTTTTCAGAGTTTCTTTGCCTTTCTTACCTTCTCCAGGGTCCCATCTAACTGTAACTGCTGGGTTTTTCTCAATGAAGCCTTCCTCCTCGACAACGACAAATCGTGGAGGTTGCAGCGGATAGTTTTCTGGAATACATTTGAGAGAGGGAACACTGTTAAAATATTTTTCATCAAAGAGGAAAGAAAATAATGTAACCCCTTATCGTTCGAAAAATAGTAAAATTTGTATGTCTCTGAAAGCATGATCACTTGCAACTTTCTAAAATACACTCCTAATACGTTTGCTACTACGCCACATTCTAATCTCGTGGTTGAACATTGAATAGAACAACCAAAACGGAATTGTTTATGAGCATTGTGACGAACCTATGGGCATAAACTAAATAACAGTAAGAAGCGACACAAACAAGTTCTGTAAACCTTAAATAATTTAATGATCAAAATTAGAAATGAAAATGTGAGAGGAATTTACAGTATTATATTGTGAAGTGAATCCCGTCATGTAAACTGAATTTGCATTGTTTTTTAGGTATTTTCTTTATTCCATTAAGTGCTACTGATTATGTAACATTGTTTGGAATGTTTGGCTTTAATGTTGGCATAGCAACGCATCGTAGTGTATATTACTTCAACTCGTTCTCTGATTATTGTGTTTAGTGATCACAAGCCCCTCACTTTCATTGTCAAGATGAACACCAAAAATCAGAGATTATTACGGTGGAGTTTGATGTTGATGGGTCAAAGTTTATATCTGGAATTTTCCAGCAAGTCATGCTTGAATTTGGCATGTATCAATTAATGTCTTCTGGCTATCACCCTGATAGCTAAGAGGCTTTAGAAAGATTTCAACAAAGTTTGAAAAATATGCTTCGGTCGTATTATTTTGATGTTGGAATATCCAATTTTTCCATAATTACTGAACCCTGACAAATTTGTTAAGTAAGGAAACCATCTTGCATTGGTCTCAAAAAATTATGGAGACCTTGATAGATTCAATACCATACTTAAGAGTGAACCATTTTTTTCAGCTCCAAAATTTCAGCCAGTCATTTAACATATATGTTTGTGCAAGTGATTTTGGGGTTGAAATAGTTTTGGTTCAAGAAAACAAAATGATGTAGATCATTTAGTTTGCTATTTTTTCAAAAACAAAAAATAAATAAGCAACAGAGAAATTATTCCACAATTGAGAAGGATCGTTTGGCTTTTATATTGACAGTTGCAACACTTTGAAGTGTATATTAGTTCAATACGTTATCCTATTATTGTGTTTAGTGATCACAACCCCCATATTTTCATTGGCAAGATGAACAACCAAATTAGAGATTATTCAGGTTGAGTTTGATGTTGCAGGAATACAATATTAACATCAAGCACATCAAGGGAATAGACAGTCTAAGAGCAGATGCACTTTCACGAGTACAATTTTTTATTGTTTTATCTATACTTGAGATTTCAAATTAATATATGTAGTCTTTTATCGCATTTAGTATTTTACTACTATTAAACAGAAAGCTTTATTGCATATATCTTTATATTTTCTTTATGAAGGAAGGTGTTTTGTATATTTAATTTTGAGGTGTTTTTATTATATGCTCTTGATAATGTAACATTCTACGTAGAACGTGACCTTGTCAAAAATCAAGTTCCTTTTAGGGCCCCGACTGGCCGAGTGGTCTAAAGCGCTGTCCGTCACAGATCACTGCCATCTCACCTCTGTCTGCGTGGGTTCGAGTCTCGGATTCGGCTAATGTGGATATGTGAGAAAGCTTGCCGGTAGCTTCTCGTGGGTCGGTGGTTCTTTCCGGGGTTTTCCCGGTTCTTCCTCCACCATTAATACTGGCCGCCATGTATAGCCTATCTTGTGCTGAAAAATGGCGTTAAACCCTATAATAACAACAAAAAGTTCCTTTTATACGTGACCCGAATCATTGATTTTTAATTCTGTAAATATCTCATACATAGCTAAATATTTTCTCTTTGTGTATGGGATTACTATTAGGATTATTATTGTTGCCTGAGTCAAGAACATGGTGTTTATCACTTTTTCTATTTTAATTATAACTGAGATTCTGTATAGTATTAACAATAAGAAGAACACTATTTTCGAATAGGCAATAGCTTGTTTTCTGTAAGAAAAGGTTAATTGTGACCTGAGGTCAAGCAGAAGACTATATAATCTTGTTTATCGTTCGTGCTTTATGATCTTATCATAATCAGTGTTATTTTTGTGACCAGCTTTTCATTTGTGCTGGAATTTATTTATTTCACATTATTTATTCACTGGAATTACAAATTGCTCTTCAGAGATAACGTTCTTGGAAAAAGAAACGTGGATTCATAGTGAAACATCAAGTATATTCTTGGATTGTATTAATGTGATCAAATATTGTTGGCACATCACCACTACACGTTTCACCACAGTCACATCAACACTTCCAGTGCTTGATTTAGTTAGGATTTCTGCTCAAGTTTATTCAGAAATCCTATCATTATATTTGGGAATTAATTCGCATTACCACAATTTTCTTTTTTACATTTTCCCGATGTGTTCTTGGGAAGTAAACTATTTGTTGAATTTGACAAAACATGCTGCTTCTCACTTTTTTCTATTGCTTATTTTAAGATCACAAAGTTTTAATAAAGAAAAATAATCATGAAAGAGCAATATTAAAGTCCAGAATAAAAGTTCCGTATAAATTTGACTCTTAAAAATGTACTAGTCGTCCGCCAACAATAGTAACATTGCCAAATGGCGTTTTCCAGAAATCCTTTGAATATTTCATAATTGTTACAAACTAATATTATAGTCTAAAAATAAACACTTTCTGTTTCCACTAACAGTCCAAACAAATGTGTTTCCTCCTACATAATGTCAAAGTACAACATAAACCATGTTTGCAGACTTGATGTTACAACAGAAATACAAGATATAAGAATGACTCTAAAAAAGGAATGAATCAGATTGCTAAGTCCTTTCTTACATACACCTTAATAATGTATATTAGGACTGTATGTCGCAATATACCCCATGTAACATTCAAATTATTATTTAAAAATACATATTCATGTGACCTAACTCATCCAACTCACTTAATTCTTCTAAGATACTACCTTATTGATCTGTCCCATTGGAAAAAGGCAGAATCTCGTAAACATATGCAAGACTAAATCTATTATTAGTAATTGTCAACACTTACGTAAACTTTTATTTATAAATCCTAAGCAATGTTACGCCCTTTAACATCTTAAAACATAATATGCACGTACACAATTTCAACTGCAGATAATCACTACAATTTACAGTCATGAAAAAATTACAAAAATTTGACAAAATCGTGTACCAGGAGTTACAAAAAACGTAGATATACATAACAACGTAAACAACAATACGAATCTATATTGTTATATATTCGTGAATTCCCAAAGAACCGACAAAAATCTTTCATGAGTTGATCATAAAAGAACAAAAAACTATTACGCGAACAAGCGTGTCTTTGGTGAAAAGCAGGCGAAGTCTTTCTGTTTCGGGCCGAGTCAATATTGGTTCGACATATCTTCTGAAAAACATAACCTGTGTGAATTCATCGGTAAATTTCACGTCATCGTTACAGAAACAAATATATTATTTTAGCGTTGAACCACATAGATCATGTCTGTGTTTTTTGTGCTGTCCCTAGGAAAATATTCTTGCAGTGTTGTCTTGCCTGTCAATCATCACATCGTCTAACACGACAAAAAATAAAATTGTCTTTGCCGACGTAAGCTACGCTTATGTGAAATGCCTGAGCACATCATAACATGGATGATTATCCGTGGATGGAACAATCTTGTACAACCGGTCCCACGTCAACCATTTCATGAACATGTTCAGCAACAGTTAAGTTTCCGAAAATAATTGATCAATAATCAGCGAGCAAACCTAGATCGGAAAAACGTGACCTGTTCCATATGATCAATGTTAGGTTGATCAAGGCTTCACCGACGCAGAGATAGCGAAAGCAGAACTTTTAAAATCTTTTATTTGCCTCTTTCTTGATGTCATGTTAAATTGTTGTACCATTATGCATTCATATTGTGTGGGATGCCACATCAAATGCAATTCGGGTCCTAACGTGTTATGGCAAAGCCGGAATCAATGGTTCGTGTTACGATAATGTTGCAAAAAATTAATGTTTATCAGAACCTCTTGTTCTATTAGACGATTCAAATACGTCTAGCGCGAAGGCGCTAAAAGTAAACAAGGCGGTGTTTTAAATGCTGTATTAACAAGCTAACCTGGATACCACAGAGTAAAGATCCTGGTTAAAAGCATACATGGATACATCCATGGCCAGATACAATTCCTGCAGGACTGGAAAATGTATGGTTATACGAATGGGCGCCGAAAACAGAAGCCCAGAGAATCACCTTTTAAACCGCGTCAAATGTGCAAGTTACCTACATGATCTCGCGTATGAAACGTCAAGAAATATCCTTGCGCGTCATTAAACCTGACGTGAATCTCATCCATGACTTGAACGCGATTGTGGTACCGGATGTCGGGGAGAAAATACCAAATCACTTGTCAAAGAAGGCATCATGGCCAAGAGTGCACAAGGCGGATCTTAAGATCCTCTCATTGATGCTTGCGAGACATTTGGAGGTAAAGCAAGGTGATATATAATAAATGTGGACGAGAAAATGACCACCATATAGTACAGTCCACGCGGTTATTGGAAGGCGATGTAGCCGTAAAAGTTTCATCCCACCACGGATGATTTCTGGCAGATGGTTTAATGTTTCGACGCCCAACGAAGTACACGAGGCTGATATTGTATTTCTCTGGCATGATCGGTTATGTGGAAGCACATAGAAATAAGCGCTAACCGTCGTAGATGTTGGCAGCAGATAGAAGGAAGCCGGGCTGTTGAAATAAAAAATTAAACAAGTGTCGCATAAGCGTTCAAACGCATCAACGCATGCGAATCGCTGACATAGTCGTAGCATCTGCAGGTAAAGGACTTCTCAGACCCATTATTGAGTTGTTGCCGAAATATGTGCGGGTTCCTCATGGATATCTTCCTGTACAACGCGATCAAACCGATGTGGAATAATTCAACCGCAAACTTGAGAAACAAACATTTGGTTATCAGCGCGCGCTGGACTTTTTTAAATTCACAGTCGGTCTCGCGACTGTGTAAAGCGTCTTCGCTCGCTTATAGCAACCCTGAATAATGAAATTATACACGTAATTGGAATGAGATCCGCTGACACGATGCGACAGAATCCTGTCACCGACAATTCGGATTCATTCCTATTTCTGATTCGTATTTCATATGCTCTGATGTTAATAACAGTCTGCAGATTTATTTAATGTTGTACATTATTTGGGACGGAGGAGACCTTTGTTTGGATTATTCGTTGGAATTACAAAGTGTTCATTGGACTTACCTATTATTCTGGGACATCTGCGAAATTATTCAAAGGAATTCTGGATTCGAGGATATGAAATTCTTATATATATAAACTATACCTGTATTGTGTAACAAGCTGATGGATTCGGTAAATTAGCATCATCTAGGTATGACCTTGTCATTCTATTCTTGATTTCCTATCCATCTCTTTTTGTTGTAGTATTCATACACTTTTCAATACAATGTGGAATAGAAATA